>JALIRH010000009.1:14332001-15532001 GCA_023055505.1 Callipepla californica brunnescens | reverse complement strand
TCCATGCAGTAGCAAGCGTGGCTAACTTCCAAGATCTTTCCCTCCCAGCTGCTGAAGGAGTGAGCAAAAGGTCTCCAGGCTTTAGCTCTGTAGTTGAAACAATCAAGATGATAAATAGTCATATTATCTGATCATGTTTACAAATGACTGTGATGGTTCTTTTTAATACTGAGAGGCCACCATGTGTTGCAGTCACTGTTGGTGAATCTGTCTCCCTGATTAGACAGTGCTCTCTGTATTAGCCTTGGTAGCGCTGACCATATGTTGTGGGAAAATGCTGTCAAGCAAAATGCTAAGCTAATCTCATCTGTCTCTATCAGCTTCAGTACATATAGTTTTTCAATTTTTCTGGAGCATAGCTGTATATTTGAATAATAATACTTCTTTAAGCATTTTCATATTTGCATAATATAGTCTTGTGAATTTAAAGCAACATTAATAAAATAATTAAAAAAATGGATGATCTTGTTACTCCAAGGTACAGATGAGTACAGTTAATAGTTAGCCATACCCCATTATACAAGGCACATGTAACTGAGATATTCAGGAAGGAAAAAAATATGGTTTTCTTTCCCTTTCTTTTGCCCCCCACTCATCTATATTACCCTACATGTATGTATACAAGCACAGAGACAACACTGATAATGAATATACCATGTCAGAAAAAATTCAGTGTTTGCTTTTGAACACCATGTTTCATTTCTATTTCAGCCGTAAATCTCAAAGGACCATTAGTGATGTAGATATGGTAACATGCATAGGTAGCAAGAACAGAAAATCATAAAAGAATGCGATGTCCAATTTTTATTCTTTTTGCTCAGCAGTAGAGACTCAGATATAATATATATCTTATACAGAGCAGTGAGATTTTTTGAGTTTTTCACTAATGTCTATCACTAAGACATCATAAATAATGTCACATGTCCTGACTTCATTACAAGTAAAAAAAAAGACCCGTACAATATTTCATCATATACACAGGATGTTTCTTTTTATTTGTTTGTTTGTTTGTTTGCATAACAGCCGCTATGGTGCTGAATCATCCAGAAAGGTCAATATACTTCAAAATTAATTACAGCCATTTAGCAATAGGAATAAGTGTAGAAGATTACCAAGCACTTTTCCTCTGTGCTTTCCTGCATGGAATTGTTGATTTTTCAAATGGCAGTTTTGCAATCCATTTGTGAGCACACAGCTTATATTTTACTAAGCTCTTATTATTCAAGTCTTGCTTACAATTTATTAGAGGCTGAGCTAAAATCAACAGACCATACTCAACACTGATTTTATCAAACCAAATGTCAATAATGAGTATATGAGGAGAGAAATCTAACATTCTTCATTCCTCTGCAGCTACTAAATTCTATATGCAACTAAATGTACAGCAGATGTTACAGTGCTTGCTCACTGCTAATGTTTGCCATTAATGAAAACCTTATGAAAAGTCAGGATACAAAAAAAGTACAAGGCATTACTCATCCCTAAATCTCTGTTCCTTACCCTCTGACTCACCCTAATATACAAAAAATTTTGCATGTTTTTTTTGTTGTTGTTGTTGTTGTTGTAAATTATGTTTTTATTAACTATTTTTATTTTTATACAAGTAGAAACTAGGTAACTCTGGCCCACATCCAGAGAATGAAGGATAACATAAAACTGTAATTAAACAATTTTACACAGAGTAGACTCAGTGAAAGAAACACACTTTGAGTATATTTTTTCAAAAAAAAAAAAAAAAGACAGAACTTGAACATTAACTATTTCTTCATTACTAAAAAAGTGTATGTACTAGATTTCATGAACAGTAAATAGAATTCTGTTACAGTGAGGATCTTCAGCCTAAATTACTTACAAAGTATATCTTCATAAGGATGTTCTTTCTGTCTACTGGCAATTTTGTTATATAACTTAATCTGATCCCAAATAGATAGACTGAATGTCCCCTCTAGCTTTGAAGAAGTGTCTAAAATAGACTTCAAATACAATGATTATATTATATGTATTTATAAATGCATCTCAAAGGTTTTCTGTGTATTTAAGCAATGAATACTTCCACTTATCATGTTCATTTTGTAGGTCACCATATCAAAGAGATCGTCGTGACATTACTGCATGTATAAATCTTCCACTCACCTTTGAATAGAAAATTAAATTTTCAAAAGAAAAAGATGTAAAGTATGATTATTCTATTTAGCTGATTTTATAAAAGAAAAAAAAGAATTCCTGAAGCTCTATTTGAGGCAATATTCTTTTCTAAAGTCATTTGAAAATACACATCATTATAGATTTCATAATCAAAATATTTTTTACAGTTGTACATTTATAGCGATTCCCTGATGGCTTTAGATTTTTCACAATTGCACTCATACATATATTTACAAAGATATGGGACAATCTTCAAATCAAACCAATGATTCTTACTCTAGATTTCAACAGATACCTTAGAATGTTTAGGGACAGTTTGCCATTCATGTCAGTGTTCACCATGGTCTCATGAGGGATTGGATTCAAATAGAAACTATGTTTATTCATCTACAATCCTGTAATCAGAATGCCTCATAGAAAGAATAAATAATATCATTTTTTGTTGTTTGTTTTTGAATAGAGAATATTTTACATGCCCCATTAACCAATTTAATTACATGTAGTTAATTTTATAGATGAGTGTAATTTTCATTGCTTCATTCTGTTATAAATTGTGCCCTGAGGAAGTGAAATGGACTTTACATACTGGAACCATGTTTCTATTTTTTTAAATCCAAAGGATTTCCTCTCCCTCACTAAAGGGGAAAGAAAACATTTCATTTTAGCAGTTTAAGAGGCTAAAATACTAATGTCTGCTTCAGACTGCCCTTGTGATCAGACTTCCCTTAATAAGCATTTATTTTTTAAGAAGATTATGTTTTCTGTAATAATATACGTAATTGTTCAGGCTTTTAAATATAAGTTGTTTCAGCATCTCTTTCAAAAATGATGTTTCACAAATTTCTGTGCAATCTTCAGAGAAGTTAATTATATACTGAAGTTCTCTATTGGTCTCAAATCCATGACTATCCTTAGGAATAATCGTATTTTAATGGCAGTGTCTCTTCCTCAGCAACTTCTTGGCAAATAAACTTTCTAAACAAATAGAGGTGGTTTGGTTTTCAATCTAATATTTTATGATGCCACTGAAAAATGGTATTTACTGAGTGGAGAGCCTCTGTGTTTATGGGAAAAGACATTAGAATCTTGTAGCTGTATTCTAGGTATAGACAAAGAAAGACATTTTCATCTTTGTGGTGGGGGAGGATAGAAAGAGAAGACAGAGAATACTTTTTCTTTTCAAACCTATATCACCTTTTATTCCCTTAATTTCTCTCCCCAGTGTCTCCACATTTGTCATCTTTTTTTAACTTTTTTGTATTTCTTGCTTGTTGTACCCTTTATTAGGGAAGACTCAATCAGTCCCAAAGCACTACTTCTCAGGCTGAAAAAAAGGTTAACACTGGTTCAACCAGAGAGTGAGATTTCTATTACATTTTCCCAAACTCAGAAACTACAAGCTAGTGTCTTCAGTCCCAAAACAGCTCAAAACATGGTGTATTTTCTTAACCCATATATTATGGTTCAGCTTGGCAAGCAGCTAAACATCACACAGCCATTTGCTCACTCCTCCCCGATGAAGGATAGAATTGGAAACAAAATAAAACTCGTGGGTGAGATAAAAGCCATTTACCAAGACAGAAAAGAAGAATGCATGATAGCTGAAATCTTTTTGCATATCTCACAGCTTATTCTTAGTTAGTGGTTGGATGGTTATTGTCTCCTTTAGGAGTTCTGCCTCTTCCTTGTATCACTGATGTGACGTTCTGCTTCATTCTCATTTTCTTTTTCCATCTTTGTCTTAGCAAAAATTTTTCTTACTAAACAAGCTGACTTTCACAGCTCTTTTTTTTTTTTTTCTTGTGCAGAAGGTGATTGATATTGGCACAGGTTGGTTTTCTGATGCAAGATCTGTTGCAGGGGTTGAAGCAACCACAGGGCCCGGTACACTGTATTCAGATCCAAAGATTTATCTCCCTTTGGGGTGCTGAATAGTGTTAACCATGGTAGGCATGGGCCAGGCTCCCCCCAGCATATTGCAGTGATATGTGTCTCTTTAAGACTGCCATAATAACAGCACACCATTTTCCACTAGATTTTCAAAGTTCTACAATTCAAGAGGAAGTTCTAAAACTCTGAGGATGCCCACTTTTCTATATATGTGCCCACACCATTCCACACTTTCTGTCACTGTCTAGCTGAAACATATTCAGTGGGCATAGCAAAAAGGGCATGTTGCTTTGAACATTCTCCTTTTTCTCCCCCACCGCCTGGCTCCTTAAGGAGATAAGTAAAGAAAGAAATTGTAAATAGTTTCCATTATATGGCTCCCCACACAAAAGATAGGTGCAATATTTAATACTAATCCCTGATTAGTTTCACAACCAATGTTATTCCATAAAGAAAAATGGTAACCTCAATCTAGATGACAGAAGTAGTAAATAAAACAAGGATCATGTACAGCAAGCAAGGTATTACATAATATTCCTTGAAAAAACTGACAGATCTCAAAAAACTGAAAAAAATAGCATTGTGACTAACAAATATTAAACTACTATAACACTTACAGCAACTTTGTTTTAACATAACCTGATCAGATCTGTTGCAAACTAGGTTTGCAGCATTTGCCCAGGTTAACCCAGAGTGACGTGGGGAAGCATACACATACTCAATGTGAGCAAGCTTCGTTTGTTGGTTACATATCTCCTTATATAGTCATTCTGTTGCTAAGATTCGGTTTCCAGCACATAATCTTTTAGCTACATGATTGGTTAGAAGAGGCTTACATGAAAGCTATAGTGATTTATGATTACACGGTTTACACACTGTTTAGTAGTATCCATAACATCCAGTTTCTTAGATAAGGTCTCTATAACATTGAATTCCTCAGATAACGTCTAGTTCTACTGAAATCAGATCCAGTCGTCTTGGCTTCAGTTACTAAGTAAGGTTTCCCGTAAACTTTGCACGCAACATTGCCCCACATCTTAAGACCAGGTTTCTTACCCATATTTATTACATTCCTGACATTTCCCCTGTTTTCTTTTAAAGTTATGTAGTCATGTCCTCCTTGTTCTATCAGCCAATTTTGAAATATATCGGTTGAGGTGGCCAGATTTACTTTAGGCGTAGTAAGCCGCATGGTACAGCTTACTACTAAGCGAGCTATGATTATAATCAAGATAATAATTAACACCCATTTTATTCCTTCCTTCAACAAATCATAGAGCCAGGATGAAAGGCCTGGAAAAATTGATCGAAACCATTCGTCAATTGGGTTATGATTTTTCGTCACCTGACTTGTGTGGTTAAGCAACCAGTGGATCTGATTTTGAATAGACTGACTGTTATCTAACAGGTTAAAACAACACATACCCTCAAAATCTTTACACCCATGCCCCTGTGCTAACAGTAAGAAATCAATAGCAGCGCGATTTTGCAGAACACCGTGTCTAAGACTATTCTTCTAACATTTCTTCAAGAATCAACGATGTAATATTACTCTGTTTAACAGTCCAACAAGCTAGTCGCTCGATTTGGGTTAATGCTTGGGCTGCCGCTACACCTGGAACCAGGAAAGAAGCGAAGACATTTGCTGTTGTTGTCCATAACTTTATCTCGTCCGAGCATTCGGTTGTTAGTGCTGCATCGGCTCTCCGATGTCGGCGACTAGTGCTACTGGTTAGTGCCTTAGATATATTCAACCATTTCTGGTGGTGAGGAGCAAACAAGGTTAATTTTCCTAGATAACATGGTCCTCCTACTATGTTTTTTGGAATGCCCGCCCAGGCCCTATCACCACATATGAGGAAAATACCTGGTGGTAAGGCTTTAGCTGACCAATTATTTAGTAGAATCTCCTGTTTTTTAACACCCGCTTCAATTGTCCAACGTAAACCATAAGCATTTCCTTTTGAGAAGCAGCCTCCACAGTAAGTGTGCCAGTTAAAAGCAGCATGGTTTTTTGGAAAGACACTTGTCCAACGCTGACCTAAGTAAGGACTATGAATTGGTAGCAGTTTTGGATTATTGTGCGCAAATTTCTCAAAGGTAGTGCCTGGTCCAAACAACAAACAAGTGGTCTTAGATCCATTCACATTATCAACCATACGGGATCCCAATAAATCCAATTCTTGGGGGTCCCATGGCATAGAATTATTGAGGCCACGAATTAAACAAGCACTTTGGGTTTCAGGCTCTGAATAATTACAGGCAGAAACATTTTTGACATGCGCCTTAAATTCCCGAGACTCATACCCAGGCCACCCAATCAAACAGGTACGAAATGGCTCTCCTGCCGACTGTAAGCTAAGACAAAAGTCTGGATTATGTGTAAGGTTTGCCCATGTTACCCAAACATTTGAACTAGGTGCCAATAACGGTGGATGCTTGGTCGTTGCCACTGGGAGGATCAGCAGGATTGTCATGATGCTCCATAACAGCTCGTGTCCACTTCGTAGGGACCCATAGTGGACCTGTGGGAGTAAGCACACACATGTATCCTCTACCCATAAATAACACTGGGGCCGGATCACACCAAACTCCAGATTTCGGATCACGATACTTCACACGCATCGAAGGTTTTTGATCAGAAGGAGTGTCCTCAATTCCTGGTTGATGCTTGATGATAGGTGGGACTGATTCTCCTTCCAGAACACATAAATGATTCAATGTAAAGAGAGCATGATGCAATTTTTGACTGGGATCTGGATGGTCAAATTTATCGAGATACATCTTTAGAGTACGATGTGTTCTCTCTATAATAGCTTGACCTGTTGGAGAATTTGGAATGCCGAAGATATGTTTAACTCCCCACTTTTGTAGAAATTGCTGGACCTTAACTCCTGTATAAGCTGGGGCGTTATCTGTTTTGATATTCTGTGGAACTCCCATAATTGCAAAACATGCAGTGAGGTGACGAATGACATGAACTGCTCGTTCTCCGTTTTGAGCGGTTGCCCATAGAACTTTACTATAGGTATCGATTGACACATGTAGGTAGTGATATCGGCCTAGATTACGAACATGAGTAACATCCATTTGCCAGATTTCAAGTGGACCAAGTCCTCTAGGATTCACACCTATACCTAATCCTGGGCCATGGTTTGAACACTGAGGGCATGCGCGAACAATAGCTCGTGCGTCGGTTAATGAAATATCAAATTGCCGCTTTAAACCTTTCGCATTTTGATGATGCATAGCATGTGTTTGTCGAGCCAGCTGAAATGGGTCTCCTGAGAGTGCGGGCGACACTAGTTGGTCAGCAATTGCATTGCCTTCACCCAGACCCAAAGTAGTCCGATGACTTCTAATGTGCAAAGCACAATACTGGGCAGTGCGAGTGGAAATAGCTCGCTTCAAAGTACATAGCAAAGAAAACAATCACTGATTAGAAATGTCTCTTATGCGCGCTCCCTCAATTCTTTGAACAACTCCTACCACGTAGATTGAATCTGAAACTATATTGATAGGATGGTGTACCCAATTCAGGAGCGACCATACCACAGCCAGGAGTTCGAGGGTTTGTAAGGAATCTTCAGGCGTAGCTGTCATCACATGTGATTGCCATTGCGTCTGATCTTTATTCCTCCATACTGCTGCTGCTTTCCGGGTCCGTTTTCCTGCATCTGTGAAGACTGTCACAGCATCATTTATCGGTTTCAATGAGAGTTTTGGCATTTCTAGCCATGTTGAATTTGTAATAATATTCACGGGAGAAGTTAAAGATTTCACCAAGGAGTTGGTAAATGACAATAAACTTTCAGACAACTCGGGAGAATGTAATAGATACCAGTCCAACATCTCCTTTTTAATTGGCAGATAGATGCGATCAAGATCTGTGCCTGCAATTGTACGTATACGCAGCCGACCTTTCTTAATTAAATCTGCTAACCCCTCAAGGCGGGTTTCCAATGTAGTGCGAGGTTGTAAACGAGGGAATAACCATTCTAGTACTCTAGGTTGTGGGCTAGGCTCTCCCTGCGTAATGGCTCCCATCAGTTCCTGATCATTCATGAAAATTGTCAGATCTAAGGGTAACATAGGTAATCTCCGCTGGACACTTTTGTTCACTATCTGAGATAGCAGTCTCTCCACAGCTTGTTGTTGTGCAGGTGATATGCATAGAGGAGTAGCGGGATCCGACCCTTTTAATAATGGCCTCAGAATATTTAAGTCAGCTGCAGGAAAACCTATAATTGGGCGCAGCCACTGTAAATCTCCAAAAAACTTCTGAACATCATTTAAAGTTTTCAGCTGTACCCGCACTGACAACTTTTGCGGTCTTACTGTCCCTTCTGTAATTTGCCAGCCAAGGTATTTCCAAGGATATTCTCGTTGAATTTTCTCCTTGGCAATTTGCAAACCATGGTCATTAAGAATGTCTTGCAAAAGCTGTTCCTGCTCCTGAGTGAACTGGTCAGATTGTGCTACCAGAATGTCATCCATATAATGATATATAATTGCATGCGGCCAGCGTCGCCGAATAGGCTCTAAGGCTGCGTTGACAAACAACTGGCAAATCGTAGGGCTGTTCTTCATTCCCTGCGGCAACACCGTCCACTGGTAACGAGCCGCGGGCATAGATTTATTGATACTAGGAACTGTGAACGCGAAGCGTTCGGCATCATCGGGATGTATTTTAATTGTAAAGAAACAGTCCTTCAAATCTGCAACTACACCAATGATTTGAGCCCCACACTGGGTGCATAAAGTACTGTTGTGGTTTAACCTGTCAGGCAGCCAAGCACAACAAAGCCAATTATTCACTCTAACTTACAAGGGATAAGAGAGATAATTGGGAAAAAAAAATAGAACTCGTGGGTTGAGATATAATCTGTTTACTAAAACAGAAAAGGAAAATATAAAAGGAAAACAAAGAAACAAACAAACAAAACCACAATAATGAAGTTTGTATTTATCCACAATGCAACTATTTGCTTCACAACAATGAATGTCCAGCTAACAGTAATAATGCTTGCCAGCTGATACACTCTAGCAATACATGATCTCTCTACACACTGACCAGCAGTCAGGCAATCCCTGAGAAGTGGCAGGGCCCCAGTCCAGATCCCTACAGCTTTATAGCCTTCTTCAGGATGTCACGTGGTATCAAAGAATCATAGAATCATAGAATCATGGACTGGCTTAAGTTGGAGGGGACTTTAAAGATTATCTAGTTCCAATCTCCATGCCATAGTCAGAGTTGTCAACCATTAGATCAGACTGCCCATACAACCTGGGCTTGAATGCCTCCAGAGATGGAGCATCTACAAATTCTCTGGGCAACCTGTTCTAGAGCCTCACCACATTCTGAGTAAACAATTTCTTCCCAACATCTAAGCTAAATCTACCTTATTTCAATTTAAATCCATTCCCACCATGTAAAAGGTCAGTCCCTGTCCTGCTTAAAAGCCCTCTTCAAGTACTAGAAGGCTGCAATGACATCTCTGTGGAGCCTTCTCCATGCTTAACAAGTCCAGCTCCCTCAATCTTCCTTCATAGAAGAAGTGCTCCAGCTCTTTTATGCACTTCACAGTCCTCACTGGGAGTTGCTCTAACAGTTTTGCTTCCTTTTGTGTGTTAAGCCCTAGGCTTGGACACAGTGCCCCACATGGGGCCTTACAACAGCAGAATAGCAGGGCACAGCCACCACCTTTGACCTACTGGCCACCCTGCTTTTGATGCTGCCCAAGGTACAGTTGGTTCTCCAGGCTGAAGGAACACAAAAGGTCCAAATTCTTCACCACAAAACTGTTCTCGAAGGATTTTCCTCCCAGTCTGTACTCATATCTGGGATTGCAAGAACAAAAGTTCAACACCTTGTACTTGGCCTCATTAGATTCTTGAGCAGCTATTTTTTGAGTGTGTCCAGGCTCTTTTGGACAGCATCCCTTCCTTTTATTGCGTCAACTGTACCACTCAACTTGATGTCATCAGCAAACTGATTTGAGTGCTGCAGGTGCATTCAGTCTTACTGTCATTAATAGAGGTGTTGAAGAGTACTGACCCCAGGACGGGTCCCTGGGAGATACTACCTGTGACTGGCCTCCACGTAGATATTGAGTTGTTAGCAGCAACACTCAGGCTACGGATATCCAATCAATTCTTTTTGTTCATCTAATATTCCAGCCTTCAAATCCATATCTCTCCAATTTAGAGATAAGATGTGATGTGCAACTATGTCAAAGGCCTTGCACAAGTCCCACAAGTCTCCCTTCCTCTGATCACTGATGCCATCACTCCATCACAGAAGGTCACCAGATTTGTCAGACATGATCTGATCTTGTTTAATTCAGAACAGTTCTTGCTCCATCCCACACACTGCTACCACCCCATACTGGTCGCAGGTCCTCCCCCTTGAATGGGCTGTCCCAGCCCCAGGCATGCACCAATCACTCAACAATAATCAAGAGATTTCTGTGTTATTTACTTTGCCTCAACTGAAACCAGGGCACCATCCTCTCTTTAAGAAGGACATCTTCTGTCCTTCTTTATCAAGCATATGAAATGACCTTCATTCACTTTCATTCCTCACTGAGCATTACATTCTAGATGTCAAATTATATTTAGGGAGTCACAGCATTTCATCAACAACAATGGGAGCTTTACAACTGACAATTTAATAAACACATATTTTTTTCTTGCTTTACACTCATATTTAGCAACAGATCTCCTCCCATTTTGATCCTTTACAATGGACAGGAATAAAGAATAACTCACAGAATCACAGAATCCAAGAATTCCAAGTGTTAGAAGAGACCTAAAGAGATTATCAAGTCCAACTCTGCCACTGAAGAAAGTACCCTCACAGAAAGGTGTCCCTATGGGTCTTGAATATCTCCAGAGAAGAAGTCTCCACAGCCTCTCTGGACAGCCTGTTCCAGTGCTCCATAGCTCTTACCAAAAATAAATTATTCTGCAAGTCTGTCTGGAAGTATGGAACTTCCTGTGTTCACAATTTAGGCCTCTGCTCCTTGGCCTACCACTATGCACCACTGAGAAGAGCCTGGCTCCATCCATTTGTTTTCCAGCTCTCTTTATATAGATCTTTATAAATCTTTATCAGATCCTCCCTCAGCCTTATTTTCCCCAGGCTGAACAGACCCAAGTTACCCAGTTTTCCCTCATACAGAAGATACTCTTAGGACCTTTATCATCTTTTTGACTCTCTTTCTAGGAGATCCCTGTCTTTTTTGAACTGGGGAACCCATAACTGGACAGCAGTCTAAATGTGGTCTGAGCAGGGCAGAGTAGATGGAGAGTATCACCTCCCTCAACCTGCTGATCACTCTTTTTTTAATCCACCCCATGATACTATTGGCCTTCTTGGCCACAAATGCACACTGCTGACCAACCTGTTGTCTACTAAGACTTTCAGGCCCTTCTCTGCAGACTTGCTCTCCAGCAGGTCATCCTCTAATCTGTTCTGATGCATGTAGTTATTAATCTCCAGGTGCTTTACACTTGCTCTTGTTAAATCTCATCATGTTCCTCCCTGCCTAGCTCTCTAGTCTGCCCAGGCTTTGTTGAATGGTAGAACAGACCTTCCCTGTCTGTCACTCCTCCCAGCTTTCTAATATCAGCAAACTTGCTGAGGGTGGACTCTATCCTCTCATCTGAAAAAACACTGTGTCCTGGTTTTATCAGTATTCCATTTAAAAACATAAATTACAGGACGTTGAATGCTGGAGTACAGTGCACTGTAGAGCTACACTTCTTAGGTTCTGTGATTCCAGAAGTCCCATCTATTCCCAAGTTCCAGCTCTCCAGAGGAAGATACACTGAGATGGGACAGACTATAGTTTCCCAGCACCGGGGCTGAACTGTCTCCTATTTCCAGAAGTGCAGTAAGCATCAGGGTCGGAACTTCTCTCCCCCATTTGCTTATTATCTCTAAATCCTTTCTATATCATTACCATACACTCTTTTATCATTTGTAGTAAGGTAATTATCTTTCTATATCTTAATTGTGTTGGTTTTTTTTCTTTTTTTTTCTCCCCTTAAAGGGGTTTGGAGGGTGAAAGGAGCCAGGGAGGACTTTTCTGCCTTCTTACTCCCTTTTACGTGTGAAACCATGATATACTGTTTATGGTGTTTTCCCAACTCATATGAGTTACTCTTCCTGGGAGTACAGAAGGATGTGTTGACAAGTGATAAAAGACAGAAAGAAACATTATTCCTGAGGCACAAACCTTTTAAGTTTCTGATATACCACTGCTATCTTCTATCCTTCTTATCACATTCTATTTAGGAACTCATTCCTTGCTCTTGACATTTTCCAGACCAAAAAGCAAAAAGAGAGCACAAATTGATTTGTAGACGACAATGTCAATTCCTATACTATATGTAATGCACATTTAATATGAGGATTAATAATATTCTTATTCTGGATTCTACTGAAATGCAACAGAAAATTGTATGGTGTCTGGTGCCTGGTACAAATTTAGAGTTATCTCATACTGCCATAATAATTAGAAATATCTGGTGTATTTCATATGTTGGTGATGTTTAATGAGATTCCTCTATTTTCCTTTTCTCTCTAAACTTCCTCAGAAAGCTTCTGCTTATCCCAAGAAAGTCAGGATAAATATGGGAACAAGATATCTCAAATATCATTCTAAATAAAGACATGTATGTCAGAATTCCCACAGAATATCTTTTCGGTGCAAGGATCTTTGCAGAGTGAAGGTCAGTGAACATAATGGTCAGAGCCTAATGGAGGGGAAGTAAGCTTGTAAAACTAATTAGACTATTTTTCCCCTGCAGCCAGAATAAAATGAGCATGGATTTGTTCAGCTAGTCTGCTATGACAGCCTAGATGGAAAAATTTTTCCTTACATCAGATGTGTCTTCATTAAAGTGTGTTCTTTTCTAAACATGTTATTACTTTTCCTGTCATGATAGAGCAGAGGTTTAGCAGTACAGCTCTCTTTTGTGTTTAACAAACCGTATAACTAGATCTGTTATTGTGTATTTCTCTGTCTTTGAATCTATTCATGTGAAGGCATCCTTGAATTTGAAATTAGAGAAGGAGTCTCTTGTGTTTATTAAAGACAGTCATTTTCTTTAATTTTTTTCCACACTCTGTTCTAGCAAGCCATTAATGCTCAATGGAGAATTCAGTCATACACAGTAGTGATTACTTTGCAAAATCTGAGCTAAGGTTTGTATTAAACATTCTTGAGGCTAAGAAGCAACCAAAGGAGGGCATCAAGTTTGATGTGGTAATATTGGAAAGGACTTGAGAAGAAATGTTCAGAAATACCATAACAATACAAATTAGAATGTCCATGAGCAAAGCTAAATCTCCTGGGTGAGAATTAGAAACTGAGGCTACAAATGCAGCCTTATGGTTTGTGCCTGCTACAGCCCGACTGATCAAGCAGAGCCTATTGAAAAAGTCTTCTTCCTCCAGCAACAAGAAGAGTCATGACTGTAGGCTCTTACCCAGTCTGAGAACTTCAACCACCCTGACATGATGATGGAAGCATGGACAGGTAATGTGGGAGAATTATCAGGGATGATGCTATGCTGTGTGCGGATGGGGTCAGGAAGTATAAGGCCCAACTGGAAATAGTCTGGGCAAGGGATGCAAAGAAGATTAAGAAAGGTTCCTACTGGTAAACCAGAAAAAGAAAGCTCACTAGGGCGTATCCTCCTCAGTGATCAATACAGGCAGGCTAGAAACAGGCAAGAAGGCTGAGGTATTCAAAAACACTTTTGCCTCAGTGACTGCTAGTGACTGCTCTACACACAGCCCTCAAGAAGATTGGCAGAGAATGGTAGCAATTTGCACTATGTACAGACTAAGCAGTGTGGTGCTGCCGACATACCCGAGGGAAGGTCGCCTGTAAAAGGGGTGGGTGCCCCAGTTCTTGGAGACATTTCACGTCAGGTTATATGGAGGTTTGAGTAACATGGCTGAACTGTAGTCGTTCCTATTCATAGAAGAGGAGTTGGACCAGATAATGTCAAGGATCCCTTCCATCTCAAAAGATTCTATCATACTCTAAAATTACATATGAAAATTGCTACCACTGCTTGTTTCAAGTACATGTACTTAATAAATGTTCCCTAGATACTATGTTAAACTTTCCATAAACTTCATGTGAAAGAAAAATGCCCTCCCTCATTCATTTTAAAAAATATTACACAAATTTATCAACGTATGGTGGAAAAATGATACATTCTAAAGGATATTACGAGAAGTTTTTCCTTGGTTTATGTCACAAAAAAGGAGAATAGGAAATACTAAGTTTCTGCCATCATTAGTACAGATTATTTTAAAATCATTCATAAACCCACTCTTTGTAGCTCCAGATAAAAAAAAATCAGACTTATTTCTACTGTTTACAGCTCATCCTATGGAAAAGCAAGCTGGAAAGCAAGCTGGCATTTAACTCTTGAAGTTAAGAAGAACTGTTGAAACATCAGGAGTATCCGAAGGCTGCACAGAAACTGTAACAGCTTTAAATTAATATCGTAGCATAATTTTCTCTCATCTTGCATTGAAGTCAGTTATTATTTATATATATGATGTTGTTATTAACTTGTTTGCTGTAGTTTTAGTATTTCTGAACATTTTCCCACAGTGCAGATTCAGATCAGGCAATATAGGCTAATTTTTTTTTTTTTTAAAGAACTTTTTTTTAAAAAAGAACTTGTTGCATTATTCTGCATTTATACTCAGCTTATGGTAATTCAAAAAACAGACCTGTGGACCTCAAACTCTCTATGATGTGAACAAAACTATGTGCACAGGATCATGCATTGAAACAAGCCTTTTTTCAAAGCAAAAGCTAGAGTTCAGAAGCATATGCTAGAAAATTAGTATACGTGGTTGTGAATGCATGTCAGCTACTAATGGAGCTGTACTTGTAACAAGCTATTATGAATTATTTTACTTGAATTGCAAAAAGTGTAGAAAGAAATGGTCATCTCCAGGCGACCATTCAGTTCAACTTCACTGAAATGAAATGTTCTGTGCTCAAAAAAAGCTCTGTTTGATCTGAACACCAATTCATTTTGTTGGTAGTGTTTTAAATTAATGATATTTTTATGAATATTTCCAATTTTTTTTTGTCCCCTCCATATTTTCATATGAATGTGGCAGATTTGTTTGCCCCTTTCAACTCCTAAATTCAGAATGAAGGATTTGATTTAGTCTTCCAGGCACAGACTTAGAAATACAATTAAAATAAAATTTTCCTTCTAAAATACTGTAGGCGGGGGTGAGTAACCTTTGTCTTTTTTTTTTTTTTTTTTTTTTTATGTTGACATAATTTTCTGTGTGTCACAGCAGAAAGCTTTTCTGAAAGCCTCCCTGTTTTTGACAGGTCTTGAATCTGTCTCACTTGACTACAGATGGCCTATCAAATCCATCAGGACCTGATTGGAATAGATCACTAAATTGATGGAGTGCTGGGATTAGGCCCATCTGTCTGTGGGAAGCTCTGTAATCATGATGAGAGGTTATTGTTGCCTTGGAGCTGAAAAGCAGCAAACTGTGTTGCACTGAAGGATCAACTAAGGTTTTTCATAAAGATGATGGAAAACCAGTCTCATTTTTCTAAACCACTGAACACCACCAGTAAGGTGCTGTAATTACAGTGGAACTATTATTTCATTCAACATATATCTTCATAGGTTGGTTTTCTGAAATGAGAGTTTTGAAGATAAAGACCAAATCAAAATTTTCCCTTCTTCCCAAAGTCAAATATAACTATGCCATAGATAAAATCACTGAGATTTTGATTTTTATTAGCAATGTATAGTTACTTCTCCCTCTTTGAGACTTTGAAATCTTCATGGTAACGTTTCTGAAAGTATAGAAGACATCATTGCAGGTACTATTTAGAAGAAACTGTCTTCATCTTCTATCAGACTTTCCAAACAATAGCAGGACAGGCTTTCCGAATAGCTCTACTGATCTTGGAAGAAATCCTGTTAGTAGCACTTTATTTCCCTATCTAAATAATAAGAGAAATATATATTTTTTCTTCTCTGTCGAAGATTATTAGAATGTTTGCATGCAATTCAAATTGGGTCATATGAATATCAGGAAGCTGAATGATGACAGTAACCTTAGGGCACCGTCCTGAAGTTACCGTTCCCAAATAGCACTGCTCAGCTCCACAGATCTACCCACAGTCTCCTTGTCAGCCCTGAGGCAATAGCTGAGGATTTCAGATCCTCAGTTACTTAAGATATTGTTTTCAAGGAGTGGTTTAACGATG
This sequence comes from Callipepla californica brunnescens, assembly GCA_023055505.1. Classification (NCBI taxonomy): domain Eukaryota; kingdom Metazoa; phylum Chordata; class Aves; order Galliformes; family Odontophoridae; genus Callipepla; species Callipepla californica. The sequence continues at coordinate 15,515,679 of JALIRH010000009.1, read as the reverse complement.
CTGATAATAAAAGGAAAAAAGTTCGCTTTCTGCAGAAACAAAAGTTCAGAGGAAAATCCACAGAGACAGCGGAGCCCAAACAGTACACAGAACTCCAATGGTTCCTCCTTAGGTTAGTATGATAAATTATGTTCATGTATATATTCAGCAACTTTCAATTATTGTATCCTTCACAAAAGACAAGCAAGGAGAGCACAAATAATACTTATTTTTACAGTTCAATAGAATCTCTGTAATTACTTGATGGCTTGATTAATAAAAAAAAAAAAAGCCAATAAAAAGTGGAAAAAGAAATATATGATAGTAGTCTATTCCTGAATGCCCCTGTCTGGGTTACAAGATATTGGATTAATCAGCACCCTGCTCTCCAATGCTGTGTTCTCTAACTAGGCAAAAAACCAGAAATTCTCAGTTCTTGCTGAGGATCTTCGTTAATGGTAGAGTTCTTCTTCCGGATTTCAAGAAAAACATGAACACCTAATCCTTCTACATTATACAAGTTTTCTAACATGCAAGAGCATGAGAAGTATCCTATGAAGGCAGTCATTCCCCTTCCTTAAGTTAATGTGTTTTAGACATCTTTCCTAATATGATGTATACACTAAATAACCGCATTATAAATGGTATCCTGCAAGTTTCTGCAAGAAGAAGAAAAAGGAAAGCAAAACTTCACTCAGTAAATGTTTTGCAGATTTCCTAAAATAATTCTGTAACGCCTATGTACAACCAAATATTGGTAATCCCTCCTTCCTTCATCTTCTCTAGAAATACAATAATGTGTATTATACTTTGCCTATGATATGTACCTTTCACCTTGGTCAAAACTTCCAATTCTTCACTTTTTAGATACAATGCCATAACAGTACAGTGATGTTCTGTAATATTTTAAGAGTGATTGAGAAGTGCGTATAAATATAACTTCAAATGTATTGTATACTTTACCACTGGAAAAAAAGAAATACAATGCCTTGAGTATAAAGAAGTTATACCCTTTCTCTGGAATAAAACATTCATGTCAAATCAGTTTGGTTTTTTTTTCCCTCGCAGAATGAAATAAAAATCTTCCTTTAAAGTCCATAAAGCTTCAGAATAAGTATGTTTTCCAGATAATACCACAACAACAAATAAATGAAGCAATGGAGAAGTAGAACTTTAGGAAACATACCATTTTAAACTCTTTTTCTTAAATTCCATTGTACATGGAAAGGATAAAATAGGGGAAAGAGATAGCTTAGTATAAATGTTAACATTTATCATTAATACTTTTTATGAAGATAGTTAAGTTAGTAAACAGGAAAGACACATTGAATAACTTTCATCAAATATTCTCCACATTAGCCTCTGCTATTTTAATCCTGATGAGTTTCCTGGACAGTATAATTTTTGTTTTGATTTCTTAATGTGGATCAGTGACCAATTCGGTGTTATAGATGTCTTATGGTTGGTGAGAAGTCAAAGAAGGAAAAAGCATTTGGAGCACATGTGTATTCAGGTTTCCATGTCAGGGAAAAAGCTGTGGTTTGAACATTTGGCTTAGCACTGCCATATCCATTTGCTGTAGCACACATTATTTTCTAGATAATGTGTGCTGTAGCACACATTATTTTCTAGATAATGTGTGCTAATAGTAGATAATTACTGCACCTTTCCGCTTTATTTTGACTTAATGGCAAGCTATTAAACTGAAAATCTGTTTAGAGAGGTATAATTGTGGCTACCCAAAATTGAAATCAGATTTTTCTTAAAAACTGGTATTTAATCTGAAAGACTACAGTTTAGATATGAATATTCTCAGAAGTCTGAGACGGAAAATATGCCAAGCCAGTAGTTCTAGGTGAGCTAGTCCAACCCCTGAGAGTATCAGCCTGAAGAAGAGGTATTCACAACGTGAAAAAAAATGATTTTGGGATCCTCCTGGATCTCATCACAGCATCCTCGTTGAATTTGCTACTTAACAGAATTATGTACTGATGAAAAGGATCCTCTGCTGTGTACAGCCAAATATAGGTTGGAATTTTTGTTGACCTCAAAGGAAATGTTCTGGAGAAGGAGAAATTGAATCAACAGGAAACATGATCAAATACAATTTTCTTCTTCTAAGTGGCAGATTTCTTTAAAAAATATGTATATAATCTTTTAGAATTGATTTAGTAAAGTATAGCTGTGTAATAAGAGCTTTTTTGAAGGGCTTAAAAAAAGTTAACCTTTTTTCTTTGGAGTCGACAACATATTAGGTAGGGGAAAGAAGACATACGCACCATGTGGTGTGGTTCTCAGCCACAACGGCTGAAATGAAAAGAACTTGAAAGCATGCCAGGAAGTAAATTCAAACACCAAACAGTTTACTAATAAGCTAAATAAAATAAAATAATATAAAATAAAATAAAACTACATTTTTATAATCATATTTATACTGAACCAATTCTGAATAATATCTCTTTACGTAACCTCAACACGTATCGCTTACTCTCAACATGTATTCAATATTTAATAGAGTCAGCGTATAGTAAATGCAGTTCTATTCATTATTATAGCATATTTATTAATATTCAGCAATACTCTGCAATGTTCCTCTCCTACAGATTTACTCAGGCGAAGCAAGTAAATTTTCAATAATCCACCAGTTTGTGCATAATTAAAACAAAAAACAGTTCTTATAAATTTAACTGCAATGCTAGTTCAGGGCTCATTTTAAAATACTGTCTTCCAAGTGACGCAACCTAACTGTTCCAAACAATTGTCCTGTGTAGACAATTTGTTCTTCCAAATGCTCATGGGGAAAACAGATAAAAGGAGAAAAGATCAACCCATCTTGGGAAGCTAAATTATTATTTAGTTATCAGGAGTTTTCTGCAGGAGACGTTATGATCATGCCAGCATTTTTCATAGACAGCAGAATAAACACACAGAATTCGTTTTTAATCACAGTCAAAGAAATTCAGCTCCTGCTCTCAATCCTATGATTAAAGGACAAAAAAAACACATTCTTTCTGATGTCACAGGAAAAAAAAAAAGGAAGAACTGGCAAAAGTTTCAGCTTCCGGGTTTTTGTAAACCCATCTCTTACACCTTTTACATTTTCTATGAGAGAGAATTTAAGCGTACACAATGTCTAATTACTGTGATTAAAAGTTGGAATAAGCAATGAGAAATAAAAGGTAATTTATTTCCATTTTGAAAGTAGAACTAATTATAAAGCTTCTGCTTGATCAAAGTGTTTATACTGAAGAGTTTTAAAGGGACAGGTCTAAAACTTTGCCTTTTGCAGCACAGAATTAATAAGCCATGTGCAAATGCTCAGATACAAAAAAGAAAAAAAAATTCAACAGTTACCAAGTTTAGCTGTGCATTTCCACAGGTGATGAGCAAGAGCCCGCATGGTACTCCTTACAAAATCTGCACCAATGAAGATGACCCATTGCCACCACATCTGAAACACACTATCCGTAACCTCACTGTGCTCACATACCCTGTCTGATCTCCATATACATTCAGCAAACAGCAGTAAATTCTTAATTTCTGGATGAGTTTAATCACATAAGTTTGCTTCACATGCAATTCAGTATCTCGCACCAGACATCAGACAGCCCCTCTGCTGCCATCTTCAACAAAGATTAGTGGTATATTAGAAGATTCAACATCAACATATACCCCTGATGTTATAACCCAACCTAATAAAATAGGAGACATTACTTTTGGAGGAGCCCTTGCAGAATGTACAATATCATTAATCCATAATACATTTTAATTTAAAATTTTTTTTCTTAAAACACTAATAAAAAGAGACAGGAACAAAAACATAAAGCTCACTCTTCACAATGTTTGCCTCATCCATCTCTCAACAACCATGCTTTGTAGTTCCAGATACTGTCATCATTCAATAACCCTACCAGTCTTCTGAATTACTGTGTTATATTCACCCTTCTCTGTTTAAACAAAGCCTGATGATTATATCCTGTGCAGCACAGAACTAAATATGGCAAATAGCCTAAGGTGGCAACCTTTGGATTATATCTCATTTTGCGAGCTCTTGCTGTTTACAGACACAGGACAAGCACTGTAGGAAATCCCTTCACAAGTTTTCTTTCAATAGTGTTTTTTCATTCCCAAAGATTAACAACTCTGACAGAGTTTGTAATTGCTCTATTCATATGCCAGTGTTACTTTTTAAAATTTCATTTCATTCCTGGTACTATGCATCCAGAAATTGTTCCTTTTCCTTGTTTAATCATGGATAAGAAAAAAAAGTGTTAACAGACAGGGTTGCAGAGGATAGGTATTAAAAGAATCTAGTTATCTCTTGCCCAGACTGAAATCTGGAGATCTTTTATTTATAACCACAGTGTTCACTGGAGTAAATACACTTATCACTTCAAGAGGTTTCATAAAAATAGAAGGAGCTGGGTTTGCTTATCCTGGAAAAGTCCACAGAGACATCTAATCACTGTCTTCAGCTAACAGAGAAGAATGTGTAGTAGACTGTCAACAGTATACCGGGCTGGTTCAGCCCGGTTCCACAACAACTGGTACGAGGGACCCTCAGACACACTTTCCAGGAAAGGAGAAGGGAGAAAGGGAAAAGGGAAAAGGGAGATGGGTCTAGAAACAAAAGAGCAGCAATGATCTGAGGAGGAAAGCTAATTTACTAAATAAGATATCAGAAATCAAAATTACACAATATTATACAATATAATTGGAATTGAAGCTAATAAATCAATTAAAATGAACAAGAGAGAGTGTCCGATAAACTGAAGGCCTTATGCTAATGCTGAAGGTGAGACCTGAAGGGCGTGACCGCAGACAGTTTTTATCTTTCCCTCTGAGCGGAAACACGTAAAAATGCAAAGCATCGCACAGTCCTCTGGGGAATGTAGCTCTTCTTCTCTTCTGAAACAGGTATAACCATAACTATTGATGATCCATGGAGCTGGAGCATTAGCTCTTTAACTCTTAATACTCTACATGATGCTATGATATGGAATACCAATACCAAAAATCATAAAACCATGCCAAAGACAGAGACAGATTCTTCTGATATGTGCACAGATGATAAGAGGCAGTGGTGACAGTTTGTGGCAACAGGACTAACTGGCTAATCAAATAAAAATAAAAATATTTTTCCCTTCAGAGAGGTGAAACACTGGAGGCGTGATGTCTCTGTCTTTTGAAACATCACGTTAATCTGAACAACACTTTAGGCAATTTGATCAACTCCAAACCTGATGTTTGGACAAGACGACCTCCAGAGATACTTTCCAACATAAATTACCCCCTAATTCAAACCAGCCTAATAATTACATTGAACATTTATTCGATTCTAGATCAATTATCAATAGTCCTTGTTAAACTTCTGTAATGTGATCCCTGTATAATTAAATGTTTAAGGTATGTTAGGTTATTTTTATTCTCTGAAGCTATCATTAGCATTAAATAGTTATATTATGACCTGTTGTCTTGCTCTGAATAGACCATTTACTTTCCTAGTGGAAATTTGAACTTTCCACAACAAGTCTACCACATAAATGAGTGTATTGTAGTAATATGGAATATTTGTCTAGTACAGTCTCCTGATCGGTGATGGACACTTGGGAAGATGTCATTTGGATTTGCAGGCAAGAATTTAATATTGATATTTTCTCCTGTGAGGCTGTTATCTAACATTTATGGCATTATGATATTTCTTATAAGTTTTTTACATCATAACATCATGAAGTGGGCTGAGAGTTGAAGAGTTAATGCTCCAATTCTACGGATCATCCAGAGTTCCAGGTGTACCTGTCTCAGAAGAACTACACTCCTGAGGACTTTGCATTTCTGTTTTCCATTAAGAGGGAAAGATAAAACTGTTCCCAGGTCACAAGATGTCCAGTCCTTTCCCTTTCTGCTCATTTGCAGTGCTCCCTAGCCATTTTGCCTTCAGCATTAGAGTAAAACCTTTGGTTTTTGAACACTTTATCTCTCATTTTATTTGATTTTTTAGCTTCAATTCCAACTATATTGTATTATATTGTGTAATCTTGCATTTCAATACCTTATTTATTAAATTAGTTTTCCTCCTAAGATTGTTGCTGCTCTTTTCTTTCTAGGCCCATCTCCCTGCCCTTTCCCCTTTTCTACTTTCCCCTTTCCTCTTTCCTGAGCCATAAGTCTGTGGGCCCCTTCACCCCATTCATCACAGAATCAGGCTGAACTGGCCTGTAAACTGTTGACACTAATGCATTAAAGCAATTCTTAATTAAAGCAGAATGACTTTGTAATGTCCTCAAATAAGGATGCAGTTAATAGATGTTGGGGTAAGTTTGTAAGATAACTCAAGACTCTGACATTTCAACATGAGAATATTAACCTGAACAGGCTAAGAAAATGCAGAGAAAATACTTTCCTTAGCTAAAAGTACAATATTATCTGAAAATAGTGTCTTATATAATTTAAAGGGTTTTTTTTGTTTTGTTTTGTTCTTTTGTTCTGTTTTTAATCTGTACAGATAAGGTTTGCTCTGAAAGTAATACTCCTTATTTTGTTACATTGACCCAGAGCATCAGAGGTGGTGGTTAGTGGTGTGATGGTAGAGGGTGAACTTTCCAACCAATATTCTGTTACATGTCGCTTCCTTGTGGCAGATGGCAACAGAGAGACGCTCTGACAAAATGTTGTCTGACATGGAATTGTGGATGAAGTTGTGGGATTGAATTCCTCCATGAGGAAAAAATGGCATCCATTGACATTCATCAGTGCTTAATGAACATTTTGGAGTTCAAATAGTGTCTGCGAGCATGATGAGGTGGTGTGTAGTGCATTTCAGTAGTGGAGACAGCAAAGGGGAGTCATTATAACCAGTGCAGATCTTTATGAGCATGGTATGCTGGATCTTGTTCATCACCAGTGAAAGTGCATAGCTAATGGTGGTGATTAGTTTGAAAATGATTTCTTTTTAGCTGAAAATTTTCTCTATAAAAAAAAATTAGCATTTTTTTGTATTTGTTTTAATTTCCATGGAAATAAATAGGAGGCATTACTTTCAGATTGACCTACATAGAATTTTATTATTCAGTAGTGCACTTCTTCCAGTGGCACAAGTTAAATATTTATGAGGCCAAAATATTTCTTTCTAAACTAATTTCTTAGGAGATTAATCTACCTATATATTTCTAAATTTGCATTTTACAAATCATTCAGAAGTACAGGGAGGAGAATTTTCTAGGAGACATTCTATGATCATTCCATACTTTTTCTAAAGAAACCTTATGTCATAAGAAATCCTATTTACCTGTTCTCCTTTCAAAAGTCAATAATATTCATTGTTTAATTCTCCCTGTGGTTGCTTATATTTGTATGCACATTCTTACTTGATTACGTGGTATTTTTTCTAAATTCTCAGGTTTTATGTATCTCCTGTGCTGGACTAACTACTTGTACTGAACATTCTATTGTCATTTCAGGTTTCTGTTGAACTCACAGAGGCAAGAAGAAAGCTTTGCTATATTTTGTGACAACATAGCTACAAACAGTTGAGAGTAGAATGCTCTACACATCTACAAAGCTTCCCTGGGCCAATGTATCCCCTTAAACTTAATCTATAAATAAATAATTATTACTAATTCAACCATGCAGCAAAATAATCACTTTTGTAAAATATTTCTTTTCTTAAAACTTTATTATTTCTATTACTGTTATTTTTTTACTAGCTTATTTGAAGACAACAAAGCTCAAAAAAATGCAGATATATATTTATGCAGCCTTGAGCTCACTGCTGGGAAGAAAGAAGAAGGCATAACATGCAGTCAATAGAGGAGTTTTAAATATTTAAAATTTTGGATATCCTTACTGTAGATTGTTGATCATACAATTTTTATTTATGTATGTATTTGTTTCTTAAGTGAAGAATTCTACTAAAGAAAGACTACTTAATACGTGATATGCAAAGCCTTCCAGGCCTATGGAAGAATACAGTTAAAGTATGTCAAAGAAATGGAAAAATTCTTAAATAATTAATAAAACAACATACTACTGATTTATTTTGCTTAAACAAAAGACTTCAAAAATATAGATGGAGACCTTATTGCTTTGAACAACTACCTGAAGGGAATTTGCAGTGAGCCAGAAATCAACTTAGTCCCTCTTGTAACCAGTGATAGGACTAGACGGAATGGCTTCAAGTTCCACCATGGGAGATTCAGACTGGATGTTAGGAAATACTTCTTCGAAAGAGTGGTCAGGCACTGGAATGGGCTGCCCAGGAATGTGGTGGAGTCACCGATCCTGGAGGCATTCAAGGAACCTTTAGATGTTGTGTTGAGGGACATATAGTTTAGTGAGAACTGTAGGTGGTAGGTGGGTGGTTGGACTGGATGATCTTGTAGGTCTTTTCCAACCTTGGTGATACTACTATTCTATGATTCTATGATTCTGTATTCACACTGACCTAAGCCGTCATCCCGTCCTTGACTAAGTGCAAAAGGTGGACCACCTGAAATAATTCTGAACTGTGAATTCAATGAGAATTTGACCTAGGGATAATGAAGATAAATTGTTTCTGTTGGTATTTACCAATGCAGATAAGAAACATGTTTATTACAAGATGAAACTTCTCCAAAATCTTTCCAACATTTTAAAATTCTGGGACATTCTCAAGCCTAAAGTTATATTTCTCCATTAGACCTCTACTCTAGATTTATTGTTGACCTCCTATTGAACCATTTTATAATGTTCAAAAACTTCAGGCATCCATGCAATCTGAGGAAAGAGCTTTACACATTTACTGAGTCTCTTCTCTGTATTTTAAATGTACCACCTGCTACACCATTTCATGTCTCCTTATTTTCATACTGGCAGAAGAAATACTATTCCTCATTTGTTCTTTCCAAATCAATTCTGACTGAATTCTGATGCAAAAAAAGATTACTGTGTAGTGTTGAAAATCCATGGCAGAGTCTTCCCTGACTGTGAAATATTTAACTACAACCAATTCTGCATGCCAAACATTCACAAATAATACAAATAAATTAGAAACACTTTTTGGATTTTTTTTTTTCATTTTGTGGGTAAAAGAAAATAAAAGCAGATGGTGGAACACAGGAAGGAAGTAAAACAAATACAGTAGCTTGCAATTTGATCAGTCTTTCTCTTAGAACAAGTTAAAACAAGATGCAGAGCTCTCTAGAGGTACAGTCTTCCTTATTCTAACATTAATAAAGTGATAAAGGGAGACAAATTATTTTTAAGAACACTTTACACCTACCCATCCTGTAGATAGATGAAAGCCACTTGTGCCTATTATTGATTAAGAGATAGTTCATTATTATATTAATGAATTTTTACCTTGTCACTGTTGAATCAGAATTACTTAAAGTAGATACATAAGGGAGATCTACTGATGAATTGTGAGAGCATAGCTTATTAACTTACCCAGAGGAAAAAATATGAGAATGCTAGGAAGCTTTATTTTCAGTTCTAACAGCAAACAACCCAGGGGAAAAAAATACTATTGTTCTAATTTTTAGTAAATTATTCTAGGTTTCTTGAATCAAAAACTTGATATTTACATTTGATTTTCTTTTCAAAGGGCATGAATAGCACAGTCTAGACTTATTATACTTTGATATATAGTTTCTATGGTAACATATGTAAATTATTAATCTTTGTATGTGAAATATCTCCAAAGGACAGATTACCTTTGTGTTAAATAAGAGATAGTTTTAAATATTTCCCTGTGATGAAGAGCACTGTTTATAAATCAGCAAACATAGTGATGGAATTAAGTCTCCTGAAATGCCTAGAATGTGTCCCAGAACAGAAAGGTAAACTAAAACTAAAATTGAAATTAATTCAAAAAACCTATCAAATCTATACAATATTTTAAATAGCTAGTTATCTTACCATTCTCCTAAAATGTAACTCCAATTTCAGAGGTCTGGAAATGACTCTATTCCACTCTCATTAGAAACATAAACACATATATAGTGGTGGGATGCAGGACCCATGCAGAACACAAAATAGCATAAATGGAAGTGATTATGCTCACCTGCACCACAGGGCAACAAGCTTCCCCTAAATGAGGTTGCACTGTCAGAATACTTTGTCTTCGGAGGAAGAAGCAATTTCTTAAATCATTATGACATCCTTCTAGTATTTATGTCATTTCAGCATTATCCTAGAGGATAACATGTAAGAGGTATAAGCATATATAAGTACTGGGTATCCTTTTTCCTTTAGATGACATTGTAATTTCTACAGAGAATATAGTCAGAATCATAGTGCTTTAGAGTCAGATCAAGCTGACCGGGAAACTTTCAAAGGCATTAGTTCAGCTTGAGTTGTTAGCACTGAAAAGTAAGAGACTGGGGAAAATATACAAGGCACACTATTGCAAAATCACTCAAAGGACAGATCAGAAGCAATAAAAAAGGAGAAGAGAGGAAGGGAGAGTGGCCAGAAAGACAGATTCCATATTAGGATATATATTATACTCTACACATACAAATGTTGAGAAACAAATGCCTAAATCAAGGCATTTGCAAGGGTGGAATGCAAAAAAAATAAATCATCAGACTACCTGTGCACAGTTTTGGGTACAGTGTAAGTTGACCATTGTTAGCAATGTGAGCAGAATTCTTTTAATAGTGAAAGTATTGGCAGAGAACAACAAAGAAACCTGACAGAGTACTCCAGTTGTGTTTGACTATAGTTATAAAGTTTGTTCCTACTCAGTAACTTAGGAAATTAAAAACACTAAATCTAGGATTTTCTCCACTGGGACTTAATCCAGTCCAATTTACAACTTGAGGATTAATAAAGTCTTTTCTTAAAGAAATGGGAAAATGTCAGCTACAATTTTTCGCTAGAGTTGAGCTGAATCTATTAACCTTGCCCAGAGAATATAATGTTACAGTTATTCACAATGTTATTGTATATGATTTATGGCCATGACATCAAATCTCATCCTAGGTTTTGTGTTTTTAGTAAAATTTATCTGTCTATAATATAAATTAATTTTCCCCCATTCAGGAAAAATATATATATTAAAAAGTGATTTAGATTATTTTCACTTCATTGAAAATGTAACACGTAAGGAAATCAGAGATGGGAGGGAGGCAGTGGGGAGGGGGAGTGGAAATCACAAAATCTTCATCCAACATTGAATATTTACAGCTAAGCTAATATTTCTCTTTTCTAACCAATATGAAACAGAAAGCCTGTTTAATTTGAACATAGATAGATACTGAGTGTCTCCGGTAAAAATCAGTAACAAGAGAGATTTCCGTGTGTAATGGAACAAAGCACCCTGACTAGACACCTCTACCACCTCAAGTTCTCATCAAATAAGAAATAGGAAACTGATTCACATGCTTCTTAAATGTATATATGCTAAAAAAAAAAAAAATAAAAGCAGAAAAAAAGATTTAAGTTTGTATATTTCCTGTATAATCTGCAAAATATTTTGAAATTCCCTTTATTATTTGTCAAATGAGAGAAACACTACTATGCCTAGATTACTCTTTACCAAAATGCATTTTTCTGTTTTACCAGCTAAAAGACAAATCTTTTAAAAGCAGATTGCCCACTCTAACCTTATAAACAGCATAACTGACTCTGGACTCAAAAATATAAATCCTTCAGATCTATGTGAATATTTTGGTTTTGTAACTGTTTTTCTGTAAATGAGTAGTGTGCAGATAATACTTGCATCAGTAGATTACTCCCTCATTTATGTATTTATCTGGTTTGTGCTTTAAATCACAGCTGACATCATGTTTTACAATTCTACTTTGGGAACCTAAGAAAAGACTGAACAGAAATCTTCATATCAATACAGTCTTTCATCTCAAGTATCAGATACTACACATCACATACAAACACATTGACATGAAGTTTTTTTCCAGACATAATCCATTGTAAATAGCCCTCTATTTTAAGAATAATTATTCCACAGTTCTTCATCTAAAAATATTGCATTATTCATGTTTAAATTCTAGAAATGTAGGTTAGCATACCTTCCACTATGTAAGTCATTTAGAACTGGACAATGCAATTTTATATACTACAGACAGAACTAGTTTTGATTTATGTCATTTCTCCTTGCAAGACTAAAGCAGTTAAAATTTTGATTCTATTCAGATTTTCTAGCTTTCTCAATACAAAGCTTTGCTTCTCAACATGTTGCACTTCCAAAAAGGACAGATTATTCTTTTTTATTATTATTATTTTTGTTTTGAATGTGACAAACGCAAGAAAATTATCTCAGAACATGTTCTGTCTTCCTTACAGAGCACACACTTAACAATCAAAACCACCTACTATTGAAATACAGTGGAGATAGCTGATCATTTTCTACTTTATCATCAGAAAAGTGAAATAATGCAGGGACCCAACTGATCTAATGAGTTAGCTTCACCGTTCTCACTTTTCTCACTGTTTTCAGAGCTATCATTTTCCTGAACTGCTCATTCATGAGAAGTCACGGGAGATGTCGAGAAATCTACTCCCTGCACAAATCTGCAATGTTTTAGACTCATCTTGTGCTGACAAACACTTACAGAGATCAGACAAAGCTGAGTATGAAGGCTCTGGAGATGTCTCATGTTCTTCACTTCATCAGCCTATTGTCAACAATGATAGGAGATCAGCATATTCATAAATATTTGCACGAAGACTAACACAGGTAAGATGTAGATGATACTAGTAAACAAAGAAGCAGCCCTCATTTTATCCTTCCCAGGAAAAAAAGAATATCTAAGAAAACACTCTTAGCATTCAGTGGTTTTCACAAAATAATATGCAACAGTGAAAATCCAGCTCAAAATTTAAGAATAGTCTGAAAGCCATTCACTTTTCTAAACTTTTACTTAACAGAATCTGCTTCGTGTTGTTTGTGATTGATTGTGGAGAAAATTCAACTCTGTCTGATGCCATAGATCACTGTACTTGACATAGAAAATCTTATCTTTGCAATGATTTAAGTGGAAAGATTTAGTTGGAGGAGGAGATTTGCTCTTTTGATCTTTCTCTTTTCCTAGAGATCAAGAGAACAGAATTATGAGACTCCAATCTGTATCCACTTTTATTCACTCAAGAATTATCACCACCATCAGTTTCTGTCAGTCTGTTATTTCATCTGCAGTTTTACAAACTGAGGAGCAATTAAAATGCTCATTTTTTATATACTTTTAAAATTCATAAAACTCACAAGTTATGTGTATTAGCAACTGCAGTATGGAGCTGGATGACTCTGACAAAACGCTGTGAAATATGACTATTATCTGGGGGCTGAAAGATGAAGTACCATTGGGTTGCATTCTATAAATATATTATAATTTCCCTTGTTGTGAACGTTGAAATAAAATGCGACAAAAAATAAAACAGGTAATAATTCCAATAACTTGTACTGGCTTGCAGTTTATACAATAGTTTTTTTGTACTGAAATGTACCCTGTTCTTTATTAAACTTAATATCTCTAGAGAAAAGTTTTCATTACCAAATATATCTCCTACTAGGTAACAATCAATCTAGAGAAAGCATGACAGCTCTTCTGTAAATTTTGATATTGGCCTATCAAAAGGCTTGCCTTGAGTGCTCTTCCTTAACTATCCTGAACCAGAAAATCTGATAACTTCAGAAAAAGAACACCCGTGGTTCTCTTCTCCATGTATAAGTAACATCCACCAAACAGTTAGAAACTACAGCAAAAATGCACAGACCTGGTTCAAGATCATTTGTGCATCACAGAATAGTAGGAATGGAAACAGACATAATCTGCTGAGGTAGTGGTAGGTTGCAATGAGGTCTCCTCTGAGCCTCCTTTTTTCCAGACTAAACAATCCCAGCTCCCTCAGCCGCTCCTCATAAGACTTGTGCTCCAGACTCCTCACCAGCTTTTTTGCCCCTCTCTGAACACGCTCCAGGGCTCCAGACGCCATGATATAGCAAAGCAAAAATAGATATGAAGTATAAAAATGTACCAACATTAAAATGTTGAATGGGAATCCTTTTCTGTATCAGAAAATATTACTTTTGCCTGAACAAAATTCTTAGAAAAATATTTTGACAGACAACTGTTGCAGCTTTAAAAATTAAAAAAATCTCTCAGAATTGAAGGTGACATGAAGGAGAAAGGAAGTTGATGTGCTTGTTGTATTGGTGAGACTTGTCCTGTCACAACAGACCCTGCTGTAGAAATCGTCCCTTTCTTTCTGATAGCCCCCTTTTAGATACCGAAAGACTGTCCTCGACTGTCCCTGAAGCCTTCTGTCCTCCCGGTTGAACAGCCCCAGTTCTCTCAGGCTGTCCTCATAGAGGAAGTGTTCCACCCCTTGAATCATTTTTTTCTGACTCAGCTCAGGATACACTCCAATAGGTCTATGTCTTTCCTGTACTTAGGACTCTCCATCTAGACACAGTACTCCAGGTGAGGTCTCAGCTTCGCAGAGTAGAAGGGCAGGATCACCTCCCTCGACCAGGTTTGGGGTCCTCAATGGGGTGTGGAGCTGTTGAAGAATGTCCAGAGGAGGGCAATGAAGATGATCAGTGAGCTGGCGCACATCCAGACAGATGTGCTGAGGGAGCTGGGTTTGTTCAGCCTCAAGAGAGAAGGCTGCAAAGAGACCTTACTGCAGCCTTACAGTATTTAGAAGTGGATTATGAAAAGGAGAGTAATTAACTTTTTACAGGGGTACTCAGTGGTAGGACAAGGAAAAATGATTTTAAGCTCAAGGAAGGAGGGTTTAGATTAGTTGTCAGCTGGAGGTTCTTTACAGAGAGTGGTGAGGTGTTGTCACAGGCTGCACAGAGAGGCTATGGATACTCCATCCCTGAAGGTGTTCAAGACTAGCTTGGATGGGGCCCTAAGCATCTGATCTAGTATCAGACCTGAGGTTGGCGGCCCTGCAGGGAGGTTAGAACTGGATGATCCTTGATGTCTCTTCCAACCCAAGCCATTCTATGATTCTATGATTTGCAAAATTAAAGTCATTTGTGGAATCAAAATGAAAATTTGCACAAGACCTTGAAGATGAAAATATCTAACAGATTTAGGTTTGTTTGTTTGTTTGTTTTTTAACTGCTCATTTAGATGAGTTAAACATGTATCTTCAAGTCGAGAATCAAATTATCTGCTCAACATTTCAAAACATAACAGCATTCAAAATGAAACTTAAATTATGGCAAGTTCAAGTATGGCAAATAATTTCATGCATTTTGATATGCTATCTAAATACAGTCCTGTGAACAGTGAAAAATATGCAGCCTTTTCTTCCTTTCTGATAAAGGAAATTGAGAATAGGTTTCAAGATCTCTGAAAAAAGTCATCAATTTCTTCGATATATTTGTGACTACATTTGAAGCTGACATAAATTTTCAGATGGAAAATTCAACTCAAATAAAAAGTTGGTTATGTCTCTTTACTAGAGTCTTATAAGGCATATCTGATCAGAGAAAAAATATGCCTCATTTCACACATTATTTGTGTTATTGCTTTTCAGCAGTACATACATTTGTAAGAAGTTATTTTCAAGAATGAAGTGCCAGAAGAGTGAAATTATATCAAAAAACTCTGATGAGCACCTTGAGAACTCAGAAAGAATTGTAATCAATTCCACTGATCTAGATACTAATTCATTAGTTTTACAAGAGAGGTAAAAAATCCTGCTGGTTTCTGTTCTGTTGCTAAGTAGCAAAATTTGCCTCTAAGGAGCAAAACAGTTTTTCTACTTCTAGCGATTAATATACTTAATCTTTACATACTTGTTTTACTTGTTTTACAAGTGTGGCCCAGGAAATCAGTTTGCTGTTAACTCATGTTCAAGTGAACATTCATCTTGAACTGTTGTGAATAGTTTGGAGTACACTGTTAAAACACATACACGTGGAGTGACAATTGAAACAAGAAAATCACACTGAAATTTCCATGTTATTTAGGAAGACTTTAAACTTTTTATTTCGTCAGTGTATTTTTAGAACAACTTTAATGTGACTAGCCTTTTGTCTTACTTACACCTTACTTACACCTGTTAATATTACAATATTCGAATGAGTCCTTTATCTTTACACCTTAGCAGTACTTATGATGAAAAAAACCAAAAACTTGAGGAATTCCCAGCAAATATGACTTTATACACTTGCAAGCAAAGGATTCAACCCTGCACTCTAAAGCAGGGAGATAACAACAGGTAAATAAATAAATACAGCATTTCTCCCGGAGTATGTGCTGACTTTGATTCTTTGCTTTGAGTATACCTTAAAAGATAACATGATACTGCAAAATAAGCTTATTGTTAAAACTTGTTAAGTTAAGTAAACAGAATTCAGGGTAATTGACGTGCATAAACTACAATTCACAGAAGAAACAAACTACACTTCTACATGCCCTTGTATTTGTAACCAACAAGGAGCTGTCCAGCTATGTCAACTGTTACACATTTTTTTAAACTAAGTATGAGGTGTAAGTGCAAAAGATAGTTCTAAATAATATGTAACCGTAACATTCACTGGAAGACCTGGAATCTCACAACAACCAGCACTGCTTTCTATATATGAGATGAAAAGCTTGCTGTGCTGTTGCAGAACAATTATCAGAAGTAGTATATTATTAAACTCTTTGCTTTAATAGAAAGTATATAATTCAATGAGAATAACAAACATGAAACAAGGGAAAAATTAAAGAATGTCATATGCAATCCTTTTCTTGTCATGTCAGCATCTTTTAGTATATCATTCTGTTAATTCCCTCTCTCTGTTGTGAAAAGTACAACACTGAATAAGCTGCATAACAACCAATAGGTAAACAGTCCTTCTAATCTATTTTTCTATATATTTACCAGGGAAAAGTCACTTGACAAACACTGAACAGCTAATGAGTGCTCTGTTTGACCTACTACACAACAATTACAACAAAACTGACAGTGATAACAACAACAATAAACTAAAAATCTAAACGGTTTGAATATTGTCAGTACAACACTTCCAAGAAAAATCTTTTCAGTTCTCTAAATTTCAAGATATTTTTGATAAGAACGCGAAGTGCTTTTCATGGTTACTGACATAGCATGTTGAGAATCTTTTTGTAGGTTTTTTTTGTTTGTTTTTTTCTTTCTAATAAAAGCAATCAAATTTTTCTTTTAAATTTAAATTTTAAAATGGAACTTTTAGTTCTTATCTTTTAAAATGGAAGTTTAACCTAGAACGCCAATGAATCTGTGAAAAAAAAATATATATATATCAGTCATGAAGCTCTGTTCTTGAAGCAGTAATTTGTTTTCTTTTTGTTGTGGTTTAACATGGCACACAGCTGCTACCCAGCCACTTGTTTACTTTTGCCAAATGAGCTGGGGAAGACAATTTGAAAGACAAAAGTGTAATAACTCATGGTTGAGATAAAGACAGGTTACTAGGTAAATCAGAAACTGTGCTTGCTAACAAATGAAAACAAAGAAGTCATTCATTACTTCCCATCAGCAGGCAGATGTTCAGTCACTTCCAGGAAAGCAGAGCTCATCACATGTAACGGTTTCTTGGAAGAATAAATGTTATCATTCTAAATGTTCCAGTCTCTTTCTTTTTTCGTCATACTGCTGAGCATGGAGCCATACAGTATGTGACATTCCTTTGGCCAGTTTCGGTCAGCTGTCCAGGTTCTGTCACCTCACAGATTATTTTACACCCCCAGATACAACACCGGAAGAGTAGCAGGACAATTTTGGCAATGTGTAAGCAACTACGAAAATAACAGCATACTGTCAACACTATTTTTCACCTAAATCCAAAACACAGCCCCGTACCAGCTGCTTGAAAGAAAGTTAACTGTATCCTAGCCAACAAAATTACCAAGAGTTTATGAAGGAAAATCCTTCTAAGGGAATTTGCCTTGAGACCCTTTTTACCATATGTTCTTTTTTTTTCTTTTTTCTTTTTATTGTTTTGTTTTTTTTTTGTTGTTGTTGTTGTTTGGAAAGAAGCTACACAGATATAAATATCTTTCTATTATCTATACTATCTATCCATCCATAAACATATGTATCTATCCACCTATTCATCTTTCTCTACCTGGTGAGTTCCTGTGCATCTCAGTCTGCGTGCATGTACATTTTCCAGTGCATTTTTAAGTGGTTTTCTCGTCAGTACTGGTAGTCAAAGTTTGAGGCTGGTAGTAAGGACAATAACACAGACATATAACATTCTCAAACAGATGATGGAAATCTTTGTCTGTTCCTCATTTTAAAATGACCTTTCACAAGTTGTTCTGTATCTAAGAAACCAACTTCCATGCTTTCTCAAAGCCTATACAAAATCTTAATACTAGAAAATCATAAAGGAATCCGCACTAAATCTCCAAGGTTTACATAAGAAATATACTGTAATGACAAAATTTCATAAGCGCTGACATTTTCTGTAATTTGTTTTTGAGGGAGCCTATTTAAATTTATTACTTAAAAAACGCCCTATGTCAGGTAGCACTAAGTTCCAGATCCTCTAAAAAATCCTTGGTTCTGTTTACCACTGTGCAGGGTGATACAGGAAAACCCCAGATATCTTAAATTTAGACATCTTAAATTGCAGACCTGTCATTACAATAGTACTAAGTGGTGATGCATGCCATTAAAGGAAGTTATTAAATGACATGCCTTTCTAGGTTTTGGATGCACTGAAAATACTTCAGTAATTTCTTTTAAAGAGTGGAAAATTAATGGCATGCCAAACAGATTTAATAGAATTCATATAGAAATGTTGATGTCAAGAAAAAAAAAGAGAAAAAAAAAAAAACAGCATTCAGTTTAGTGTACATCCCACCATCCTAAAGAAGATGTGTTTCTTAAAAGGAACATGGAAAAAAGACAAACTGGTTGTTGGATCCCACTCACATCCCCATATTCATCTAAACACAGAAGGGGAATTAGACATTAACTTTACTGCAGCAGTTTAAAGAAAATCTGGAGACACACAGATTTACAGAATAGTATGTAGAGCATAGGTCTCTAGAACTGAGTATATTTCAGGGGAACAAAAAAGGCTTTTATTGTAAATAAGTGAAGTGAGGCAAATATTGAATAGAAATAGTTGTGTATGTTTAAAAGTATAACAAAGCTGGAAATGGCATGGGGCATTTCAAAAGATATGCTGCCCAAACATAATGAATGGTTCTTGCAGACACTTCACACCTTTATTATCTTTCCAATGATTACTAGTCTTTCTGAAACTCTTTCAATACCAACATACTTTTAACTGGAACATGCTATTTGCAGTGGTAGAATTTTCGAATAAGCAAATAGCTTCAAGCTCCTATACTTCATATGCAGAAAAAAAGAAGAAAAAGAAGTGTTGCAGTGGGAGCACTGTGGAGTCAGTGGAAGAGCTGTTTCTACAGTAATTTGTGTGTATACAGGTGGACTGTGTAGAAGGAATCAAACAAGTGCTTTAGAAATATTTGGAGAACACGTAAACGGAAAACTACAAACTTAGAGTTTTAGGGGTTACTTTTTTTCTGTGTTTTTTTTTTAACACCATCGTGAATAGTCTTCCCAGCAGCAGGGTTCCTTATTATGATTAGCTGCTAGCAACTATGAAAGAAATAATATGGTAAGTGTCTGCATTTTCATAAGGATGAGAGGATAGGTTGCTGAGTTTCTTCACAGGAAACACAGGCCCTTTGAAAAGCTTATCATTTTCTAAGCAGAAATGAGGTTATAAAACATAAATGTTACAGACTGAGCCTTCTTTTGATATCTTATACATTAAGAAGGTTGTTTGTTGTACCAAATGTACGACATTTCACTACTTTCTCTATTAGAGATAACAGTATTGTCATATTTTTCTTAAATATATTCATTTCTTTATAACGGATTCGGAGAAATATAAATATAGAAAAATCTTCCTACGTTCAGAAGTATACAAGCAGGTTTTCATTGCACCTCTCTCTCCAGTTGAGTGGAAGCTAAGCTGATGAAAAAAAAATACCATAAATTTGAATACTTTTGATACTTTCTCAAGAATCTTAGTAATTCTGTATAGCTGTAATTGATCCTACGTTTCCATGTGGTAGCAATGAAATAGCACCAGCAAAATACTTTTTATTCTGGCAACACAGCAGAAGCTCCTTATCCAGTTGTGTGACTGGATACTAACTCCGTATTTCCCTCAGCTCTTTATTTCAAATCTATCGTCTTGATTGTCAACAGTGAGAAAAAAAAACATAACTTTCTGTGTTCTATGTATAGAAAATTCCTCCCTTAATAGTGATCTATGTTTACATAATACATGCTAGTTAAATATCATGATTATACTGGGGATTATACAGTTGGTAAAACTATATTCTAATATGTAATCAGCTATTATATTGTCAATTGCCATGGCTTATTTACATCCCCACTATTTAAAAAGAAAGTATTAAAATGATTGTTCAGAGCACAGATGGGGAAATGTGGGGGGGGGGGGGGTGGTGGAGGGGGATGGGAAGGTGAATGCAAAAAGATCTGTCTCTGACACAGAAAGCAACTTTGTTGAGTTTTGGGGAACATTAAAAAGAGCAGGTCAAGAGAGATGATACTTCCTCTCTATTCTGCTTTTGGTGAGGTCACATCTGCAGAAGTGTGCTCAGTTCTGGGCTTCTTAGTTCAGGAAGGACAGGTATCATCTAGAATGAGTCCAGCAGAGGGCTACAAAGACTTTTAGAGGACAGGAGCATCTCCCTTACTATGAAGGGCTGAGAGAACTTGAAAATTCTGGAAATTTTAAACAAACATATGGAAGAACTCCTTTATGTGTGGGCAATAGCTCTGGAACTTGTTGCCCAGAGAGTTTGTGGATTTAACTTCTCTGGAGACATTCAGAATCCACTTGGATCCTTTCCTATGTAATCAATCCTAGGGAACCTGCTCTAGCAGAGGATTGGACAAGGTGATCTCTAGTCGCCTCTTCTAACCCCTATGATCTTGTATGATTCTGTGATTCTGTCAGAGTAATATTTAGCATGTATCAGGGAATAATTCTTTACCAAGGCTTTATAAAAACAAAGTTGTTAAACTATGTTTTATGTACTGAACTTTATTGTTGTGTCAGATCTAGATAAACAACAGAAATTACAGAGTTGCTCCTGACTGATTTTTGTCTTTAGAGTATTTCAAGATAACTCATTTGCCCAGAGAGCAACATGTTCACTTCCTGATTAAATATAATCAGAGTGCTTTGGCTAGCAATCTAGCCTAATTTAAAAGCCATCGTACTAAGTATTCCTTGTTAACAGCTAGTAATATTATACAGGTTGGAAAAGAAGGTCAAAAGCTGTGGCTTGAAAGCCAAGACATTATTATTGTTCTACTGTTTGCTTTTTGTTTTAACCCAAGTGGTTCTGTGACAATGTCCATACCTGATAGTGTATTCACTCCTCAAAAAAATAAGACCAGTAGAAGTGCAAGGGAGTGACATATTAAATCAGTATTTCCATTTGTAGAAGTTTGCATTATACTATAAAATATCTGTTTTATCTGTTTATAATGCTACATTCTACATCAAGATTCGGTAAAATGTATAAAAAGTGGTGCATATACTGAAAAGAAAGGCATTTCTGCCATCAAACGAATTGTGGATAAAAGAAAAGAATAGCAGAAGAGACAAATGGTGTCACACCAAAAATGCAAAGTACCCCCCAGAATCCAAAAGAAATGGTTCAGCTCAGATACTGAACAATTCAGCTGGTCAGACCTATTTAAATTTAATGATGGAGCAGTTTGGTATCATAGCAGAGACAGCCAAGATCCACAACATCTATATGTCAACAGTTTTGTGGCCCATAACAGAAAGGAAAGATAGAAAAACTTTCATACATTTAGGAAAAAAGAAAAAATCCAAGTAGGAACCACAGACACATTTTCTTCATTTTGTATTGATTTGCTGCTGTCTTAATGGTTAAAAAAAGAGCAATGCTTAAAGACATAAATTTTGCCCTGTCATTCATGTACAAAACTCACAGCCTTAGAATGCAGTACATTGACAGCTTACCTTCCATGCTAAGAATGTTTTTTCCACCACCTTCCACCACCAATACTTCCTGAAAAAAGGTCCATATCCTTCCCTTAATTGCATCTCATACATCTGATGCTGTAAGGGACTGAGGCATTAAGAACTTTTTCACAACATTGCTGTTCTGCTCCTGTCAGTAACTGAACCAAGAGATGCTGTTTCTGTGGAAAATGGTGATTGTCATTACTATCTCTGTAGTCCGTAGTAGTTAGTCTGTACTTTCGGTTTCTTCAATGTCTGTGTCCAATAATGCCACTGTGTTTTTTTCAGAAGGTGATTCTCTTCAAGTAGTATGTTGTCCAAGAAATGTAGCAGAAACAAAGTGGAGAATACAAACACCTTACCTAAGAGACCCACACACCAAGGACATTTCTAAGCAAGTACATATGTTAGCTGACATAAAGGTGTTCTCTGTTTATACAGTAAGTATAAACAGTAAGGTCAGTAAGTTTGGAGGGAATGCACAAAGATTCATTCTTTTATTCACATATAACACAGAGTTCTAATGCACACCTCAGTTTCAAATCTCTGTTAAATAATGGCAGTGGCACTGCTGTGGCACATTCATAATGTGCAGTGCATTTTGAGATTCTCAGATGAAAGGCTCTGAATAAATGGAAGCTATTATTATCTATACAGCAGATAGATCTCGGCTTCTCTCTAATATGCTGTTCTCCTCAGGGGGCTCAGGCATGTGAGCTTCTAAGTACTCGCCATTTCCATTCCACCTCCTTGGAGCTGAGAGCACTCAGCACCTAGGAAGATCAACCACAGAAGGGAGTTTGAGCTTCAAATCCACTAAATTCACATATGCAATGTCTACACCAGAGTTTTTAGTCTGCGTTTTGGGATGTGAAAAAAGGTGGCAAAAAGACACAGTGTAGCAGAAGCATTAAGGAAAAATCAAAATACAATACAAGCTTTAAAGATGTAAATTAGCTAAAACCATTAAAATAGTTATTGCTGTTTGAAGACTAGATTACTGAAATTACTGTCCTCCCATCATCTGACTAAATAATGTACCATGTAAAGCAAGAGACATTATATTGGCCATAAAACTTACATAACATCAACATATATTAAATGACATTCGAAATGAAATAATAATTACACACGTTTAATGTAAAAAAATATGAGAGAAATATAAGATGCTCATGTGCATAAACTGAAATATTTGCCTTATTTTAATGAGCGTACACACACACAAAGCAGTAAATGTCTCACTAAGGTATTTTGTATCTTTTCTCCCCCTCCCCCACTGGGAACAGCACAATTTCAAATCGTCAATATTTCCACTCCTAATTGCTAGAAGGGTTCATTATCAGCTGTCTAAAGTGCAATACATCAACCTTTCAAAGCTGATATACAAAAGACTTTCACACATCTGATAGGCTGCTGTGCTAAATACATCTTAATTTGTGCTGCATCTGCTGTTTTCTAATTTGTTTGTCATGCTGTGAATGCCACAGACTTTGCTACAGCAGCTCCCTGGTTGTTTTTTTTTTTTTTTTTTTTTTTCATTTTTAATAACACAACAGCTACTCAGAAAAGAAATGGCTGAGTGCCACCATTGTTTCTCTTACCCAAGCCGTGGCATTAGCTCCCTTATATCAATCATAAACATGTGAGATACGCATTTTATGTTACATGTTACAATATTAGCAAGACTGAAGACCTCTGCAATTTCTTTGCATTTAAATGGGTGCATAATTTAAGCAGCTTTATGTCATATACGTATTAAATTTTTAATTGCAGTTCATTTTTGGGGTCAAAAAACTGTATGAGGAGTGTTGACAAAATCCTAATTCTAGTGATCCTTACAGTAACTAAAAGCTGATAGCTTTTTCACTTATCAAAGGGCATTTGTGAACCCACCTACAGTCCTTAGTGAAATGAGTTTGGCATTCTCTGTTCAGTCCCTGCTGAGCTGAAAAGCAAATTACAGAACAACATGTGTAATTCAGCATGATTCAAAATAGATCAAAGTCTCTGTACAGAAGAAGCCTCAGCTTGAGTTGGCAGAGAAATTAAATTTCTACCTTTCCTAAAGTGAAGAGCTTTCCTGGGTACAGAGAGCAGTAGCACTGCAGACAGTGCAATGAATTCTTCATGAAGCAGCCTACTCCATGAATAATCTTAATGAGCACAAGCAGCCCACACATTATACTTCTCCCAAAACTAAAAAGATCTATGTCATTGGTATCTTGCCCTCCTGCAGCATTATGAATTTTGGGGGTAGTAAGAAAGCCACCAGGCACAATTCACACAGCTTCATTACAATAATTATCTCTCAGAGCTCTTTCTCTTGGGAAAGGCAGCCCATGACAAATCACCACCACCATGAAAATCGGCATTCAAAGAGATTTAGAAACTCTTGTCTCAGTAAAGCAGAATTTCGCTATTGTCAAATAACCATGTGGTGCACACAAAATAACATGCCATAACACAAGCCATAATAATTGTTACGAATAATGTCCCTTACATGTCTATTTAGTTGCCAATTTTCCCAGCAAGACAAGAAAAGATGCTTTGTGCATGGCGGGTGAGGTATAATAAAGAGGAAAACTCCCTTTGTTTCAGCACAGCCAAGGTTTTAGAGAAGCAGCTGGAATGTAGATTCACTTACTCTGTTTCTTAAGCACAGCTTTTAATGCTTCAGACATGGAGAGCTATTTACATAATGCCAATCAGTCTCCAGCATCACAACCTCACAAGAACATGCAGCAGCTATTACAGAGCGAGGCTTTATGACTGAGGAAGTCATAGAAAAATCAGCATTACCGTAAAGGAGTGTGTTTAATCAATAAGGCATATTGTTCAACTAGTGTGGAAGAAAAAACCTCATAGAGTAACAGCATTTGTAAAGGCTAATCAATTTAGGTAATTGTAAATGCTCTCAGTTGTCAGTCCCTAAACAGTTCCTTCTCTTTGTAGCTGGTAATTCACTGTGGGATGCAGCAAGACTGAACTAGAAGGAAGAAAAGGGAAAAGGAAGGGAAGGAAAAGGGAAGGGAACAGTCAAATTTCCTGTTACTCCCTTTATTGTTTTCTGCCTCTGTGTGTAGCATCGATATCTTTACCACAGGGTGATAATCTTTTCTTTCTGCTGGCACTGCCTTACCTCTTTCATTACACACAAAACAAAGCAAGAGGTCTATGTTTCATGATTCAGAGAGATGAAAAGTAAATCAAAGTATTGATCTTTACGTTCAGCTCTTAAAAGGCCATATGTATGACTAATCTGAGAGGTAGTTATTGCCATGCTCTTTATGTCATAAGGAAGAAAAACAGCTAACCAATCAAACAAAACAAAACAAAACAAAACAATAATTTAAAAAAGCCCTAAAGAAGAAGAAAAAAAAAACATAAACAAAAACAATTTGCATATACTGTAGGAAAAAAAAAAAAGAAAAAAAAGGGCAATGAAGAGAACCCAATTTCAAAATTTGACTCTAGCTGAAATTAAAATCAGCCTTTGAAGAGAGACTGATGATTTCTTGACATTCTTGATCCATATAGTTTCTCACTATTTCTGAAAACTCTTGGAGTTTTATAAACTGATAGCTGCTCCACCTTCAGAAATATCCTTCTCTCAACTTAATGACATGAATATGAAATGCAAAATGTTAATCTTATAGTGTCTACCTTAGTGCACCTTTCAAATAAAACAAGAAGTAGCATGAGCATGGAAGCACAGTTTTCTTTTGTCTCTCAAGTACTTCTGGTGCTTCTAACAACTGACGGACATTAGCATCTTTTAATTGTACTTTTGCAAAGCTAGCCAAAGGTCAGAGACATCAGATCTTCACAGAATCAATTCATATTGATTAAAGGTCAACGCTAGTACTGAAAACACAGCATGCACTCCCACTAAACAATGCACCATCTATCCAGCAGCAGAAAGAAAAAGAGAACAGAAGGCGAAATAACGGCTTCTCTTATTCCATTCTTCCTTCCAAGCCCCAGCTGCCAACACCCTCCTTGTCCTCTCAGTACCCCCATCGGTTCCTCCTGCCTCATTGTGGCCAACTGAGGCCAGCATTTGCTCTGATATCCCTCAAGAAGACCTGGATTGGTTTTCTTTTTTCTCTTGTGGCTATTTACAAATCTTAATGCAAGGCTGCATTTGTCTAAACTCTGCTTAGACAAGGTAACAAAGTATATATCCAGGAAAAATAGATAATCTAACAAGGATTCAGCTAAGGCTGCCATAAGAATCTTCCTGGTTAGATAAGTGTGTCATACAAATGGATGTGAACATAATGGATAAATGATTGGTTTGGTTGTTTACCAATAGATGGTGTAATATTTTGTCTTACTATTTTGTAAGATACAGGAAGGTCTGCTCCAGCTTGTCTTATAATCAATATGTCAAAAACCAAGGCAAATAATTTAAAACAAGAAAATATCTGAAGTACGTATTTCACTAATACAGTGGCAATTACATTGTTATATGCTACGTTTAATGAACTTGCAACTCTGCTACCAGTTTCTAGTAGAAAATTGTGATATAATAATGGGTTTGGGTTTATCAAAACCAAAAAACAAAGTTATAGGAAGTCTGTCTTATTAGGCAGGAACGCTCTTCTTACAAATGTTGCTTTAGAAATAAGTTAACAAACCATTTATTTATTTCATTAAATTAAACAAACTATTGATTAAAGCTTAAGAATGTCACACAAATTTGCAGCACAAAGAATATCAGTGAAAAGACTGCATATCAGCTCAGTATCAGCCTAGATACTGAGTAGCTCATGAGTTCCTGTGTCTGTCAGGTCTGCTTTTCCTAAACCATATAGGTCGCTTTCTTTTATCACTGTCATCTCATCATAACCTTAAGAGTGCTGATGCCATAACTTTAAGGAAGGCGCACCTGGTCACATTATGCTTCTTCTCTAAGGTCATGTAAGAGACTATTTGAATGCCATTAACTCAAAGTTTGCTGATGAACATGCTGATGAACTCATCTCCGTGGGGAGATAACCATCTCAGGAGACGCTTGCAGCATGGGATTTTGTCACGTAGACTGGAGGAATCTGGAAGATAAAATAGGGGTCCTGCAGCCACGAAGTCGAGCGATTTTCTCTGCAAGGGATTTTTCTCGAAGATGGAGTTTCTCTTCGGAGGGACTACCTGAGCTGATCACTGCTGCTGCCTAGAGAGGCCTTCTCTTTGGAGAGTCCTCACGAGCTGATCACTGTTCTGCTGCTGCCCCTCTCGGGGTTGCCTCCCTCGCTGCTCCTCCTGTGAGGACCTGGTGCTGACCCCTCGCTGCTTCTCCGGACAACTGCTTGCTGTTCAAGGCTGCCCAAGGCTGCTGGTCTCCCCGCTTCTGCCAGCCCTGCCCTTCGGCCTCCGACCGTCGGAGCCGCTTGCAACCGGACCGCCCCTAGGATCCTGACTGGTGACTTTCCCTGCGTTGTACAAACCCTTGCTTCTTTCCTATCGCTCGCCTTCCCTTCCCCATGTCCCTAGTCAATATTGGTAATAAACTGGTCGGACCAACATTTGAACCGTTGCTTCTTAATCTCACTCTGGGTATACACATAATCTTAAAAACCTCGTCTCCCTCCTCCATATTAGAGCGTGACAGGTCAGAAGTCCCATTTGCCCACCTCTCACACAACAAATAAAAATAGGACCTTATTACTCTGTGAGGATTAAGGGAATATTCCTTTTTCACCTTACTCTCACATCCCCTACAACCTCCATATCACTACTTCTTATGCATTCTCCTGCTTTTCTCTCTCTCATTCTTTTTTTTTTTTTTTTAACAGGAAAAAAAAAGAAAGAAAGAAAAGAACGAGCATAGTTTTATTTCCAGATGGTAAATTTTTACATCAGATTAATAATCTCTTGAAGGTATACTGGAGTACTGCTCAGCTCACTTCTAAATTGAAGTGCTTATTAAAAAACTTTGAAGCACTTTAACAATTTTAAATCACTCCTCACATAGCAATTTTAAAATTATTGGAGCAGTTTTATAAGCACTCGAATTTGAAGGTGATCAGAGACCTGAAAATGTGCAATATAGAGTAATTTAAAATTATTAGAATACTTCACATTTTTTATAAGCTCTTCAGTGTGGAAGAGATCAAGTTCTGACTTGTGAGCTTGCAAAATGTAATGTGAGTGGTCCTCATTCTTGGAGAGATACAGCCTATTACATTAAACTGCTTCAATAATTGTAAATTGGTATATAGAGAGCATGCTCAGAAACCTGACTTCACTTCTTAAATTAAAAATATTTTTAACTCCAAATCTATGAAAAGTCTCTTCAGTGACACAACAGGAACATATTCTTTTGAAGGTTTTTGAGGATTAAAAAGCAAAAAAATGCCTGTGTTGAAAGTACTTAAAGAAGTCATACATTTTCTGTAAGATTGTAGTATGAATTTTAAACAATCATATAAAACCAGCTTTTGAAATATCTACATGTCCTAACTGCACTGATAAGATTTTGTAAGTTCAAACATGATGTAGAAATTCAAACGAGAGCTTTGAGGAAACAATATTGAGTATTTTCATGTTATTGCTACTAGTGCTTGCATGAGATTTTTACACCTTCTATAAAGGGAAAATGTAGTTTCATGCTTTTGTGAGATAGCATCTCATGGTCTTCTGTATCAATAACAACAGCACTTTGTTTAGAGAAAAATTTTGTCACAAAATACCCGCTATAATTCGGACTGCAGATAAAGGGGGAAAATTCTATAGGCACTGTTGCATGTTTATAACATAGATACCAAGAATATACTCAGTAAATAAAAATTGTTTGGATTCTGGGGGAGGATGTCCAGTGTTGTAAGTACAGGAAAAAAAAAAAAAAAAGACAGAAAATCTGCACTCGCTAACACAACTGGAAACAATGAAAAGCTAACATTATTTGTAAAAGAGCTTTAACTGCTGTTACTTCAAAGTGCTACAAGCCATACTTTGAGCCTATCAGAAAAAAAAAAAGAAAGAACAACATTAGAGGCACACTGCAGCAAGTAATGCCAAGTGGCTTTCTATAAAATAAAGCATCACTAAGAGTTCAGAGAAAGGGCAGCAATAGAAACACTACAGCGCTCTCAGACAGATGAAAGCATGAGGACTTTAAAGTTTATTCTAAGAGTGCACATATTTGTGTTCATTTTTTGTGACTTATGTTCCTCTTCACATTAAAACTGTAAGAATAAAACTCTGGAGTTGATTGTTCCCATGAACAAGAAGATTTTAGGCTGGCAGATGAAATTAAATGCTAGTCCCAGATCAACACTGTGATGTAATATATCAGCAATAAGTGATGTATCGCATTGCTCAGTTATACAATATTTATAAAATTTGGATTTTACATGCAGTGTTTTAGTATCAGCACTAGAAAATGTGAAAACCACTTGGAATCTTTTAAAGAATCACTTCTAGTTATTAAATAATTAGAAAGGGAATGGATAAGCTAGTTGGTCAGGCAAGATGTGTTTCTAAGAGGAAACAGTTCAGCTAGCATGAGTAAATTTAATACAGCTACAGATCCTTGAAACAGGATCTGCCTGACAACAGAACCAAACCCATTGCTGACAGCGAGCAAAACTCTGCAGTGAAAAATGAATGAATAGTGTCATATGTCATACTAGGGAATAAGCTATCTGTCTTGGATGTTTCTTTAGAATGGTCCTACAATAACTGTCTTATACCCCAGACTATGGGAAATTATATCCTATGAAATTCCTAAGAACCTAATAACCTGATACCCTAGTAACTTAACAATGCTAATTGAATGAACATATATATTTTTTTTGTATGCTATGTTCTTCTAAAGGCCCTGCAAAACCGTTCTTCCTATTGATTTAATACATCAAAGAATTACAGTTAATGCATTATAATGCACTACAACTTTATATGATATCGTTATTATTTTTCAGTTTAATTTTCAGTCTTGTCCACAGCAGCTATTCCTTTCACAAAGTCAAGCTCCTTCACATTTCTCATTCATTAAAAATGTCAACCTACTTTTCAATTTCCTTTCTTCTACAGTATAAATACAGATTAAATGTTTTTTCTGCTGGACCCACGGACAAAACTTCAAAGAGCATTTCAGAAAAATCTTGGCAGGATCTTTATCATTCTGAGCAACATTTGGAGGACTTCTATTAGATTTCAACACATCTCTGATAGCCATGCACACAGTTCTCCACCAGAAAACATTAGACGCTTCTTTGGAGGAATTATGCTTACGTTAAGCTCTATCTTGTGTTCATTTAGTAGGTATAACATTGAGCAGTTCTCTTGATCAGAACATTATCAGCCACCAGCTTTTGAAATCATACTGACATAATCACCTCTAGCTTGAGCAATACACAAAGCCTATAATTCAAAATCATGTTGTACCTTCTAGAGTCACCTGTGAAAAATATACCTCCTTGGAATCATTCAGAAATAAATTCCAACTAATGTAGTTCACACATCTTTTCTTTGTTTCCCTTTTTTTTTCCTACACAATTCCATCTCATTTTGAGTCCAGCATTTATGTCTTCAGTGCATACACACACATATATGTATAATTTGGATATAAACATGTCAAGCACTAAACTGGATATAATCTATTTCTGGTCTTCAAGTTCAAATTAAATAGATTTTACTCTCAAATAGTTTACCTTTTACCAGCTTATCTTTTGTTTTTCAACTAGAAACTAGGTATATCCTAGCTTTTTAACACATTTTATTAACTGCAGTCCACTAAAAACTCTTTATCAGCAAATAAAGCCAAGTTCCCTTGTGGTTAGACAAACTGTTTTCAGAGGTTTTTTTCAGCTGTTTCATTTTAGAGGATCACTTGTTCCTTGTAATACATTTATAATTCACATATGAACTGTAATAGCTCCCCAAAAGCTATTTATCCCCAGAGGAAAACGCTCTTAATTGTTTGCTATGCCCTCTCAGCAGGGGATCAGACTTACGTTGTACATGTGCATCACTTTATTTAAATGATATCCTACCTTGCTATGAAAGCTGCCAAAGCTACTTGATCTTATTCTGTTGAGGTTCCCAACTACAGAAACTTCTTCCTGAAAGAAAAAAAAAAAAAAAGCAGCAGATGGAAAGGTGATGCTCTTGGTTCAGGCATGTCTTTTTTTTCTGGAGTGGTACCAGCAGCAGCAAAAAATGCATACTTCAAAAATAATTGCAAGATGCTCCTTCTATCTCTACCTATCTTTAGATGAGATACATATTTCAGGATAAATTTCCCTCAATTAGGGGAAATGCAGACAGCACATATCTTACACCACTCAGCCTCAGCTGCAGCCCAGAAGAACTTGCCTTTCCCTACCTTCTCCAGTCCCTCACCACGGCAGTCTGTGTTGAATACCTCTTTCCTGATGTTCTGCTGCTGTTCCCTCCAGTAGTCATCCAGTCTCTCCCAGATTACCCTTATGGGCTCATTTCTTTCTGTGCTACATACAGCACACCACAGAATGAGCAGGGGTCAACCTATGGTGGGATAGGGCTTAGCACTGTCAGGAAGAATCACAGCTGGCACTGGAATGTCTAAGCATGAGCTGAACAAAATTAGCCATTTTTATTGATAGCTATTGACATGAAAGTCTCTTCACTTTTAAAATTTGTCAAACTGTTGCCTGGGGTTTGCTTTAATTTCCAAGTTGAAATGAAATGTTAAAAAAAAAAATTCCCCACAAAGCAAAGCAGAACTGCTCAGTTTCACTGGGTTTTGAATCAACGGCTTTAAAATCACCGTCAGGTACCTCAGAAAGATTTACTACAAGGGAAAATAATCATATAAAAAAAGCATCCTTTACCTGAACCTGATTTGAGTTTCAGACTTGCAAAGAAATTCAAAATCAGGAAATCTTCTGAATGCTTGTTTTCATAATATGTTGCTGTCAAAGAATTACACTGAACTCCTATCTTGCTCATTATCTTATGAGCAAGCACAATAGTTTACATTATCAGCCTATATTTATAGAATCATAGAAACATCGAATCATTTGAGTTGGAAGGAACTTTCAAAGGTCATTTAGTCTAATTCATCTCCTCTGAACAGGGACATCAGCAGCTCGATAAGGTCATTAAGAGCCCCTTGAAAGTCTCTAAAGACAAGGCAATCATCAGCTCTCTGGGCAACTTCTTCCCATGCCTCATCATAGATTTATAGAATCACCAAGGTCAGAAAGGACTTCCAAGTTCATTCAGTCCAATTGTCCACATGTTCAACATCCAAATGTTTTTTGAACAGCTTCAGGGCCGGTGACTCCACTACCTCCTTGGGCAGCCCATTCCAGTGCCGGACCACTATCTCAGAGAATTATTTCCTAATGTCCAACCTGAATCACCTCAGGCAGAATTGAGGCCATTTCCTCTCATCCTATTGTTAGGGATGTGTAGAAGCAGACTCCAACCTCACCACAATCTCCCTTCAGGTAGTTACTGGGAAAATTAAGGTCTCTCCAGAGCCCTCTCCAAGAT
This sequence comes from Callipepla californica brunnescens, assembly GCA_023055505.1. Lineage (NCBI taxonomy): Eukaryota > Metazoa > Chordata > Aves > Galliformes > Odontophoridae > Callipepla > Callipepla californica. The sequence goes on along the minus strand of JALIRH010000009.1, from coordinate 15,483,212 downwards.
AATCCCAACTCACTCAGCTACTCCTAATAAGACGTGCTCCAGACATCTCACAACTTCACTGCCCTTATCTGGAGACGCTTACATCTTTCTTGTACTACAGGGCCCAAAACAGAACACAGTGCCATAGAATCATAGAACCAATGAGTGGCATGAGTTGAAAAGGACCATAAAGATTACCCAGTTTCAACCTCCCTGCCATGGGTAGGGTTGCCAATCACTGGTCCAGGCAGCACAGAGCTACATCCACCCTTGCGTTGAATGAGTGGTCCAAGCATCTTGGCAGCTGCTGGAGAAGACCTCAGAAGAGGATTTGTATGAGTTTTGTTCACCTGGTCAGGGCAACCGGTTCAGATGGCCAAAGAGTCCTTCCAAGAAGGCATAAGAAAACCTGCATATACAATGTAACTTGATCTTCCAACCCTTTCACTAGACCCAGACAGACTTTTTTCACATTTTTGTGTCAGTTTCTTTTTATACAGAACAATAGCAGCCAACAGGGCTCTGTAGATTTGCCAAAAATAATTACTCTAGTCACTTAGAAAAGCCAAGGATCTACCATACAGACAGTCATTGCCTAGCAACCATTCTTAAAACCTTCTTCCCTCTCTCTGAAGCAGACATCACCTGACCTCTCAGCTCTGCTTTTGTTTTCACTGGTTTTTTGGTTGTTCTCAGAGCTCAGACCCACTGAATGTGAGGCTCCTCTGAGCAACAATGGAAAGATGCTCTTTTCTGTGTAGTCCAAATACAGTATGGCACAGTTCGGTAAAATATAAACTACCAAGACTAAGTGCCACCTAAGCCTTTGACAAAATAGTCTCATGCTCTACTGGGATCAAACTTCAAGTTAGAACACTAATGTGGCTATTCTGGGCACTCTATGTTGTGGAGAGATAGGGTGGGGGAAAGAAAAAGCTAGGAACTTGCAGCCACAGTCACAACTTGACTCTGCTTAAAGGTTTTTAATTAGTGGGTATTTAAATATTATTGGAATATCATGGAACTGTAAATTTTCTTGATTTTCTTTCCTATCGAATGATTCAGGCAGTAATGTGTGCAAAAGAACAGTACTTCTCCTTCTTCCTCGGTGGCAGCTGTTCTAATCCCTCCAACCCCAGGCAGCAGAATCTGTTTTTTTAGCTGATGACTGTCACCAATACATATTTTTTTTCCCTTAGAATGTTATTTTTTACATTTTCAGGATTACATTTGCTAATGATTTTGTGCAACATATTTGGAAAATTTTAAAGATAAACTCAGTGACTAATTTAGCATGACACAGCTTTTGGCCTCTCACCTCTCCACACAGTATTGCACTAGGGGAGCCTCAGACCTGTCAGCTGTCCTTGCTTTCAGTAGCAGCACAGCTGTTAAGTGACAATTATCTAACATGACGTAAATACCCTATATTATCCCTATGGCACATCTGTGGTGCTTCAAACAAAAAACTTACATATACGATGTAGCTATATTTATGACTGCTTTGCATGCATAATAACGGACACATTCCAAAAGTTATTTCAGGTTTAAATTGTCAAAAAGTCCTTATTTTGAGCATTTTCCATAGCTAGACAGGAAAAACAAACAAACAAACAAAAAAAATCCATCCCACAAACATATAATGATTAATCCATGTCTTTTGATCTATGCTAGCACTCAGTGCCTACTGTGCTCCACCCAAAACTCCAAGTACCAGCAATCAATTTTCTTTAAAAGAACTGTCAGATGACAGTCTTGAAATATACAGCTTTGAGAGCAGAATTTAAATTGAGCTAATTTCTATTCATTTAGTACATAACACTCAAAATATTCAGTAAACAAAGGAGATCGAGGCAAAGAATATTAACAATGTATATGTTAATGTATGAATATACTGATTAACAAAATGTTGATCAGCACTCTTGAAATCATGTGCTATCATGATTAGCTGTACACATTTTTTTTTATTTTTTCTCAAATTTTTGCACAGATCATTACTGATTTCATAGAATCATAGGGGTTGGAATGGACCTCAAGAGATCATCGAGTACAACCCCCCTGCCAAAGCAGGTTCCCTACACCAGGTCGCACAGGTACGCGTTCAGGTGGGTCTCGAATATCTCCAGAGAAGGAGATTCCACAACCCCCTGGGCAGCCTGTGCCAGTGCTCCGTCACCCTCACCGTAAAGAAGATCTTGCGCACATTCGTGCGGAACCTCCTGTGCTGCAGTTTCTTCCCGTTTCCCCTTGTTCTGTCTCCACACACTGCTGAAAAGAGTCTGGCCTCGCCACTTTGTCCCCCACACCTCAGATATATATAAACCTGGATCAGGTCCCCCCTCAGTCTTCTTTTCTCAAGGCTAAACAGACCCAGTTCACTCAGCCTTTCTTCATATGGGAGATCCTCTAGGCCCTTCACCAACTCTGTGGCCCTGAGCTGGACTCTTTCCAAGAGATCCCTGTCTTTTATACTGGGGATCCCCATAACTTTTAGTAAAATTTCACAGAAAAAGATTATGGTAATGATGTCACTTTCTACTTCAAGGATAAAGTTATGATAGAAATTGAATTATGAAACGTCTTCCACAAGATGCCTGTTGATTTTAATTTCATTAACGATGCAGAGGCATGTGTTGATCTTGGTGAAGTAGCAAAGATTTTCAACATCCACAAAAAGTAAACTCTAGAATTTAATCACTGGAATAAGATAGAAGGGTGCAGGGCAAGTGGGGAGTGCTGTCTGCTGTGTCCACTCTTTCTTCTTAGAGAATCTTCTCTGAGAAATTCTGAAAATTTCCCATGAGCTAGAATTCTAAATGTTTCACCAAGAAAACCAGATTTTTCTTCAAAACAGGCAAACAAAAAGTCTTCATGCAAGAAAGACAGTGCTTTTTCCATGCCTGAGATTGAACGCTACACTTGAAACATTGCTCATTTGGCATCTTTGCCATGACCAACTACTTAACAGCCATAACACTATACCAGGAAATTGGTATGTCTGAGAGGGTGAGAAGTTGTGTATGGAAGAGAACTGAAGAAAAAGGAGCTTAATAGCTTAACAAAAATGTCCAGACAACTACTCATTCCCATGTGATTTCCTGTGGGTAAAGAGAAACATTACTACAGAGACATAACACAGTATCCACAGCTGCAAAGCTCTTTTGGTTCTTTGTGAGCAAAGCAGACAGGTGTGGGAAATACCTCCCACAGTAATACGTCTGAGTGCTAATCTTCCACAGAACTCAACAATACAAAGTCATGTGCTTCAGATGGCTTTTGGCTTAATTACTTGGAAGGGAACAGTACAAATTCAGTGGGATTACATGTTCATAATGGGCAAAGCATTTCACTTTAACAAATTTTTGACAACTGATTGAACACCAGAAGATCAAAAGTTCATTTTCTAAAGTACTACTTTAAGAAAAGAAAGTCTTAACAACGCTATATAGCCCTGACCCCTCCAGAGCATGTAAGTAGTCTGCTTACATACCCACTTCTGTGTGCATTACTGCTCACAACAATGCTACTTGTATTATATTCACTTTAAAGAACTGGAATGACCTATTTTCCCTTTGGGAATGGAGCATAGATAAGATGGAGCTGAAAGGTATGGCTTCTTCTGGTGAATTTACCGTAGAACATTTAGCAAATCAGAATATTTGTATAATCAGATACAACATGTCTGATTATTTATTCAAAGATTAACTCATAAAACATTATTGAATAAAGTGAAAAAAGAGCATCCCAGATTCTTTCAAAGAGCATCTCAGAGTCTGCTGAAATTTTTATTTCAGCAGAAGGCATGTTTGCGTCCTGTTGGTTAGAAATTATTCCGGAACACGACTTTCTCATTTTCATCATCATTGATATACAGTCATATACAGCCGTACCACCAGAAATTTCTCTGACACAAGTGCTCCAAGCAGCACAGAGGAAATTAATTCAAGGCATTAAGAACATCTTTTCACATTTTTACAAAGAAAATATTTGCTCTTGCATTTGAATAAAGAAATTCAAGTTATCATAAAAATGTCATATGTCTCATTCTGCGTACCAAGGAATCTACATGATAATATATTCTAAGAAGTCTTACAGACGTCTTGCAATAGAAAAAAAAAAATCCTATAACCCTGAAATGTTCCCTTTCTTTGGTTTCTCAAAAGTACTTGACTATTTACTGAAATATTTTACATGAAGCACGGTCAATGAATGCCAAGCATGACTCGCTATACAGCAATTCCCCAGCTATGTGGAAAGACAAACACTGTGGAAAGTCTCAAAGTAATTTTGGTCATTGTCATAAACTAAAGCTTGATTTGGTGAACTTTGTCGTATCTAGAGAAAGCTATTTAGATTAATTTTCGTCAGTTAAAGTTAGGATATATATGTAGAAACCAGGGCATCTGTGTGGAAGATCTTCAACATTAAGTTTCTTCGTAAATCCACTTTCTCATAATGGAAAAAAAAAAAGAAAAGAAAAAGCACACAAAAAAATAAGAAAGTTCACTTTGAAGTCTGAAAGAACACAGAAAACAATCTACTGAACTACAACTTGATCAAAATATTTATATATTAAGGAAATAATAGCCTTCAAATAGACACTGCAGGATCTGTACAGTTGCTTTCTTCAATAGTGGAGTATTTCATGCTGTAATTTCCCATTAGGAGAAAAGTACTTGACTACAGTCTAGCTGAAGAAAACTGTAGTGATGGGTTGTTGGACAGAAATAAATCCATTGAAAACAGAATGTGTTCTTACCTTATTTTCAAAAGACAATGAAGAACAATGAGCAACTGTGGTCAGTGGTTTTAAATGCAGTATAATTGTGCTTTTAAATGGAGCAATGCTGGTTTTGAAAAGAGTATTATGACATAACTTGAGTGACTGTTTGCCATTACTAGTAAGGCAGTTAAATATACTCTTCGGCAGGTCAGCGAAGCTAAATCTTCAAGTTGTTAAAGAACAGAGAAATCCGCAATTTGTAGTGCAATAATACAGACAAGTAACAATGTTGAATGTTAACTTCCATACTGCTATATATTTCATTGCTGTATTTTGACGAGAAGGATTAGGCTGCTTGAGGTCTATTTGTCCTGAAGAATAGAAACAGAGTAGAAATTCCTATCATTTCCCACATTCCAGTGCTAATCTATGCTTTTCACCACACCTAATCTCTACTAAGTTAATTACCAGATTGTTATAAGCTGTATTTAATATTCCCACTTTTCTTACAAACACATATTTCCATTAATATTTGTGTATATTAATGTGGAAATAAATAAGGCTATTTATTCTACCATTTCACATATTTTCTGCAGCAATTTTCCCAGATAAGTCTTATATTGAGATAATAAAAGAAAATATTAGTATATTATTATAACCCTATTTCTATGATCTTCGCCATAAATATCTACCACTATCAGTCCAAATCTTCCAAGACCATGTGCTTTTCTTAGCAAAGAGAAAGAAGAGAAGTGGACGGGGAAGGGGAAGGGGCAGCCGGAAAGAGGAGGGGAAGGAGAAGGAAAAAGGGAAAGGGAAGGAAGGATACAGGTTTCTTTGAAGCCTACTTCTGATACAAAGATTACTAATGAATTTTGTCTGGCAAAGAATGAGAAGAAAAGTTTTTATACCTCACCATTTATGTTTGCTTACCTTTCCTGGTTGCTTGCTTAGATTAATTTTCTGTTCAGAATCAGCTGCCTCTTCTCTGCCAGGCAGTCATTCTAAACTAAATGTAAAGATTGCCTACAATGTTTTAATAATGCTATAATAGGAACTAGCTATTACGTTAATCTAAACTAAGTTTTAGAGTAACGTATACAGATGGAATTTCTCAGAAAATTTTCTCAGTGGATCTGAAATCTTTATGATAATTCCTTCAAAACAACATCAGATTCTAGTATTTCAGTAGTCAAAGAAATAGTCCTATTTTGTCTCACTGGGAGGATAGACTTCATAAGCAATTCCATTATATCAAGTTTGCTTTTTGCATTTTTATGTGGAAACATAAGCACAGGGTTTTAAGATTTATTTTTCAATACATCTGTTACAACAAACTTTTATTAATGTACTACGAAATCAGAAATCTACATCTTCACTCAGAAAACCTTTAAAGTGATAATCCTTCAGAATCCTTACATGCAATGGTTAAGCATTTGCCGTACTGAATTCACACTGCAGTGGAGAAGTTGAGCAATTATTACAACATTTATTCCAAAGTAACTCAGGCTTTAGATAAGAGAGTAGTCTTATGTTTTAAACTTTCTGCTAACTGAGAGGCTTTAAGTAGAGTTGGTTTGTGGACTAATTTTAGTATAACCTATGTTGACATTTTAACAACATAGGTTACTATCCTTAGTTTGCTTTATGATGTAATACATCTTTATAGGAGCCTCTGGAGAGTGCTATGATTTTCAAGGCGTAGAGAACTCAGTAAAGTACTACAAGCAAACTTTCTATTTCCTGTATTCATTGGAAATTTTCCTGAAAAGTAAATAGATGTTACAACTTTCAATAGTTTTTTGGAGGTGAATTTTTGGTTTTCTTGCCACATAATAGATTTTAAAGGTACATTACATAGAAAGTTGTGCATTTTTTCAAATTCCTTGCTCTTAAGTCTATTTTTTTTTTTTTTAACCAGATCTCCAGGGAAATATTCAGTTCTATAAAAGATAATTGTTTTCTTTTTCCCAATTTCATTTCTCATTACTCATGTGTTTAAATCATGCAGTATGCAAATGCTTACTAGTAAAGATCGCATACATTTTCTTGTATGGAGAGGAACATGCACAGCAGTGGTTAAATATCAAGCACAGTAAATCCAATTAGGAAAATCAAATACAAAAATTATTTAATTCTTTGGCTGCTTTCATTTCATTTTTTACTGGCAATCAGAAACAGTGACTGCTTTTGATTTAGTATGAGTTTAAGTGAAAATAGCTGAAAAGGATCTCTCATTCATTTCAAAGTTAGATCAATTTATTAGTCAACTTTGATAGTCTTACTGCAGTAGTAAGATTCATAAACTATCAAAAGAATTTTTTTCCTTAAGTATATTTTCATTCAGCTTGTATACGGAGATGTTATATAGAGGTGTAATAAATTTTTAGAATTATGCTTTTTGATGATGTGTGCAGATACATTCCAGCTCACAAACATAGAATCATAGAATTATTTGGTTGGAGGGGACTTTTAAGATCCTTTAGTTCCAACCCCTTGCTGTTTGCAAGGACATCTCCCACTAGACCAGGTTGCACACAGCCCCATCCAGCCTGGCCTTAAATGTCTCCAGGGAAGCCGCATTCACAGTCTCACTGGGCAACTTTTTCCATCGTTTCAACATCCTCACAGTAAAGAATTTCTTCCTAATATCTAGTATAAATTACCTTCTTCCAGTTTAAAGCCATTTCCCCTTGTTCTGTTACTGCTTGCCCTTGTAATTAGTCACTCCCTAGCTTTCCTGTAGTCCCTCTTCAGGAACTGGAAGGCCACTATAAGGTATCTCAGAACCTTCTTTTCTTCAGGCTGAAGAGCCCTATCTCTTGGCCTATCCTCTCAGGGAAGGTGTTCCAGCCCACTGATCATCTCTGTGGCCCTCCTCTGAACCTGCTCCAATAAATCCATGTCCTTCTTGTGTTGAGGGCTTCAGATTTGGATGCAGTCCTCTAGATGGGTCACATGAAAGCAGAGTAGAGGGACAAAATCACCTCCCTTGACCTGCTGGTCACAGTGTAAAATTCACTGATCACTGAACTTAATTAAAATAATTAACAGCTATTGATTGCAATAAAATAATTGAAGAAGTCAGAAATTAAAGGATTTTTTCTGATTCTTTTTGTTACATATGATTTCTTTGCTTTTAGTTTGTTCACTACTCAGCTGACATGCTGAGACTTTTTGTAGGTAGAAATGAGAGAAATCAGTAAAAACAAAAAGCATTTCTTGAGCATAATCTATTGATTTAAAATGTGTTGTTTTAACTTTTGTTGGTTTTTTTTAAGACAAACAACTGTTTTCTTGCTCTTCCTTTCTGGTATCATATTAAAAGTATATCTTGATTAACGTATATTTACCTGTATATATTTCTCTGCTTTTATCTTCTTGAGGAAGCTTTAAGTGTGGGATCAAATTCTTTGATTGACCTGATTTTACTGTAGGACAAACTATGTTTAATAGAATTCTGATATAAATGAGCTTAAGGAGCACTTCAGTGAGCAGTTTCTCTTGGTAAACATTCTTAATCCTACCCCGGAGGTATAGCAGTGTGTATTTTGCAGACATGGTGAATCAGTGTCAGGCAGCTAAGACACTGATCTTTGCTCTGGTTTCCACTACTAATAATAGCTGATAAATCTGCTTTGTCACAAAGAACTAAAAAGCAATTCATGAAGGATGCTGGACAAGTTCATTTAAATATTTATTTGCACAGCAAAAGCTACTCCTGTCACTGAAATTGAATCGTGACAAACTAGGGTCCTATTTTGGCCGACATCTTGGATGTGTACCACAGCTAAGGGTTACTTTCACAAGATTTAAATATTCAATCAATTTCACTGTAAACTGAATCCTACAAAGAAACATAAATGGGATCATAGTTGGGATCTCTTTGGGCCTCTGAATGTTGTTATATTTCTTTACTGCCTAACAAAAATATATAAATACCAAAGAACTGAACAGTGTGTCTACAGAGAAAAGATTTTCCATGAATACTCAGCTCACACAAAAAGAACTGTTTGAAACAAAATGTTGATGCATCAATATGCAAATGATTAGATTGCAATTATAAAAGCCGTTGCAAAGCATTAAAGTCATAATTGGCAGAGTTCCTACCAGTTAAATCTAATCTCCTGTACAGATCAGATGAAGCTTGGCTTGTCTTGTTAGGTAAACAAAATGTGTCTTGACTGTCACTGCCATAAAATATTAATGCACTGGAAGTCTCTAAACCTGGCTAAGCATAAGGCCTATTATCACACTTAAGAGCAAAGCAATCTAATAAATCGCTGGCTGTATAAAAACCAAGTCAGCTGGCAGAGACAGTAATCTCCCTAAGGGATAGTAAGAGCCTAATCTACTACAGCAGCTGCAGTTCCTGAGAAATTATGTTTCCATTGCTCAGTAGAAATACAATTGTGCTGAATTCCATTATTTAAAATCTATTGGAATCATTAGGAATATCCAGACATTACCGGAAAAATGAAATGAACTAAGAAAACCATCTACAGCTTAGGCTTATTACAGTCATTATATTTTTTTATTTTGCTTCATCTTTGTTTTTTTCAGTTAAGTCTAAACAAAAGCTGAATTGTATGCTCCTAATACACATTTTCTAACATCAAGCTGATGCATAAATAATCTTCTGTGTTTATTGAGCACTGAGACTGGGTACTTACTTGAAAACGTCTTACTTGTTTGGCAATGGTATGAGGTCCTTGAGACTGTATTTAAACATAAACACAATATTGTCATATACTTTGTAACAGAGAAGATAACATCATGATTATATCATTTTTATGATGTACTTAGGGAACACACTGTAATTCAAGAGGAACAAATCAGCAGAGAAGTACAAGACTCTACATAGAAAAAAGTCCTTAATAGAAAAATACTTCTAAATTATCAAAGCTTAAATTTGTTTCCTCTGAGAGAAATAGAAAATCAGTCTAAGTGGAGTAGAACTACACTTAGAAGTGAAGATTTATTTCCTTACATGGCACTAAAACATTTTGAAGGAAAAAATGCATACTGAAAAGAGGAATCTTAAAATAAGATATAAACAAATTTAAGTTATTTTTGAAGACGGCTTATATTATTGGCTATCTGACAAAATAATAACTTCATATTGTGTTTGCACACTTTTCATTAAAATTTATTTTAAATGAATATTAGTTATTTATGGATAAACAGGTGAGATATTTTAATGTAAATGTTATGGAAACAAGATAATTTTTCCTTGGTGCTAGAGAAATAAAATCCATTCCTGCAAAAAATATTGGAAGTGATGAGTTTGAAAGGGAGGTGTTCAAAGCACTGACAAGTGTGTCAGGCTTCCTCACGTGAGGGACATATCCCACTACTACGTCAGGCAATCTGTTCCAGTGTTTTAACTCCACACTGAATATTTTCCTCATATTTAATCAGAATTCCTGTTCTTCAGCTACTCACTCTTCCTATTTCTATGCTGCCAAGTCAAGTCTCGTTGCATTTTGCCCGTTATTTTTTTGTTGTTGTTGTTTGTTGTTGTTGTTTTTCCCCATTTGGTAGGTATAAGCAGCAAGTTCTCTCTTTGAGCTAAAACTAAACAAATCCAGGTTCTTCAGTCTTTCCCCATATACCACATACTCCAAGCTCACCGCCACTTTGTGGGACACCCACCAGACTCCTTCTAATATGCCAATGCCTTTTTTTGCAGGCAGTAACAAAATATGATCTCAGTGCTCCAGATAAAGTCTCACAAGTTCTTAATGTTGGAGAGCAGTGTAGGCACTCAGCCTGCTGGCTGCAGTCTTGGTAGTATGCTTTCTGAGTATGCACATCTCCAACAGCTGAAATCATCCAGGTGCTCTCAAGTTTGGAAGCCCCGCAATATGGTGCATGAATTCAACAGAATGGGAAGGACAGGTGGGAGAACAGAAGCATCTAGATGAGCAGAGACCAATATGAAATGATAAAAACAGTGTTTGTGTATGTAAATATCTATTATTTTGTGGTACAGTTCTGTTACATTGCAACATTAAAACATGTCCTTCCTCTCCCTCACTTTGAGAACCAGGAACTGGCCCTCCCTCTCCTTCCATCTGTCCTTTCCCTTTTTTTAGACCCATTCTAGTATATTTTGTCTGTCAAATCCTGACCAGTTCATCAATTTTCTAACTTAACCTCAAATTTTCTGGACAGGCTCAGAGACTATAAAATGTGCTGCTTGTCTGCTTGTGGATGCTAATTCATAAAACCACAAGAGAAACTGAGAAATTTGGAGTTGCTTAGGTTTAAAATAAGAGAAATATGAAAGCATATTTGAAACAGAAAACATTCATCAAGTACTTCCTGTGTGGCACTCTTCACAACAACAAAGAAGTATGAAAAGACAGTGAGAGGCAGAAATTTTAAATGGGTAAAAAGAAACAGTTATTTTACAAAAAATCCACACATAGAAATTGTTGGGACAACATATCACTAGGAAAGAGAATTAGCAGGAAGCTGAGATTAGGAATTACAGTAATATTAGCTATGAATGCCTACATTCAAAGATCCTTAAGGTTACTAAGTCCATTTCAAAATGAAAGGAAAAATATAAAAAAAAAAGAACACAGGAGATGAAAAGTTGTTTTAGGCAACCTTAATTAGCTCCCTTGAGCATATGTGTTTCAAGACAATCTTCATGATTAACTGCCCACATGATTACTTGCTACTGCCTCAAATACTGTTAATTTTTAGCTTTGAAGTGATTGACTTTTCACCCCTTAATAACGTTACTAATTTGTTTCATTTCTTTTAAATTGAAAAATAGGCTTTCAATATAGAAATCTGAGTGAGCTTCAGGATGCCAGAATAGTAAATTTCTATAGAAGAGCCTCCTGTACTGTAATTAATGACATAACTAGCTGCACTGGATGTTTCTCATACTACTAAATCATGTAGTAAAGGAAGGGTAGAAGGGACCATACTTGCTGCCACTGAGTTTTGCAGCAATTTCTAACACTAGTTTTGTATAAAACCTCTGTTTCTATACAGAATAGCATAGCAGTGACCACTTCTCTCCACTATAGCAGCAGTACTCCCTGTTCCACTTCTCCACACTAGCCACCTTCCCTGATCTGTTTCATGTGCATGATTCTGCTTGCTCTAGCTGTTGTTCAATTTTGAATTACTTTCTCCCACTTTCTTCTGACACCCTGCCCTTCTGCCAGATCTATTTGTCCCTACAGAACAATAAAAATGATGTTTTCCTGTTAAGATGTTTTCACTGACTCAAAACCAGGTTTCTCACGCTGTAAACTGGAAACAAACTAGCTTCCTAATCTAGGTAAAATGTGAAAACCTTTGGTTTCCTGAAAAAGGCAGTGTCCAGATGAAGGTAGTGCAATATAGGTGAGACAGGAGAATGATTTGTAATAGTCTTATGGATCCATGACCATCTCATCTTGTCGAGTTGGGCACACAATTTGCAAGTGTTGTTCATTTGTTCATGTAATTTCCTAGGCTGTTGAAAGTGTAAAGTTATTAAGCAATTGAAGGGCGACCTTGAAACACACAGGACTTCCATGCAGCCATCACTGAGCACTTTTACCAAGATTGAGATGAACTAGGGTAGATCTTACTCTTGTTTGAAGGGACAAAACAAGCTCAGTGACTTGGCAGATCCAGCCCAGGGAGAAAGACAAAAATGGCAAGTCACTGAACCACTACATAATTTTTATGCTTGTTTAAAGTAATAGGAAAACAGTTGCATCCACTCCCACAAGAAATCAAGGATAATAAAAGGAGAAACTATTCACGTAACGTTGTACTAAAGTGCTATTATTATGAGGTAAGCTAAATTCAATCAGTCCATGAGAGGCTGAGTCCTACTCTTCAGTATTTCCTTTCCATCTGTAGATAGAATCATCTGCATTTTACTCTCCAGGATAAGAGGGAAAAAATCCAAACATATCATTCTCTTTCTACATTCAGGATCTCCTTTAAAAACAGAACAGAATAGTGTTTAAAAAGTCATGACAATCAGGCAAAATTTTCAGTACAGGAAAAAGGAAAAAGCCACATCTATTTTTAAAAGGAGGTAAAAAAAGAGCAATCCAGAAGACTACAGACCAAAGACACTCAACTCTGTGCCTGGGAAGATTATGGAACAGGTTCTCCTTTTGATCTGAAACAGTCAGTACATCTTCTTCATGTCTGATCAGTCTGGCTTTCTACAATGAAAGTAGAACAAAGTAGACAAAAAAAGGGACAGTAGACAAAGGAAGAACAACTGATGCCATCTACCTGTATTTCTGAAACACCACTGTTTTGGTCCCATTCATATCTCTAAATTGGAGAGAGATGGATTTGAAGGGTGGGCCATTCAGTGGATAAGGTATTGGCTATATGGTCACAGCCAGAGGATGTGGTCAGTGATTCCATGTCCAGGTACACGCCTGCCATGAGTGGTTTACCTCAAGGGTCTGTCTTTGGACCAGTGTTCTTCAGCATCTGTATCAGAGTCCTGGATAGTACGATTGAGTGCACTCTTACAAGTCTAACTGCACTAAGGTGAGTGGTGCGGTTGATCCGAGAGAAGGAAGAATCATAAGAAAAGTTAGGTGATTCTGCTCTCTACCTCGCACTGGTGAGAAAACATCTGAACCAAATTTGAAGTACTCAGTGCAGAAAAGACATATCCCTCTTGGGACTATGTATTTTTTTGGCACTCAGAGGAAGGTCAAAAAAATGATCCAAGGTATGTAACACCTACCCTATGAAGACAGGCTGAAAGAGCTGGGGCTGTTCAGCCCGGAGCAGTGGAGACTGTAGGGAGACCTTATTGCATCCCTTATAAGGACTATAGTTGAGGGAGCTGGAATCATTCCTCTTGGAAAAGATAGGCTCTGAGGAGATATCACTGTATCCTTCCAGTATTTAAAGGGAGCTTACAACAGAAGAGAGATCAACATTTTACAGAGTCTAATCAAGATAGAACAGGAGAGAATGACTTTAAACTAACCGAGGGGAGATTTAACTTAGGTGTTTAGGAGGAAATTTTTTACTCTGAGTGGTAAGACACTGGAGCAGGTTTCCCAGATAAGTTGTGGTTGTCCATCTGGGAATTTTCCAAGGCCAGGTTGAATGGGACCTGGGCAGTCTGATCTAGTGGGTGGTGAACTTAACTTTCGTTATGAAAACAGCACTGTTCAATGCTGTTCAATACTGTGACAGATTTTTGCATTCAGCTTCACAACCTTGCATACAAATATATTTAGACTATAAGATATGAAGGGAAACCTACAAAATCTTTCTGCTTAAGATTTGCCCCTTTCTAGACAAAGCTCACTGTATAGTCTGAAATGAATCACAACTTGAAGCAGAATAATTACACTGGTTTGACAATCTGTAGCATATGTGTATTTGAAGATACGTGGCCCTAAACGTGCATTACATTCTGAGGACATATTCCTTTACAGTTACTTCTTTATACTACATTCATCAGCTGTGACTCCAAATCTCTTTGTATGCTGCCAATCCTATTATTGTATTCCTTGTAAAGCTCAGCAATCATAGCTCAATTATTGTTACCTGAAAAATGTTTGTACCCCACTAGTGATAATATGCAAAATATCTATGATCTTCCCACATGCCAAAACAAGTTCCAAATAAATGGTAGAATGGAATAATACTTTAATATACTGAAAAAACAATATGACACTGTAATGATTTTTAAGGAATATAACAAATAGAAATCAATGATTAAGAAATATATATAAAAAAAAAGAAGAAAATTTAAAAGTTATGCACACTGTTCTGGCACTTAAATCTGGCAAAATCGTCACTTAATGCTATAGATTTCTCATGACCAAGCATTTCCACATCATCCCAAAACTAAAGAAAATAAGGAGTAAGGGCCTCCGGTGTACAGTCTAATATTGAGAAAAGACTCTGAGGACTAAATTTTAAAACTGAAATGGAAAATATTAGCCCTTGGCAAGTGAAAAAGGAAGAGTAATTTCTTGTTGCTCATCTCACATTCCAGATTCACTGCATATATGTTGACTTGTTTCACAGTAGTCATATCCATCCCATGGCCCTACATGTGCTACGTGGACAGCTCGTAAAGAAACCCCTCAAGACTGTAGAATTTCAGTGTTACTATGTGACTTTTAGCAATAATTTTAGGAGTTCATTAATGTATAGATTGATAGCAGACACTGCAGGAGACAGTGAAATATTCTGGAGTGGAGGATGCCATGCAAGGCTAACTGCCTCTCACGCTTGATGTACACACTCAGTCAAATCAAAGCCCATGTGTGTTACACATAACATGAGCTTGGGTCACTTCAGGAGTAAAACAGAGTGATTTCCAACAACGGGGTTTCAACCTACCTATGTGTGTGTGCCTGTGAAGACAAGATTTTTTATTTTTAAGCAGACATGTAAGTTTCTTACTTAATTATTAAACTTGTGGTTGTGTTATTTCAAAAAAAAAAAAAAAAATTAGTTAACACATTCACCACAGAGGAGATATCCAGAATACCTGTGCTGTACCGGTGAAGTTTGTAATTTTCAATCTTTCATAAAGCTCATAAGATGATTTGTGATTTTTTTTTTGGTGGCTTTGACTATTTATTCACATATATATATATATATATAAAATCTGTGACTCCATTTTCAGTCAGCATAAATACTCTACCTGTGAATTTTCAAGTGGATTGCCTATAATTCCAGTCAGACTTTCAACTCAAAGAATAATTTGATTGTGCCTCCTTATTTAATTATAATAAGACCTATCTCACCAGGGAAAAATATCCTTCACATCTCAATCCTGCCTTCCTTTTCTCTTTTTTGTTTTGTTTTGTTTTGGTTTTGTTTTTGGTTTTTTTTTTTTTTGCAGTGCATACATTTGTGAGAAACCATTTTCAAATATGAAGCAAAGGAAGAACAAAATTAGAACAAATAAACACGTATTATTATCTTGAGATCTTGCAATGAGCTGTGCTCTCTTCCGCCAAACTAGAGGCTGATACATTAGTTTCACAAAAAAACAAAAAAAAGGAAAACCATTCCACTATTACTTTTATGTTGATTTCTTTCTATATGTTTTAATTATATATTAATCATATATTAAATAAATCTTAATAATTAGAAAGATAGATAGATATTAAATATATATTTAAACGTGCACGCACTAATTATATTATTTATTTTTTATGTGGCCAAGGAGAGACAAAAGTTTGGACACTCATACTGTAAGGGTGTGAAAGACAGAAACTGTTTTTTAATTTGTCTCAAAGATTGCTTCGCAAGGCCTTTCTGGTGATAAGAACTTAATTGACATCTGCAAATTATCTAGGTGGGTGTTATGTAACCAGCAACCCTACAATGTTTACATTTGAAAAGCACTTCTTCTTTGAGGTGTTTTGCTCAGAAGTGTTTAGCAGTGGGAGATCTGGCCTGTGACCGAATAACTGATATGGGAGATTGATGAATTGTATCATCGTATCCTGTGAAGAATACAGTTTGGCATTTCTCTACCCCTCTTTCATCTGTTGTCATGTCCTGGAAAATGGAAACAAAGGAGATCCTGTGGAGATCCAAAAAAGCCGGGAGCTGCCTCTCCAAAAAGAGCTGACTCAACCACCTTGAACTTATAACATAAGTAAGTTATACCTTCATTAAGAATTTAGAGAAAGAAAGAGAAGGAGAGAGAGAAAAGAAGAGAGAAAAAGAAAGGGGAGAAAGAAAGAGGAAGTTATCATTATCAACCAGACAACACACTCTCCAATGACCCATCCAAATCACATCAGATTTGTGCCTGAACTACGAACCTCTCTGGACTCACGGTGTTGATTTTAGATCTCTTGCTTTCTACAAATACTCCTTGCTTTTTATTTCCTATCTCTTTTCTATTTCTCATCTTCCCTTCCCCAAATCCCTAAGCAACTAGGATTTGTAACTGGTTGGAAACTGGTTGGGCTAACATTTGACCCGTTGTGTCTTAATCTCCCCACTGGTTATATATATACATATTTTAAAAAGAACCACTTCTCACTCTTACTGATTGGAGTGAGACAAAGGGATTGAACCTTTTGTTACATCTTGGTGCTTGGCAAATAACAGTGGAAAAGGAGGTGAAATATGTATCTTCAGAAAGCTCTGAGTAGTCTTAGCAAATAAGGCTACACAGGCACAGGATAATCAAGCAAATTTCTGTGAGCTGAAAAGGAGGACAATTTTCTGAAGACCTACAACATAAAAGAATAAAACAAGCAAGGAAATGCAAAGAGCATGAACTGGCAAATTGTTATATTTGAAAACATGCTGAAGCCACAATTGTTAAGCATTTGAACCTAGAAAACTATTTTACAGCTTGTCAGAAAACAGCCAAGGCTGACAGACTGTTGTAAACCAATAGAATAAAAAGTTTGTACACTTCAGTTTTAAAAGGAATGGGATGGACTTTTTGGTGACAGGTTTTACAGTACTGTTCCATTGTTTAAAACATTTTTTCTTCATTTTTCTTGTTGCTGATTTAAATCTTGCTTTGGTATACCTGGGTATAATTTCATTTTCTATTAAAAAATATATATATATAGATATATATTGTGATCATATTACTTTTATGAAAATGTGATCGTCTAGAATATGATGAAAGAAAAATCTGATTTCATGAAAAGTACAGTTCATAAATGTGGAAGGATAGTTCCCAAACATAAATATACCACAGTTTAGTAAATATTTCATAAAAATCTGTATAATGTTCTGAGCCGTATGAATATTTTAAGAAATACTGAAGAAGAGTTATATGAATTATAACAAAATGGTATAACTGATGTATTTCATGTAACTTCACAGAATATTGAACTGTTTAATGTCAGTGTGTAATACTGTAAGGAAACTGTTAGGTCATGTCCTGAATTGTTGATTGAGCACATGGTGAAGGAAAAGGCTAGCCAAGGAAGCACAGGTGCAAACAATTAGCTATGCTTCCCATGTGATTGGAAGCTGGATTTCTGGCCTTCTGAAGGGAATGTCTCTTGGATGAGAGCCACTTCCTGAGAATGAGTGTTCCATTAGCCAGAGACCCTCAGCATCAGCTGGGGGAGCCAACTTTGTCCTACATGTGATTACGGGTATCCCCATAATACTTCACCTGCTATTACAAAGAAAGTGTCAGAAGCAGTTTTGTTGCTTCCTAGGACAAACAATTGGCATAGTTGGTAGGATTCCCAGGAAAGTATCAGGATTCTTGAAATGGAAATGAATGTCTTGAAAAAAAAAAACATTTTCTGACTGTTTGGATGGGGTAAATCCTATTCCCTCTAGGAGGAATTACTCAGATATTTCGAACTGGGATGAGAGATTTGATTTTACGGGAAGCCCCTTCTCACCAACATGGTGTGTTAGCAGACCTCCTAAACCCTTTGTTTAAAACAGTCCAAAAAGCAGCACAAAGCATGACTGACTTAGGAGAAACAGAATGCCTATGATCCAAGCAAAATTCATGTTTTATAGAATCCAGAGAAATTCACCCTTGTAAACCAGTCTGAAGGGTTCCACAATATGGACTGGTAAGAGTATCTCAACAGGAAATGCGGTACTACCTAATAAAAGCAGGGATTCATTGTAACAAAATCCATAACTAAATCTTATTTTACTAAATCTATGGTGACAGCTTAATAACGATAAAAATTTAAACTCTTCCCAGTGAGAAGGAGAGTATATGAACAGCAAGTCCCCCAATCTAACCATGGAATTTGTAGGATTTCTAGAACACATCATCAGAAAGCAACCACCCCATGCGGCCTAGTTAGCTACTGCTGGGTCTCCTGCAGAATAAAATCAAGGCTTAGCTACATTAATGGCAAGAAGGAAGTGCTGAGATCCTACACGAGTCACAGCCTCCATGAAGGACCAGAGGCCATGTGTAGAACTTACTGTATTTTGGTCCTGGAAAAACACATAACAGGTCATTTATCTGGTCAACCCAGGAAATGAAACATCCATAGTTCACAGCAATTCATTGTGGTTCCCAGACATGTGTGCCTTTATAAGGGGATCTGGAGGAAAAACGACTCCTGTAATACAAACTTGGCTGAAATGAGGCATTCAGAGTGTACCTCTCCAGGAATATAAAATGTCTATGGCAGTGATTCAGAAATGTACATGGGCATAGATATATTTTTTGTGCTGATTCTCCAAACCAAGTTTTGAGAGTTAAGACAAGGTACTAGATGTATAAGCATCTGGGCAGTGCAATTGATTCTGTAGGGCTATGTGAAGCACAAGCTCATTCAACTGCCGCAGCCACATGGGATTACTAGCATGAAACAGTACAGACTTCTGAATGGACAGAAAGAAATTACTAAAACTATACAAGAACTAGAAAAGGTAGGACCTTTAAGGACAATATACAACCTGGTGACACAAAGAACAGGACAGAAACAGTTTCACTGCTTCCTAGGACTAAATAAATATAATATAATATAATATGATATGATATGATATGATATAATATAATATAATATAATATAATATAATATAATATAATATAATATAATATAATATAATATAATATAATATAATATAATATAATATAATATAATATAATATAATATAAAAAATATATATGTATACATATATATATAATTTCTGTGAAAATAAATTAATTTTAGTTACATACATGAAAAAAATTATTCTCAAAATAGTACATATAGTACTAATCTGGAGACTTTACCAGAATATATTTTTGCTCAGTCTTTGAATAGCTCTCATTAATCAGAAAATGTCTGTATCTCAGTCACGCTCTTCTAGATATAGTTCAAAATAAAATGAGACTGTAGAATAATAAAATCTTTGGCCTTCTCATAAGGCAAAAACATATTCATAAGTTCAAGTATAGACATCCACTATCAGAAAGGGCTCCCAGAACAAGAAGACATTTCCGTCCCACTGAAATTCACATATTTGATTATTATGAAAGCTATTCTTTTTTTCATGTTGATTATTTAAATAAATTCAAGATTTTCTGTTTCCACTGGCATCACAAGACTCTTCAGACCTCATCATCTTATAATTGATGCTGTTGAAGCTGAAACACTGCATTGAAATGTCTCTTTCCACCAAAGCAATGGAACGTTTGCTGTAGAGGAAAAGGAATTAAAAACCTTCCACAAGTCTCAGAAAACCCACAAATAAACTTCAATGCACTTTGGCCATAAATATAGTTTTGATAGCAGAGTTCACCTCCAAATAATCATCAAAAAAAGCTATATGAATAAATAATTCATTACTACTACTGCTGCTGATACTGAAGTTGAGCTCTACACACATTCCCAGAAAATGTCACTTTCCGTTCTCATATGTTGCAGCCAGTTCAAGCCAATCCTTTCTCATTAGTCATCAGAAGTAGCTTTATAGAGTATAAATTTGATCCAAGGAAATATCAGTCAATGTCCTTCTTCTCTGACTCCTGACAAGCAGGTCGTCTCTGTGCTACTCTGCAAACTTCTGCAAAAGCTATCCAGAAGTGCACATGATGCCCAGCAAAACTGGCCTAAAACAGCCTTGCCTTTACAATAAACTCTGCTTCTGAAGGCCGGAACACTACTATTTCAAACCTTATCTGTCAGAAGAAACAGAAATTCTGGTATCATTCCTCTTGAAAGCAGATCATTGGAGCCAGAATTTGAACATTTCACCTAGATCAAAGAACGTCTTTCAGCTTTTGGGTGACTCCCACGAAGCCTGTGAGACCTTTAGGATAGAAATCTTGTACTGGGTATAAAAAACAAGAAGACAATCTTCATGGTATATTTTCATGGGCTGCTTTCATAACAGTAGTGTGGATCACAGTTAGATACACCTGGGCATGTGAGCAAACTTCTCAGATGTCATCTCATCTGCAACAGAATGACACAAAAAAAGATTCATGTGTAAACAGAATTTTGGTTATATATGTAAAAAAAAAAAAAAAAAAAAGGCAAAAAAAAAAATCAAAACATTTAATCTTGATGCTAGCACATCCAGGATTTCTTCTTTTCTCTAACTGAAAGGATCCTTGTTTAGTTGAAGAAATAATGAGAGAAACACAGTTCTTCTTGTGCAAAAAGGCATTTCCCAAAATGCATAAGAAACTTCAGCAGATTTATGGTTTTGCTATTATTTGTACCTGATACCCTTGGCAAAAGCAGTATATTCTTATCAATCATAGCATAGTCTTGTCAGATGAGTTATTGCAAACACTGTAAACTTTGCATGATATGCTTCACATCACACTTTGTTTATTATACTAGGTGAAATTTCAGAGCAGTTTTTAATTCAATTAATCATTCAATCATTAATGTACTACAAACAAAATGTACCACTGACAAGAAACCTGAGTGGCAGCACCATCAATATGTTTTTGTATTCCTCAGCAGCCAGGATCTTTAGAAAAACAAAAAAGAGCCATTTACAAAGAGATTTCAGCTAATTTCTGCTCTAGACGTTTATGTTTCTTGGGTTCTGCAATTGGGTCACAAGTGAGTCTTATGCAGCAGTACAGACTTGAGGAAGGGTAGCCGGAAAGTTGTCTGGCAGAAAAGAACCTGGAGTTCAACAACCAGGTGCACATGAGCCATGCCCAGGTGGCAAAGCAGGCAAAGGGCATCCTGATTAGTATCAGAGAGAAAGTTGATCACTATTTCTATGTGAATCAGAAACCAGCAGGACCGGTGAAATAACTGTACTTCAGTACGTGGCAGTAGTGAAATCACATCTTGAGGAGTGTTCAGCTTTGGGCCTTCTGTTGTAAGAAGAATAACGAGTTGTTCAAATGTGCAGAGAATAGCAGTGAAACTGGAGTGAAAGGACTAGAAAATAAAAGCTATGGGGTGGTTGAGGGAAATGGCGTTGTTTAGTGAGGAGAAAAGAAGGCTCTGGGAGATTTCATTGCTTTTTAAAACTACCTCAAAAGAGGCTGCAGTAAGGAGAGTGCTAGTTGTTTTTTTTAATTCTCGGATGGCAAGTGATACAACACAAGAAAAAAGACTTACATTTCACCAGGTGACGTTAACATTGTTTATGAGGAGTAACTTCTTCATGGAGAAGGTATTTAGATGTTACACATGCTACCCAGAAAACTGGTGGAGACACCATCACTGAAGTCATTGAAGAGATCAGGACTTGGATGGTTGGATTTGATTATTTTAAAGGTCTTTTCCAATCTAAATTATTCTCCATTTCTACACCTCAGAAAGTTATAGAGAGCAATGAAGATGCCTCTCGGATTCTTCTTACCCAAACTAGACAACACATGTCCTAAGTCCACGTCCTCATAAGACATACCTTCCAGTTCTTCTGCCAGCTTTTTTGAACTCATCTGTAGATTTTCAAGTAACTTAATGTCAGTTTATATTGAGGAACTTAGAAATACACATTCCAGGCCACACTCATACTTAATATAGTGATGCTGTCATCTCTTCTGACAGATTGGGAATTTCGTGCTTAATGCATTTAAAAGAGAATTTTCCCCTTTTTATGCCCTTGTTTTATTTAATTTCAAGAAAATCTTTATTTATATTTGGTCTTGTTCCTATTTTCAGAGCAAATCTGATATTTTTATTGCTTGACTGTTACATAAGCCAGTTACTACTGGGACAGACGTCTGACTCCTTTACTTGATACCTCAAAACCAGGTATACTTTACTCAAGGCTATGAGACAATTTATCACGTCATGATTTACAAGTGAAATTCCAAAAATAATACTTCCTATTTTATTATATAGGTATACAACATCAGAGGTGGATTTAGCAGTTGGATCTTCCCAACAATATTACATCTTTTTTCTCCTGTGTTGCAAATGGCAACAGAGGGGCAGTCTGATTTTTATCATTTGGGCATCTGATGTGGAAGAAGATATGAACCAAGGTTGTGTAATTCCTGATTGCATGGAAGTAAGTTCTCAGTACCATTAACTCAAAACTATTAACCTTCTCAATAGAACCTTCTCAAAATATGTTATAACATAACCTCTTGAAATTTGGCTGCATATTCTGTAAATTGCAGAATTTTCCTACTCAGCCATTTACATATAAATTTTCCCACAAAGTATTTAAATGCAACTAAAATGAACATCACACTAAAATTTCATCTAGCAATCATCTGAATTTACAGCAGTGTGGACAAGAGCTTAGCAGAGCTCATTGTCAAGAATGGCTTCTCTGTCAATAAAACTCATTTGTGAGGAATTTGGAAAAGAAACACCTAGAAAGTGACTACATTCTGAGCAGTTTTCTGTCTGTTTTATGAAGATGACCATTCTGGCTTCGGATAAGACCCTTCTATTGTTCCCTGGTGAGCAAGTGTTTAAAATTTCCTTTGTTCCTCATCTGACTGTTAGTTGAGCATGACTGTGCATCTGAGCTCAAGCAAATCTGCCTCGAGATAGTTACAAAAATCTCGAACTAGAAACAGTATAGGATTTTCCCCAACAGTCCC
Organism: Callipepla californica brunnescens; assembly: GCA_023055505.1. Taxonomy (NCBI): domain Eukaryota; kingdom Metazoa; phylum Chordata; class Aves; order Galliformes; family Odontophoridae; genus Callipepla; species Callipepla californica. The sequence continues at coordinate 15,460,059 of JALIRH010000009.1, read as the reverse complement.
AAAGATTTACAGAGAGGGACTGAAATGCTATAATGAGGGCTTGGTCTATAAGATAAGTGGGGCAAATAAGAAGTCAGATTTCACAAGTGACTTCAGTCTGCAGTAGTGAGGACATGTGTACATGACAAAGAAAGAGATTAATGTTTGAATGATGAAACAAAAGTGATGAGGAAGCCCACATTTGTCTGAGTACTACAATCTTTGATATAATTAAGATATACCAAAGATTAAGTCACAAAACATTAATAAGAAAAATAAAATAAAATAAAATAAAATAAAATAAAATAAAATAAAATAAAATAAAATAAATAATTCCTCTTCCAGAGAAATAAGATGTTTAAAATGAAGGCGAAATCAGTAAGATAGTGAAAATATATGTATATATACACTGTAATATTTCTGTTGCCTGTTCATCATTATGTTCTGTTTGTATACATCTGAATTACGTTATTTAATTTCTGACATGTTGTGGGGACATAGGTAAGCAAAACAGAACTCAAAGTCATAATGATTTAATTCTCTACAGGAATTGACAACATGAAGCAAAGTTGCATCATTCCACTTCTTAGTGTATTTCCAAACCAGCGGGACAAATGTATTTCTACTAAAACTAAATAGCAACATAATTTCCATGTAGCAAAGTAAAGTAATCTAATCTGGAGAATTTCTAAAAACTCAGACAAACTACACCGTATTAAATTAAATAAACTAAAATGTATGAAATTGTGAACAGTAAAAGATATTCAGCCATCTTTTATCACACTGAGGTGAGGTTGGTACATAGTGTGATTGTTTCAATAAATTTATTTTCAGTAAAGGTGAATAAGATAAACATACATCTTAATACATTGCCTTTCAAAAGGAAGCCACATGTAGGCTTTGCTATTTTGAAGAATGTTTTGGGAATCCGAAGGTAATGGTTTCACAAGTTCTCTCAGTGCAACAAAGCTGAAGTACTCATTAGGTAAGTATCAAAATACATAGAAGTGAAGAAATTGAGTAAAATTAATTCATTCTCCTAAGCCCAGACATTCTAGAGAGAGAAGAAGAAGCCACAGCTAATAAAATCCGACAGTTATACCCCAGACAGTAAACCATTTAAATAGGATCAGCTCCTGTACTTCCACTCCACTCTGAGGAAGCTGCAGGCCACCATGAAGCCTCTTCTCATATCCTATTTCTGGGCTGAGTCAACCAAGTAACCTCAGCCATAGTTCATTCATTTTGCTGCCTAAGCCCTTCACCATCTCCATAGCTATTCTTTGACCATTCTCTAACAGTTTTAAATTATCCTTACACTGCAGTGCCCAAAACTGCATACAGTGCCTGAGGAGAGGCTTCGCTTGCACGGAGCGGAGTAGGACAATCCTTTCCTCCATCCAGGTGGCATTTCTGGGCTTATTCTTTAAATCCTTTTGAAAGTCATGATGGTCCATGAATTACTTAAAAAAAATAACAGTAGACGTTTTGTAAGGGTAATGTTGAAAATTCTAACTAGAACTTCTTTCACTGACAGCATATATTTCAAACCTTTTATGGAATATATAAAAAGCAGTGGTCATAAAAAAATCCATAAACACAAAATAAAAGAAAGAGGAATTAGTTCTAAAAAAATTTAGTGCTTAATGTGAGTTTCATTCAATATTTACAAAATTTAAGCAGTCTTCGTATGTAGAATGAGACTAGTTTCCTGGGGGTCATTGGCAGAGGTTGGAACAGAACTTCAAGACACTTAAGGGAGAATTCCCATGAGATATGCTAAATAGTGTTTGACAAACTACACTGAAATCTTTTTATTCTTGAGAGTAAACATAATCACACTGGTCAGTCACTATAAATTAAAAAATCTACAACAAAACAAACCTGAAACTCTGAGCTGTATTTTTTGACTTCTTAACACAGATGTAAGTAATATAGGTCTTGAATTAGTAATCATCTGAAACTGACATACTTAGTCTTAATTCACTCCCCAGCTCAGTTTTATACTAATTAGAGTAACCATTTTAAAATAAAACATTAAATAAATTAAAAAAGACTATAAATACTGTCTCTTTTTTCCCTTGTAGTAACTGCAATAGATAACAACAAATGAGTTTACACGAAAAAATGTCAGTGGTTATTATTCCGTACCCATAATATCCTCCACACTTACAGCACTTCCAGTATGCTGTTCATAGCAACTAAAGACTGAACTGGAAGTAAGGCACCACTACTTTCAAGCCTGTTATTGTAACCTACTGCAGGGAATCTGCTTTAACAGAAGGGTAGATCACAGGTAAGTGATCTCCAGAAGTCCCTTCCAACTCTAGTAGTTCTGTGATTCTGTTTTGCTACTTGTGTTACTTTATGTTGATTGACATTAAAAATTACGGCACTTCATTACATTATTTGTTCATTGACAACCTTATGCAGCTCTGACACACCATGAGGAGTTTTCTAGTTTGAAAGACTTGCCATCTTGCTGTTCACAACATTTCTCAATGTTTTCTGATAAACAGCATCAAACAGCTCTGGTACTTCACAGGAGCAATCAGAGAACAACTCAATTGACAGCATGTATTCCCTGTGAATACATTCCAAGGGCTTTACTCTGCAAGTAAACACTGTTTCCCTGCAAATCAGTGTTCCATCAACCTCCATCATCAATGTTTGATGAAGTGACCTTCAGTTCCCCAGCAGAATTACAACACTTGACACACAAGCCTAGAATTTAACACCAATTTTTCCAGTGCCTAAATAAACCATATTCTTTCTTACAGTTTCTAACAATATAACTAAAATAGAAGTAAGATGTTATGATCTGTAGATCCCCAGATACCTTTTGAAGCCCTTTTTGAAATTCTTGTTTACTCTATTACTCTGTTCTTCCAACAAAATTGATTCAAGCATCAGACTTTATATTATACCATTGGTAATAACTCATTCTGGACATTTTAAGTGAAAACTTTTGCTCTAACAATTCAGTGCACCAACGTTTTGCTCTAATATCTTTCTCAGTGATGTGTACTTAAGATGAAAAAACTCAAATACAAAAAGCTTATTTAGATTTTCCTGCTGTTACATTGAGTCCATTTTTTTATACACCAGCTGTCACTTAGCCCTGTGGAAACATTTGCTGTATGTTGATGTAGGACTGTCATTACAAAGTATCAGGTAGAAATGAAGTAACTTGATGACTTGAAAATGCCTTATATTCAAATGAGCTATTTGACCATGATGTTCAGCTTTTTTTTTTATAAACATTTCAGATGTTAAACATACAGTTAGCATCATGTGTTTTGGTAGAAGAAGCTATTCTCATAGTCTAAGTCAGATCCAACTCAAAGAGTGATGATGGTGAGCAAAAAAAAAAATGAACTCTTAAAAGTGAGAAAGATAACTGCTGAAAATCTGAAACATGAACTGCTTTTCATATGAGATTAGTTACATATCTGAATAATAGCAATAAGGAGTAACTCCGAGAACAGAAGTTTAAGAAAAATCTTACAATGACCATTTTGCAATTGTACTGTATGCTGTTGTTACATGCTTCATACTTCCCAGAGTATGTGCTTCAGATCCAGATAGCAATTTTTGAGCTCAATTGTGTCTCACATCATAGACTCTTACATAATAAACATCACTGACTCAAAAAATCATGAAGCAAATACACTTGCACAGATTCACTCAATCACTAGTTGGCTTTTTTGATTCAGTGTTTCAACAAAACTTTGACCTAACCTCTTAGCATAGCCCAAGGAGACTAGAAAGCATCTTCTAATGGAACGTTTCACTCCGGAGCTGAATCCTTTCTGTTGTCTATCTCAAGGGACCCAAGCAGACCTGCTCTTAAATTGAGAGCCTCGGCTAAGAATTTCAAGCCAGATAAGATAAATTTGGTATTTCATTTGCAGTTAATACCAGGTAGTAATGTCTTCCTTATGTAAGGAAATAAAGATGTCCTGAAACACAGAAATAACTGAGTAAATCCTTGTTCAAAAGGTATTTTTTAGTATTTCAAGTTTTATTTGTGCTTTTTTTTTTTCTTTTGAAATATTGTGATGGTTGTCAGGAACTGAACACTTACTGATGAAGCATAACTGTAGCTTGTTCTGTGGTCTCCATAAGTAAATCTTACCCCTGGGATCTTTTTTCAGTGAGTTTCTTGGGACTTGGAATAAGATTTTACAATCGACTTTTTAAAAATATAAATAGATACGCAAATCTCACTTGCTCCTAGTGTTGCAACGCAATGTTTCTATTACAAGTTCCTGATTACAATTCTTTTTAAACAGTGAGTAAAAAATCCATGCTTCTGAAAAATATTCTTTACAGTGAAAAAACACATAGTCAAATATAACTTGAAACCAAAGCATAACATGGATTTTCAGTCCAAATATACTAAGGAAAATACTGTTTTTATTGTACCATTTAATCAAAAAGCTTTTAAAATCTAAAGATTTGACTGACTGCTTTCAATGCAGAAAAAAAATATCCTCAATATTAACACGAGTAAGAGACTTGAATGTAAGTTCCCAGAAATACTGTACTTTTAAGTATAACGTTGTGCAGAAAAAGTTAAGAGTTTTTCTAGTGCAAATCTTTTATTTTCTGATGAAATTAATCTTGAAAACAGCCTATTTCAAAGACCCAACACATTTTAGCTAACACCTGTCAGTGAAAAAAACAAAGGAAATCAAGACAGTTTTCAAGTGGAATGTTTTCTTAGGATCACTCCCTCAAAATTCCAGCTAGTTCAATGTATAGGATGAAAGTATATGGATAGGAGCCAAAACCCATATAGTATGAGGAAAGATCCAAAGGTTTGATTTTGGAAGGAGTTATTCATGTTTATAAGATTTACTGATCCATTCTATCTTGCACTGAGTTCTGAGGAATGTCTGAATGTGTAGTTTCATAGATAAAACAGAATTAAGCAAAACAATACTAGGCTAGATGTGTAAATGTGCCTATTTCTATCTAGTCTAAGATTGGTATTTAACTTTTTACTAGAAAAGAAAACTTGTGATGTTACTAAGCATGAAGTACGTGGAGTATGTATATTAATATTGTCAGAAAGAGCGACCATATGTTTTCCAGTCTGGGGACTCAGCTCCAGGGACACATAGATAGAGAACCTTAAAACCTTTTCAACATTAATCAGCTAGAATTGTGCCCATCTCAAATGGCATTTCAGAGTATTTTCAAAAGAGAATAAAAGATTTATCCAGATAGGCAAGAATGTATATGGAGGGTATAATTTATGCTTCTTGAAGATATGGATTCCTGGTTCCTGTTTCCACTCTAAGGGCTACTCATGCATTTTAAATTAATCAGCTGAGGAAGTATCTTCATCTGTTATAAACAAGAATATTTACATAAGTTTCCGTGATTTTTTCTTACCTGTCTCTCCATTAAATAATTTAACCCCACCTAAAGTGTCAACAATATCCAGAATACACTATTTTAATCTTAGTTAACTTGCATAGCTTTGTTTTAACTTAGTAGAAAGATACTGATTTGCAATTAAATTTTGTTCAGTAGAGAATGAAATCTGATCAAGAATTCAAGCTCAATATTCCTGTGACTTTCTATTTTGAGGCAAGAAAAAGAGATTTCAGACTTTCTTATGACCTTTGCCTTCAGGCAGAAAATCCTTAGTCTGACAGTACTTTACAGTTGACAGTAAGTATTTCTTCGTGAGTCAGCTGCTAGCGCATTCAGATAAGTAGAGGCAACAAGAATATCTTTAGAAAAAGGCCTTGTCATTGACACTAAAGGTTAAGTTTTCTGTGTATATTGCAAGCTTTTACAATTTTGCTCTTGCTCAAATTCTGGACAGAGACTAGCTTGCTCTGCCTATATGCAGGCTGGAGATAAAAAGGAGAATGATTATTCACACAATGTCATTTCCCAGAGAAATCAGTAAAATAACCTGCTGCTATGCTGGAGATTTTAGTGGATCTAATTTAGTGTTCTATTCTTTTTAACTATTTCTTTTGGTTACAATGGATCCCACAAAACATTCAGCCACTGCTGAACGTCAAAGTGCTTCACAGTTACTAAATCAGGTGATACACTGGGAAGTCAACATTACATATTTCCCAAAAATACATATGTGCTTCTCTTATGAAAGAAAAGAGTACATTTTCATAATTCTTTCATTTCATACAATTCATTTCACACTAAAGAAATAGCAGTTTCTATAAGGTAATATTCAAAGGAATAATTCTAAGAAGAGACCAAGGACAAAGGAAGGAAGGAACCGTAATTTAACATTCTCTTCTGACATAGTCTATTTCTGCAGGACTCTTGTGAGGAAGGGAAGGGAAGGGAAGAGAAGGGAAGAGAAGGGAAGGGAAGGGAAGGGAAGGGAAGGGAAGGGAAGGGAAGGGAAGGGAAGGGAAGGGAAGGGAAGGGAAGGGAAGGGAAGGGAAGGGAAGGGAAGGGAAGGGAAGGGAAGGGAAGGGAAGGGAAGGGAAGGGAAGGGAAGGGAAGGGAAGGGAAGGGAAGGGAAGGGAAGGGAAGGGAAGGGAAGGGAAGGGAAGGGAAGGGAAGGGAAGGGAAGGGAAGGGAAGGGAAAAGGTGATTGACACAGGAGGCAGCTCAGTACCACCCAGCTGCTCACACACTCTCCAAAAATGGGATGGAAGGGAGAATCAGAGAAGTAAAAGCACAAGAACTCATGAGTTGTGACAAAGATAGTTCACTAGGTAATACAAAAGATGCACAGTCAAGCAAGCAAAACTTATTATCCATTCACTACATGGATGGTGAGGTGGGTTGAGAACTTGCTGTCTGACAGAGCTCGGAGGGTTGTGATCAGTGACGCAAAGCCAAGTTGAAAGCCTTTACTTAGTAGTGTTCCTCAGGGGTCAGTCATTGCTGGATCTGGTCCTCTTCAACATCTTCACCAATAACCTTGATGAGGGAATAGAGTCCACCCTCAGTAAGTTTGCTGATGATACAAAGCTGCTGATGGCTGACACACCGGAAAGCTGTGCGACGCCTGGACAGGTGGAGAGTTGGTCAGAGAGGATCCAGATGAAGCTTAACAAGAGCGAGTGCGGAGTCTCGCATCTACGGAGGAATAAATATATGCACCTGTACAGGTTGGGGGATGACCTGCTGGAGAGAAACCCTGTGGAGAGGGACCTGAGGATCCTGGTGGATGACAGGTTGGCCGTGAGACAGTAGTGTGCTCTGTTGGCCAAGAAGGTCAATGGTATCCTGATGTGCATTAAAAAGAGCATGGCCAGCAGGACGACGATGCATCCCCTCTAGTCTGCCTGGTGAGGCCTCACCTGGAGTAGTGTGTCCAGTTCTAGGCTCCCTGGTACAAAAAAAGACTGGTATCTCCTTAAAAGAGTCCAGCAGAGGGCTACAAAGATGATAAACCTCCCTTATGTGGACAGGCTGAGAGACCTGGTTCTGTTCAGCCTTAAAAAAAGAAGACTCAGAGGGGATCTGTTCCATGTCTATAAATATCTAAGGCATGGTAGGCAAAGGAATGAAGCTGGACTCTTCTCAGCAGCGTGTGGTGATAGGACTAGGGGAAATGGACATAAACTGAAGCATAGGAAGTTCTGCACAAATGTGCACGGGAACTTCTCCGCAGTGCAGTGATGGAGCACTGGCACAGGCTGCACAGAAAGGTGGTGGAGTCTCCTTTGGAGACATTCAAGACCTGCCTGGACACTTACCTGTTCAACCTGGGCTAGGGAACGTACATTGGCAAGAGGGTTGGACTAGATGACCTCTAGAGGTCTCAATTCTGTGAGTCTGTGATATTTTCATCAGCAGACAGATGTTCATCCAGTTCCAAGAAAGCAGGTCTAATTACACATAATGGTTTCTTGGGAAGACCAGCACTGTCTCTCCAAATATTGCCCACTTCCTTCATCTATAACTCAGTTTTATTACTAAGAATGAGGCTTTACAGTACGTGGTGTATTAGCCTGTTTGGGTCAGCTGTCCAGGTTCTGTCACCTCCCAACTTCATGTGCACCTGTACCTCCCTGTTGGCAGGGCAATCTGACAAACAGAAACTTCCTTGCCTCAATGTAAGCATTACCCAGTAAAAACTAAAATGTTGGGGTGTTCTCAACATTGTTTTCATAAACTAATCCGAAACACAGCAGCATACAAAACTTTACAAAGAAAATGAACTCTATCAATGCTAAAACAAGACAAGCAGGAAAACACAAGCAAATTCCAATGAAAGCAGCAGCCTTAGATCTATTTATGACCTTGACACTGATACGCTGATATTGTAAAGCAGAAAATAAATATATATATTTTATCCAATTTAGATGAGTTACTCCTAGTCAGCAGCAGTTATCACAGGCAACATTTCTGGTTTTTTGGATACAGCTTGATGAATATGTCTGTGAATGCATGTCACTTCTGTCCCCAACATCAGCATGATTTTTTTCCTGATCAAGAAATACAATTCTTAGTACCATGAAGGCAAGACTGGTATGTTGGGAAACAGAAAATTACAAGAGAATCTATTTCAAGACTGCTGCCCATTGAACAACTCTAGATAACAGTCATTTATTTGCTCTGAGCTCCACACAAGTAGATCTTTTATTCTAGTGGGACATAATCTTAAAGAGAAAGCTACACTTAGGAAGGAACATAGGAATTTAAAAATATCTTAAACATTTCCTTATAATAATGCTCTCATTATTGAATCTCCCTGCTCTCAAAACAAGAATTTTGCTGAATTGTGTTCTACCTGCGTCCCTGAAAAGAATATGATTAACTTCTAAATCTGGAATCAGAGAAAATAACTCCAGATATACTCCTGTACTTAGTAGCACTCTGAAAGCCCACTAGTATTAGTTTTACAATAGTAAATAAAAAATAAAAAACATTTGGCATTCTCTTCCTAAATAGTCATACCCTTTCCTAATCCAGATTAAACAAATTAATCCCTTGAAGAAAAGCTTATCATGTTCTAGGCGTAATCCAGGAGCTATTATTAAAAAAAAAATACTCGAGTATTACTGTCTGCATCAATCTTCTGATTGAATTTAAATAGAAATTAATAGAAAGCAAAACTTCTCTGAAGGGTACTCAGGTTAACTTGGTTACCTTTGGAAAGTAGAAGACTTCAGAAACTCTGCATTCAGAAATCATTTCTCCATTTCACACATGGGAACAATGTTTGCCAAATCTCATAACCAAGTTTCTGAAATTCTCATAGAATTTATTGTGAAAAGCTCAAGCATCATGACAATGATGGTATCAAAGAATTAACTTCAAGAAGATGAGAGAGGTTAGCAGAGAAAGATGAAATTTGTAGCTAACGTTAATTGTTATGCCTTAAGCTACATAGTTGCTTGCTCACTCTTCCTTCTTGGCAGTGGAATGGGGTACTTGAAAAAAAAAAATTTAGAACTCACAAGTTGTAATAAAAACTACTTACTAAGACAGGATAAAAGAAGAGTGACTAAAAAAAACAATAATAATAATAATAAGAATTGCGGTAATTCAATATATACACAAAACAAATCATGCAGTTGCTCAACACCTGTCAATCAATGTCCATAAAATCTCCAGGCAGTGGCAGGCTGCCTGACAAAATTCCCATTTTTCAAGCTTTTTTTCCACATGCTGTCACATTTTATGAAATACCCCTTCAGCCAGTTTAGTTAGTACTGGTCCTGTCAACTCCTTGTACCCACACTCTGTCCCCCTCACTGTCAGGACAGTATGAGAAGCTGAGAAACAGAAATGTCCTCGGCTCTGTATGGCACTGCTCAGCAACAACCATAAACACTGGTATGTCATCAAAATTTCAATAGTTGTTTTTCTCACAAAGCCAAAACATTTCAGATGGAAGCAGGACAGTTTATTCAGACTGTTTTTGTCTGAATATTCTTTACTTCTGTGTGAAAGAAAATACTGAACTCTTAAATGTTATATGTTATCTTGTAAGACATTCTCGATCCTTGTATAACTTACAAAAGAGAACATAATTATAGTTGCACAGTTACACATTGAGTGGATCGTTGAGAGTGGTTTTTAATCCCAAAATAGTGGATTTGTTGCTTTGTAGTAACGGTTTTATTTTTTTTTCTATTTCATATACTGAAACAAAGGGGATACCTGACCTCCTTAAAGGCAAAAGAGCTTATTTAGAACTGCTTGCTTGTAACTTCGGGTATGTAACAATTACAAAATAGTACCAATTCACCTAAATGTCTCCTTTTTTAAAATACCTTGGTAGTATTGATTTCAAAGTTAATGTCAGGGCCCCTTGTTCAGTACAAATATGTATGAGAAAGAAACCCTTGTTCGTTTGTATATTCTCTTCTTTGGTTATTACAGTTTTGCAATTGTTTTATTCTTGTCATAGATAGTGCCACAAATGGGATACGCATGTTGAATAACTTGCAGAGCAGTGCATAGTCAAGAAAGTATAAAGACTGAAGACTAGTAAAACCTTCTATCTCTTTCTGTATTTCAACAGAGCAATTTCTTCTATGTAAGAGTGATTTCATGCAAAACATTTTTTTTTTCTTTTTATGAGATTGGCCATTTTCAAGTGAAACTGAGAAGACTAAAGCCCATAAGCATTCAGTTTTCACTTTTAGGCTACGTATGAGAATAATCTGAGCTCTTAAAAATGAAACACAGATTCCTTTACATAGGAGTTTTAGTTCAAGTATGTAAATGTTATTAACATCATTGGATGAGCATTAAAAATAAATGTTATGATAATATTATGTAAAAATACTTCAAAGGGCAAAGTTGATCTGTTACGTGCTGTGGTCTCTGGTGCTGCTTACATCATTCTCAGAGTGTTCAACACATTTCTGTATTAAATAGTTACTGTTGTCCTGCTGTTTTCTACAGTAAACAGATTTGTGTTTTCGTTTGGGAGTAATGTCACAAATTTCCCTTTACAATAGTCAAAATCTAAATATAGACATTTTCAGTTAGCCTGAAGTTCTTGGAAGAATACTGAATGCTTTTCAGATCTAGACTATTCTTGTCTTTATCAAGCAGAAAATCATAACTTCTCCCCTGAAATTTCCAATTCATTTTCATGAACTATTACACTTAAACAGATCTGGAGTCTCATTTTAGCCTCCAGTCATAAAGTCTGGGTAGAACAGTGTGGTTCAGCGTCATTTCCAAGGCTATTTGCTGAACAGCTTTCATAATCGTCTTTTTTATCAGGGATTTACATTATATCAGTTTCATATCTACACTGGATAATATTCTGTAACTGCAAATGAAATTATTATTCAAGTGGACAAAAAGAAGACCACTAATTGGCAAAGAAAATACAGTTTCATTTCGCTAGTCTCTTCTCACTTCCTTCCCTCCCCCTCCAATAACACTTCTGTTTGTCAAGTATTGTTCACATGCTATTTGCCATGAATGAACACATAAAGTTCAAGGCGAAATACTGGTATTTTTCAAAAAGATTTGTGATCAAAACAACAAGCCAGAAAACTGTGCTGACTTGCAATCTCTCATAGTCAGCAAAACTGCAAAAGTCTTGTGTGATGCATTTTTAACAGTTTAAAAGAGCACATATCTCCAATCCAACACATACTTTTTTTTGTTGAGATTTTTATTGTTTAAAAAAGGAAGTCCAGGCACATCATGGTAGTGCTTCCACTTCTGGTATTTTCTTGTTGAAAAGATCTGATGTGTTCTCAGTAGTAAATCTGTGGTGTGGACAAGTCCTCTTCATCTTGGATGATATTTGCTCATCTTTGAAGATGATTCTTATGAAGAATAATAGCAAAAAAGAATTATTCCCGTAGGGAAACATTTATTTTGGATAACACAGTGGAAGTTTTCATTTATTTATCTCTGGAAGCAACTGAAAAGTGGAATTCTGGTTTTTTCAAACAGATCTGATTTTCTATTCCTTTCTTTCTTGTAGTATTATGCAGTGTGTAGACACAAGTGGAAAAACTTGTGCAACATAAGCAGCAGTTGCTTCATTGAAAGAGGGAGGTGTCTGACCCTTTTAAGAAGAATTTTATATAATTTTTATTTGTAACAGAAATAGATAAATTATGTAGCAGAAATAAAAGCTATAGCAATAATAATAATAATAATAAAAATCAGATATTGTTCCTACTTAACCATACTGTCAGTATTACAAAACCGGAGACGCCTTAGTAGTTTCTACCAAGCATACATTATTCTCATGGGTGAAGTCCCAAAGATGAGAGTGTCCCAGCCCATGTTACACAGTGACAGTTGTAGAAAATGTAGTCAGCTTCGTTTTTTCCCCATGTATCTTCTTCTCCCATCAGAGAGTACCAAACTTTTCTCTTATCGAACTCCAACCTACTATTTCCTCATCACTTGATCATTATGAAGAACTGTTTAAATTCTGAATTACTTATGTAATACTTTTCATTAATTAATTAGAGAAAAATATCAGAAAATTGGCTTGTAACTTGCATTAGAACTTGCATTAAAGGGCCACAAAGATGTTAGAGGGTGTGGAACATCTCCTTTATAAGGAAAGGCTGAGAGACCTTGTTTTGTTCAGCCTTGAAAAAAGAAGACTCAGAGGGGATCTGATACATGTCTATAAACATCCAAGGTGTGGGAGGCAAAGGGATGAGGCCAAACTCTTTTCTGCAGTGTGTGGCAACAGGTCAAGGGAAGATGACCAAAAAATGAAGCACAGGATGTTCTGCGCAAAGTGTGCATAAGAACTTCTTCGCAGTGAGGGTGACAGAGCACAGGAACAGGCTGCAGTTATAGAGAAGTGGTGGAGTCTCCTTTTCTGGAGACATTCAAGACCCACCTGGATGCCTACCTGTGCAACCTGGACTATGGAGCCTGCTTTGGCAGAGGGATTTTATTGGATGAAATCAAAAGGTCCCTTCCAACCCCTACAGTTCTGTGATTCAGGCTGAGCAACGCCAGTTTACTATCTCATCACCCACCAAATGATACCCACCCCATTTTCTGACAGCAGCCTTCACTGGGCAACTCCCCACAACTTAATGGCCTTCTGCACGGTGCAGAACAACCCCTTCCCTAATACAGTCTAGCTGTCCTTTCTCCTTATAGCCCCCTGCCTCTGGGCAATAAAAGGCAGACTATTTTCTGCCAAATGTCCTGGCCTGGACCCAGTTTTGGTCCTGTCACTCAGCAACCACTAAAGTTCCAGTGTGCTATCAGCACTGACTGAGCTGAAACCAAGAGGCCAATATAACCACATGACAAAAAGGGAATTACACCTCTCATGTCACAGGAATACATACTCTGCACCTAGACATAAACATTAAAAGGGAATAAAGCACTACAAATCAATCAAGTCCCCTTAACTTTGCATAGAGCAACAATGCAGCACCTGGTCTGTGACCGTGGTGGGACTTTGGTGTAAACATCAAACTGCTACATGCTAATGAGAGCAAGCCACATCTGGTCACATACATAAGACCAGAAGTGCAGTGGAAGGAGAATTTTAAAACTGAAAATATAAACAGTTACAAAGCTTTGCTCTACTGAATAGACTGCCTTGAGAACTAAACGTATTTTTGATAAATAATTCTTTTTCTTTAGATAATCTTACGTGGATATGCAAGCAACATGCTTCTAGAAATAGGCTTTTGGAGAAAAAAAGAAATTGCCCAATTTAGCCGTCTTCCCAGGAGACAGCCCTCATTTTATTTCAGTAGACAAAGACATAGTAAGTCAGCATTTCAGGAAGACTACTTGGAATTAAGCCAACATTGTACGAAAGTATTTTTATTTGTAACAGAAATAGATAAATTATGTAGCAGAAATAAAAGCTATAGCAATAATAATAATAATAAAAAAAATCAGATAGTATTGTTCCTACTTAACCATACTGTCAGTATTACAAAACCGGAGACGCTGAAAATTCACTGAAAATCTTTGAATCATAAACCAACAGTGTTGCAACAAAAAGCTTGAAATAAACGCTCTATCTGAATATATTTCATGGAGTCTTACTTATGATTACATTGCATGTAAGCAATTTTGCTCAAATACATGTCATGTGACTCATTTCTGATGTTTAATCAAGCAAATAGCCTATGATTTGTATTTTCAGTGCACTTGTATCTCCAGTTTACTGCTTTAGTTTATCCCTGGAATATGAAAATTCTCTACTTTCAAACACTCTACTTTTTTTTTGAATATCTCAGGATATTTATGAGAAGCATAATGAAATTACTATTATTTCCCCTTTCATGGTAAAATTACTTTGAAACCTGAACACTTCATGAAAAAATGTTGCCAGATGCCCATCTCTATCTGATTTTGATTAAAATGCCTCTGCTACTCTTGTGTTCTCAGGTTTGAATGCAGTGTTTAGATTTCAAATGATACACAAGTCAGTCATGGGAAAGATGAAACTGTGTTTAGTAGGTAAAAACAAACAACAAATTGGAGACCGGATTAGATTACTAATCTACTAACTGTCAGCAGACTTTATGAGGCAATTGGTTGGCAGCTTTGGTAATGCTAACTACAAACAGCTTGCAGTACCGACCCATTACATATATTCCTTGCCAAGCTTGGTTGTCTGTTGTATGACTGGCCTTTTCCTGACAACATAGTTGACATTCTCTCCTCATTTATTAGTAAAAGCTTCATACTTGCTGACACAGAAAGTCAATATGCATCATTTCCTTGTCTTTTTCTACCTACAGAACAAGTTCTCTAAATTAACAAAAGTAAGGATGGTATGCATTTTCATTTCATCACAATATGGTGACCTCCAGCATTTGGAGTGTTGTATTTATTGGCCGGTGGATGCATATGTCTTGGAAACTATTTCTTTGCATCTTTCTTGCTAATCAAATAAAATAGCATTGTGTGGCAATTTCTTATTTATTGCTGGAGCCAGGTTTATCCTCACAAAAGTACAGAAAAGATAAAAAAAGAAAAAGAAATGAAAGAAAGCGCAAAAACAAAACAAAAGCAAAGCCACCAACAACCAAAAATCAGTTATATCCCAACATCTCTTTTCCACAGAGAAAAAGTCATGACACATTTCCTAGCAAATCTGCTTACAGTACATGCAATTATGATGGAGAAGCTTCACTCCATTGCTTGTAGATCTACACAGTGTAAATGTAAAGGATATTTATTTCACTATCATCTCATTCCAGTCTCCAAGTGCTGATCTCATGACCTTTTATTAGGCAGGAAAATAGTGACAAGATTTTTTCTGTTAAGCATTTATACACATACTGGTACTGAAGAGTTAGCAGCGAACTGCCCTTTTTGACAGTTTTGCTCAGCCTTGTTCAACTCCTAACGTGGATACAGACAGCAAGGCAGCCTTTCCCGAAGCTGCTTAAGCTATACTTCCCTGTTCCAAAACTAATTTTAATATGTTGTTTTAAATTTCTAAATCCAAACTAGCTCAGTTTTCAGAATGCACAAATCTTCACAATAAGACTGTCTTTGTTATGCATGATTATTTTGTGGTGGTTTTTTTTTTTTTTTTCTCCATACCTCCCTTATCACATTACCTGAACAGTTGTTCTAGGCATCAGTTTACCATCAGCTGAAGTTCAGAATATCCAGATACTCTTACTACATTTTCCCATTTCATTTTACATTACACTTCTTGCAGTAGCCAACACCTGACCATGTCCCAGAATGACTTATGCAACTTCTAGCTATTTTTGAAGGTCTAGAGATCTAGATACAAAGTATCAATCTGTAATGTATTGCATCAAGGACGCATTGGATTTATACTACCTCCAACTACGTGCCATTAGGCAGTCTTCTGGAGAAAAAAAAATAAGAGTACACAGGAAGAGTAAGTCGTGCTTTCCTACTTAATGTGTGCTCTACCTCTCAACATTTAAGTATATTTCCAATAACTACAAAGAAGTAGTATGGCTTTCAGTAAATTGTTTAACATTTAGTTGTTTCAAACACCCTATAACAAAGGGGAAAACAGAAATTCCCAATTTTACTTTTCAGAATTCAGGACAGGAATTTAATGCTATGCAATGTTTAAGTCAGTTTAATTACTGAGAACAAGCAGAAAGTAGGATTTGAAGTAGCAGCAGTCAGAAGAGACAAACACACAGTCCAAGATGCTCCTAACATCCTTAAGAAGGTGAAAATCAAAAATTAGCAGAAAATAGAATCATCAAATCATAGAATTATTTGAGTAAGAAAGGATACTTAAAATTCATCTAGTCCAACTTCTGCTATGATCAGGGACATGTGCAGTTCCGTTATGAGCTGAGAGCCTAGTGTAACCTGGCCTTGGGTGTTTCCAGAGCCGAGTCATCCACCACCTCGGCAACCTGTTCTAATGCTTCACTACTCTTTGCAATAAAATATTCTTTTCCTCTATCTAATGATTATCTCTCCCCCTTTATGTTGGAACAATTTCCCCTTATCATACCACAACAGATGCTGGTAAAGAATCTGTTTTTATAACCTCCCTTTAGATACTGAAAGATCACTCTCAAGGCTTCCCAGAGCCTTCTCTTTTCCAAGCTGCACAGCCCCAGCTCTCAGCCTGTCCTCCTACAAGATGTGTTCCATCCCTTGGGTCATTTTTGGTTCCCTTCTCTAGATGCACTCCAGAAGGTCCATGTCTCCTCTGTACCGAGGACTCCACATCTGTACTCAGCACTCAAGTTCAGTTCCCACCAGGAGAGAGTAGAGGGACAGGCTCTCTCTTGACTTGCTGGTCAAACCTTCTTTTGGTGCAACCAAGGATAACAGTTGACTTCCTGGGCTGTGAGGGCATATTGCTGGCTCATGTCCAGCTTAATACTCACCAGTATCTGGAAATCCCTTTCAGAAGGGTTGTGCTCAATCCTTTCATTCCCAGCTTGTATTGATAGCAGAGCATGCTGTGACCCATGTGCAAGACCTTGCACTTCTCTTTTATGAATCTCATGCACTTCTCCTGAGATCACTGCTTGAGCCAATCCAGGTCTCTCTGAATGCCATCCCATCCATCAATTCGCCAAGAGCAGCAACAGTTTGATGTCATCCACAAATTTTCTGTGTACTCCATACCAATGTAGAGATCATTAATGGAGGTGCTAAGGAGTATCTGTCCCAGTACTGTTTCCTGAAGGACCACACTCAACACCGAAATCCACCCAGACACTGAGCCATTGACAACGTCTCTCTGGGCTTGATCTCTGATCTCACAAACAGTTTATCTTTCATCAAACAGTTCACCCAACAAATCTACATATCTCAAATTAAGAGAAAAGGATGTTGTGGGAGACCATGTCAAGGGCCTTAGTGAAATCCAAACAAGTGACAACAGTGGCTTCTCACTTATCCACTGTTGCAGTTTACACCATCATAGAAGGCCAGTAGGTTGATCAGTCAGAGTTTGCCCTTAGTGAAACCATGGTAGTTTGTGGCCTCATATCATCTCCTTGTCTTCCATGTACCTTAACATCGTTTCAAGGAAGGTCTGTTCCATAATATTGCCCTGAAAAAAGGGTGAGGCTGACAGGTTGGTCATTTCCTGGGCTGCCCATTCTTATTGAAAGTGAGTACAACCTTGCCTTTCCTCCAGTCATTATGGACCTCATTCATCCACCACAATTTTTTAATTATCATTGATAGTGGCTTGGGTCCGTGCATTCCCCCACCCCATTTAGTCATGGAACTGGGCCAAATCAAGTCAGAATCATTATACTTATATTGTTAAGTCACTTAAAAAAGAAAGCAAAATAGAAGGTTATTCAATGCCATAGAGACCAAAAATACTGTTACCTAATGTTACAGGGATTGAAGGAGGGAGGGAGGAAATGCAGCAATAGACATATCAAGTTGCTAATTTAAAAAACATTTTACAAAAGAAATTACCATGCATTCATTGACAATATACTATGGCTGGTTGGACATACAAAGCAGCAAAACCTTTTGTTGATAACTGAGTTTACAAGTTTACATACAGATATAGTAATTTTAGTTACTTTTCCCAGCTGGAAAGAATGATGCCTTATAAATTTTAACTATAGCTGTCTTCTCTTGTCTGTAATTGAGGGAAAGTTACTTTCCATACCCAAAGATTTCCAGACAATTTGTGGTATGAAAATGCACATAAAACATTTTCAAGAGGTCTTCTGATAACAAGACTGAGAAGACAATGAGGAAAATTTTCCCTTTCGTTCTATTCTTCTAAGTAGAGTGGTAAGAAATATACTGGTTGTTATAAACTGATAAGGTGAACTCCCCTTCACAGTAAGCCAAGAAAATGTACATAATGCCAAATATTTCCCTTAGATAGAAAAGATAACAGAAAGAATATTTCTGTCCTTATTGTCCTGGACAAAAATCTACATGACTATAATTAAGTGAATTAAGTAAATACTATGCAGTTGGATGCTTGTACCTGACTCCAAAGTGTAAGATAAATTAAAATATCACAAACCAAATCTGAGAATATAAAAAAATGTTTATTTGAACTCTCAAAGAGTTTTTTGGTTTGTTCTAAGTATTTCTATATTTATGTGTTCTGTTAGTATTTATTCACAGTTCACCACCCAGGAGATATACACTGAAAAAATGTATCAATTCTAGAATTAGCAAATTTCATAAGCATACTAGCTATCAAGCCTTGTAGTGGCACTATTACTTCTTTCTTCTCTGCTTCGGTTGTGACTGATGTACAGTTTCCCCATTTATCAGTCATTCTATACAGCTTTGGTCATTGCTTGAATAAAGAAGAAGGAAGAAAACAAGATAAAGTGCATAAACATTTTCTGAAGGTCTTCATTCTCTAGCATTACACCAGCTATGGACAAATCTTTAATCGGTCACTTTATTTTGAACAAATATGTTTTGAAGAGTCACAGCACCAGCAGAAATAACACATAACATCAATTCTCTTTTCCAAAGTCTTCTGGAAACCTGCGGTTTTTCAGCCTTCTCTAAACCATGGAAAACAGTCTTGCACTTTTATTGCACTGCATCTTAAAAGACAGTAAATCTATACAATCTTCAGAGGATATCTGAAAACAGCCTAGAAAAGTCTGATGATCACTAAATGCTATTTTAGGCCTTCTAATAGCTTATCACGAGCATCAGATCAAAATAATTTTCAGCTTATCCAAATAACTGTGGTGTTACGTTTCTACATTCTAGATTATGTTAAATCCCATCTGAACATACAGTGTTCTTGGCAAACTGTAGTTCACCACTGTATTCCTTTGTAACTATGTAAAAATGCACAGTTTCACTTTCCATTTTAACTTGAAGTACCGGTTGTATTTTATACCACTTTTCTGAACTTGACAAATAAAACATTGCTTTTAGTTTGAGTAGAGTTTAAATTAATTTCATTTGTGGACTCTAACATATATGAATTTGTTTTGCCATTAATATATTGTTGTTTGTTCTGTCAACAGACACACACGCATTTAGATTAAATTCTACTGTTAAACGTAGTGATTATTTTTTTGTTTATCATTTCTGTTACTCCTGTTAGAAGTCCAGTGTGGTGGATCATGAGCTACACAAAAATCAGAATTCATCAGTTACGCACACAACAAATCATGTACTCTCAAAAGTGAGAATCTAATTCGTGTATGTTTGCAGTAAATATTATGAGCACTGTAATAGAAAGAATCCATAACTTGCTTATAGATTCTAACATATAAACAGTGTATAGCTGTCGCTCAGGATATTTAGCAGTATCCTTGCTTACTTTATAAGGTAAAATGACTTTCCCTGACAACTGTCTAGAAAAATACTACAGCAACCTACAAAGTTGATAATACAACGATAATGAAGGAAGAAAAATATAACTGTTATTTATAATCATATAATTTAAGCTTTTTGCTTGGAGATCAATTCAGAATTCTATATATTCACTCGAAGTGAATCAAGTAATTGTGGTATTTTTTCCTCTCTATTAAGAGATTTATGCCTCATCTACTCAATTTCTTTCTCTTTCCAACTCTTCCTGCTCTCCCACTCCAGCACAGATACATATCAATATCAATAGCTGTGTAATTAAACAAAAGAAGATCTTTTTTACAGAAACCTTTGTCTAATGTCTGGTTAGAGCAGATATTCAATAGAAGTGATGAAAATAAAAAGTCAGCAAAAATTTAATTGATATTCATCATTAATTTCTATTGCTAATATTTTTCATTTTTGTTTCTTCCAGGAAAATCTTCAACTTCCCATCATCAAAATTGCTGGCTAGAAAGTGTCCGTGGGACCAAATAGAAAAAAAATCTACTTTCTGCATAGGGGTCAGACAAAAATGAGTAGACTATCACAAAAAGCAAAAATTAATTTTTCACCTAAAAAAATCTCAAGACAATAGTTTGCTTGTTCTGCTTAATCTAGTAGTGGAATAAAGGAGAAGAGGGAAAGGAGAAGGGGTAATTTTAGATGAATGAGGTCTCTAAAAGAGTACCCTCTGCTTGAAGAAGGAGGATGTTCCCCTTTTCCCCTAATGTGTCCCTGTGCAACAAATAGGATGCTTTGGAGCTGGGAAAAGGAAAGGGTGGGGAGAGTAGCCAGTACCCAGGAGGGGGCAACTGCTTGTTGTTATATCTGTAATTGGTCCAACCAAGCACCCAAATCGGAACATGTACCAAAAAAAAAAAAAAAAAAAGAAAAGAGAAAGAAAAGGCAAAGATGTTACTAGCTGGGGATTCCTCACTGAGAGGCACTAAGGCATTCATTTGCCATCTAAACAATCTAGAGAGGTTCTCTGCCTGCCAGGGTTCTGTATTCATAATATAAAGAAGAGGCTTCCAGGTTTGTTAAAGCCAGAAAACTACTACAAATTCCTGCTCTTTCAAACAAGATGGCATGAGGCTGCAATGAGGAGACTACAAAGTATTAAAAGAAACTTTCTGTCCCTTTAAAAAATTCTCAGTGGTGGAAATGTCTGAAACTAAAACAAGATAACACATGATCAGTATTTATGAGGCAGTCTCAGTCTACTGGAAACAGAATTTCGAGTATACAGAAGGTTTCTTTCTATAAAAAAGGAGATTTGCTAACTGAAATAATTTTCCACTGACAGTTCAGTAGTCCAAAATCTAAGTCCATTCCCAGAGGATAGATATCTGTATCTTGAAGACCAACATTATTACTTACAATTCAAATAAAGACTTCTTACAGGTAGTCAAAACTGAAGTCACTGTAAGGGAGAATGCATCTCAACATCAGTCAAGGAGAAGTCTGTACAAATAGCACAAGCTAGTATGTAATTCTTTCTTGTTCACCTCTCTCCATGGTGATTTCTTTATACTTTTCAATTTTGCACTTGTATTCCAAATCATAATCTATACAATCCATATAAAAAAAAATTACATGTAAATCATATCAACTGGAGTTCTTGTTATAAAAGACTGAGAATATATGATAAATTTCCTAGGTATTTGTATGTGCTGTATCTGTCATTTAGTGGCGAAGAATGATGAGAGTAGGATAGGAACAGAGTGAAATGCAAAAATATACTGAAATATGTTGGGTATCATAACGAAGAATTTGAACACAGGAAAGATTCATAGGGAAGTATATGTCAAATACACAAGAATATTGAGAAGGCTGAGTAGACTTAAGTGGTTTACTAACATCAGTGGTCCATAAAAACTATTAGATTTTCTTTTCTTTGTTGCCTATTGCAACAAAGAATGTTTAGAAATGAAAATACAAGCATGAAAAGATGCATCGTGTTCCACATAAATGTGTGTTCTCTTCTTTTTAAACCTCTTGTTGCTACAAGACAATCAAGTAAACATATATACTTTTATTGACTACAATTTCAAGGGCATGAGATAGGAGCTCTGCATATTAGAAAGCTCCTATCTTCAGTGAATTTCCATGAAAGTGTACTAAAATACCCTATCTAAGTGACCTGAAAGACTTGAGTATTTTAAACTGCAGTTCTGCACTTAAGAAACGAGATTTGGAAAGCAATCCAGACACTCAGCATTCAGACAAAAGTAGCAGCTATGTAGCATGACTTTTCTCCCCCAGTATTTACTTAAATCAATTCACCTGTATGACAAATATTAGACAAATATTAGAAGATGAGTGTCTTGTGTTTAGTTGCAATACCTGGGACATGAAAATATCAACCTCCAGAGCACTCCAATTCACAATTCTCAAGAATTCTATTCCAAGGAAGAAAAACCTTCTAGTTGCACCATACTAAAAGATCCTAATGCATAGGGTGTACTTATCCCATTCAAGATTCTTACTACGAAATTATACAAGAAGAAAGGTGTAAAAATGAAATACATAAGGAAATGAGAGATTAAACTAAAATGAATGAAGACAAACAATTAAAGTTGACATTGTTTTTGTTTGTTTTGTTGTTTGTGTTGCTGTGTCTTAGCCATTTGAGAACAGATTAAGTCTGCTCTGTAATTTTGCACACACTGAGCAACCTTATCAGTTACACTACATTTCCATATGTTGAAATGAGAACTAAAATGAAGCAATCAGATGCCTTGGAAAAGCTAAGCAACATTTCAGTTGAAATTACCAAGCAGAAGGTACTTCCACATGTTAACATGCAGTGTTATGCACAGACACTGTTGCATCTCAGTTACATTGTAGAGACATCACAGAGCTCATTCAAAACAGAAGACAAAGGCATCAGACCCCACTGCTTTTGGAGACATCTCTTGCTTCTCCCCGCAGATAATTCTGCTATTCTAGATCTCCTCCACCATTAGTTCTGCTGAACAGAACCTCTTTACATAACCTCAGTTGACTTTACAAGGTATTAAGCATTTCTTCCAAATTCCCATAAAATGAACAGTTTGCTATATGAAGTTCCTGACCTTTATAATTTCCAGTTTCCTCTGAAAAGCTCCAACACAAGTAAAGATAAATGTGAGGAGGAAAAGCCTGTATTTCCCCAGGAGAGTATTAAAAAAAAAAAAAAGAAGGACCTTGCCTAACCATTGCAGAATTAACGAAACAGCATGTTTCTGTTTTTCAATTTGTTTCTGCTAATTGCATTTTTATTTGTTCACTTCCATTTTTTCAAAAGCAGCAGCATTTTAGCTCTATTCCGCTTGATCAAAATTAAAAGACTACTACATTTCACTAGATTATTAGACAGCACTAAGAACGTATCACAATGTATTCCTTAATTTTAATAAAATTTATTTATTTGGCCACTCTGAGAAAAATATTTTTCCATTCCTTCAGGAGAGAGGAATAAAAATAAGTTATAAATAAAAAATAATAAAGAAACATTGCTACCCCACTGAAGATCAGATGGCAAGGATAAAAGGACCTGCAGACATAAGCTGGTAGCGATGCAACAGCTTAGGAGGCAAAATCAAAACATTTCAAGAAAAAAAAGTCAATGAATTTTTCATTTGACCAAAATTAAACAGTTGCTAAACAATGCAAACTGTCTCAGCCAAACTCTTGCTCTGACTATTCCATCAAAGCAACTTAACCTTTCCTTAGTGTGTACTATTGTGCTTACATAATCAATTCTGTTTCAGATATTTAATGATATGGAATACAAACATTTATTTATCAATTCATTTTGCAAAGTATTCTGACTAATTTGCCTCTTCCCACTGTCACATTTACTTTCTCTGTTTTTAACCACAAGACTTCATAGTTAATATTACAAGATGATGACAAGGGCAATTATTAAAGCAGAGTAAAACAAAGCAATGATAATGAGAGGAACTGTAGTGAATTCATTGAGACTCTAGTGGTGAAAAAAGTAAACTGAGCCTACCACTCTTTTCCAGATAATAAAGAAATTACTATATGTGAATAATACAGACAGAATAAAAATTTACTGGAAAATTGAGAGAATATCAGAAAAAAACTACAAAGGAAAACAACTTCATAAAAGATAATTCTCTATATCAAATTTATTATGAGTAAGTGGTATATTAAAAAAACGTATTAGGAAGCATTGCAAGTTAAAGATCATTTGAAAAGATCAAGTTGTTAACTAATAAGTAAATAAATTAATGAGGCTTACAGGATCCTGCAGAAGATGGCATGTTTTTGTATTCCTCCGTTTCATCCCAGACAGCAAATGGCTGTTTGAGGATCTACAGGAAAATATTGTTTCAGGGCTAACCAGGTATATTTGAAGGAAGAGATATGCAACTTTAACATGCTGTACTCTGAGCACCTTGGAAGTGTAGCACAGATCCTAATTAAGCAGGAAAACATTACACCTGTTCTACAGCAGGCATTCAGGCCTGTCAAAAAGGTGAATCAATGCTCTTGTTTTTTTATGTTCCACAGTGCTTCTCAGTGAAGTACGAGAATGGAAAACTGGCCAGTTTACCAGGCAGTTTGAAAACAATATTCACTAAGCTTCTAGGAAGAAATTATGCCGGATCTGTCTAGGAGCCGCCAAGCACCATACAAATGCCCAGGATATCCTAGATTCAGCTCCCACATTTTGGCAGCACATGTTTGAGTAAAATATAGTTAAAAACAAGCAAGCTGAAATCAGAGGCACATAAAGAGTAAGTAACAGCCTTGGGTCACTGAAGTGAGTAAACTATAGAATTACAGGTCCTTCCCATGCTGACATGCATCTGGTGCCCTGCTCTGCAATCTCATCTATTATGGCAACTTCTCTCAGAGTTTCAGTGTACGTTAGAACAAGCTGTCACTCCGTTGTATTCTGCAAACCTAGAATTTATTTCTTTTTACATATTAAATTTCCTACGTACTCAAAATAAGGCAATGATTATGGTAGATTCCACAGGTGGGTATCATACTGATCTTCCTGGTATCCATTTCAGCACATACAACTGCAGATGAGAAAGTAGTATTAATCCCACATGCCATTCTGATCTACAGATAGGAAGCAGGAAAAAAAGCCTATTTACTTTGGTTCCCTCTCTATTTCTGAACTTGTCTTATTGCAGAGTATTACCTCCATTATCCCCAGTTCTCTCAATTGAAAAAGTGAGATAATTACACCCCAGTACCTCACAGGGACTGTGTGGAGCATAAGTTAATAATGTTTGGCATATTTAAGTGCAAAAAATTATTCAGGCTGCTCAACATCAAAAAGGGGACCAGATTCCAAGGTTTTGTGGCTCGTAGCTCCATATATAGTGTACAAAGTTTTCCATTCTTGTTGATGTGTGGAATAAATCTAGGACTTAATTTTTTTATTTTTACAAAATAAATAAATCTCATTGAAAAGTCAAATGAGTCTGCTAGAAATAAATAAATAAATAAATGCTAGTGTTTATTTTAAACAGCCTAACTACTATGAATTATTCTGTAATGTTGAACAAGAAGTTTCCTCCAGCAGTTATGTTTCACATGTGAGATGCTTTTTTCCAAGAAAGTAAAAAGACAAACCTGGCAAAAGTTACAAATGTTATAAACATAATAGATGGAACCATGTTCATTTACAAAGCCACAGTAGGAACCAATCATTTTTTTATTCTTCTTATTTTTTTCTTTCATTCTTCTTATTTTTTTCTTTTCGTTAGATCAAACAAATCTCAGTTATTATCTAGTAAAAAAGGAAGAGTACAAGTTGTTTTTGTTTGTTTGTTTCTTTGTTTTGTCTTTATATTTGTGGAATTACATTATATAGGTTAAAACAAACAGCAATAACAGAATTTGAAATGCTTAACTTCAAGTTATATGGTGATCATAGAATCATAGGACCACCAAGACTGGAAAAGACCTACAAGATCATCCAATCCAATGGTCCTCCTACCACCAATATTTCTCCACTAAACCATGTTACTTAATATATTTTAAGAAATCTACTAGTTTCTTGAATGCTTCCAGCACCTGACAGATCCTTCAGAGAAAACGTTTTCCTTAATATCAAATTTGAACTAACCTAGTCAGTCACTAGTTTTCCAGATGAGGCCAGCCCCCACCTCACCACAACCTCCCTTTAGATAATTATATGAGCTGTGAGGTCTCCTCCTCTTCTCCAGGCTGAACAGTCCCAGATCTCTCAGCCACTCCACATGAGACTTGTGTGCAAGACCCCTCACAGCTTCATCGCCCTTGTGTGGACACACTCCAAAGCCTTGATATACCTCAGAATAACTGATTTCTGAGGTGTTGAGAAGGGTAAAGCTACATAAGGTTTATTTGCTTAACTAGATATTCTGCAAGGAATACTTATCAGAGAGATGATATGAAATCAAAACTGCTGATCAGACTTTTTTTGCTGTTTCTGGAAGATCTCAGATTTCCTCCCAGACAAGCGTATTTCAGTACTGAAAGCTGACTGTAAATTATTGTGCTAATGTACCAAAAGTAACATCCATGAAATCATCTTGGTGGAAATAAAAAGGAAATGCCACGTGGAAGAGTACCTGACAGGTTGTGCACACCACTCTATCAGTCCCAGAAAGACTGTATTTTTAAATGAAAATACATTTCAGTTTCCATGCATTGCTGGTTCCTATCTCCTTCCAGATTACATATGTCAGCTCTGTAACTGTTACTTTGAGTTAATCTAAAAGAAATACTCTTCTACTCACATGAAGTCTAAACATTTAACTTAAGATTACATTTTTTCCCTTCCATGATAGGAACAATAAGCAAAACCCGATACCCCAAGCAGAGAAATGATAATTCAAAGAGAAATAAAATACTCTTGACATTTCAACAATAAAAAGTTATTAGTAAAATTCACTCCATTTGAAAGAAATGGAATACATTTACAATGCAACTGAATAAAGGTTAAGTGTTTTTTATTTTTTGCTCTGCATGAAATATAAATATCTGTCATGTAAAATCCTAGACTAGCAGATAGTACCCCCTTTCTAGCAAAAATGAAAGCATTTAGAAATGTATTTTCTATGAATGATAAAACCCAAAACAAGAAGATTTCATATGGAATAGCTCATGAGAAGCTAATACAACTATTTCTGACGGTTATCCACACTCTGAATATCCCTATATCCTTAAGGCATTTGAAATTTTTAAGATACAACACACCTGCATGAGATCTCTTAGGATCAGTTTCCCGCAATGGAATAAGATAAGGTAGACCTCAGCCCTCCTATTTTTGTTACTTTTTTCATGATGTTCCTTCCATAATCTCTTCTGAGAAAAATTTTTACATGAAAATCTGTAACCAAGAAAAATCATCATAGATTTATTCATAAGAAAATTTTATGTCATATTTAGCAGTTACCTCCTATGTTATAGAACTGTAAGGGAGAAAAGGAACACATTTAGCAACAAAAAAAATTCTGTCTCTTTTTGACAGTAATTGTTTTTCAGCTGAAGAAAGCATTGGTATGTTTCTGTTTCGAGTTACTGAAAATACCAGATTCTTGCCTTTTTGTTGGGACACTTCGAAACCAGCATTTGAAGTGTCATTTAAAATATCCT
The DNA here is from genome assembly GCA_023055505.1 of Callipepla californica brunnescens. Taxonomy (NCBI): domain Eukaryota; kingdom Metazoa; phylum Chordata; class Aves; order Galliformes; family Odontophoridae; genus Callipepla; species Callipepla californica. The sequence continues at coordinate 15,432,762 of JALIRH010000009.1, read as the reverse complement.
ATTTTTGTCACAGTTTTCCAATAAAATTAATGACAAATGTTAGTCTCCCAGTAGTAAGGGAAGCAGAAGTGTGGAACTCTAGTGTCACACTGGAACTCTAGTGTGACAACTGTACCACTCAGCTTGGTGTCATCTGCAAACTTGCTGAAGATGCACTCAATCCCAGTGTTCAATTCACCTACAAAGACGTCAAATAACACGGATCCCAGCACCAATCCCTGAGGAATGCCCCTCATTACCAGATGACTCTTGGAAACTGACCCGTTAACTCCAACTTTCCTAGTGTGATCATTCAACCAATTTGTTACTCAGCCAGTGGTCCATTCGTCAAATCCATTTTTCTCCATTTTGGTGACCAGGATGTCACACAAGACAGCATAAAATGTTTTGCAGAAATCCAGGTAAATTACATCAGTTGTTCCTCTTTTATCGACTGACACTGTAACTCCATAATAAAAGGTCTCCAAGTTTTTCAGGCATGACTTGCTCTTGCAGTCAATCACCTCATCTCTATTTTCCATGTACCCTAGTAGAGCTTTCAGGAGGACCTTCTCCATGATCTTGACAGGGATAGAGGTGAGACTAACTGGCCTGTAACGCCCTTGATCTTCTTCTTCTTCTTTTTTTTTTTTTTTCTGTTCTTGAAAATGGGGATTATGTTTCCCCTGTGCCAGTCAGAGGGAATTCAGTTCCACTCGAGTCATAAGAACTTCCATGCTTGATGTCATTTTGTCAAACTGCCCTTCTGCTGCCGTTTCTTGCACGACAACAAAACGTAATGTAATACTGGTGGGAAGGTTCACTCTCTACTGCCATATCATAAACATCTTCCTCTGACATCGGGGGCCAACATAATATAATAGGAAGTGCTACTTTTAGAGCAGTTGTATTAATTTGCTTGTATACAATACCTATCAGAGCCCAACATAGAAACAAACAAAACATCAAATAAATAAAACTTCAAATTACTTCTACATCAACACTTTGCTTTCTGAAGAGCTTGTTCATCAGAAACACAATAGAAGGGGAATAGGAGCCCAGTCTCATTTCGTCTGCTGTTTTATAATTACATCAGTTCATGCGTACTTAAGCCCTCATTCTGGGCACTGCTAGATGCTGTAGTCTCCCAGATGCCTCATCTGAGGTCATGCTCTCTGTAATCTGTAGCCCTCTTTATCTAAGGAGGCTGAGTGATACTAGATGCTGGCAGTTTTTTTATCTACCATTAAGATGTACAGACTGATGCCGAATCCAAAGGATGACTTGGAAAGTAGACTGTGCTTCTGGGAGAGCAGAGACCATTCACGTAGATAACCATTTTCTTTGTGTACTAGTTTATTTCCTTATACAGTTCATAAAAGATTTGACTGGGGAGCAGATTCTTGCTAAATTTGTGTCCCAATGTCTGTTCCAGCAGTCACTGCTCTCAGTGTAGATTTTAACAGCCCATTTTATCATTAGATTTTCCTGGAGGCTGGTGCATGATGGGGAACTCACAGCCATGCCTTATGGCCAAAGTGTTTATGAAGTTGTTTCAGAAAGTAGCCGGATTTTTTGACAGAATTCTGTCTAGAGAGCCTTGTAACAACAAGGTTTCTTTTCTGTACCCAGGATAGTATTTCAGATGTTGGCATGAAGCACAGGATATGTTTCCAGCCAACCAGTGGTCACATCCACAATTGAAAGTACACGACATCTGCCACAGCAATTTTGTGGGTGTCAGCTGACTTCCTTAACTGCAGCATGTTTCATATTCAAGGTAATTCAGGATATCTCTACAATAGCATCCATGGTCAAATCTACCTCCCAGTCCTGAGCCTGTCTATACGTTCCATCTCTTCCTTTACAACTGCAGGTATCAAGAGCCCACTGATCTATTGAGAGAGTTCACTACTCAGTTCAGACCTACCTGAGCCACTTCAGTTAAAGTGGCCCAAACTACCTCTTCATTGTTTTAAAGTTCTTCAGTGGCACATCTCCTGGGTATGTGAGCATCAATGTGATGTACCTTTACAACCATATTCTCTACATGGGCAGCAGTATCCTTCTACAGTGAAATGGCCCAAAATGGTTTTGCTGCTGTGCTGCCAGTTCTTCTGCTTCCATTGCTAGAACCACCCCCTCAGGCAATTTGCCACTATTCCAGAGACAGTGTACAGGTAGAGCACTGGCCTCTCATTCAGCAGTGCCTAAAGACAGCTAAATGGCCTTCACTTTTGCAAATCAGCTCAGTTCAACCTTTCTTTCAGAAGCTGTCAAAACTCACCATGTAGGACTCCATACAGCAGCCTTCCACATTCAGTACTATCCCACAAGGTGACGGGACTCATCAGGGAAAAAGGCATATTTCTTCTCATTTTCTGGAAGATTATTATATGATGGAGCCTCTTCAGCACGTCTCACCTCCTCTTCTTGTGATATTCCAAAGTCTTTGCCCTCAGGCCAGCCCATAATCATTTCCAAGATTCCCAGACAACTGGGAATCCCTATTTGAGGGATCCCTGTGTGATCAGTGTGACCCACTATGTGCTACATAACATCAGTTGCATGATGTGTGGAGGGGACACTCCCTCTGAACACCCAGCCCAGCGCAGACAGTCAGGGTGTCAAAAGGAGCTGTGCTTCCATACAGACCCCTTCCAAATCAGCTTGAACCCCTTCATATGCTGCCATTGTGTCCTTTACAGCAGGAGTACAGGGGGACACGAATCCACTGTATCCTTGACTCCAAAATGCCAACAGCTGACCTCAGCTCTCCCCTGTGGCTTTCATCCAGAAGCTTCAATTAGGGTCAGTCTCCCCATTCTGCAGAGGAGAGCTCGTTTTTTTATGTCTTGTCCTGCCCATACTGGCCCAAAGGATGCTGCACGAACAATCTCCTGTTTAATTTGTTCAAATGCTTGCTGCTGCTCAGGGCCCCACATGAAGTCATTCTTCTTCTGAGTCACTTGATAGAGAAAGTTTACCATCAGACAGTAATCCAGAATGCAAATTCTCCAGAAACCCACAGCACTTAAGAAAGCTTGTGCTTCCTTTTGGCTAGTTGGTGGAGACATAGCAGTTATTTCCTGATCGCCTCCACAGGGATTTTACGATCTCCGTCTTGTCATTTTATTCCTAAGGTCCTTTATATTATGGAAAAACTGGCTTCTTAAAGGATTTGAATCCCCTTTTTTCCACTTACCAAAGTTGCAGTGTTTAGGAACTGCCCCCTGTTCCAGCGCAGCCTGGATCAACCCATTGTGATGGGTTGGGATGGGAATGTGTTTCTACCCCTTGGGCAGGAGATTTCAGGTGTATTTGACATAACTCCAAGTAAAAAGCAAATTTGAGCCTGTACACTGCTGCTAGAGGGATTGATTGAGTGAAACACATTAGCGGTGTCACTTGTGGCATACCACTTGGCTGCCTTTGACTCCACTTCATATTGGAGTTCTAGCCTGTCTGGCACAGCAGCACTTAGCAGTGGTGTTACTTCATTCCTTACACAATAGTCCACTATTAGCTTTCCCTCTGCACTGGGCTTTCACATTGGCCATCTGGGACTTAAAGGGTGAATGAGTCTTTGCTCTTTGCTCCTTGGCTTTCCAGCTGATGCACCAGTTTACCGATGTGCATCTCAATCTCATTGCAATATTTCTGCTTGTGTGCCACTGTAGTTGTAGTCAGCATTCACTGTTCTTCTGCTCCTAGCAACCCCACAACAGAAGGGTACTCTTAAAGAGGCACAGTAGACAACTGCTTAATGCTCTTGTTCTCTACGGCCACTGTACATTCAGCTCTCGGGATTTCCCTGTAATTCCCAAATAGAGGAGGATTCTTTATAACTTTACCGTATACTGTGCACCACTGTATACCAGAACATTTTACTCTTGTGGTTCTACTGTGCCAGGACATCAAATCAATACTGTTCAATAAACCAATCCTTCCTTTTCCTTCACTAGGTTGCAGGAAACCTCTCTGGTCCTGGTTATTGTATTTATCACCCATCTCTCAGGCTCATTATCATCCTTAGAACTAGGATCAGACTAACTTCTCTGCCTTGGAGACTGCCCACTGGATAGTGAAGCAGTCATTTTCCTAGAAAAGAAAAAAGTCCTCTTCTGAATCTTCTTTCTTGCAATTAATGTACCTGTTCTTCTAGGGTCAAGATGGATTTTCCATCTCACTTCTTCCTATAATCTCCATGATTATGCAGATAAAACCACAGAGTGGCATATGGTGCGTACCCAGTACAACCTCTCCCTCAAGCAGAAGAATGCTCTTACTTATAGCTGAAATACTGTTTCTGCTCTGGTGGGGAGTACGGCGTTTTGTCTTTAAACTGCTGAAACTTCCATTACAGTTTTTCTGCAGCTGAGACATAGGACCATAGGGAAGAAGTGAGGTTTTCTTCATACTGTTGAAGAAGACTAGCCACTTCATCCACTTTTTTTTTTCATTATCTTTACAGTCCATTGCTGACAGTGTGTTGACACACAGCGATGTACAAATTTCCACCATATAAAATTGAAAGCATCTCAAGATAGATGATCATGGTTCAGGTAAATATTTTACATCACCTCTAACATAGCCTGTTCACTCAGGTACAGTATACAATGGTCCATCTGACAGCATAATATAGAAGATACTTGTTAATGGCATATCTTTCTTTCAGTGCTGACAAGAGTTGCCTCCTGAGAGTGAAGGCTTGTATTTCTTTTGCAATTGCTTTGTCAATGCTCCTTTCTGTAGCAAGAGAACTGATCTTCCAGGTTTCACTGTCCACCGTGCTCAGTCTACTGGCCCCACTGTACCAGCATCAGAGCAGCCAGGAGACAATATGCTTACCCGAATGATGTCTGATGCCTTTTCATATATTTCACAGCTTACCTTTACTTATGTGTTATATGATTACTGCCTCATTTATGATTTTTTATTCTTCTTCATCCCATCTTCATGATGGCTATTTTCTTCTTCCATCCTCATTTTAGTAGGAGAGTGCCTACTATGCAACTTATTTGCACATTCATTTTTTTGGTTTTCTGTATATGTTCATCTGATATTGGCACAGGTTGGCTTTCTGCAGGATCTGTTGCAGGAGTTAGGAAAACCCCAGGGCCTGATGCATAGTTATCAGATCTAAAGACCTCTTCCCCTTCAGCATGCTGAATAGCACAGAACATGGCTCTGAATCCTTTCTGCCCCAAAAGGACTGTCATGATTTAACTGAGCCAGGCAGCCAAGCACCACACAGCCATTCACTGCCCTGCAAGTGGGTTGAGGGAGAAAACCAGAAACTATTTACTAAGACAGAAAAGGAAAATGGAAATGGCATTTATATATACATACCCCAACAATGCAATTACTCACCATCCACTGACCAACACCCTGCTAACAATACAACTTTTTGCTGACCGACACCCCATTGGCAATGCGAAGTCTTGCCAACCACTACCCAGCCAACTCCTCCACAGATTCATAGACTTCTTCATACTGTCATGTGGTATCACATGACTCCTTGCCTAATTCAGGCCAGCTGTCCCAGCTCTGCCCTAACCCTGTCCTGTACTGTACTGTAAAGGCAGCAGCTCTTCCCCATCAAGAAGACTGTCCTGGTCTCAAATGCTCTCCCATTCCTTCGCAATAACAAAAACATGACTGTGCTATCAACAGTGTCTAAGCTGAAACCTGAACACAGTACTAACAACATCCATCTGAAAAGCTGTACTTGAGAAGTGCAAAGCAAGATGGCCACTTAGAATTGATTGTAATTCTCTGTTCTCTGGATAGTTTTCGTTTTACCCTTGTCTAACAGCTTTTCCATAATTATAATGATAAAGTTCAAAGGTACAGACAAATCCATAACCAGAAGCAACACAAGTTCTCAGTGAGAAACCACATGACTGTTAACCAACATTTGTTGTCTCCTTGCCTTCCACCAGAGAATGGAAGATGAACATTTTGAATGGCAAAGAAACTATAGAAAAATAAAACTATATTTCTAGGTAATCAATCATTTCTGTTTTAAAGTACCTAATAAAGTAAGCACAGCATACTAGCCTTCCTCTGGCGTCAATGCAGGTAAACAGTGGTCAGAATTACCTGTAAGATTAAAGAGGTACCCAAACGCAAGAAGTCATCTAGTGTAGGCACCTCCGGCAAGAAGGAACTCACTGGGACAAAATATATCCAATTTACTGATGCTATGACTACTTCAGCTTCACCAGTGGGATGCACATGGAGAAAAGTTACTGGAAATGCAAAGAAGTATTTTGACTTTTTGTGAGCTTAACTAGGTGTACCTGTATTAAATTATGTTTCTCTGTATGAAAACTGAACTTACAATTGCTTTCAGAGTAAGCCTTAGTCTTTGGTGCTGGTATGTGTTCTATTCTATTTCAACAACTCAAATAACTAATAATTAAATTTTAAAAGTAAACTATTTGACTGCAATCTTTCCAATGTGTTCAATATTATGGACACATTGTGAAACACACATGAACTTCTTTGATCATTTGTGTTCATAATGCATAGTAAATAACACAAGTAGGTGGAAGTGACAGAAAATTCAAAGGACTGTTCAACGAGGAATGTTTCCTGATACTAATTCTGTTCAAAAATAATCTATGCAAGCCAGAAAAACTCTATGTATGTAAAATTAAATTATCAAGATACTTCGAGACAAAGAAATACATCTTCTTAAAACTATGCAAGGCCATAAAATATATAGTCAGCTGATATCTTAAAATTATTAAAAGTTTTAATTTCAGAGCTCTGATAATCACTCAAATAAAACTATTTTGTTTGTTTGTTTATTTGTTTGTTTGTTTGTTTTTTGATTGGGAAACCCCAGCTAGCAAAGCTCTTGCATGGAGCTGATTTAACCTAGCATACGTTTTTGAGTATTGACTGTATTGTAATAAATAATCAAGCAACTGCAAAAACGACAGAAAAGTTTGATCACATATATCTTTTAGAAAGTTGAGCTTAATTTTTCTACTTGAGCTGAATTTCATAAGAACATTCTTCCAATCTTTCTTTGTATTTGAATAAAATTATTATTGTTTCTGATCTGCACCGTAGGTACTTCAAAGGAAATGAAAGAATTTTTCCAAAAATGGCTACTCCTCCTGAACAAATTGCACCACCTCCTTCCACAGGTCTTGCTACATCCTTCTGGAAACAGTCAGTAGTCTCATACAACATTGCCATCTGGTGACGAAGCATTTGACTTACTCTGAAAGAGTATTAAACAACTCTTCACAAAAAGAAATGTAATCAGGTTGACTATTTTACTCACTCAAAACCATATTTTATTACTTAGTAATCAACAAAGAATTAATCAGTGTCATTTTCTTCCCTGTATAGCTTGTACCATCCACTGAAAAGAAACTGTGTTTTGAGACTATAATGTGTGTTCACATTCTGGAAATCTGCATCTATGTCTGTATCATCATGCATACAGTAATCTTCATCTGAGCAGAGGAAGAAACAAAAAAAACTGAGATTTAGAGATAAGGCAAAAAGAAATTTCATTGATCTTCAAATAGAACTGTTTCTAGAATCTGAAAAAGAAATGAATCACTTTATTTTACTAAAAAAAATCTTAAAAATACATATATTTGTGTTATTAGGCTAATGTATTGCAAAATAAAAAGTGGAAATATATTAAATACACATGAATAACTTGTCAAATCTTCAACTAGACTTGTTACATACATGAAAGAAGTGAACAACTATGGTATGAAATTTGTAGAAGGTATGTATACATCACAAAATCATTTTTAGAAATAAGTGAGAAAAAAAATATGAACGCATACTTTTTTTTTTTTAATCAAATGTTGGTATTTTTCTTTGATCTGGTTAGGGGATTAAGCTCATGCCTGCCACCGCCTTCCCCCCTAAACTTGGAACAACGTTAGCTAGTCTTGACGGATTCAGAAATAAGCAAGCTCCTCCAAAGTAAAGTACAAAGTCTTCTAAAGGAACAGCATGCCTATTTCCTATCACTGTATATTTTGTTTATCAACAGACAACGAGCTAAGATACCAGCAGAGACAAATTCTGTAAAATATCCTACACTCTGGAAAGAGCCCTACACAAGCAATGAGCACAGAATGGGGAAGGAGAAGATAAAAGTGTAGGCTTAGAGGACATGCCCATAGGAGTCTCCAAACCTCATAGTGGCTGACGGCCTTTGTAATATTTTGCTAAAATAGAAAGAGTAGTAATTAAGTAAATTTTAGATGAGGAACAAGAGTCAGGCCTTTGAGAGAGTCACACAATTCTTCTAGTGGTGGAAACCAAGAGTTTATTTTATAGTCTGATAGAAATAAGGCAATTACACTTGCAGGTCATCCATTTCCTGGCTTTGTCTGCTAAAATCTCTTGTTTAACTTCTTACTGAAGAAAGTTACTGATTTTACTTTGTCAGCCAAGATGTCAAAAACAATTTTCAGAATTTGATGGGCAGCTTTTAACTCATCAAATACCAAAATAATCAGGATAAATAAATACATACATACATACATAAGCAATCAAGCTGCCCTGGTGTACTTTTTAAAAGGTTTCTTTATTAATACACGCATGGAAGTACATGGAAACCTTGCTGCAGGCTCTTGTGAGGTAAGGATACCACAATTAGAAGCTTGATGATCTACGTCAAAAATACAGGTAATTTAAACCAAGCCATGAGTTTTAATCAAAAGTAAAAGTGTGTTGGATGCTCTTGTTCCATTGGTATCTTTCAAAATTATAATCATAGATGTTCATTTCCACAGCAACCTTAATAAGGACAGGAAACCACAGGGAAAACAACAAGAAAGATCACTTTTCAGCTTGCAGCAGATAAATCAGTCCGGACCATGAAACACTACTGGCTTCCAGGTAGCACAGCTAAATAAAGGAGGGGGGAGGGGGGGAAGGAGTATTAGACAAGAAAGGTTCCTCAAAAGATTTCCCACCTTGGTTCTGAGGGATGATATATGGGCCAAATAATTAACAAAGCAGCTTGCTTGTGAACTCTATGATTTTGGATATTGCCAAACCTTTGCTCCTTCTTTAACAACAAAAGCAACATTAGGATGCCTTTTTCCCCTCCTGGCACAGAATAAACAAACAAACAAATAATAGCCTGGAAAGCTTCACAGAATCATAGAATATCCTGAGTTAGAAGTGACCCATAGAAACCCTTGTGTCCAACTCTGGCCTCCATACAGGACCACACAAAAATCATACCATACGACTGGGAGTGGTGTTCTGAGAGAGCTGCTTCTTGAACTTCTCCAAGCTCTGTGCTATGTCCTGGGGAGCCTCTTCCAATGCTTGATCGCTCTGGTAAAGAACCTTTTCCTGATACCCAGCCTGACCCTCCCTTGACACAACCCCATGCTACTCCCTCAGGTCTCGCCCCTGCCACCAGAGAGCAGAAATCAGCATGTGCCCGTTCACTAACCTGTAAGGAAGTTGGGTCACCATGAGGCCTCCCATCAATCACCTTTTCTCTTGGTCAAGGAACAAACCAAGGACATGCCCATAGGACAACCACTTCAACCACTCCTCATACATTTTCCCCTCTAGATCCTTCATCGTCTTTGAAGATCTTCTTCGGACAATTTTGTATCCTCCTACAGCTGAAAATCTGTGCTGATTTGGACACATTTTGATCCTCCGCCTACAGTGGTTTCTGCATATGCCTGGGCAATGCTAGAGCAGCATTAGTACAAGATTATGGACACTAATGTTAGTGCACATTTGTTTGTTTTTTAAATGGAGTTGAGACTCTTGGGAGAGTCTCTGAGAAAATATTCTATTTGAGAGTCAGTGTATCTCACATACAAATCCCAAGACAATAGTCATCATTTCATCTCATACCCCAGGTCACTAAAATCCTCTGAAAATAAATTCATAATTGGAGAGAGACTGATGACATCAAAGAGAAAAGTGGAGATCTAACTACAACAATTTATGTTTTCTGAGTGCAGATATATTTTTATTCTTTTGATATAACATGTAGTCGTTACATAAGGTGAGAAGGAGAATAAATATAAGGTGAGAAGAAGAATAAATACCAATTATCCTTATATTAGGCCCTTCTAAAGGGAAGGATGGAATATCCCTTATATCAATTTATTTCTGCACTTCACAGACTCATGAAACAGTGGAATCTGCTATGCAGTCTCCTGACAGCATTAGATAAAATAATGCTGGAAGAAGAAGTAAAACAGCAATTTGCAAAAAAAAAAAAACACCTTAATTAACCTTTTTATGATTTTCAAGATGCTCATACTCAGTTTAAGAATTTTAAGTAGACAGAAAATAAAGAAACGACCAGCTCTTTGAGGGACAGACGCTGTAAGACAAGCAATCAAATATTTAATTAGGGAACCTTATTAAGAAAACTAGCAGATACTTTATCACATTTTTGGCCTCTTGGTGTTGTCAGTCTAAGAAAGATGATTTGAAAGCAGTACAAAATTCAGACCACCACACAAACTGGAGACCAGATGCAGACTGAAGTTAGCATTACACATTCAGGCAGGACACTGCCAGTATTAAGTTAAAGAAATAGTCTATTACAAAAAGCTTTTGGGCCCATGGACAAGCTTACTTTTCAGTTACCCTGTAGACAGCATCTTACCCTGTGTTTCACTGTCAGTAATAGAAGAGAGCTGTTGTTTTTGGCGCAGTGCAATAGCCTTGAGAGTTAAAGATGTCCTTGTTCAATAAGTAGGATTTTATGCAAGAGAAACGTTAATGCTCATAAGTGAATAGTCATTGTTCTTTCTCCAGCATTTATCTTCCACCTATGCTTGAGCAGTAATACTCAAGCATAGAGAATAATGGGAAGATTTTAATTCTTTTCCATTCCCTATTTATCTTAGTGCATTTGAAAGTCCAAGAAATTATTTACAGAGAAGAAAGTGAAAAGGTACATTCACACAGATGCATACAGAATAAAAGCAAATCAACAGAAAAATAAAGATTATTTGAATTCAAATCAAATAGAAAAGTTTTCAGTGTCTGGGTAAGAACATCATATTTTCATATCTGGAAGCAAGGTACATTGTAAGAGAACAAGACAGATTCTAAAAAAAACCTTAAATAGATGCCACATGCATAGAACTTTATTATTTCTCATTTAATAGTAACTCATTTGAAACCTCTGCAACCAAAGGACCTCTGATGCAAGGGTCTATGAATGCACACAACCCTCCTGTCAAAGGACACATGGCAAGGTTCATTAGAGATACAGAAGAAATGCCATGCAGCAAGTCAGTCAAAACTTGGGGGAGAAAAAATTGATCAGTAGTGTTTCATTAAAGAGATCTTGCTCCAAAAGACATTAAAATCCATGATGTGTCCTTCTATAGCAAGAAACAGATGCTGCTGAGCACAGCTGGGAAGACAGTAACTATCCATATCCCTTGCACTAAAGCTGCCATAGCTAGTTTTCTGTAGTAAAGAGGACAGATACAAAAACAGTGACATTTTCAGGGAGTCAGAACATGGAATCTGAGGCTTCATCTATAGTGCACATCTACATGGATGTCATTCATAAAGACAAGTGACATCCTTTAAAATTAAAAACTATTCACCTGAAGTTCTCTTGTATATGTGCAAAATATAAGCTCTTCATTTTCCAGTGAGCACGGAGTTTTATTGCACAAGTACTGAAAAGATGCAAAAAAAACAGATCCTCTAAAAACTTCAATCTCAAACTAACAGAAAATGTTAAAAAATATCTTAACTTCTTTGTAGTCATTAAACAAGTTTATAAACAATTGTGACATCAAAGAAAGAAGAAGAGAGGAGGCTGATCCCCAGCTCGCTACAGCCTCCCTTCAGGTAGTTATAGAGAGCAATAACGTCTCCTCTCAGCCTCCTCTTTTCCAAACTGAAGAGGATCCTTGGATTAAGAAAGCTCCTTCCACATGGACAGTTGAACAAACTACCTTTCCACTAGAAGTTAAGATAATTAAATAAATATAAAGTGATTTGCTGGTAGAAATTTGCTTTGTAGGCTTTGAAGGACGAGAAAGTAATATACATTTGCAAACACTAACAAACACTGTAAACTAGCTAATGTAACTAATTCCTCTATTGCTGCATAAGCACCAAATTACCAAGGATCATGTAAATAGCATATCTGCTGGGAGGAATATTGTTAACTGGACAGAAATAAGTAGAATTGGCAACAACAGCGATCTGGAATGAGTTCATATGGAATACAAAAAATGAATTAATCACCATAAACACACAGCAATTTCCTTTGAAGAAAGAAAAGGGGCACTTCTAGGCACCTTTGGTTATCGTGGCCCAATTGTACGCTTCATTAGAGTAACCAACCAGTAGATGGGACATTCTGGTTGTGGGAAGGAAATGAAGGTACATTTGTTTGTAGACTAATGCCTCTCAATCGGGGACAGTTATCCTCTGAAGTAGAGGAGATATTACCAACACTGCAGTGTCGGGGGTATATCCATCTACCTAGATGCAAAGTATTAGAAAGACTGAAAAGAAGCAGATCTTTTGTTGAAAAGCTGATTCGCTTCCATTCTTTTGTTCATCGGTTCTTCCTTATACTGGGAGTTAGTGAAATGGAATAAGCAATAGTTAACTCATCTGCATCATTAGAAATACTCTCTAATGTTACCATAGGCAGCAGAGTAAAACTGAGCAATCCAACAAATAGGCATAGAAAACCTGGATTTGTTACTGGCTAGACAGAGTAGTATATGTTAATTGCAAAACAAAAGTCTATATGGAGTGAAAGCAGGAACAGATTACCTCAGAGGACTAGAGAGAATTTGACTAAGTGGAAAGGGACAAAGTTTGGAAAGCTAAAGCCCAGACAGAATGAAGTCTAGCCAGGGACATAAAGGAGAACAAGAAGAAATTCTACAGGTGTGTCAGTAATAAAAGGAAGACCAGGTAAGATGCGGCCCCTCTTCAGAAGGCAACTGGAAAATTGGTCACAAGGATATGTAGAAAGCTGAGGTGACTGGTGACTTCTTTGCCTCAGTCTTCACCAGAAAGTGCTCTAGCCACACTTCCCAACCAGCAGAGTGCAAAGGTAAGAACTGGGAGAAGGAAGGTCTGCCTTCTGTAAGTGAAACTCAGGTTCAAGACCACCTAAAGGCACACAGTTGCATGGGAGCCAATAAGATCCATTCACAAGTTCTGAGGGAACTGGCAAATAAAGTTGCCAAGTCTCTATCCATCAAACTTGAAAAGTCTTGGCAGTTTGATTAAGTTCCCTCTGACTGGCACAGGGGAAACATAACCCCCATTTTCAAGAACAGAAAAAAAAAAAAAAAAGAAGAAGAAGAAGATCAAGGGCGTTACAGGCCAGGTAGTCTCACCTCTATCCCTGTCAAGATCATGGAGAAGGTCCTCCTGAAAGATCTACTAGGGTACATGGAAAATAGAGATGAGGTGATTGACTGCAAGAGCAAGTCATGCCTGAAAAACTTGGAGACCTTTTATTATGGAGTTACAGTGTCAGTCGATAAAAGAGGAACAACTGATGTAATTTACCTGGATTTCTGCAAAACATTTTATGCTGTCTTGTGTGACATCCTGGTCACCAAAATGGAGAAAAATGGATTTGACGAATGGACCACTGGCTGAGTAACAAATTGGTTGAATGATCACACTAGGAAAGTTGGAGTTAACGGGTCAGTTTCCAAGAGTCATCTGGTAATGAGGGGCATTCCTCAGGAATTGGTGCTGGGATCCGTGTTATTTGACGTCTTTGTAGGTGAAATGAACACTGGGATTGAGTGCATCTTCAGCAAGTTTGCAGATGACACCAAGCTGAGTGGTACAGTTGTCACACTAGAGTTCCAGTGGGAATTGTACAGGCTTGAGAGGTGGGCCATGCCAACCTCATGAAGTTCAACAAGACCAATTGCAAAGTCCTAAGCATGAGCTGGGGGAAACCCCAAGCACAAATGCAGCTTGGACAGAGAATGGCTTGAGAGCAGCCCTGAGGAGAAGGATTTGGGGGTGTTGGTTGAGTAAAGATTCAATGTGAGTCGACAATGTGTGCCTGCAGCCCTGAAGTCCAACCATATCCTGGATTGCATCAAGTGTGACCAGCAGGTCAAGGGAGGTGATTCTGCCACTCTACTCTGCTCTCTTGAGACTCCATCTGGATTACTGCGTCTGGTCCTGAGGCCCTTAACTCAAGAAGGCCATGGAGCTATTGGAGCAGGTCCAGAGGAGGACAGTGATGAGAAGGCTGGAGCACCTCCTCTACAAGGACAAGGTGAGAGATCTGGGACTCTTCCACATAGAGAAGAGAAGGCTCTGGGGACCCTTATAGCAGCCTTCCAGAACCTGAAGGAGGAAAGCTGGGGAGGAACTTTTTATAAGGGCATGTAGTGACAGGACAAGGGGAATAGTTTTAAACTGGAAGAAGGTAGATTTAGACTAGATATGAGGAATACGTTATTCACTGTGAGGGTGGTGAGATACTGGAACAAGCTGATCAGAGAGGTTGTGAATGCCCACCCCCTGGAGGAGTTCAAGTCCAGACTGGATGGTGCTTTGAGCAACCTGGTCCAGTGGGATGTGTTCCTACCTTCAGTAGGGGTTTGAACCAGGTGATCTTTAAAGTCCCTTCCAAACCAAACCATTCTATGAATCTTTGATCTCTGTCTAACGATTAACTCTTCAAACCACAGCAAAATGCTAGTGTATTGAACAGTTTGGTCATGTTCTTTAAGCAGGAAAATGTTAAAAGAAAGAAACAGTTCAATGAAGTTGAGAGATGAGATGCTATTTCAGAAGGACTCACTTTATTCTCTTTTCCAATAAATTACCTCTTGAATCATGGCTATACATCTTGACAAAACTGAGAAGATACCTGCCTTCATATAGAGAAACTTTCCAGGGTTATCAAGATACAGTAATTAATGTTTTCTTTGGACTGTGAAGAAGAAAGCTGCTTATCATTAATTTGCCTACCTCAGGGAAAAGTAACAAGAAAATGTAATTGAAAAATCCTCCTTTCCTCTTTTGCAATTTCATTTAAAAATTCAATAATCCCAGACCTGTTTAGTAAGCAATAAGCTCTTAAGACTGTTATCCTTAAGACTACTGATTGCCTAGGCATACCAGAATTTAATGCACTTTAGTTGAATAAGTCTAAAAAATATTCAACGTTAAAAGCCCCGTCAGACTTCCTGCGAAATTCTCAAAGAAATACATACAAAAATATGTGTATGATTTTTATCTTTATTTTTTTCTCTTCTAGCTCCTGTGAATCCACAAGCACTTCTCAGTATTTGTTCCTTTGAAAAGCTTATAACATTGTTTAAACAGAAGCCTGGAGCCCAGAATGTAAAATTTTATTAATTTTTCTTAAAATTCCCTATTTCTTACTTCAATATTCAAGAATATTTAAAATTACATATGCCATGATCCTTCATGGAAGCAATAGTGTGTTTAGAAAACTATGACCTAATTGCTATCACAGAAATATTGTGGGATAAATCCCACAACTGGAACACTCTAATCAAGGGACACGGTATTTTAGGTGAGATAGGAAGGAAAGAAGGAACAGAGAGTTGTCTTCTATGTTAAGAAGTAGCAAGATTCATAGATTCATAGATTCATTAGGTTGGAAAGGACCTACAAGATCATCTAGTCCAATCATCCTCACACCACCATCCCTACCCACCAACCTAGTAAATCAAATCCCTTAGCACCTCATCTAAACCTTTCTTGAACAGTGCTAGGGACAGTGCCTCAACCCCCTCCCTAGGCAGGCCATTCCAGTGCCGGACCACTCTCTCAGAGAAAAAATCTAAATCTTCCCCAGCACAACTTGCGGCCATTCCCTCTTGTCCTGTCATTAGTTACCTGGGAGAAGAGGCTGACCCCCTCCTTACCACAGCCTCCCTTCAGGAAGTGCTAGAGTGCAATGAGGTCTCCTCTAAGCCTCCTTTTCCCCAGACTAAACAATCCCAGCTCCCTCAGCCGCTCCTCGTAAAATTATGGAGAGCTGCCTCTGAGAAACAGCCATGGTCAGGTTGAGAGCTTGTGGGTGAAAATTAGGGACTGGAATATAGGAAATCTTGTGGCCAGGGCCTACTACAGGCCGCCAGATCAAGGGTAGCCTGTTGACGGGGCCTTCTTGCTTTGGCTACAAGAAGCACCATGCTCGCGGGCTCTCAGTCTAATGGGAGAAATCTCAACCACTCATATATGTGTTGGAAAAATGATCTGAAAGCAATCCCAGGAGACTCCTGGCGTACACTGAAGATAACTTCCTGATTCAGATATTAGACAAACCAAATAGAGCTGAAGTGTTGCTAAACCTGGTGATCACCAATACAGAGGATGTCATTTAAGACATTAAGATTGGAAGCAGTCTGGGCTGCAGCAACCACACCTTGGTTGATTTTGTAATCTCAAGGAATAAGAGCCTGGCAAAGAGTACGGTCAAGAACACGAACCTCAGGAGAGTGAACTTCCATCCTTTTAAGGAACTATTGGTTGAGATCCCTTAGAAAGCTGTCCTTAGGGACAAAAGGAGTGGAACATATCTGACAGTCATAGGGACACCTTCTGACAGTCCAAAAGCTCTCCATCCCCTGTGTAAGAAATGAAGAACTGGAGGCAGGAAAGCAGTATGTCTGAACAAGGACCTGCTGATCAAAGTGACGTATAAAAAGGAAATTGACAGGCTGTGGAAGCAAGGATTTGTGGCCAGGAAACAATACAGAGCTGCTAACTGGATGTGCAAAGGTGAGATCAGAAAAAACAAGGTAGAAGTGAACAGCACAACTCTATCAAGGGAGAATTGTGCCTGAGAAACCTGGTAATGTTCTATGATGGAGAAGCAGCATCAGTGGACAAAGAAAGGGCAAATTTCATATATCTGGACTTTTGCAAGGCCTTTGATATGGTCCCATACAGCATCCTTATCTCAATCTGGAGAGAAATGGATTTAAAGGCAGGATTATTCAGAGGAAGAGGAATTGGTTGGAGGTCACTGCCAAGTGGGTTGCTGTCAGTGTCTCTATGCTCAGGTAAAGGCCAGTGATGAGTAGTGTTCCATAGCACTGAGACTAGTCTCTTTGACATCATTAACAGTGACATAGGCAGTGGAATCAAGTGCATCCTCAGCAAGTTCATGGATGACACCAAGCTGAATAGTGCAGCTGATGCAACAGAAGGAAGGGATGTCATCCAAACGGAATTAAACAAGCTTGAGAAATAAGCCCACACGGACAAAATGAAGTTCAAAAAGGCCAAGTACAAGGCGCTGCAACTAGGTCTGGAGAGCAGCCCTAAGGAGAAGAAACTGGGGCTTCTGGTGGACAAAAAGCTCAACGTGAGCCAACAATGTTTACTTGTGGGCTGGAAGGCCAACTGTATCTTGGGTTGCAGAAAGAGAAAGGTAGAAAGCAAAGTGAGGAAGGTGATTGTCTCCCTCTAATCTGCCCTTCGAAGGCCCCACTTGAAGTACTGCATCTAGATCTGAGTCCTCCAACACTGTGGAGCTACTGTAGCAGGTTCAGAAGGGGGACATGAAGATGACAAGAATACTGGAGTACATCTCTTGTGAAGACAGGCAGAGAGAGCTGAGGTTGATGAAAATGGAGAAGAGAAGACTTCAGGGTTAACTCAACTGCAGGCTTTTTGTATTAACACAATTTATAAACAAGATAAAGAACAACATTCTACACAGTCTGATAGTGATAGGACATGGAAGAGTAGTTAAAAGAGAAAATATTTAGGTTAGATATTAAATGTCTGTGTATGTGTGGAATATTTTAACTCAGAAAGTGGTGAGACACTGGAACAGTCTGCCCAGAGAAAGTGTTGATGCCCCATCGCTGGAGGCCACGTTGGATACACCATTGAGCCCCCTGATTTAGTTCACGTCAATCCTATCTATGGCAGGAGTTAGGAATGAGGTGTCTTTAGTGTCATTTCCAACACAAGCCTCTATATTTGACATCATTTTAAAGGAAAGAAAATCTCTCTTCCAATATCTCTGTGACTGACAGGTTGTGCTAATTATTTTAAAATCAGAAGCTCAGTATTTAAAGGATCTAAATATAAGCCCAAAGTAATCCACTGTTTCCCTAGTTCTCACATTGTCCTTTACACTGAATATCATTTGAAAGCTCTACTGTCCTATAATCTGCTTCATCTATTATTATTATTGTTATTATTATTTTCATCCTGTATTATTATTTTTTAGCTTAGTTAACTGACTAAGCATATATTAAATCAGTTTTAATATTATCACTTTTCAGAATTATGGAATACAAACATTTGCTGTCAAGCTGTCAGCGTATTTCTCATGTCAACACTGGAACAGGAGAAGATATCTCCTTAGGAATTTCTTCGAACTACTTCTCTCTTTCACTTTACCTGCGTTTACACTTTGTTTCTTTATACAGATAGAAGAGTCTTCTGCCAGAGAAATGTCAGTCAGCTGGTTGGAAAGGAGCAAAAGCCAGAAGGGCTGCAGTCCCCCATTCAGGGATTTCTGAGACAAAACAGGTGCTAGGATGTGCAATCCCACACATCCTGTCAAACACAATAGAAAGGACTGAAGCTTTCTGGTAGCAATACTTAGACAGCTCAAGAGCCAAATCTCTCCCAGCATAGCTTCGACAATAGGTAGTTGAAGGTGCGCCAGACAGCAGACCCTGCTTTATTACCAAGTGATAAAATGCACGTGTCCCTGGCAGGCAGGCAGCCCTGCTTTAAGACCTGCAGAGCCTACAGTCAAACCAGAGCTAGGAATGATCCTGCCCGCAGAAACAGACCATGTTATGACATCAGCTGGGATTTGCTCTTATCCATCTGTTTTGTAGGCACTTGCATTTAGTGTTACGGAGTCGAGGTGCACTGGAAAACGTCTCAGAGTTAACAGATCATCCATGCAAGTGCAAAACCATGTAACTGACACTGCCCAGTGAATCCAACCTTTGAATTAAGTGAATGAGTCCTTATGTGGTAGTCAACACACAAAAATATCAAGTCTGGCAGTAGTCACCATACTTGGTGCAGCAACTAAATTCTGATTCTAATTTTTCTAGTAGAAGAATGTTTAATTTTAATGCAAATATATTGTCTTTGTCAAACATTTGCAGCACAACACTGTCAAGCTGTAATTCAACCCTTGCTTCAGACGAATGATTAATTTAATGTGCTGAAAATTTCTTCATAGTTGGCCCTAGAGTTCAGAGCAAAAACCTTCCTTAAGGCAGATAATCCTTTTTGATTGTTTGGAACTTCCGTACAAGCCCTTCAAGACACATTGACCTCATTCAGAAAACAAAAATAAAATTAAAAAAAACTTACAAGCCACATACACATAAGACATGCTTACCAATGATATTGTCTGCTCCCTAAGATGGTAACTTCTCCTAAGTTAGGCCATTCTGTTGTGTACTTCTTTTGCCCTGGAGAACTTCAAAAACCAGTAGAAGATCATGTTATTTGCTTAGATGTTTGGGGAAAAAAATGGCATTTAGTCTAGTACTGTAATCAGAAACACTTCCATTAGCTAAAAGACATGGCTAAAAAAATTCAAAATAAATGAGAACTATCACTTAAAAAGATAAGCTAAACAAACACATCACGACTTAAAAAAATAAAAAGTTGTTTCAAAATAATGTAATATGACATCCGTTAACCACTTTTGTTCTCTACAGTTGTGTACAGCCTTTTGGTTTTAATGAAGATAAAAAGGTGAAAGAAAAAAATTTCAGTGCATTCTTAGCATTATATGCTTTTGAAGGAAATACATGTTATTTCAGCCCACTGCCAGTAGCATGGACTTGGGCATCCACTAATAATTATTTAGAAAAAGACATTTTTAAAAAACTTCTTCCAGACATCTCTGTCAACTCTCACACACATCCACACACTCACAAGCTTTGCCTTGTTAAAAATTAATGAATATAGAGTACTGCTTTTGTTTCCTGTATCCAAGATGAGCCCTAATACTCCTGCCAAAAGCAAGATAACACAGTGTAATTGTTTTTCATCTAAATTGCATGTCCAACCTGCATAGATATCATAGAACATTGATAATATTGCTTTGATACCCAATTGCCAAGTTGAGCAAGAACAGAGCACACAGACAGATGGCCATGATGAGAATTTTTAACAATTAGTCCCTCAATCAGCTTACAGAACAGTGAAAAATGGGGGGGAGGGTGAGGGGTAAGAATGCTGGAAAAAAAAATATAAATACTATATATAAGAACGAGATTATTCCTATCTTCTTCAATAGGGATTTAACAAGAGGAAGAGGGAAGGGTAGAGAGAGGGGGAGGGGGAGAAGAAGAGGAGACTATCTTTGTCCCATCAAGCAAGCAGAATTTACAAGTAGCTGCCAAGCTAGCATCTCCTGGCATATATCTTCAAGTTAAGTTTGTTTAACCAGTTCTTTTTCTCAGATTTTATTTTCCTAGGACATCTTATTCTTTCATCTCAGTGTCATCTGAATGGATTTGTGAGAAAAAGATACGAGAAAACACAGGGAAATACATGAGGATAGCCATCAAGAGTCAGTTTCTCCAAGTATACCTTTAGTGAGTGTAAAAAATATGCACCCTTCATTATTGATTCCATACTGTTATTTGGAGCTAGAACAAAAATGCTTGACTCTGTTTATCCATGCTTGTCTCTAACACGGCTTCAGACATCACTTAATTCCTGCTTGCTCTTTGTCACTTTTCTTTCATCAGATCTTAGTACTAGTGATTTGAGTACAGGAAATCCCAAGACATTTCCTTCACAGGTGCATGGCTGTGGGTAAAGAACAACACTATACTGGGGAAGGAGTATAAGGGAGTAGCGGCACACAAGGTAATAGCAACATAGACCTATATTTCATTCTGAACCAGATAAGGAAAGCAGAAGTATGTGTATGTGAGGGGTGTTGTCAAACTATATTAAAGCCAGTTATTGTTTTTTCAAAGCTGTAAGAGTTACTCTCATTGCCTTGTTAAATGAAAATACAAACATCGGTATCTTGTTTAATACGTGATCTCTATTGTCCTCAAAATTAGTAAAAAGCATTTGTTATAAGTGTTTTTTTTCACACAGATTTTCTGTCTGCTTGTACACATGTACTTATTGCTTAGAAGAGACAGATAAAAAACTAGGTGCAATCTACTCCACTGAAGGCTTTTCACAGTGAAATTGGCTGAGGACGTGCACATAAAAATCTACACTTTCATATTGTTTACCATTGAACACAGGCCAGTTGTGACTTTTTTTTTCCACAGATGTTACATGCATGAAGAGCAACCATACGTACTTACCTATCCAATGGTAAGGCATACACCGTATTTTAACTGTTATTTTGACAAAGTGATTAAGTTTTGCCTCCCCAGATGTTTTCAGTACAATTAAGGAACAATTCTCCAAACTGTTAGTACACCACGCCTGTGTATTTAACCAAATACTTAAAGAACATGCTTAACTTCGACAGACACACTGACATCTTTCAAGCTGAGTTCTGCAGTTTAGAGACATAAGCGAAGCCTCCTCCCTATGCCCCTATGCCCACACTACATCTAGAAGTCTGCCCTAATATTCACAACATCTTCAAAGGACCTGTTGTTACTGAAACACTGACACAATGAATAGCAAGCATTATCAACTCTACCAATTATTTACTTTTTCTTACATAAAGAGTCTTTAACTTTTCTGTATGGTCTTACAAAGAATAAAAATGCTTCAATTGTTTTATGTCTTCTATCGTTAGAGGAGAAAAAGCACCACTGGGAAAAAAAAAAAATAAATACATAGAAACAGTATGAGGCACCAAACACTCTACTTCAGAAGCAATTGGTCTGCATATAGTACGTCTAGCTAAAGAGGTCTCACAGCTATTAGCAGGAACATAGATTGTGCATTAACTGAAACCTGTCTGACCCTGGGTGAGCAGCACAAGGTTAAGGGCAGAGCGAGTCAGTGATAGCCATAGCCTAAACTTCACGAGTGCAATTGATTTCATTGACTGAGTCACTGAAGTGCTGCTGTACATTAAGCAGGGAGGAACAAATGAAAATTGCATTAATTCAAATTGTTAAATCAATATTCAACAGCATATTTAGTGGCCGTTGATCTTCAATGTGTATTCAGTAAAAGATGGATCAGAACAGCCAGAATTGTAGGCAATCCAGGTATCTGAATTAGAATGAAAGATGGATTTTAAGGATCTGTACGAATGCAGACATTCCTTGTTGCTACTTTGTTTGTTGTTGCAAGAAAAAGATTCCTTCCACTTCATTATATTAAACAAGAATTTTCTTCTAAACTCACGCAGGTTGTTTTAAATGCTCATACAGATAACCTCTGATACAATATAGCAAGAAAAAAGATCTAATATTCTATGCTAACATGACTACTGATCTGAGACTAGAAATATTTTTAATAGTACTTCAGAAGAGAAGATAAGTAACAGTAAGGTATGTTTGAATGGGAACAAGAGATGGGATGATGGCTTGTCTGACTTGTGGTAACCACTTCACCCTGGTAGTGTTCCTCTCTAAGTAAGTCAGCTGTATCCTAACTAAAGCCTGAGCCTTTGAGGTTGTTTACATAGGAAGAGGAAGAAGAGAGCTTTAACAATTTTTTTTTTTTTTTTTTTTGTCAGCATAACACTTCAAAAATCAAAGCACTACAACAAATTCAAAGCACATTTATTTCACTGTATTTGATACTCCCAACAACAGCAGCCCAGAAAGTACCAAGGCTACTGCTGACCTGGCTCCTCAGGTATCATCCAGCAGGGCTACTAGTCAAAGAACATGGCTTCATTAAAATTCAAAGAACGTGGCTTCATTAAAAGAATGAGAGCACTGCACTAGTACATCCAATTGATCAGAAATATCTTGATCCATTTGATTGAATTAATAATAATTGCTAAACTACATCTCTTTCAATCAGCAATGCCACTAAGTTACTCGTCAGGAAAACTAGGCTCAGCTCCTTGCCTTTCCAGAGATGTCTTTCATTGTCGGGAAGGTATGTTAGACATTATCTTCTTTCAGTTCAATTACACCTCTCTATCAAAACAGTAATATCATTCAAAAAGAGAGAGTGAAGTTTCTTTTCAATTCTAAGCTAAGAACAAATGTTTCATACTGCTATGGTTTAACCCAACTGTAGCTGTAGTCATTCACTCACTCATCCCATTCCCAGTGGAACGGGAGAGAGAATAATTAAAAAAAAATACAACTTGTGAGTTGAGATAAAACTATTTTCTAAGATAGAAAAAAGGAAAAGGATAATAATTATGACCTATATCTATATATTTATATACATACATACATACATGTATATATATAAATATATGCTAAAAGTGATGCACAATTAATTACTCACCACCCTGCAGCTGACGCTCAGCACACACCCAAGCAGTGGAACAGAGTGAGATGCCTTCCCAACCCCTTCAAAACTCCTTACACTTGTTATCAGACAGTGTAAGACAGCTGTCTTATCTGTGCTCCCTCCCAGCTTCTTGAGCCTTTCATTGGGAGTCACCTAGACTCTATGCTTAGCAGCAGCTATGAACATCCCTGTGTTATTAACACTGTTTTTCTCCTAGAACCAAAACAAAGAATACCATACACTCTAAAGCAAAAAAAAAAATCTGTCCCAACTGAAACTAACACAATATACTCCACGTATTCCATACCGTTTGCATCAAGCTCAGGTCCCACCACTTGTCTTGCTTTATGATATATATATACTCACTTATTGCTCTCATAGTCTATGGGCCACTTCTGTAAATTGTCCATGGTGTTCATTAGGTTCAAAACTTTGGGCATCGTCTGTCATAACAGTCCTTGGGATTCAACGTTACGTTACGGCTTGCCTAATCTGATTCTGGTTCCATGTGAGTTTGTTATTCTGTAATCTGCTATACTACTCTTAATAAGACATATAATGACCATAATAATGATGTCATTTTGAACAGTGTAGTCTGTTCCCAACCCAATATCAAATCATCTTGAGGTACACAATCGACATCCATTCCCTACTACATGCTCCTAGGTCCTTGGCCAAAAGTGATCATATAAAAGAGTCTTAGTCAGTTCTCTCCCCTGTGGCTTTCATCCAGAGGCTCCAATTAGGGTCGTTCTGCTTGGCTGCAGAGGAGTGCTGTTTTTTTATGTCTTGTCCTACCCATACTGGCCCAAAGGCTACTGCACGAACAATCTCTTGTTTAATTTGTTCAAATGCTTGTTGTTGTTCAGGGCCCCACATTAAATCATTCTTCTTCTGAGTCACTTGATAAAGAACTTACCATCAGACAGTAATCCAGAATGCACATTCTCCAGAAACCCACAGCACCTAAGAAAGCTTGTGCTTCCTTTTGGCTAGTTGGTGGAGACATAGCAGTTATTTCCTGATCACCTCCACAGGGATTTTATGATCTCCATTATGCCATTTTACTCTTAAGAGGTAGATTTCTTGTGCAGGTCCTTTACATTATGGCAAAACTGGCTTTTTAAAGGATTTGAATTACCTTTTTTTTACTCTTAACAACCCACAACAGAAGGATACTCTGAGAGAGGCACAGTAGACAACTGCTTAATGTACTCCACCACCAAGACCACTATACAGAAAGAACACCAGTTCCCTTTTGGGTCCTTTATGTAATGTGTCCCGACAATCCATACCAACAACACATAGAACCTCCAGGGCAACCACAATGGGGTGTTTTTGCCACTCATACCCAGTTGGGCTCACTTGAGCAATCCATAATGAACACTTTGTGAATTTGAACTGAATGCTATTACATTTCCTTTTTTTTTTTTACTATTTACTTTAGTACTAGCTGCAACCATGAAACAAAGCAAAATATATATATACAATGCAGTTTCTTTGTGATTGTAATTTCTCAAAAATTCCTAAAAGAAAAGAACATTTTCTTAACATTGTTACTTTCTCTCCTCAGTATTACTAATATGATTTTAGAGTTGACTGGTTATTTAAATACCTAATTGCAAAAAACCTGGCACGTAAGTTAATGAAGAATTTCTTAACAGTATATCTGCTGAATGTTTGAATATGTACACTGTGGCCTAATTATTTGATTTAAAATACTTATGAATCATTTTTATTCCTGATTTTCACCTGCATGGCTTGTAAGTTTTGCAGTTCCTTTGAAGATGTAGGCTGGAAAACTGAGGTGTAATGTAGGCATCGTGTTTCTATTAATACCTAAGTCTAGAAGACACTTGAAAGTCAGATTAACTGTGATTTAAGGAACAATAAGCTCATCAGGAGTGAATTTTAAATTATAGCAGAACCTTAATGCAATTCACTCGGGCCATGAATGACATCAAGACACATTTTCTAACAGCTTTCTTTTCTCTTATTGTACCTTTCTGCTAAAACAGAGGATACTATGCTGACATTAAACCAGGAGCAATTTATATGTTTCCCTATTGACTCCACTTAATTCATTAGTGTAAAAGATCTGGAGTCAGAGGTAGTGTAATTACCCCTTGGGTGAATTTGTTGAGTGGTTTCTTCTGTTAACAGCATTTTCACAGCCAAGTGTTTATTTTCCTCCTGTTTCATCAATGAATGCATTCATTTTATCAATGAGTGCCTGTAAGAGCTGGTCAGCACTTAAACAGCTCAGTATCAGTGCATCCCTGTGAGTAAGAAATCGGGCAAGAGTGGCAGCAGACCTGTGTGGATGAGCAATAAACTCATGCATAAACTCAAAGGGAAGAGAAAGGTCCATGAAATGTGGAAAAAAGGCCTGACCGCTTGGGAAGAATACAGGAATGTTGTCAGGGCCTGCAGGGATGTCACAGGGAAGGCCAAAGCCAACCTGGAATTGAATATGGCAAAGGAGATAAAGGATAATAAGAATGGCTTCTTTAAGTATGTCAGCAGTAAAAGAAATGCTAGGGAAAATGTGGGTCCCCTACTAAATGAGGGGGGTGTTCTGGTAACGGGGAATGCAGAAAAGGTGGAGATACTGAATGCCTTCTTTGCTTCTGTCTTTACTCTGGGATCTCCCCCTCTGGACTTCTAGACCCTGGGGATAAGTGAAGTGAGGGAGGAGAATGTATAAGAGCATCTTAGGAAACATCCGTGTACATAAATACATTAGCCCAACGGGTTGCATCCATGAGTGCTAAGGGAGTTGAGAGAGGTGATTGTTGAATCACTCTCTATCACCTCTGAGAGGTCTTGGAGAATGGGAGAGGTACTTGAAGACTGGAGGATAGCCAGTGTCACTCCAGTCTTCAAAAATGGCAAGAAGAAGGATCTGGGGAACTACAGGCCAGGCAGCGTCATCTCCATCCCTGGAAAGGTGGTGGAACAGCTTGTTCTGGGTGACATCTCCAGGCAATTGGAAGAGAAAAGTTGATATCAGGAGTAATCAGCATGGGTTCAACAGGTTGAGGTCATGCTCAACCAACCTGGTGGCCTTCTAAAATGTCATTACTGGCTGGGTGGGTAGGGGTAGCAGTGGATGTAGTCTGCCTTGATTTCAGCAAGACATTTAACACTGTCTCCCACAGCATCCTTATAATGAAGCTGAGGATGTGTGGGATTGATGAGTGGAGGGTGAAATGGGCCAAGAACTGTCTGATGGCCAGAGCTCAGAGGGTTGTGACCAGTGGTGTAGAGTCCAGTTGGAGGCCTGTACTTAGCAGTCTTCCTCAGGGGTCAGTGCTGAGTCTGGTCCTGTTTGACAGCTTCACCAGCGATCTTGATGAGGGGATAGAGTC
This sequence comes from Callipepla californica brunnescens, assembly GCA_023055505.1. Lineage (NCBI taxonomy): Eukaryota > Metazoa > Chordata > Aves > Galliformes > Odontophoridae > Callipepla > Callipepla californica. The sequence continues at coordinate 15,406,024 of JALIRH010000009.1, read as the reverse complement.
CACCCTCAGCAAATTTGCTGATGATACAAAGCTGGGAGGAATGGCTGACACACCAGAGTGCTGTGCTGTCATTCAGTGAGACCTGGACAGGCTGAAGAGCTGAACAGAGAGGAACAAGAGGACATTTAACAAGAGCAAGTGTAGAGTCTTCTACCTAGGGAGGAATAACTGCATGGACCAGTACAGGTTGGGGGGTGTCCTGCTGGAGAGGAGCTCTGAGGAGAGGGACCTGGGAGTCCTGATGGATGACAGATTGGCCATGAGCCAGCAGTGTGCCCTGGTGGCCAAGAAGGCCAATAGGATCCTGGGGTACATTAAGAAGAGTGTGGCCAGCAGGTCAAGGGAGATGATCCTTTCCCTCTGCTCTGCACTGGTGAGGCCTCACCTGGAGTACTGTGTCCAGTTCTGGGCTCCCCGCTACAAAAAAGACAGGGATCTCCTTGAAAGAGTCCAGCAGAGGGCTACAAAGACAACAAAGGGAATGGAACACCTCCCTTATGAGGAAAAGCTGAGAGATCGAGATACTATAACTCTGAACAGACCCAATCTGAAAAATAGTAAAGAACACAGTAAATACTATTTATGCAAAATCTGCACTTGAGTCAGTATATGTTTGTTGACTTATCTGCAAACAAAAAATGTCATGATCATTATATCATTATTCAAGCTAGCCTAAAATGAAACCCATTAGCACTCTACATTTCCCAAGTTGATTTTTTCATTAACAAATAGTGTATTTATATAGAATTCACAACGTTTTACATCAGGAATTTAACATTGTTCAGCAGTGAGTAAGAGTATCCCTCCTCATCTTAGGTGATACTAACTGTTTGGGATTTAGCCAGTCAAGACAGTAGTCACTGGTGGGCTCTTTTTATTCTTAGAAAGCAACAGAGGATGTTAGCATCTCAATGGATATTGGCCTGAAAGAGAGGCAGAATGACTTAAACTGAGTAAATAATCAAGAAATCATGGAGGTGAGAAAAAGTATGAAGCAGATAAATCCCCAAAGAGAAAGGATAGAACATCAAAAAATCCTTGCCTTCACCCATACACACTCTTCCTGCTCCGAAGTTGTGGGCCACATAAGGGCCAGTCCCCTATGCAAATATAGAGACAGCACCCTTTACAAACTCAGTATCTGGTAAACGAGAATGAAAAATAATTGCAATTGATCTGAGACACCTGAGTCTTTAAACTTCAGGCTGGAAGCATTTGTAAGTTTTCTGAACAAAATGTTTTCTTTCCTTTTACTTAGCCATGAGACCACCTGAATCACAGTCATTGCTACATTAAAGAAGCAAAAAAGGGAATGTTATCCCTGCAGCTGTGGCAGTACTTTACAGTCAGAAAATAATATCTGCAGCATCATCCTCAGCTCTAGATAGAAATTATAGGGTGCATTCCCACTCTTCTGCTACCACAGTTTTGAGCCTAGTAACCAAGGTGTGTACAGACTGAGTGATTGGTAAATATTCTTCCCATGGAAGACAAGGTCCTGAGTATATCAATTTATCAAGGAGTGTGCTTCAATATCTAACTAATCTTGTGTATCTTGTGTTTCTTTTTTTGTAATCTATGAAAGCTCTGCAAAAGTGCATTGTGAATAAACAGCATTTCACTCAAATGCTTGAAGAAACATGATTGTAATCAGTGCTTTCTACAGTTTGTTCAGGCTTTTCATAAGCAACATAAAAATCAGTAAATGCAGAAGATTTATGAGCTGAAACATAAATGTGAAGTGCTGTTATTGTAGCTACTCACAACCTGTTTTCTGTCCTTGAGGAAACTGAAGTGCATCCCTAAAGAGTATAGAAGGGAAAGCTAATTTGTTGTATTGTCTCTTAATTTCACAGAAGGAAAAAAAGTTGTGCAAGTCTAAACTGTTTAATAATATTCGGAACTCAAGGAAGCTCATTAGTGCAAAGTGCAGAGATCAGAAATAGTAAGAGGTCTGATCTGAGAGCACACAGATTAAGCTTAAACAGGAGGAACGTTGACTACCTCTGCAGCCAACAGTGTGTTTGGAGCCACAGCAGTCTCAGTAGCACCAACTTAAACACTCCTGAGACACCATAATCTTCAGTGTCTGAACATCTTGGATCCTGCAGTCAAGTAGTAGTCTGCATAAAATAAAGTTTCCTAGATCCTGAGGCTTCTGAGCAGTTCATTAAATCCAAACTGGAAAAAAATGTCATAAAAATTTTCTATCAAAAAAAAAAATAAAATAGAATAGAATAGAATAGAATAAAATAAAATATAAAATCAATAAGAAAGACAGCTTAATAGTCATTTTTTTCCATCAAGGGTTTATCCAGAAACTCCTTTTACTTCCAGATCATCAGCAAATTGCTCCAAAATCATTCAGTTCAGATATTTTAAGTGCAAACTCTTTTACACACAGTTGAGTTCTAGTGAACTAGAACGTTACACAAAACATTAACGCACTAATACTCCAATCAATGACACATGTACCCAGTCTGACACAAAAAAGTAAACCTGTTTAGTTCAGCTATGGATGACTCTGACCCCTAGAGTCTAATTTAAATTACAGACCGTTATAAATGCTATAATACACTCAGATGACATCAAAACACACATACATATACATACAAACAGAGAGTAAATATTATCCTTTCTGAATGGGACTCAAGGTTGAGTGCCTGCAAGAAGAGAACAGATTATCCTTACTGGACTTTAAGAGAAGAAATCATCCAGCTTTGATATGAATACTGATTTTGGATTTTAATTATTATTCTAATTGAATGATTTTCATTTGCAATTGCGCATTCCATTTTACACTTTAATAAAAATCCAGCACAGTGGGAAATAATTCAGCAGATATCAAGTCTCAAGTCCCAAATTTCTAGTGTAATCTGCACGCAAGATATCATTTCAGAGAAAATACACTCTTGGTTATATTTTTATATAGTAGAACCTGCTTTGACAGGGGGGTTGGACTAGATGATCTCTAGAGTTCCCTTCCAACACCTACAATTCTGTGATTCTGTGAAATAAGAGCCACAAACTAAAAGGCTTCAGCAAGTATAGACGTTTTAAAAAGATAAACTGTGCTGCAAATATTTGAGCACAGAAATCCCATGATGATTGTTTGATTTGATATAGTTCAGAAACAGAGTACATTCTCCAGAAATTCATGATGTTAAATGCTATCGGTGATATTATACTGCATCGCACTCTGTGATCTTAATAAAAATCCAACACACTTACACAGAGCTAATATTCCACAGGCAATAATACTATGTGTCATAGCAAAAACATGTGAAAAGAGAATGAGTTTTGTTGAACATCAGTGTGAATCTTGCATAACAGACCAGTAGTAAACAATCAGAATGCATCAAGCACTCAGCAAAAGCACATATATTTTTGCTCTAGATTAAAAAAAAAACAACAAACATCACATAGATTTCCACATTTTTGTTTAAAGATTGAGAAATACAGTCAACAAAGAAAAAGATTAAAAAAATACATATTGATAACAGTAGCCTTCTTTCCAATATTCAACTTCAGGATATAAATCAAATAAAAATTTTGATAATATATGACCATAACATTTTTATTGATCTCCAAACAGAAGTGCTATCTTAATTGGAGTTTATGACTGGTTCACAAAGCAAATAAGCATACACAGTCAGAATCCACATGAGGGCCTCTATTTTAATTATGTGTGCAAAACTAGGTGTTTGGCAATCTTCCACTAAGATATCACATGCCTGAATAGAAGTGCAGTTATGTATATATAACTGCTTACAAAACTATCATTTTTCCTTACTGAGATTTCTTTTGTACCACATAAAAAAATCTGAAGTTGGTAAGAGGATAACTGTATTTCATGTCAGCCTCTGCACGGGTCTCTTTTTTTACTTACTAGTCCTAGAAAACCAATAGAGCAAGGTAACATATGTGGTATCTTGGAGATCTCCAGTGTCAGGAAAATGAGTACTGAGAGCCTGAACAGAAGATCTTTTTCAGTGATTCTCTAGAACATAATAAACTTTAGTACAGCATGGTAGACTTTAATCTGATGGAGAAAATTGAGACAAAACCAATGTCAATCATTTTTCATCAACAGATTTACTTATGTATCTCGCTACCAGAGATAAGAAACTTCCTGCTTAGACCTTGTTAAAAATTGTTGTCATAGTTCTACTTTTAAAGAAAGGTAAAAGAAAATGTGTACCCCATCAATTTAGTCTGTCTAACTGTTTAATATCAGATGTAACAATCTTTCCAGAGTCTGACTGAAATCCTGGAGTTTCCTTACATTATATCCCTTTAGTCTCTTAAAAGTCAGCACAGAATGCTTACTATGCAGAATTAGTCCTAATCTTAATTATCTTGCTGCCTATTTTCTGAGCTTAATTAACTTTCCTTAGTGCTTTCCTAAACTAGTAGGAGTACGAAACTCATTTTGACTTATTCAGCTTTTTATAATTTCTTTTCCCTCAGTCCCTAGGACAACAAAAAGCTCTTCGTAGACCTATGGCAAAAGCCATAGCCATATGAAATCTGAAAGAAAATCTGTAACAAAAAATATGACGCCATACAGCCATACATACTAAAACAAGGGCTGCACTGAAAGTAATGCTTCCTTATTCTATTATACTGACCCACAGCATTAAAGACAGATGCTGGTGGTGTGGCAGTACAGATTGAACCTTCCTGCCAATATTCTGTTGCATTTTGTTGCCATGAGACAGATGGCAGCAGAGGGGCAGTCTGAGAGAACTGCATCCGACATGAAAGCGCGTATGAAGGAAAGATGCACAATTAATGTTCTCCATGAGAAAAAATTGCACCTATCGACATTCATTGACACTTGCTGAACATTAATAGACACAAAACAATGGATGCTAGTACAGTGAAAGTTGGACTGTATTAACAACGTTTTCCTAGCAGCAATGCCACTGTAGCAGCTGTGAAACACCTCTGCTGTTGTAGATGTTTTCAAGCACAGCATGCAGGCTCTTGTTTCTTACTGGCAAAAATGCATGGCTAACGATGGCAACAATGTCAAAAAATGGTGTTTTGTAGCTGAGAATTGTAGCTCTATGAATTAATGTTATTGCATTCTTTGTATCTGTTGTAGTTACTTTGGGCATAAATAGGAGGCCTTAATTTTGAAGTGATCTACAGTGAAAGACAGAAAACTGCAAATGTGAAGAGATACTCCATTCTACCATCTAAGTGAACTGACTTTAAATATTTAGTTATCTATTGAAGTAAATTCAGATTACAGGGTTCAAAACCTAGTCATTACAGATCATCAGGCTGATTTGTCTGCAGCACAAATTGCCTCTTAATACTCCACAGTAGTTAAATGAGTTTACAATAATGTAAGAACTAATTTTCATGGCCAAGAGTTCTCTGTTGCTTCTTTTCCAAGTTTTTTTCTGTGCTCTGGTCACTTTTATCACAATGGAAAACTACTCTGGGAATGCTGAGCAAATAGTATAGCATCTCATTTTCCTGTGGGTAGAATTTTGTTTTTCGTACTACAAAATGCATATATATATATTTTAAGTATATATTCACATACTTTAGAAAAGTGGCCAGGGAGACTTAACTTACTCTACTCTTATTTATGCTCCACCAATTTGGTGTCCTTCTGTGGTGGAACAACATAAGCTCCTCAAGAAAGGTGCAGGGAAGACGAAGAAAAGGCGCCGCTCATTGTGCTACCTTAGAGCTCCCTTGCATATGGTCCCTAAAGTGAAAGAATATTGTGATTTATTTTCTTTTCTAGTGAGAAATTAAAGCATTGATATCAAAGTTAACACAAGGATGACAATTTTTCAAATAAATATAGTATAATCCTTTTGATTCAGTAAGATACAGCTGTAAAATTTCAGCATATCTGTACACTGGGATTTGCAGAGGAGTAGCACATAATTAGTGGGAGTTTGCTTTTTGTATTATTTGTTGTTTGTTTTGTTTTTTAGGGGTATGATTTCAGTGACCTACCAAGATTCCAAAAAGAGAAAATGAAATTCTCAAGGACAAGTTTCAGTGACCATAGTTTTAACACCTCTTTGCTCCACATTAGTCATGAAATACCTCTATATGCATATAATTCATTCTCCACAGACCCATGAAAGTTTGGAAAGCAAACCCAAATTGCTCATCTTTTTTTCCTCAGCACAGTTACCCTTCAGTTCACAGATGTCCAGAATACCAAATAAATCTGTTTAAAAAATGTGCAAGTTACAATAGGAAGTGAAACCTGTAGGAGCCTGTCCTTGGTGACCAGTACATCAAGATGTAGTGTGCTTTGATGTAGTATTCCTGAAACAATCTGTCAGAGTGCTTGAGAACAGTCCAACCTACTCCCAGACTTCATCGTATAAGCCTCTCTACTACACACTGAAAACTACACTGAGAAACATTTCCCCTTCATTTCTGCTCCAGCCTAAAACGACTTCAAATACATGTAACCAAGCTTATTAAATTCATCAGTAAAACTCATACTGTTTGAGATGCCTAGCAACATGCCTTTGACTTGAGAGCATACTCAAAAAGAACAATATTACTGCTTCCAGAGGGAAAAATTTCAACATGAGCTGGTAGCATGGGACTCTTCAGACCTTGAAGACTCTATTTTCACACTCAAAATAAATCAGGTTTCATCTCAGGGGGAATAACGTTAGTTTCTAACTAAAATGAGCTGCTTTGAGGAAAATGCTTAGCAACTGAAGTGTACTGTTCTCTTCCTCAGAGCCACTTCATGTAACATCCTAGATTCTTATTTGCTTATAAAAATTCTAGTCCTGCTTACCTCACAATCCATACAATTGTTTTCTGAAGTTCTCTCTTTTTTTTTTTTTTTTTCTCAGGGGAATAATGGCATTGCTCAGTACAGTTAAAACCACTGTTCTTTCAGAGCACTAAACCAATTACAGCTGATTAAAACAAACAAGCAATAGCAACCACATCATACCATCCACTATAGATTCACAGATGGCGTTGTAAAATATAGCACATTTTTCAGGAGTGGTCTGCTACACTTAGAAGAAGACCTTATGACAGTTACACTGCGGTTCATGATACTTCTTCAGGCTGGGAAAACTCTATAGAGGTTTGCAAATGCACATACTGATGTAACAATTTTCCACCCTGTAAGTAAATATGTGTCCCTCATACTGATTTATAATGTCCCAAGTACTTAGGCAGGACAACAGCCTGGATCCACAAGCACAATTTTTGCCTACATTGTAACCTAAACTTAGGTTCAAAAGGATCCTGAGAATCTTCTCTAACTCTACTGTTCATTGATTGTTATTCAAGCTCTGTTATTACCGTTGTCTTTTTTGTTCTTGAAATTATGGCAGCTCACTCCTCTCAAGATTTTTTAGTTATACTTCAACTGCAAATTGTATTTTAAGGAAGATCATCCCCATCTGATTTGACAGTACAAAGATTAAGTCTAAAAAACTGAGTACCAGTTCCATTGCTACTAAACCCACATTTAAAGGAAAACCACCTGAGACAAAGCCTAAACGCTCAACCCACACACAGAATGGCTTCTACAGAGAAAGACAGTCCCCTGGCAGCTGCTACACAGAATATGCAGACATCTGTACACAGGAAGTCCACAGCTACCAAGCAACATGGTAAGGCAACTGTTCAAATCAGAAGAGTCTGTATATCTTCACGTTCAAGTGTCTCCCAATTTCCCTGCTGTAGCAGGAGAAAAGAGGAATTTAAACTCCTCTTGCCCCATTATTTTTACTGCAATACAGAAGCCAAATCCCAGCTGGCAACCAGGAGGCTTCTTCTACTGCATCTGCTATTTCACCATGCTACATCATGCCTGCTGTGCTAAAGCATCTTTTCAGAACAGGACTTCTCACTTTTCCATTCACATTCATGTGTCTAGCAGCTATGTGAGCTGTTTGCTCCAGTCATGGCTTTCAGTGTTGGGAGCACCCCCATCTTTTTCTGTGCCAAATTATCCTCACTGCCAAGCTTCAAAATACCTTTATTGTTCTAATCCTAACATTGTTGCAGGCAATTCAATTGACCCTCAATATGAGAAATACACAGACTGCTCCAAAAGTAGAGTTTTCTATTTATTTCAGTGGAAACTATGAGAGGTGCAAAGAATTACACTACTTGGTAGAGAAAAATCTCAGCTACAAAACACTATTTTTCCACACCCTTAGCTCTATCTATCAAGTAGTGTTATTGTGCTCTTTGCACCTGTTTTAGTTTCCATGGAAGTAAAGAGAAGACATTACTTTCGGAGTGACCAATGCATTAAATGCACTGAACAATCAATTTCAGGCATAGCAAAGTCCTGGAACTATTATTATCAACAACCAGCTTCTTAGCCTGGTTACAGTTCAAGGACTCTTCACAACAGGTCAAGTTGTAGAAAACATGGACAGAGATAAATAGCCCCAGATATAAAAACGGCCCACATTCTATCTACTAATTCTTTCCACTTCTGCCTTTAGCCATGGGCTACATTCACATTGTAACAAAGTGCTCTCACTGTTTTCAGACTGAAAGAAACAGGTAAACCAATTCCTTAGTAGCAGCCAGAAGTTGCTTCAAGTGGGTGCTCACGTCTAGTTTTCATCTCAAGGAGCATGGACCCAGTTACCCAAATAATCTGCTCAGCCTTGGTCTGTACCCTCCTAGGCTTAATAGCTGAGCATAATAGTGTCTGTGTCATTTAGAGAGATTCTGGCACTGCACCTAGAGGCTGAGATATCATTGCCTATAAAATGCAGAGAAGATTTAGAAGATTCTAATATAATCACTGTCTGTTCATATGCCAGACTTGAATTTTAATTTTATTTTGTTTGTCATGTTCAACTTCTGAGTAAAAGAAGTCAACTAGCTCTCAATCCATCGTCGTTTGTTTGGTTTTTATATGTTTAGAATGTCATTTGAAGCTAACCCCTGCTAAGATAATTAGTCTGAGAAGTGCAGCAAGAGCAAAACATTTTCCTCAAAGGAACCTAAATAGAAATACAGAGACTGACAATACTGCACACATGGTGGGCATGCATTCTGGTGCTACCCCTAAAAAAACAGCACAGGACCTGACACTGCCTTTGCATTGTATCCTCAGTAAAAGTCATGGAAGTCAGGATGACTTCAGTGCCTGCAATCTTTGCGCATTTCACAAACAATCTCTTTTACTTTTATACACTAGACAGCCTGAACCCTGGAAGGAAAATAAAGGACTGTGAATTCAACATCAAACAGGAACTCCTCTGAGAAGAAACAAACACGGGTACGTTCAGCTACCTTTATGTGGACTTATGACAGGCCCCAGATATCACATATCACCACCTGCCCACTTTGGATCATTTTCAATGGGTTGGGATAAGGAGACCAATTTTATAATAGTGAGCAAATGCCTGCATTTTGATGGTCAGTTAGCTGAGGGAAGAGTTCTGTATTCATTAGAATACAGTCCAGTCAAGAAGTAACACAGGAAGCATTACCAAATCTAAAGTCCTTTCTTGACAGCGCTGTTCGTTGTTGACAAAGTGAGATGATAATCTTCTGCTTACCTGTGCATATGGGATTTGTATAATAAAAGCAAGAACGCTATAAAATCAAACATCCTTGAGTCCTTCTTTGCATGTTCCAGCTCATTCAGTTGTTAACGTAACAGCAAAAAAAAATGCAGTGAATGAAATGTGATTCTCAACTAGACATGTCTGAAGAACTACTTTCCTCAAGAAAAGAGTTGGAAGGCATAATTTATTAACTCTCCTAATCTGTAGCAGAATTACAAGTTGCCGTTCACTGAAAACACACTGTCAAAATGTTCCTATTTAGCTGTATCTAGCTCAAACAAAAATAAAAATTACAGAAAAAGAAAGCCACAACAAAACAGAGAAACAAACAAACAAACAAACAAACCAAAAACTCAACTCTTAATTAAATCTGTTCACATATTTTTGATATGGCATCTGAATATTTCTTTTTCCTCAGGGACTTGTAACAAACTGTCAAAGTAAGCACGGTGCGTGTTTTTGGGAGATATACTTTTTTTTTTTTTCCCCAGAAAATCCCAGCCAGAAAATTCATTTGTTATAAAAGCTTAGACAGGGTACAATCCAGAAATTTCAGATAGGCCTTTAAATGCATGACAGAGAAACAGATTACTTGTATCCCTAACACAACTCTTCAGATCAAGTAAATTCCCAAAGTAAACTGTGGATATCAGACAGATATGATATTTTGTCAGCTAGAGAGTTTAAAAGAGCTCCGTATCAGCTATTTTAGAGCTTATTTTCCCACCATAAAAGGTAGATATGAATATACAGATAGACTGAGGGATGTAAACTGCTGCATTTTACTGTTTCACATTGCTACTATGATTCATTGACGTCCATGTATGTTTTTCCTCATCAGTACAGCACTTGCTCGATTTAAAAAAAAATATTCTCATTTTTTTAGCATGTTTCTAAGTGCTACTTATCCCCCAAAAATATTCTTTCAAATGCAACCCATGAAAAAACTCAAAGACAGAAATCTAAAGCAATAATTAAATTTCATATACAAGCAGCTAGATTAGGAAAATATTTGGTGAAGTTTTTGCAGTTTTTTCAAGACTTTTCCTCCAGATGCAATCAAAAGAATAACTCTATGATATATTTCGTGTGTCTACAGTGATGTTCAGTCCCAGAATCATGCAAATAAGGGAGGAAATTCAGTGCTAATGAAGTAGTAGAACTCAGGCACATTCATTCCTTCTTCCAGTTTGTGCACTGCTGTTTCCCAGGTATTCAGGGCTCGCACTTAAAAGTATAACACTGTTGATGTAAATAGGGTAGAAATAAAGAGGTTAGCAATTCTAACAATCCAGTCTGTTAGCAGCCTATGTACTACGCAGCTATCCACTTGCAATATGCAGAGTTACTTGTTATTTATTTATTTACTCCAATGAACAGACAAAATATGGATTACTTGCATATTCCAGAGCTAAACCTCCTTTGATTATATCTTTTCCCTATCATTTTCAGGTCACATTCAACGTCTACATTTCACAATCAGATCAAATGTGGATCTGTTATTTATCATTCTGCATAATTCTTTTCAGATGTATGATTTAATATACCAAAGATCTGATATTTTAAAGCTCTTGCATGTCAATTTGATGCTGGGATATATCCTTCTGGAAGCCTGTGGAGAAAAGCAAGAAGATGCTAGATGTTGCAAGCTAATAAAGCTTGCAGAGGCAGAGTCTCAGCAGCTTTTCCACTAACTAGCTTTCTCAGAGCTATCCATGCCCCCCTGCAGCCCCTCCTCCTTTTCCTCTTCTTTTCTTGAAGGCTCAGGATATTACTTCATAAAAGCTATTTATTATTCTCCACAGTCACTCTTCAAGGCTTGATTTATTCACAATTTCTTTTATACCTTCCCTTACAATTAACAAATCACAAATATCTGCATCACAGATGAGCCACAGCTGAGGCAGTAAGACCTCGCTAGTACTTACTTACATACTGTGGACAAGGCCAACTCTATTTTTCAATAATCTTAGGTGTAAACATGCAGCACTGACAGAGCACAGACAGTGCTGAATTAAAAGCAGCATGCATTCTTCCACAGAGAAAATATATTTGACTCCAATTTGTAAATGTCTTATCTATTGCCATTTTCCATTAAAAACAGCAAATTAGTCACAGGAAGAATTTACTACATACTTTCACATCACAGCTTCCTCATTTGTTCCAGCTTTCTTAGCTCAATCTCTTAGCTTTTATTTTTCTTCTTGCAAAACAAATCGCAGTTAAACTTCATTTTATGAAAATCAGAAGGACTGGTCACTCTAGAAAATAAATTACTTAGGCCAGAGCTAAACTAGCTTTTGTTAAGTACACTGTAGCAATAACTAAAGAGCTCCTCCTAGGTCAGAGCACTGACATATGGACAATATTTGCAAAGGATGCTTATTATTTGAAATACCATCATAGTAGTTCTACGTCAATAAATGAAATAGTAAGTGTGCTAAATTCTCTCCAAGCAGTAATCAGTATTATTCCAAACTGACTCGGAACCTAAACTTAGTCATCATTATTAGCTACCTAATTGTCTGCGGCAATGGGAGAGCCGCAGCTACCGAAAGAGAACTCCCACCACCAGCCCCAGTCGTGCCGAAATCCACCAGGTGGTGCTGTTCTATCAGAAATTCAGGAACTTTAGCTCTGCTAGGGAAAAAAAATAAAATGCTAAGGGTGTGAGGAGATTTTTTATGTATTATTTATTTATTTAATTTTGACTTCTAAGAAAATAACGTGAAGAGGAAAATTTCATCAGCTGTCACCTAGTTACCTCTGCGAATGTGGCTGCATCACATCTTTACTTCAGAAAATGTTATGAGAAAATCAAATTTTGCCCCACAATTAGGAAGTCAATGCTTTTTTAAGTTCATTTTTAACCTTTGTTCTCTAAAATAATTAACACCTTAGACTACTCTAGTGATAATTTCTGTTAATCAAATCCTAAGTTTTACTATTAGAAAATGTCCTTATTTTTATAAACTCAAAATAACAGTTGAAGTTTGAAAATATTTTAAGTGGAAAATACTAATTTTCATTGTAAGTATATATACACACATATATACACTTATATACTTATATATATGGGAAGTAATGGAACTTGACTTTTAGTTTTTGCTTTTCTGACAATTTATACACCAAAAAGTATCACAACTTCATTGAAAAGACTTTGGTTTTTGTTTTTTTGTTTTTTTTTTTTTTTTTTTTTTTTTGTACTTCATATTAGTAGTCTATGTCTGTCCACTAATCAGAAAGGGCAGATTTTGCCATGGTCAGATGGAGAAAACAGAATAATAATAATAATAATAATAATAATAATAAACCATTTTCAGAAAAAAAAAAAATCTGTGTAAAAGCAAATTGGTTATTTTTTCCAGAAATAAATAGATTGATAAATAAATAAATGAAAGAACACTGATGGGATTATGAGGTATAATGGGTAAATTCTAGGAAAAAGTTCTGAATGGTGATGGGAAGAAATGCCAATAAGGCAGCATAGAAGAGTCATAACAAGAGAACAGTGAAGATTTAATCAGCTTTGCTTTCAACAGAATTTAGAAAATAGATTTCTTATTGGTGAAGTTCTTCAAAAAGATAGAGGAAAAGTCAAGATAGCAATTGCTATCATAACAAGAGAACAGTGAAGATTTAATCAGCTTTGCTTTCAACAGAATTTAGAAAATAGATTTCTTATTGGTGAAGTTCTTCAAAAAGATAGAGGAAAAGTCAAGATAGCAATTGCTATCATAACAAGAGAACAGTGAAGATTTAATCAGCTTTGCTTTCAACAGAATTTAGAAAATAGATTTTTTATTGATGAAGTTCTTCAAAAAGATAGAGGAAAAGTCAAGATAGCAATTGCAGATTGTCAGTGAAGCTGTAGATTAGCAGATTACTATATATTTTTCCTAGTAAATAGAATCGTAAAATAGCCAAAGTTGGAAGGGACCCAAAGGAATCAAATCCTACTCCTACCCCCACATAGGATGACTCAAATTCACTACATCTGTGAACACTGCTCAAATATTTCTTGAACTCTGGCAGATTGGGGCAGTAACCCCTGCCCTGGGGAACATGTACCATGCTCACTGCTACTCTGGTGAAAAACCTCTTCCTAAAACCCTACCCTCCCCTTACACAGCTCCATGCCTCTCCCTGCGGCCTTGTTGCTGTTACTGTATAGCAGAGCCCAGCAAAGCCCTTTTATTCCCTGTGAAGAAGCTGTAACCACTATGAGGCCTCCCCTCAGCCTTTCTGGACTTAAAAAGAAAAAAAGAAAAAAAAAAAAAAGGGACCTCAGCTGCTCTTCATACGTCTTGCTCTCCAGCTCCATCCCCATCTTTGAAGCACTCCTTTGGACATTCTCCAGTAACTTTATGTCCTTCTTCTATTGTGGTGCCCAAAACCACATAGAATGCTTGAGGTGAGGTCACACCAGTGCAGGGATAATCCCTCTCCCACTGGCAGTACTGGGCCTGTGCATCCCAGGGTGCAATAGGCTCTTTGGCTTCCAGGGCACACTGCTGACTCAGCTTCCATTGCTATCAACCAGAACCTCCAGATCCCAATCTGAGGTGCTACTCTCCAGGCTCTCAACTCCCATGTCTTACATATACCTATGTTACCCTGCTTGTGGTGCAGAGACTGGCACCTGCTCTTCTTAAACTTCATGTTGTGGATAATTGCTTAGCTCTCCAATTTCCAAGATCTCTTTGCAAGGCCTCTCTGAATAACACTTCCTGATTTTATGAAGTGCACAAAGTTACTCAATATACCTCAGGATTAATGTCAAAGCCACAGATGAAAATGCTGTAGAGAATTGGCCCTAGAATGGAGCCTTGCAGAATCCCATTAGTGTCTAGTTGCCAATCTGATATAACCCCTTTAGTATAACCTTTTGAGCCTGAAAAATCAGTCAACTACTCACCCATTACACTGTGTTTTTACTAGTTGTAGGCTGGATATTTTGTCCAGAAGGATACTGAGAGAAACAGTATTGAAAGTTTTTCTGAAATCCAAGAAGACTGCATTGGCTGTTTTTTGTTAACTAGATAGATTGTCTTAAAAGGAGGTTAAATTTGTTAATCAGCTGACATCTCCAGATTCCCAAGACTGTTGCAAAACTATAGAGAGGTCTTGTGATTATATCAGCAAACTCTTCAAGTGCCTTAAGATGAATCCCATTGGGTCCGAATAGACTTTTCTAAAAGAAAGCACAGAAATAACCCTGAAGATAAACTCTGAAGTTAGATTGCAAATGTGTGTTGTGGTTTAATATGGTGAGTAGCTGAACACCACAAAACCTTTCAGACCTTCCCCTCTAGCATATTGGGATGGGGGAGAGAAAAACAAAAGCAGAATCTGAGATAAAAACTATTTACTGAATCAGAAAAGAAGACAGAAATGGCAGTAATGATAATACTATATAGATATTCACTAAATAAGTAAAGCACAAAGCAATTTTCACCACGAGCTAACCAATGGCCAGCCAGTCTCCAGTAGCAGTTGTCCCCAGCCTGGTCAGCACCCCGCAATTCAATAGTTTTTGAGTAAAATGATACAGAATATCCCTTTGGCCAGTTTTGGTCAGTTCTCCTGGTTCTGTCTCCTCCCAGCTCCTTGAGTCCCCCAGGTCTCTCTCTGGCAGAACAGAGGTACTGAGAAAACTGAAATGTTTTTGGCTCTGTACAGCACTGCTCAGCATCAACTAAAATATAGGTGTGTTATCAACATTTTCTTTTCCTAAGCAAAGACACAATAAAAAACACAATAATAAAAATTAAAAAATAATAATAATAAAAGATGCCAGACGCTGTGAGGAAAAAACAACTGTGTACCAACTGAAACCAGGACAATGTTAGGTGAAAAACAATCCTTCTGGTTTTCTGAAAGCAGAAAGCAAATCTGCTGATGAAAACTTACATGTGTAAAGATATTATCACAATTTAAACCTCTTGTATAAAGTAGTAAACTTAAACCACACTTTTAAGGAAATAGACTTCTGATAGCATTTCTTACTCTATTAGCGAACTAGTTAGCTTTTGTATTTTACTCACTATAATCGGTATTTTAACACATATAGAATAACAGTGTGTACTGTTGAAAAAACTGAAGAAATTTTAAAGAACCTTACTTAGGTGAGAGACATATGCAGATTGAATCGGCTTTTCAAACACTCAGTATTAATTGGTAACAGAGACCAGATGAAATCAGCTGAGTTCCCTTAGCCTTCTGCAAATACCTTCGCATCTTCAAGTTTCACTTAGTGTAATTGTAACAACAGGTGTACTGTTATTCAACTCTCAAATGTGGTGTTAACTTCATTAGCTTGTGTTTGTACAGTGTTTTAAGCTTCTCATTAGAACATCCACAGAGGTATTTTGGACTAATGAGGCACTATTGCTATAACCTATCATTGCACAATTCCAACTTCAGTAATGAAGTAGCCAAAATGGGGCAAATTCTTCTAAGTGGTAAACACTACTATAATCATCAGTTGTCATGGTCAGGTGTTATAGAAATTCTTGCCATTATGCTGGAAATTTAAAATATATACACATAATTAATTAATAATTTTGAAAGATAAACAAGAAAATCTAGACACAGCTGGTAAACATCTCACCCACCAGCTGTAGAATGATGCAGCCTACAGCCTCATCACAAAGCCTGAGCTGCTGGCCAGGAGGTTCTGTCAAAAATGTGTTGGGCTCCAGCCCCTCAACCCACTCCTTCCAGGACCACCCTCCACAGATACAGCGCTGTCCTCCCCCCATAATGAAATGGAAGCAGCCTCAGAGATCTGGATATGCAGTCTGCTCAAAACAAAGCAAAAATAATCCTGTATTCAATATAATGTTTGCTTCTGAGCTAGTTTTCTTCAGGACAATACACTTCCCAAGGTTATCTTTCCCCCCAAGAAGGAAAGATAATGGATTTGCGTAATTAAAATCCTGTACAAAGCTAAATATAATACAATCTTAAAGGGAAAAGAGCCACACCTCAATCTTACTTCCCCTTTTTCTCCAGTAAGTCTTCTAATTATTATCGTTTAGAGAAAGAAAAGAAGAAAAAAAAAGTGTTGCCTTCAACAAAATTTTACAGAGAAACGCAACAAGTTAAATAGATCTTCACATATGCAGGAACTTAAATTTATTTCTAAAAACATACTCAGAGAGGAAAATGGTTCATTTGCTTTTAAGTTGTAATTATATTTCACATTTAGGAAGCAGTTTACTGTACAGTCACATAAGATTAAGTCAGTCTCTCTGATTCTTTCCTGTGCTTGTGTCAGGTGTAATAAAAATACTGGGTAGAGTTTGTTAGGGAATTGAACTGTGGAACTCACACTAAGACAGGACAGCTAGGCATCAGAGTAGTATGTTGCCATCTTTCTGACAAAGAACAGAAAAATACAGATTTAAATTTCCTGTATGTTTCCTGAATATTTACTTTTTCATGGTTTAGTCTAATAATTTACTGAGAAAATAAATCAATCAAATCAAATTTCCTACCAGTGAAGTTTTTTCCATATTTTCTGTTAGGGTCACTGTTGCAGCATGGGATTATCCTACAATGATCTGACTACAAGCCTGATGAAATATGTAAAGTTTTTGTTCACCTCAGTGAAGTTCTACTAAATGCCTCAAATTCTCATAATGTTTCAGCAATTTTCTGTACTGACATGCTAGAGTTGGCCTTGTTAGCATTTTGTTCCTGTTATGATTTTTTGCTATTTTTCTTACAGCTGTATTAACAGCTGTTATCTCATTCTGTGTCCCACATGTGATTTTTGGCTCTTGCCTCTTCCTGGTGCTGCTACACTGGATAAACACTACTGGAATTTTGATATTTTATTCACTAATGTGTTCAGTCATTTAGCCCACAAAACAGGGTGCCAGTGCATGAACAATGACACCATTGCATGTGTGCAGATCAGTACCTCATTTACAAATTTCAGTGTTTCATAAAGCAGAGTCTAAATAAAAGGCAGCCAGCATAAGCTATGCTTATAGCTTAGATATGATGACTATTCTATGGATAGGTTGAAAGTTTCAGCATTTCACTGAACTTAATGTAATTCACCTTAGCAGTAGCCAGCCTGGTGAGACAAAGCCCCTCCTCATTCTCAAAAGCATTTTATTGCAGGCTGTAATACTTACAGTTGCCATAGAAAGAAGAAAAAGAAAGGTCACTTGTTAATGTTAAAATCAGAAAAAAATGATCAGCTTTTGCACAGCTTTGGCCAAGGCCAATGCCATTAGATAAATGTGGCTCCATGCACCCTCCTACTGAGCCCCATTATTCCATGTTTCAAAACAGAATAATTACACACAAGGATATTCCACACTTACGGCCTGTAAATCCTGAGATTTAGGACAGGCTGATAAGACATCCTCTCATCAATCCCTCAGCTCTTCGCTGTAAAATCTATGAAGTTTTGTTGCTATACTCCAATAAACTGTCTTAAAGTTGTACATAAAAGCATTCACTACAATCTCAAATCACTAGAATGACATCCAGACATGAATATAACAGCTGGTTTCTTGATCTAATTTATTCTTGGGTTGTAATAAAATCGAGTGTTTTCTTCAGAATGGAGTTTCAGATCTCTCTTTTTCTCTGTCTAATAAAGTCTTCTTTTATCATCACTTTAACCTGTAGTTTTTAGGCAGTTTATCAGTTATCTATCTCTTTCTCAGCATAACCAAAGTTCTGACCCAGAATACCCAGAATTCACCACATTTTTTCCCCTCCCTATCTGATAATATGAGACTATTTTGTCATCATACAGTGATTTACACTAAATGTGATTACATGTTCTGGGGACTGAGAAAGTAAAAGTAAACCACCATTTCTTTTCCTTGATCAGTGTGCTTTGAAAAAAAAATAAGATTAAATTAAAAAAAAAAAAAAAAAAGAAAAAGAAAAAAGTAAGAAAGAGCATCACAATAATGGAAAATAAAAGAGAACTGTAAATTTCTTAGAAGGAATTGTAACCATTCAGTGGTGTCTGTGCAGGCAGAATAAAATTGTATGAGGTTCAAGGACACAAGTGACTTATTTCTCCTCTGTCTATCTATCAGGATCAATTGCACTAGACTCCACAACATATAGTCTAGTAGGTGAGCAATCACTGAGTTTAGAGGCAAAGGTCAGAATTAAGGGGTATAGTTCAATAACTGAGGAAAACGTACACATGTTTGGCAAGGTATGGGGCTGGAAAAAAAAAAAAAAAGTAGATTAGAAGAAGAAAAACGATAAAGAGAAAACCTATTTCTGTATACGGGAACCAGGAAAAAAGTCAGAAAATGTATTCAAGCTTGCACACCACTGTGCTACCAATTTCTTGAGAACAAGATGAACAATTCTCTGAGAAGTCACTGCAGAGCAGATAGCTACACCACCAGGAGTATCAGCTTCTCCCTACACCTGATCCATCACAACAGAACAAGGAAAGATATACTGACAAAATTGGTGTCCATTAACTACTGCTAAGAGATCTGAAAGAAACAGCTAAACGAAGTACTGTCTGCCACATGCCTATGTATGTAGGTCACTCCAAAAGTCCTATTTAAGTCACTCCAATGAGTCCTATTTACGTCCATGGAAACTACAACAGATATAAATAGTACAATAACACTACTTAGTAGAGCAAATTCTCAGCTACAAAACACTATTTTTTCAACACAGACACCACTATTAACTATAGGTATTTTTGTCAGCAATGAGAAAGATTCTGCATGTCATGCTTATAAAAATCTGCAGCAGTAATGGTGACTCACTGTCACTGCTTCCACTGCTGAAAGGCACCACTCACGCCCTCACTGACAATCATTGTTTGGCCTCAGTTCACATCAGTGAATTTTGCTGGGTACAATTTTTTCCTCATGGAGGAATTCAATGACACAGCTTTGCTTCATACATACTTTCGTGTGAGATGCTATTCTGCCAGACTGCCCCTTTGCTGCCATCAGTTGAACACCAAGAAAATGTAATAGAATACTGGTGGAAAGGTTCATCCTTACTGCCATACCACCAATATCTGCCTTTGACATCATGGACCAACATAATAAAATAGGAGGCATCATTTTTGGAGCTGCTCTGGTAGGTGTGAAGTATGTAGCAAACTGAAACTCCCCTAGGAAACTTCATGGATACAAAGACTCCAAGAGTGAAAGTGGCTGACTTAAAAAGTGGCACAGTTACTTACAAAGTGCAATGCTTAAATATACATGTATCACATTGGGACGATCCAGGGCTGACATTACACCTGAGAACCCCATCCAGTAAAAATCGCAAGAATTCAGGTTTTATCTCTTACATAGCCTTCCAAACCAAACTATTCTATGATTTCATAATGTGAGCCCTCTTAACAATCATCAGTTGCAAGGTGGAGGGTAATATCCCACACATTTATTTCAGTTCTCATGGCTGTACTTTATACTGGTGTTTCTGTAACAAAGTTCACGTAGTTAGATAATACCACCTGTGAAGCCACAGGAGCGTGTAGCTCAGCAGCCAAGCACCTGATCTAGTAGGAATAGTGCCAGCATGGAGAAACCCAGAAACCCTTCAGTACAAATGTTGGAGGAAATTCTCTACAGAAGGCATGGTTTGAATCTGGAACTGGGCAGAGAAGTTGTGGATGCCCCATCCCTGAAGGTGTTCAAGGCAAGGCCTTGGGCAGCATGTTGATGTCTGATGTTGGCAACCTTGCTCATGGCAGGGGACTGGAACTAAATGGGCATTCATGTCTTTTCCTACCCAAACCGTGCTACTATTCTGTGATTCCATAAACATACTCAATGTAATCATGTTATTGAAAGCTGGAAAGCACACACCTAATGTGTGTTAGCATATGACAGAAAGCAGCACTTTAGAGAGGGTGTGTGGTAAGAGAACTTACCTGTTCTGTGGACAGCAGCATGGAAGTATAAACCTTAAGGAAAGGAAATGATGCCACAATTGCTCCTTGCTGGGAAAAAAATAAGTAAATAAAGTAAATAAATAAATAAATATCCTTCTGTTATCTATGCTGTTATCTCTTTTATCTATTCATAGAGGGAAAAAAAATCAGTCACACTTTTACTGTACTTACTCTTTAATGTCCAGAAGGAGCACAGTTGTCTTTCCTTTTATGACATATTTTCATTACACTTCAAATAAATAAGCAAATAAATAATTTGTTTTTTAATGCAAATATTTCATACTAATGATTTACAAGTTCATTATGTTACTTAGGTTTTCTAATCAGTTCTAATGATGCTTGTTTCTTTAAAAAGAACAAGGACTTCTTATCACAAGTGGGAGGATGTGAACAAAACATCAGAGCCAAGGCTGATTTTCCTTGTGACTAGAAGAGGAAAAGAGTTTTATTTGATATATTTGTTGAAGTTTATAACACCTGTTGCATAGAGTAGGAATATATAGGAATAGAGACATACTACATGGCTCACTCTGTGTCTGTAACCAGTAATCAAGAGCATCAGGTAGAATAAGGAAAAAAAATAAAAGGAAAAAAAGAAAACAGAAACAAAACAAAATTAAAAAAAAAAAAAGGCCCAGATGGCAGGAACAGAATACAAATAGTACAGCCACTGCCAGAGATAGTCATTCTGAAATTTTAATTCAGGAAAAGTTTAAGCAGCTTGATCACTGCTCCTAAATCCAAATGACTGATTTGTTCCATCTCACAGAAGTCATCAAAAAGAGCTGGGAGTATATATTTTGCTCTTTTATTTCAAGAAGAAGAAAAGAAAGAAAGAAAGAAAGTCATTTATGTGGGATTTTCACTTTGAAGAAGATGACTGTTCCATGTTTATGAGTGATTCTTTAATACTATTTCTGCATTTCAGCAGTTACTGTTTTTCTTATTTCTGCCATTTGTAGGTTTAATTATCATTAGTTTAATCATGATCCAAGATAAATTTTATTTTTAAAAAATTAAAAGGACTGCATTTTTAATAATGGAAAAAAATAATAATAAACAGAAAGAGAGAAATATCCAGATAAACATCAGAATTTGACAAGATTTCTTTCAGCTCACCAGTAGAACATAAGAACATTCCAGATGATATCATATTGCTTCATCATTTCGTTATAGATACTGAGAAATAAAGGAGAGCGGAGAACAGAGGGAGCTACATTCCACGTGTTCGTTCAGTCTTACTACAAACACTTATAACCATAAAGATCTGGAAGATTAATTAGCAGAAGTTCTGGAGTCCTTGGAATGTTAACTAAATATTATACCTCACTTATTGTTTCTTTGACTAACCTAATCATTTATAATCATCTTCAACAAACAGCAATCCATGCAAATTTGCAGTTAATGTTTGCCAGTTCAAAAGATATTGAGCAATCTGCTTTTGTCCAGTAGGTGATTGGTGCATTAGGGTTTAAAAGCTTATCTGTATTTAAGATTTATAGCATTGACTTTACTTTATGGCAGCTACATACAGGCATTTGCAAAAACAAATTACTGCAGAAGTGCAATCTAATGTCATATCAGAACAGGTGGATATGGTAACTCCTGAAATACATACTATTATG
The DNA here is from genome assembly GCA_023055505.1 of Callipepla californica brunnescens. NCBI lineage: Eukaryota > Metazoa > Chordata > Aves > Galliformes > Odontophoridae > Callipepla > Callipepla californica. The sequence continues at coordinate 15,383,924 of JALIRH010000009.1, read as the reverse complement.
TTGTTCAAATTTGTATAATTAGAGACAGGAAGATAATTCACAAAGTAGAATTTCTGAGACAACATTAACACTTCTGGTAAAAGTCCTTCAATGAGACATCATCTGAATCAGAAGTTGTTTTATATTCTTTTTATTAATTCATCAAAAACAATATTTTGTCATTAACGCTGACATGCTGCACCCAGGCTTGGAGAAATTTATTACAAAGCAAATTTATGAAGTGTTCCAGATAAAAGATAAAACTAGCTTGTTATGTCACATGATTAGTCTCTTATTAACTGATTTTAAAAACCAGCCACAGCTGTAACCAGACCAGGAATGCATTTCCCACTGCAGTGAAAGGCTGTGCATTTGACAGACTACTACAGACCAACCAGAAGTCACCTAACTCTGTAGTCAGCCCCATTACAACGATGAGAAAAGGGAATTCTCTGGATGATTCAATTTTTGAAAGTCAGAGAAGCTTCCGAAAGTCAAGCAACAACCCACCAGCCAGCTCTACAGAGAGCTCTGGATCAGTATTTGTGAGGTAAATTCTGAGATTTTTGAGTACTCTATACATATTTAGTGCTGTGATGGAAAGTACAGCAGCACAGGAGGGTACGGGGACAAAGAGATAAACACAATGGTGAAAAAAACCTCTTCATTTTTGAAGGCAGTGCATGGAGAACTTATCATATGATTTGACTTTCTTCACTGCACTGGAAAATGAAGAGTAATAGTGAGTGTAAGTGGGAGATTTGTAAGAAAGGACAGAAGGGTGCTGTTTTCTCTTTGTGTAACTATTACAGTGATGTGGGACTTTGAATGTGTACTGTACACTAATACACTCAAGTCTTAAAATGAACTATGAGGGTCACCAAATGCTACCTCTGATATTTCAGTGGATCTCTGTATGAAAGAAATTTAAACTAGGTTAGAATGCAATTTTAGAATGTATTTTTATGTGTGTATTGGCCTATAGCTCATGTAAGCTACAGGGTTATATGACTGAACAACCACCAAAAGAAAAAAATCTCTTTTCTTTGGAAGTGTGCACTTGCTTGATCTTGGGATTACAGATGCACTGTAAGGAATATTTCTTAACAAATCATGCGTATTTTGGACAGCATAGATAAATGAGGAAATGTGGTGTCAAAGAATCACTAACGCACTACTATGTGATTTGAAGGGACCACTTCTGTATATTGTTTGTGTGATTAAATTAGATTTCTTTGTAGCAGGGTGACAGCTCATATTAGTAAGTGTGTAACAAGTGTATATAAGTCTGCTGGCCTCATTTTTCCATTCTGTGAAATGTTTTGACAGCTTTTTGAGACTTCATCTGTGCATCTTTCTTTCCAACTTAAGTGTCCATCAGTCCGAACAAAGAATAAGTAACCAGAAATTCTAAGTCCTAATTGGATGTCTTGGGGACTCCTACCTAGAAGTAATTGCTTATACTCTGCTTTTTGAAACAACATCCACATGGCTATTCATATACCTCTCCAGTTTCATCCTACAATTAGGCATCAAATATAAGTACATACAGTGCTGGAGGGAGAGTTCAACGCAAGCTGTTGATGTTTAACTGTTAAAATTTAGGCACTAAGAATTCTGCACTCTTTCTTCTCTCCAGCATGGAACACCAAGCATTTACCCGCTTTTTATTTACCATTACATAACTAGCACTTAAAAAGTTACATGTACTGATAGCAATGTGTTGAATCCACAAAAAGAGCAGAGTCCTTTTACTTCTGTTTCTGAAAAATCAGCCTGTCTGCCAAGTAGAAAGTGTCAGAAGTAAGATCTTCTAGAAATCTAGTTTATTCAATTGTTGCTTCAGTAAGGAATTGTTGTGATCACAAAACCCTGTGTGAAACTTCCAACAGCAGTGAATATAAAATAACAGGATGTAAATACAAGACAATCTGATGAGAAACATATATGACTAAACACTGTGAGTTCAGCAGCTCTACAGAGCTGTCACTGAACTTGCATTTCATGTGCTTGTCACAGTCGTGATTTACTTACTGAAGATGGGGCATGTGAAAAATCAGGGAAACTATTCTTAGGAAGAATTTGTGTTTTCAGTTGCTATTTTTAATACAATCCTACATACTGAGAAGATACTTCCCATTAATTAAGATGTCTCCACTGAGGCAATTTTCTGTGTTAATGATTGCTCCTGTTCATCCTAATTATTCATGCCTGAGGCCCCAAACTGACTATATACCTAAGTTTTTACACACTTCTCCTTGTACCTCAGTGTAACTGGCAGCATGCGGATGAACATGAATTTGCCAGAATTCAGGAAGTTTTTAACATTTCAGACAGGAGCACTCAGTTTATTACCATGGCTGAGTGTTGTTTCTGGCTCTCAGAGGAACTGATTTCAGAAGAAAATTAAAACTATGGAGCTGCAGTTGAGGTGTCAAACATACATAACAGAGATTTGGACACATATATAAAGCATTTTATTACCATGAATGTATCAAGATGTTCTGACATCAGAACAAAAGATAGAAGATTTTCCAGTGTTCCAGGACAAAATATTGGCGTAAATAAATAAATAGATAAATAAATAAATAGTCAATCTTACCCTTTGGAAGCCATCTCTATTGTGAAAGCCAATATCCCACATTCAGATGTTCTAAATTTTAGAAATCTTCCAGTTTTGTGGTGATGACCAGTCTTTAGAATGACCCTGAAAGAGACACACCTAGCACAAGAGAGTGTGATATTTTTTTTATTATTATTTTTTTTATCAATCTGTATCAGAACTACAGACCAAAAGTTCTGTGAGCACTGGTGAGTGGCAACATTAAAACATGAGGAAAAAAAAAAACATATATTCATGGAGGAACTAAGATTTATAAAGGCATAGTCATGGAAATGGATGTCAAGAGTGTCCTCATCATTGCTTCTGATTTGGTGCCTTATTAAATCAGTTAAGTACTCTGTTCTTGTTTCTGTTTTCCAGCTGTGACTGGGCATTAACATTTTGCCTACAGCAGAATAATGGTAAAAAATAGTTTAACGGATTGTAACAAAAAATGTAAAGACTGTTTCATTTGCAGTTAGGTTTTTGTTTGAACATCAGTAAGGATCCATATATTCAAATCTTCTCTCTGAATATTTTTAGATGAAAATGTGATTTTCAAAAGGAAATTTCTGCTACATTCCTATTATACACCACAGAAGCATGTCCAGTGCACTGCTGGGTTGAGGCTGAAGGTTCAAGCAATAAAGTTAGAGAGAAGTACTACTTTCTAAAATGTGTATTTTCTTCATATCTTAACTATGAGCACCTGTAACACTGGTTACCATTCACTGTCTTGTGTCTGGAATTTGGTGACCACTTTACATAACCTTTCTATGCAGAACATAATCTACCTAATTATTTTTCCCAGAATAATATAACTCTGGTTCTGATTCAGACAAAAGCATAGATCTGTCCAGCTCAGAAGAACAGCTTATTATTCACAAACCTCTGTGACAGAGACTGTGAAAGAATCCATATGATTATGAATTCTTTCATGTCCTCTTGTTCCCTTGTGTCCTGCTCCTTAAGCTTGCTGCCTTCAGAGTAAGAGCAATACCTTCTTCAGCTCCTAGCAAATCTAGGCAATCATTTCTTATGAAAGATTTATTTATTCTCAAAGAACCTGCACTAGCATTCATCTCCTTGAATATATTGTTGCACTTTAGAGAACAGCAGATGTCTGAAAGCTTTTCTTCACAAAAATATTCACTGAAATTAGACATATGATGAATGAGTAAAAGCATCTACATCCCTTAAAGGAGGTATTTATGTATACATCTTTACAACTTGTAGATTTGATTGTATAAATGTAAGCAGATTATTCATTACATAACAAACTGTTTCATCCCTTAGACTGAAATCTCCTTGGTGCACTTGGATTGAAATTTTTCTCCACATAATCCAAGTACAGACACTTGGATGACATTCAGGAGGCACTGAGGCTTCCTATTTAAGTCCATGGAAACTACAGCAAAGACCACAATAACGCTACTTGATAAGCAAATTCTTGCATACACAGAACACTATTTTTCAATATAGTCACCACAAATAACTACACCTTTTCACCAATGATCACGAGCAAGATCCTGCATACCATGCTGATAAAAATCTGCACCACTGAAGGTGATCATAGTAGCTGTCACCACCATTGAAATGTACCACCCACCACCTCATTGTGCTGACATCCATTGTTTGATCTCCATAAATGTTCACCAAGCATACATTTCTACAGAATTCAGCATCACACTTTTACTTCATCCACAACCCCATGTCAGATGCCATTTACTTAGCTCTTCCTGCTTAGTTGTTCAATGCATTAAATGCTGATTATAAATGGGAGAAAGAAATAAAGGGAGAAAGGGAGAAAGAACATAAATTTTACAGCCATGAAATTTCATACTTTCAGTGTAAATGACAAGATGTACACATCACAGATTTCTAACGATGCCATTCATTAAGAAACTAGGGCATGGATTGGATGTCTAGTATTCTTGCTCACCCTGACTGCATTGGGTACAGAGAAAATGTCTTGAGCTACTTGTAAAACATATAACATAATTAATGTATGCAAGTAACAAAATCTTTTTCTAAAATATGTATTTTTTACTAAAACATCAAAACAGAAACAAACATAAAACTTGTGGGATATAAACTAATTTATATATATATTTATATATTTAAACTAATGCATCAATATCTCGTTTAACAGAATAGATTGCAATTCCGAGTTCTCAAGGTGTTCAGTAGAGATTTTTGAGGAAATTTTACTCCTCCTGTGCCTCATCCCTACAAACAGCTGTATACAAATCTGCATACTGACAAAAAGCAGTGACATGAATAAGGTGTGATTGTGAAGAGAGAAATATTATTCTCCTCAAAGTGAGGTGTTATAAAGGTTTAGTAAAGACACATGATCAAATCTTGAGTTCAATATTTGATTGCAATTCAATGCATTCCATTTGAAAATTCACAGGTCAGGTATTTATGTTGTCTGAAAATGGAGTCACAAGTTTACAAAATATATTTACATATTTTAATAGTCTTGAAGCTTATTTTCTAACTCCTTTGTCAAAACAGAAAGCAAGACTGAGTATTTTCCCCAGTTACAAGTCTGTGTTTAGGCAATGTATCAGAACGCGCATCAGAATACATAGTTGCCACAAAATTATTTAGCCTGATTTCAGGCAGTACCAATCACACACCAATGTGTGGCTGTTGCTGAGCAATGGGAGCATGCCTGGGGCGAGGCCAGGCTGCTAAGTGGGGAAGAGACAACTCTATGATGGTGTATTGATGCACTGTTCATTTTCTTTTTATGTGTTGTGTAAGTATGCAGTGTGCCTCCTGCGACTCTTCACAATATGTTGTGTGAAGGGCACTGATATCAAAATGGAAGTAAAAGTGTTGATAAAGTACACATAAAATATGTTGCACACTCACTATGAAAGAGGCTGATACACATTATTAACACTCCATAAATTCTGTGAGAGAACACCTCTGCTTTTCTTTCTGGGTAGCAGTGTAGTCAATCAAAATCTTGATCATGTTTTTTTACTGGACTCATTTAAGACCTCTCTTAACAGAGAGAAATATCCCTTGCTTTGCAATCACACCTTGTTCGTGTCATCATTTTTTGGCATCATGTACATTTGTGAGCAATCATGTTCAGGGATGAAGAACAGGAAAAGTAAAATTTCATCAGAAATATCTGGTGAACAATCTGAGATCTGACTAAGAACTTCAACTACTGCCATCAAACCTGCCATACGCATTTGTTTCCCAATAGTGAGGACATGTATCCGACTAAGTTTTTGGGTTTGTTGCACTTTTGGGGGTGCATTTGTTTTAATTCAAAATATTACATGTTTTTAACGAGGGCTGCTTTGAAAGTAATGCCTCCTATTTTATTATATTGGACAATAATGTTAGAGGAAGATGATGGTTGTATGGCAGCAGAAGATAAACCTTTCCACCAATATTCCATTACATTTTGTTGCCATAAGACACAGGGGGGCAGCCTGGCAAAATAGTGTTTGACATGGAAGTGTGGACGAAGTAAAGGTGAGCCACTGAATTCCTCAATTTAGAAAAAATTGCATCCACTGAGATTCCTCAATGCTTGCTGAACGATTATGGAGACCAAACAATGGATGTGAGCATGGCGAGGCAGTGGGTCAGGATTTCCAGCACTGGTGAGCATGGTAAAAATGTATGGCTAACAGTGCTGACAATGTGGAAAAAACAGTGTTTTGCACCTGAGAATTTGCTCCATCAAGGTGTTACTGTGCTCTTTGTATATATTTTCATTTCCATGGACATAAATCAAAGGCATTACTTCTGGAGCAACCTATGTATATGTAATCCAAGATGAATTCCCTCTTTACAGTGTGGCCCAGGGAGGTCAAAGTGTTGAACACCACCATGGTAAAAGAAAACATTGCAATTGGGGTAGTGAGTGGTGATCTTGCCAGTATTTTACATTTTTTGTTTCCATGTGATTTCATGTGCATCTAATTAATTTATCGTGACAGCTTTTCCCACTACTTCAACTCTACTTTTTCATTCTCTGTTGTTTTGCTGTGTTTGACCCTTTAACATAGACTTTTCAGGGCAGGAACAGGAAAAGATCCTTTGCAATTTTTTTGCATATGTAAGACTCACTGTGCCTCGCTAAATAAAAACAAAGTTCTTGATCATATTCCACCCACACGAACAGCAGAATCATGTTATTCAGATTAACATAGGAATGCATTATTGTGTTCTGGAGTTGTTGCATCACACATGTTTCGACAAGGCTACTTACGAAGTTTCTTTTTCAAACCCTCCAAAAGGAACAAGTCAGAGAAACCCCTTTTTACTTCCACTGACAGAAACTTACATTAACAGTATGTAAAATAAATAGGAAAGAGGCACTAAAGAATTGGAACTTTGCCAGAACCAAGTCTCTGACAGGAGTAAAGATATCATCATATGGGATCAAGTATTACTCACTTTAAATAACTAGGCTGCAAGCATCCATTTATTTCAATGTAACTTTCTTTTTACAGCAAATGCCTTGGCTGTTCAATACAAAATGCTCTGCATACCTCAGTAATGGAGCCAGTCAATACTAGAGCAAGAGATTATGCTCCAGGAGACAAGCAACAACCTCGTTTTCTTTTGTCACTATGGTCTGGGAATGAGCCTCTGGAGAGGAGTGAGCAATACAGGCAGCAGTAGCGTTTCTCTCACATAACTAAATCTGCCAGAGATTGAAAATCAAAGCACTCAAAATGTGACTGATTTTATTTGCTCAAATATTTAGACATCAGATTCTCACAACACTGTAAATCAGCATTATTCTGCTGGAAGTAGCAGAACAACATAGGACTAAAAAAGCAGCTGATACATTTTTAGTGCATCCCAGTAATGAAAAGCCTTCAAAAACAAGACAAAGGGCAGGCAGTCACTTTTCCTACTGACTCCAGACATACTGTGCATGCCATGCTTGCACACACGGATAGTGAGAACAATTCCTAGGGAACCCAAAGCCTCATACAGGTTGTTGCACCCAAGCAAAGGGTGCTGGGTGCTAGCAGATGCAAGAAGACAGCCCTGTTTTTAAGTTCCTGCTCTATATTGTAGCCCAGATTGTTGAAGTGAGACACATTCTGTTACACCCTTTCCATGAATGGGACTTGACTACAGAGCCAAAGACTGTCTCTGACTTAAGGTGAGGATTGAAGCTCAGTAGACAGTGTCAAATCTGCTCAGGTACTGAGTAGGGTAGCACGAGGCAGCAGAATTTCAAAGTTACAGCACCAAACAGATGTGGATGATATTTTCTACAGCCTACGGGTCATTGTTTTCCACATGGGCCTTGTCTTTTACACCAAGTAATGCAAAACCTTGTTACTGGTTTCTCACAGGAATTACCTATTTAAAATTCTTCCCTTTCTGTACAGCTTGTCACATAGTCTTTACAGTTTATCAGACTGGAGACAAAACACATCCAGCCCAGCTAGGATCATTCCATCTCATTTTCTCCAGGCTCTGTGCACCCCACCAGCTGTGGCAGCCCTGAGCCTTTTAAGCTTTGACAGCTGTTTCTCCTTCATGAGTTCCCAAATATAATGCAACATTACTTAATACTGAGTTCTTCCTCTTTTACGCTGTGGAAGCATCAAGCATCAATCCATGAATCTTAGCAGTGCAAGTGGAACATATACTTGCATCTCTATCCTACCCTAATACCCACTGAGAACACTCCTACATATATATATTACCCACAAGCTACAGTGAATGGGTCTGATAGCTATGAAGAAAACTTAATAACTACTATTAATTCACTGATGTGTTCTAAGACATTAAGTGATCAAAAATGACACCTCCTTAGAGATGCTACTTCGAATTTTTGTGCCGAGATCGGCCTTTCTTAGGTCACATTCTTAAAACCACAGACTTTTCCTGTGTGACGGTGTTTTGTGCAACTACTAGCTCCACAAATTGAACAGTTATTAAACCGTAAGTTAAGGAGTGTTTTCCGTATACGTACACTCACATTTTGTGCTTCTGATGACCCAGCACGGGAACCTGCTAGATTTCGCCTACTTTTGCCTAGTTTTCCAGAGCTGACCAACAAGCCTCGGGTGGTGCCGAAGAGAACGAGGTCCTCCAAGGCCTTATCAGGTGAAATGCGGGCTCGTGGTCACTCAAGCCCCCGCTGCGGCAGAGGGCTAGCGCGGCTGGTAGGCAGTCCGGCCTGGGCAGGCTGAGACGGTGGGACACAGAGCCCACGCTGCGAGCAAAGACTCCTCTCTGCTGCCCTCGCGTAAAACAGTAAGGAGCTTCGCCCTTCTTGCCGTCCCGGGCCGGCGGCCAGGAGGAACCGCTTTAAGCAACGCCTCCGCTACGCTACGTTCCGCCCCCGGCTTGGCCCTCCGTCTCCGGCCCGTAGCGGTGGGACCCGCCCCGGGGCGGGGAGCGAGGGGCGCGTCCCGTCCCGTCCCGTCCCGTCCCGTCCCGTCCCGTCCCGTCCCGTTCCACCGTGTCCCGTCCCGCCGCGGCGGCGGAGGGTCGGGCAGCGCGGTGAGGTGCGGTGCCGATGGTGCTCATGACGGAGCGGCGGTGCGATGCGGAGGAGTGGAAGGCTGGGCGGACCGCCGGCCTGCGGGAGCATAGGAGAGCCTTGCATCTGTGAGTAGGACGAGGCGTGCGGAGCCGGGGAGGGGTTGCGGGTGGGCGGCCCGGGGGTCCCTGCGCGTTGGCCGCGCTGTGAAGTTGAAGGGAAAGTGGTGAGCAGCGCTCGCTTCTCAGCGCGGCCGCTATCCCCGGCTGTTTCCGGCAGATTGCGGAGTTGTGCTCCGCTCCTCCGGAAGCCCTGAACTCGGCCAAAAAATGCTCGTGGCGAGCGGGGTTGGGCTTGAACCCGGCAGAAGTGCCCCAGAGGAAAGGAGAGCTTGTCAACGGGCGCCGAGGCCGAGCAGCGCGAGTCGAGGGGCTGCCCCGGCGCTGCCGGTCCTCGCCGCCTGAAGCTGGCTGCTCCCGATGGCTCGTCGCCTTCCGAGGAGGCCGCGGGTCGCTCGGGCGGTTGTGACCCCACGGAGTGACCGTCAGGCGATGACCGTGCTCAGAACGAGCAGCCGAGTTCCTTCCCCGGCTGCTGATTCACCTGGGAGCAAGCTGTCCCAACTGTCCTGCTTGAGTGGAGTGTCTGGGAAAGGCGATACTGGAAAATCTGCCACTTTTTCATGAAGGAGAGAGAGAGAAAGCAATCATTACTTGCTCCTAATGTGGGATGATTTTTCTCCCTTGAGAATTTTTCTTCCAAAAGTTGTAATCTCTCAGAAAACAGAGCAAAAAAAGAAGGAAAAGTTACCAGCAACTTGCTCCCTTTCTAGAGGAAAAGTGTGGGAAGTTCTGTGTTTTTTGTCAGCAGTTGTATCCCCAGTCTTCAAGCAGGTGTATTCCCGAAGTTTGTGTCACAGTGAAATCTGTTGCTTAATCAAAGTTTATTTGAAGCATCCAGCATCCCGTGAGGTTACAGCCATGTCAGTGACATTCTGCAGTTGGGCCAGGAGTACTAGACAGCATAGAAAAAGTCTTCTGTCTGAGTAACTGCACAATGCTCTTTTACGTCCCATCCTTGAGAGGTGTAGTCTTAACCGGCATGACAAATGGCAGAGTCTTCTTTTTAGCATCTCTGGTATGAGGAAGGGCTGAGTAACCTAGGTCTGTTCAGGCTGAGTAACCTAGGTCTGTTCAGCCTGGGGATAAGAAAACTGAGAGGGGATCTGATTAATCTTCATAAATATCTAAAGGGACGTGAGAGGCAAATGGTTGAGGCCAGGCTCTTCTCAGTGATGTATAACATTAAGACAGTGGCCTAAGACTTGATCGTAGGGTGTTCCATACTAACACGTGGAAGAAATTTTTTACAGTAAAGGTGATGGAGCACTGGAACAGGCTGCCCAGAGAGGTTGTGGATGGTCTTGAATCTTCATTCAAGACCAAGTTGGATGTCTGCCTGTGTGGCCTATTGTAGGAACCTGCTTTAGCAGGGGCATTGGACTCAATGATCTCTCGAGGTCTCTTCCAGCTCCTGCAGTTCTGTCATTCTGTGATTCTTAGCCATTGGTTTTTGTACATACACCTAGAACATAGATATCATTTGGGGCAGCTTCTTGGTTTTCTGTTCTGCAGGCTACAAAAAGTTCAGTAATGCTGGCCTGGGCAACAGAAGAATGAAAGTACTGTGGTACCAAAAAATGTTGGAATGTTTTATTTTAAATTAGAAAGTTGTGCAGCTGTGTAATAGCTGGAAACAAAGCTGGAATGTATTTGCCAATGCTATTTTAACTGTTAAGTTGATCCCTGAAGAAGTGCTATGTTCATTTTGCCTTGAGTTAATGTCAAAAACAAAATAACATTGGTTTGACTGAAGTGCAGCTGTAAGGAGATTGTTCAGCTGAAGAACAGAGGCAGCATCTTGGTTTTGATTCTCATAGCGCTGAGCTAGCAAAAAGTTGAATTGCTGAAGATTTGTTTCTTAAAAAAAATTCATAAATAAGTGTGTGCGTGTTGGGGTGGAGGGGATGTTCTTTCACTTCGTGTGCTGCCAGAGAACAGTGCCCTACCAATAGGGCTTCTACTTGAAGAAAATTCTACTGGAGTCATAGAGGACTGTGGAATCGTAACATTTTCCAAAGTGAAAGGGGGAGAGACACATTTATGTGTATAGTTATCTGTACTTCCTGAGGGTATACTTAAAACATTGTTTTGCATCGAGGTGGACTTTGAAGCTCAAAATGCTTCAGCATCCGTAGTGATTTCCGATGGGGATGGATGCTTCTCATGGATTGAAGTTTCTGTTTTAGTCATTAATTTAAATATTTGATATGAGAACATTATATTTGTCTGCAAAGTGATTAGGAAACTTTACACAGGAAAAGTTGAACATGTTCATACTGATGTAGGAGGTGGGATTCTGTAGCATATTCTGTAATAGGTTCATAATCTCTACAGAGCTTGCATGACATTTGCAGAACAAAATACCCCACTGATTTTACTGAATAGATGTGTGCTGTTGTTATGGACACCCAGAGTAACAGTGTGCCAAAACTATGTTCTTAAGTGGAGGTCTCTGCATGTGGACTGGAACAAGGTAATGTCCAGCTACTGAGTATAACTTAAACAAATGAGGAGCTGAGACTCATGACATTGAAAGATTTGGAAACTTCTTTTTTTCCTTTGAGCACGTTGTAGGTCCTGGAGAAAATGTACTACTGAAAGCAACAGAAAATGCTATGCTCCAATTATGTACTTCTGGGGAAAAAAGAGAATGTGATTTTATGGTGTTTTTCTCTGCGTTGTGCTACAATAACAGGTGTTACCTCTTAACTGTTTATCAGCTGATAACTTCGAAGATTATTAATTGGTCTGTAAAGAGAAGCATTTAAATTTGAGACAAAATAGTTTTCTGGTCTTGACAAGTTTTATTTGTTCATGATAATTGTTTTTAATTGCTCCTATATGTTTTTTTCTTCCTATTATTCTTCTTTTGTTCGTGAATGTGTATGCTTAACATTCAGGGCAACTTTTCTTAAAAAAAGAAAAAAATGCGAACTTGTGTCATGTGTAAGTGCATAAGTATCTCTTGAACCCAAACAGATCTTTTCTTTATGTTGAAACGCATCACTGACTAGCCTGAAATACTCCCAAATGTGTGGTCTTTGAGAACTGCTTCTTGGCCACATAATACTCTTTGTAAGTACATGTTAGGCTCTGGGTTTGATTGCTGGTGTTTGACAGGTGATACCATGCTTACTGCTATCACTACTGGGACCAGTAATCTCTGTGGTCTATACAAGGCTGTTGCCACATGCATGTACTATGCTGTTTAAGTGGAAAGCATGTACCCACATCATTTCAGCTAGACTGAGGCAAAAGAAGTGAACTTGCACTGTTAGAGCTAGTCTTTGTTTTCACTTTGTCTTGAAGCAGATAAAAAGCTCTCAGTCCTCAAATAAAATTTGTACTTGGCTCAGACAGTCTTTGGCCTCCATCCTTGAGAAATAGCACACTAAGAAGATCAGTAAGCATCCCAGAAAACTAGAAGGAAATAATGTGCAAGATGCAGATAGACGTCAGAGAAACTCAACAGGACAGAGGATGTATGGACAGTATGAAGCTTTCCTGCTCTGTGAATGTATGGTAGAAACCTTATGGAGCAAAAGTTCCTGATGCCCCCCAAAAATCAGTCCTTTCTGGGTAGGTGTACTGTAGAGATCCATTCCTATGGCCACTTCAGTGGTTTAGCCTTCTGACAATCTTGCCATAGAAGAAATGTTAGGTTTCGCACTACCTGTGGGCAAAAATTGGCAGACAGAATGGTACGGCTGATACCTTGGTAAAACTGTATAGTCTTTTCCTGGGAAAGTGAGCTGTGTTGACCCTGGCATCCTTTCTCCTTAAACTGGGATCTTTAACACCATTTGAAAGGAAATCTTGAAGCCATTAATATGTGCCTCATTAGACTTTGTTAGCTGATTAACTTCTGCTTTCTTCCTCCTGGCTAGCTTTACTAATACACCCTTTCTCCTCCCTTCTAGTTGTTTTTTTTCAGTTTAGGCTATCTATTAAAGACAGACCATGTATGGTCTTGAGGCTAGTTTTGTAATTACCTCTTATTCTACACTAATTGAAGTTTTGTTTGATCTGGATAAGAAACAATGTCCTAGTACAGAAGTCTAATAAAATTATATACTTGCCCATTCACTTCTTGGAAATCTTAAGAGTCCATGTAAATTTGCTAAGGTTAGCATAGGAAGGAGTAAGTTTTGCCATGAGGAATGGCATGTAGACCACAGATATGCTCAGTAAAATGGAGAAGATTTACGGAGCATTCAGACTTCGTGTTCTGTGATGCAGAAAATAGAAAGGCAGCCTAGTCCAACAGAAATCTGGTCACCATTTGTTACATCTGATTCTAATAATACATTTTTCAAGACTATGTAAGAAAAATGATTCTATGCATGCTGTGTTACAATCAAAGGCACTGATGTGATTAATGTTGTTTAGAACCATTGTTGAGTGTAACAGTATTTACTACTATGAAACAATAACTTTTGTATTGAGGACATTTATATTGTTCTTGTCTTTTCCTTGAACACGTAAGCAGATCTGAAAATACATAAATTATGGATTGCAGAGATAATTATGGGATAATATGCACTGTTAGACCCTTGGAGATCAGGGAGCCTCCAATAGTTACTTCACTTCAATCAGTTTCCATCCTTAATGTTAAGTGGAATGAAACAGGGTAGGTGAACACAATTAGTTAGACAGTTGTTTTCATTTCTAATTGGCATTAGTCTTTGTTGTGTGCTTTTCTTGCTGGGAAACCTACAAAACCAAACACTGCAGTTGGGCACACCTTGCAATAAATCTTTTGAGATTTTGTGCATAAATAGTTGCCTTTTATACAGAGAAATCTTCTTAATGATTGTAGATTATCTGTTGTCAACACCAGGAATCAAATGAACTGCTACACGGTAAGACTTAGTCATACTTTTATTCATGAATATCCTGATTGAAAAACCAAAGAACCAGATTTTTTTGTTTTTATTTTTTTTGCCATGCATTTATTAGAACTGTTTATATGCAGCATATAGAATTATTATGTAACAAGAGCGAAGAAACAAGTGATTAAGTTTGGCAGCCTTAGTTTGTAACTATGAGGACAGGGGAAGGAAATAAGGTGTTTGTAGGATTGCTGCCAAAATTTTCCTGCGATCTCTAAATGTTTTGCCTTCTTAATAGCAGTTGTTAATATAATTGCTGATGCCCAGGGTTTTGTGTGCTTGATTCTTTGTTTGTTTAGATGCTGATGCAGTCCATTACAACTATGTACATTTTCTTTTTTCAAAAACACAGTTAATGCTGGCAGCCAAGTCTTATATTATGTGGAGGCATGTTTGTGTTTCTTCTTCAAGACAGAGATGTGGCTTCAGAAAGTGAGGCCAAACCTTTGTACTTCTGCTCCAGTGATCATGCCTCACTTATATGAATGCTTAAGTTGTTCCTGAGAGGGATTTATGCTCTTTCTGCACAAGTTATATAGCAGATCTAATTGATGGATCTCTGTGATCCAGACACATAAAAGCCTTTGTCTTCTTTTCTACTCCCTGACCAAATCATAGATTAAAAAAAAAAACAAAAAAAAACCCTAAACTTTCTCTCCTTTTTTTCCTATAACCTCTGCAAGCTAAAGATAACAATGCCGCCTAATCTAAAGCTGCATACTTTTTCTTCAATAAAACTGTGATTCTTGGATTCTATCTTCTGCTTAGTAGGGCAGAACAAGGAAATAGAAAAAAACTTTCCACCTTAAAACTACCAGCCAGAAGGAGAATGAAAAGAATGCATGCTCCAGTCCAAATATGAAGGAACATTTTCCCCTGAGGCATGATTGTCCAACCTTTCTGCTTGCCCAGGCAGCATTGAGTGAAGAGGAATTGTCTTGGGCTGCATATAAAACACATAATATAGTTAATATATACAAGCAACAAAACTATTTTCTAATACAATTATTTTTATTAAAACATAAGAGAGCGAAAAAAACACACAACTAGTGGATGACCATGCTTTTGTGAAACTAATGATTCAGTGGAAGTGCTTGTATTTCTTAGCTAGTTCTCAAGATATATCAGATTTTTTGATAAAATTTTATTCTTCTGGTGCTTCATCCTTGAAAACAGTTGTTCACAAATGTACATAATGCCAGAAAGCGATGATGTGAATAAAATGTGATTGTGAAACAAGTAATATTTTTTTTCCTCTTAAGATAGGTCTTATAACAGTCTAGTAAAGAGACATTATGACATTTTTTTTCTTCAGTTGTCTGATTGCAACTCTTTATATTACATTTGAAGATATGCGGATAATATATTTATGTCAACTGAAAATGGAGTCACAAATATACAAAAAAATTGTTGGTTTTTTTTTTCAATCTTGAAAGCTATTCTCAAATTCCTTTACCAAAATGGAAATCAAGGCTGCATATTTCTCTCTAAACACATAGGCCAATGCATCAAAATGCATAAAATTATTTGCTATAACTTAAGCTTGGCATAATTTAACTTCAAACACTGTTGTGGTTTGAAATGTGGCATAGTTAAGTTGATTTACACATTGAAGATGGATGTTTAACTCACTTAAAGAAGTGGCAGAATCCATGAAAAATGATAAATCTCTGAGCAAGTTCTGGCACACATACACCTATTCCTTTTGATTCCATAAATTACTTGATTTCGTTTGCATTTTACCCAAACTTACCCACGTTCCTTCGGAAAAGTAAATGGTGTCCCCATAATCAGTATCTGTATATTTAAGAAACTCCTAGAATTGGCAATGATTCAAATCTGTTTTTGGTTAATTTGGTCATGTTATATCTGCAATGCCAGTCCACAGATTGTGCATGTCTGCCTTAAGGGCTTTTGCTTGTTTTTGTGGTTTTTTTTTTCCTGAAAAATGTGCCTGTCAGGACAATCAGTGTTGGTCATGTGTTGGTCTTCGCTGTGTCTATATTCAGATAAATAGTTGTTGGGCACCCTGCTGTTACTTATGTGAAAATTGCATCTCAGGAACACTGTGGAGTTCGGCAAATGCGTATAAGAGGGCTTTTTCTTTTTGAAGTTGATAACTGAAATGGAAACTCTTTGACAAGACAAGAAAGCTAAATGGCTTATGTTCCTGTTCTAGTGTTAACCTAATAAAATATCTTGTTATAGTGTCTCATGTTTCAGAGCACAGGGAATTCTTCTGTGTTTTCTTTTTTTTTTTTTTCCCCCTGTGGAACTTGATAGCAGTCTGGTTTTGATTAGACAGAGAATACAGCCTGTTAATAATAGATGGTATTTGGAGCAGAGAATTTACATACTTGCTGATGACGTCTGTGGTGTCACAGTGATCTTTCTGATGTCCAAGTGTGAAAGTTGATCCAGTTATTATGTGAAATGTCTATTCAGATGAGAAAAAAAATTACTTCCTCTGCTCTTAACAAAGTCAGAGGGCTTTCTTTTTGATGTTAACTCAAAAATTTCATTCATTCTTTTAAGAAATATGTAGGGATACAGACACCTGAAATGCTCACATGTAGTTGTGTTCCCAGAGAGATGTGTGAAATACAACACAACAAGTAGATCTGAAATCAATTATCTTGATCTATAAAATAACACTTAATATGAAAATGTCTTTGACTACGAATAATCAGTGCTAATTGATGTCAGGTTCCCACCTATGCCCACAGATGTATTTCATGAATGATATGCATAGAGTAATTAACACATGGCATATATGTTCATGCTCCCATCAATGTCTATGATATTCAATTAACATATCACAATTTAATTTTGTCCCCGTTATGTGATACATGGCTGTGGTTTATTAAGATGAGAATTAGCCTGCTCCTTGAATTTGAAGTTGTTGAAACTCAGTTTGGTTTATACCAAGCATGTGAAACCCATGGCCCGCAGGCTGCAGCTGGCCCAGCCGAAACTGTGCTGCAGCTAGCCCCTGCCCCACACCGTTATGGTGAAGGCTCCTCCCTGCCGAGCAGCCCAACCCTGTGCATATGCATGCATCAGTGTGCAGTTTACACTGTCTGGCCTGAAACCGGGACACAGGAGGGGTGCAGTGCAGTGCTAAATAAAGTTATGGCAAATAGCTGTGTGTATTCTGATACATTGCCTAAACACAGTCCTGTGAACAGAGAAAACTGTGCAGCCTTGCTTTATTTTGTGATAATGGAACTTGAGAACTGGTTTCAAGATATATAAAAAAAAAAAGAAGACAATGTTATTTTGACAATTTGCAACTCTATTTTCAGTCAGCGTGTAAAAACTACTTGCTGGTATGGAATGCATGGTGCTGCAATAAGAAATTCAACTCAAAGAAAAGTTTGGTCATGTGTCTTTACCAAACCTTTACAAGACCTTTCTTAGATGAGAATAATATTTCTCACTTCACAGTCACACCTTATTCATGTCATCACTTTTTGGCAGGATGTACATTCATGAACAGATGTTTTCAAGGATGAAGTATAGTAAGAGTAAAATTTCATCATAAATATCTGATGAACACTCTGAGAACTTGCTAAGAACCGGAGCTACAACCACTGAACCAGACTGATGCATCACTTTCACAAAAACAAGGTCATATATTGCATTAGTTTTATGAGTTGGTTGCTTTTTTTTTCGCTTTGTTTTAACAAAAAATATTAAAGTGAGTTTCGTTACTTAAATATGTTTAACCATATTATATATTTTATGAGGATTGTTCTGTTCTGAATGTAGTATCTCCTATTTTATTCAATTGACCCATGACATCAGAGGTGTGTGTTGGTGATGTGACAGTAGAGGCTGAACCTCCCCACCAGTATTCTATTATGTGTTGTTGCCATGCAACAGATGGTTCCAGAGAAGCAGTCTGACGAAATGGCATCTGACATGGAAGTGTGGATGAGGCAAAGGTGGGGAATTAAATTCCTCCATGGAGAGAAAAAAAAAAAAAAATGGCACCTGTTGAAATTAATTGGTACTTCCTAAATGTTTATGGAGACCCAACAGTGGGTGTGAACACCGTAAGACAGCAGGTGCTGCATTTCAACAGTGGTGATGGCAACAGTGTGGGACACCTCCCCTGCTACAGATATGTGGCAGCACAGCGTATTCATTGATCTTGTTCATTGCCGGTGAAAATGCATAGCTAGCAGTAGCATCTTGTTGAAAAATAGTGTTTGTTAGCTGAGAATTTGCTCTGTTAAATAGTGTTATTGCTCTTTTTTGTTGTGGTTCCCATGGTAATAAATAGGAGGCATTTCTTTTGGAGCTACCTGCATATATACAGCCCACAATTTCTACTGACTCAACATGGCCCAAGCAAGCCGAAAGGTTGAACACCCATGATTTTACCCATTCACTTTCCACCTTTAATTATAGGGTATACGCACCTAAGTAGGTCAGAGTACACAAATACCAAAGGTATTCCGTTGGGATACATTATGTATGTTCTTAAAATCTATTATAGCGTTTGTTAATCAGCGAGCTGTTGTTTTGTGATTAGGGTGTAATTCATTTTCTGTCTGTTTTGATAGTTCTGGAGTCTCAGTGACAATCAATGCTTGTTTTTCCAGTTGCACGGTAGGAGTGATACTTGGTCTTAGAAGTAGATAAGACTGTAACAGTATTCAGAGGCATATTTCTCTAGATGTGCTTTCCCCCATTAACAGTGCTTGTGCCTCATAGCACTGTACGATAGCGGTACAGATACTGGAGTCTGTGTGAGCATTTTGCACCCAAGTGACCAAACTTAGTAGAAACATACAGCTCTAAAATCCTTGACTATAGCGCTGTTTATGGTTTATCCAGTACCATTCCAATATGCTATGAAGAGGACAGCAGGATAGTTTACAAAGAAAAAAAATATTTTCATCAGTCCTGGAGTGAAATAATTCACCTATGTAAGGTATGAATGCAAACCTATCAGATGAAATACTTCAGAGTCCAATTACATGAACAAAAAAGGTTTCTTCAGTCTGGCTTGGGGTGGAAAAGAGTTTTAATGGAATGACAGGATATAGCTTCTGAAAGAAGATTTACAATTCAGTCAAGTTTAGGCCCAGTGAAAGGAATGCTGAGAAGATGGCTCCATAGGGGAATGGCAAGTGAAGGGATATCTGTGCTAAGGAGGTGGCCTCTGACTGCAGCACACTTAGCGAAGCAATTATTGTATATTATCATACTGCCTTTCAGTCATCTTTGCCTGAAGGTTGTCTCTGGTATATTTTGAGCCTCTCCCTTTAATTTTTAGCTTCTGAATGTATAAACGGTTCATCTGAATTTACTTATATCTGCAAGTAAGAGTAGCTTAAGAAACAATATCTGTTAATGTTTTGGCCTTGTACGCAGGTACAATTTCTTTAACCAATCCCTTTGATCTGCTTATATCTGTCCAGTTAGAGCAATAACTACTTAAATGAGCTGAAAGATACAAGATGTCATTATATTTGTGATAACCATTTCCATAAATATTGTACCAAACCTGCTTGTGGACTGTGGAGAGGTTATTGTTTGAGGTAGCTGGGCTTGTTCAGCCTGGAGAAGAGAGGTTCCAGGAAGATCTCATTGCAGCATTCCAGTACTTCAGTAGGAGAGGAAGTGACTCTTTACCTGGTCTGATAGTGATAGGGCAAAAGACAATGTCTTTTAGTTTAAAGAGGGGAAATTTAAGTGAGATGTTAAGAAGAAATTCTTTATTCGGAGGGTGGTGAGGCACTGGCACAGGTTGCCTGAAGAAGCTGTGGATGCCCCATCCCTGGAGACATTCAAGGCTGGGACGGATGGGACCTGGGCAATCTGATCTTGTAGTTAGCAACCAGTACCCAGCAGGGAACTTGGGACTTGATCTTTAGGATCCCTTCCAAACTAGACCGCACTGATTCTGTGGTGCTCCGCACTCTTTCAGTTGATTTTTTTCAATGTGAAAAATGTTTCTTTTCCTATCAACAAGATGCCATTTCAAAGTTTACATTCTTTGCTGTAATGCTTGCAAATATCATTCATTTATATGCAACTGTTGTTAACAGCAGTAGTTAGGGCAGTATTATTTCTGCAGTGCTGCTGATCTTTTTGCTTGTTTGTTTTGCATGGGTTGCTGACTTTTGTGATCTTTTTACAAAGCATTCATGAATCCTGACTTAGACTTGAAAATGTAAGGAGCACTTTAATTTACTTATGAATTGATAAAAGATGTTTTTAAGTCATGCCATGATCTTTGCTTCTCCAGAAGGTCAACTAAAATTAGATTCCTTCTGACATTATAAAGGTAATTATTAAGAAATTAACCACTAGGTAGAGCTACAAATACTGTAAATACAAGGACACATTCTTATATTGTGTTTCATTGTGTGTAAAGGCAATGTGAAGAGGCTGAAGGAGGGATATACTGAGACTGTGATGGTTGGGAGGAGTATATTCTATTAACTGCATTCATTAGGATGTGCTTACAAGGACATCTCTCTTGCAATATTTTGGAGCCAATTATTGCCTGGGTAGATTCCTTCTATTCTCAACTGTAGGAGGCAATTCTGGATATTCAGGACCAACCTGGATGCTTTCCTGTGCAACCTGCTGTGAGGAACATGCTTTAGAAGGGAAGTTTGGACTTAATGATCCCCTGAGGTCCCATCCAACCCATCTGATTCTGTGATTCCGTGGAGAGGCAGCCAGGCTGGCGTGGAATAGCTCCATTTTTCTGCACAGAACAGTGAGCAAAATTCCTGTGGCTAAATGCTCTAGCATCTGGAGACAGCTAGAGAGAGTGAATTCAGGCAGTAGCTATTCGTGTTTGGCAGTAGTTAGGAAAGATGCTTGAGGTGCTCAAAAGTCGAGACAGTATAAAAGCTCATGGGTTTAACTGTGGAACAGGGAATCATTTATGGATGGGGGAAAGAGAGTATGAGTGGTAAGTAATAGTATGTCTAGGAGTGGTAAGTAATAGTATGTCTAGGAGTAACAAAACATCTTACCGTGTTGGAGAGTGCAAGTGAATACCAAACCCCAAGGCATATGTACTTGTTTTGAAATAGGTTTTTTGTAGTAAGTGTGGTTGTTACCTGCTTTGATCTGCCAGGAGTACTGCTTTTTCAGAATAAGCAAGCTGTTCATGGTCTGATATTTGCAGGGTTTGCAAGCTGTGAGAATACAGGGTTTCCTTTGCTTGAGGGGAGCACCTTTTTTTTAATTTAAAATGTTAAATAACATAACATTGCTAATTTAGGTTTTTCAGGCAAAAGGTCGAATTCCAGTTAAATCAGACCATTTAATTCTAATGTCTGTTGGTGGAAAGTAAGAGCTGATGCTTTGTGGTCAGTTAGGGCAAATCCAAGGATAAAGCAATGCAGAAACAATTTAATTTTTCCTCATAGGATTTTTAGTGCTGTGACACTTTCAAGTAAATACAAAGTGTGAATTGACTTAGCAAGTGTCAACTCAGTGCCCCTGTGGTGAGGGGTGTTAAGTGTTGGGAAGGATTAGAAAGGGGAATAATTGCTATATGAAGCATGAGTCTTTAAGAGCAAATCCCAGAATCAGCGAGGCAAAACTCCATGGCTTTAACCCTAATTTAGCTGTGAAGTAGAATACTACTGAATTCATTTTATCTTCACTGAGACATTATGAGGTGTGTCTCCTGATCTTATTTCCGAAAACATAATAAAAGCTGAAAATCGGACGCTCTTACTAAAAACAAATGGAATTAATCGAGGAATCTTTGTCAGCAAAACAGTTATCTTAGTAGGAAAAATAATCTTTTTATTGACATAGCACTGTCATTTGATGGCAGCGCTGTTGTTGTAAATCTGTAGAAATTAAACCCTGTAATGAAAAGTGTCTATAAATGTAGTCATTTGTGTTCAGGCACTTAGATAGCAGGCAGCATAGTTTGTTTTTCTTTCCTGTTTAGAGCGCCCTATAATCATGCCGAAGCTTTGGTATTTACACACACCTTTAGGAGGTGTGTGTATATGTGTGTATCTACATGTTGTGTCTTCTTTTAAGCTATTACCTTTCTTCAGACCCAGCTATTAATAATGGCTTTTTCCACTAAGTTTTCTAATAGAAGAAAATGTTGAGGGAAAGCTTTAACATATTACTTATCCCTGACTCTGTTTCCTTAATACACATTTATGAGGCAGTTCTACATGCTATGGAAGGACAGTGCGCTGTCACAGCAGTTCTGCTTTTGTAAAGAAAAACGTAGCATTTTTGACACTTAGACCCTTTTTTGTTAATATTGTACACAGACCAAATCCTGTGGAAGAGGTAAGTGAGGCAAAATGGGATCCAGCATCCTCCTGCAACAGAGAACCATAAATACTGTTAAGAGTGAGGTGTTGTCATGCAGGATGTTTATCACCCGACCTGATAATCAAATTTTGATTAGTCATCGGATCTAAGTACTAAAAGTGAAACACATTTTTCCAAAATGGGACTTCACATTTGGAAAGGAAACCAGAGCTGCAGATGTCATGAGCACTGTAATATCCATGGCAAGATCTGAGTTTGCCTCTCCTCATTACTGAAATACCAGTACTGTGGCTCTTAGCTGTTGAGATGAATAATCATAAAATCATAGAATGGCTTAGGTTGGAAGGGACCTTAAAACCACCTATTGCCTACCCCCTTTGCCATGATCAGAGTTGTCACCCACTATATCAGGCCACCTCAAGCACCCCTCCAACCTGGCTTTGAATGCTTTCAGGGATAAGGCGCCCACAGCCTCTCTGGGCAAGTTGTTCCATTGCCTCACCACCCTCTGAGTAAAATGTTTCTTCCTATAATCTGTGCTAAATCTCTGTCACACTACTACCAGATCGCATAAAAGTTTGTCCCCCTCCTGCTTGTAAGCTCCCCTCAATTACTAGAATGCCACAATTAGGTCTCAGTGGAACCTTCTCTTTTCCAGGCTAAACAAGCACAGCTCCCTCAATTGTTCTTCATAGAGGGGTGCTCTGTTTCTCTGATCATCTTCATGGTCTTCCTCTGTAAACACTCCAACATCTCCATATCTTTCTTGTAGTAGGGCCTCAGCCCTGATGAAGTACTCCAGGTAGGGCCTTTTAATGGCAGAGTAGAGGGAACAATTACTTTCCTCACTCTGCCTGAGCATTACACCATCCACACAGCCAGTTCATTCAACTGATCTGTTCTCTTTCTGCCTGGGTCCCAGTCTCCAGTCAAGAAGATCAAGGAGAACACTACCTGTGCATCTGAGTGCTTCAACATCTTTCCAATGAATATAAAGTCCTTGCAATACTGAGAAGTCAGTAGATAAGACTTTTCAGGACCTTAGTGTTAAAGATGTCATAATTTTGTTTTTCATTTTGTTCAATAATGGCAATACGTTGAAGTGGCATTTGGGGTTGATATGAGACCTGCAGAACCCATTGCTTATTTTTTTCCCCTGCAGTTCCGATGGAGAAAATGGAACAACTGAAAGAAGAAAGCCAGGAAAATCACCTGCTGTTTTGCTGCACACTCCTACCAGTGAAGTGGAATATTTTGATGATGGGAAGAAATTTGACGTTGCTAGGTAATGGTCAGGAGCATTGTCAGGTTTCTGCTAATGAAAAAATCAGAATGGTTAACAATTCACTCAAGAAGCTGAGCTGAGATATTTATCAGATATTCCTATTGTGGGTTAGCTTGCAGCCTTATCAGGTAAGTAAGGAGCAGAGCCTACAGAGGCTGCCGTGTCAGCAGCAGTCAGAATAGTGGTAGTGTGAATTTTGGGTTGGCTTAGCTTTCCTGTTAAAGGGAAGAATATACTGCACTGTAACCACTGCTGGTTACATCCCATTCACAGCCAATTTGACAAGCAGTCAAACAGCTGCAGTTTGAGTCCTTGGCTACTCCTAGAATACTTTCTTGCTAGCGTGCTCATTATCCACAGTAAAGCTATGACAAAAAAAGTTGTTTTGTGCTCTGCACTTTATATTGTATCAGACTGATATAGACTGAAGTAATAATTTAAAAATCAAACAAACAGAGACATGAATGACAAATTTTGCATGCCTTTCACTTTCAACTGGACAGCTAATGAGGAAGTCAGTAGTCAACCTGACAACGTGGTTTTGGTCACAAGGCAGGTAGTTACAAAGCATCACTTAATTTTTTGAAGCATCTTTTAGAGAAACACACGATAACTTTTTTATGTAAAACTTCTATCCATTTTCATTTCTCTCTACAGCTTGACTCTGTGCTATATGCAGGGTCTGGCATAGGTGAAACTAGCTATTCAGTTTGACTGGTACATTGTGCAAAAACATGAATACCCCAACAGATGTATATTGCAGGTTTCTCCTGTGAGGGACCACCTGAGAAATGCAGCCAGTCCACCTGCTTTATAATCTCTTTCCTAAATCTAGTTATACCTGTACTAATTTAAGGTTCCTCTCCCTGTCTGTTTACAGACCCCAAACCTCACAAGTTTAGGAAACTACAGAAGGCTTAAAAGGCAGGATACAATGCAGTAAAGGAAGCTGTTACAGTGCTTTTCCTTCTCTGTGCTAGTAGCACTGCCCAACACATATGTTTCTAGTTATTCAGCAAAGACATGTCATGTTTTGTCCTTCCTACTACTCTTCAAAAGCCTGCACATGAAAGCCCCTGAAAAAGAGTTAACTTATTTTTGTAGCCTGTTTATGTTTTTCTTCTGTATGAAATTAAAGCTTTCAGGGATAACATTCTTCATGATGTGTGACAGTATTATCCTAATTGTGTTTTTATTTTTGTACACGTTTCATGCTGTGAATTTCTCCTGCATGAAACCCACAGGACTTATTTTCCTATTCATCCTCAGAATTTCTCCTCTGTACTCCTTCTACTTCAGACTTCTTCAGTTTTTATGTGTTTAGTAGGTTGAGCACTGTTTTTTTTTTCTTTCAGCATGATTTGCAAAGAGTGTAAAGGTACAACAGTGTCCTGTAAAATGGGTGCTTGTAGTTCTTTTTAACTTGCTGGAAACTTCACTTCCAGAATTGCTAGCTGTCTTATTGTTTTCCATACACTACACTGTTCATAGCCATTCTTTGGCTGGTGTATCAGTGTGTGTTTCTTCTCCATTGTGCTTTCCAAGTAAGCTCCTATTTTGTTGTATAAGTTCATAGCTTTCATTGCACTACCTTCCACTCTCTACTACTAAGTTTTGACTTACTTTTATTACATCACTAAGTAACATGCTTAGCGTTTGTTATGTTTCCTAGAAACAATAAACATGGAGCTAGGCACTATGATAATCCATTAAAACTATAAAAATGCCTTGACCTTTTTTTCCCCTTACGACTAGTGATTTAAAAGGTTCCTTCAAAATTAAAAAGGCCATTAGGCCATTAGGGAGGGCTGGCCTAATTCAAGATTTAGACAGACTTCTCTTTGTTGCTATGTAGTACTTGAAAAATCAGGTTGTAGTTACTGAAATATTAATGTATTTCAAAGAAAAGCATGTCCTGTTGATAACTTAAAAGACAAAAGAAGTGAGGTCAAGCATCTTACATGGTATAGTGTTTTTTTTCTTCATTTTCAGGATAAAGAGCAGTACAGAAAGTCCACTCCTGACAATGGATAGCAAGAATGATTCCAAAATTGAAAGGAAAAAACATATCTCAAATCAGGTAGGGCAGAAGATGGACTTTTTTGTTGTTGATGATGACTGGTAAGAGCTAATACAGAACTGGAAGAGCACCCTTGTTTACTAGTATTTATTTCCTAGCTGTATAATGGTGTATGTTCCCTTATTAATCTTAGATCAGAACAACAACTTAGTAGGCATATAGCAAAAATGAGGATTTTCTATAAAATAAATGGGCAAAAGGGAAAGAGAATGGGAGTGTAGAAAGTGGTAATAAGTCACTTAATTGTAAGAATCTCTAATAAAGCGTGTGTGGGCCTTTTTGTTTTTTAGCTGAAGGCAAATGCACACTTTCATAAGCTGTTTCTGGATGTTTCCATTGATGAGCCACTAAAACAAAGTAAGTATTGAGACCCTTGTTATTGCTGGCTGTAGATCAAAGTACTTTTAATATCTGCCAATTCTGGTGGCATACAGAAGGCACTGCCCAAATTTTAAAGATCTTTAACTCCAGCTTCACGGAGCTGCAAGGCCTTGGTTTGCATGCCGGGGCATTTCTGTTGCAATCTTGTAAAAAGTATGTTTCTTTAGTCTTCATATGTTTAGCATCTTTTGGTGCTGTAGCTTACTTTGTACTTAACAGAGTAACCTAGTGCAACATATTTTGATACTTAAGTTTCCTCAATAAAAGCACTGCTTAATCAAGACAACGCTGGTCATACAACTAGCTTGGAATTTTCTTGCTGTTGATGGTGTTCTAAAACTTAAAAGCACTGGTAGGGAGAAGGATGCTAAGTAGATTCTTCTGTTTTCTATAATAATTTTAGCAAGTGAATACTATGTAGAGATTAAATGTGTCTTAAAAGGAATAAGAGGAAAGCAATTAAGGAGTGGTAAATAGTGTGCTCAGTGGCTGTGATGTAAAAGCAGGATTGTGTTATTTTTTTTTGTGCTCTACCTCTGCTAGTCATCTGGTCCAGGAAACTGCTAGAGAGCTAAAAGTTTAAAGCTAAAAAAAATCATTTAAGCTTTTCAAATTGATACAATGCAGTTTCCTTAAAGCTAGTCTAAAACTTTGTAGGAATTTAGGATTCTTGACTTCTGGGACCCTGTTGCTGATTACACATATCAGTCTTTAAAGACTGTGAAATCATCTGAGCTTCTCTGGTATTTAAAAACTTATTCACTATTTCAATGTTTAGAGTGATAGAGTCATTTGAGTTGGAAGAGGCTTTTAAAGGTCACCTTGTCCAACTCCCCTGCAATGAGCAGGTACAATTTGACAGTGTTTATCAAAAGGCATGTACAAGAACAGACAATGACTTTAAAAAAAAAAAAAAAAAGAGTAAAAAAATAAAGCCAGACTTTTTGTGTACACTAAAAATTACAGAGTATGAATATATTTTAGGTTTTACCTGTGCTCTACAGAAAGAAATTCTTTACCAAGGAAAGCTGTTCGTTTCTGAAAACTGGATTTGCTTCCATTCCAAGGTTTTTGGTAAAGACACTAAGGTTAGTAAAATCATTTGTACAAAATAGTAATACCATTCCTTAGAAATCTGTTCATCACTTGAAATCTGCCTTATGATGCAAGGTTAGAAAAATTCTAATAGCTACATCTTACTGATTAGAATGACTATGCCCAAAAGTCTCTCTAGAACCGGAGTACCATAAGTATGAAAGATCCAGTCTTTGTGTTAAGGATATCCTGCCTGCAAAAAAGATTTAAGAGAAAAGCTTGACATGGAATTGCAAGAATTGCAAGGGCTGTCAAACACAGATGGCAGTAACTCTACAAAAATGTCTCTCTTGAGTTAACTTTGGAAAAGAGGAGGAGGCACGATGCAATGTATAAGGACTAGTTGGGGAAACGGTGGGAAGGTTCAACTATACTCAGTAACAGACAGTTAAAAAAAGAAACTAACACTGGCTTCAGAGTGGAGTGGCAAAGTCCTGAGGGAGATTCTTCTAGCTGTTTCTTCTGTTCTGTGTGAACAGTGGAAGTCTGCTAGATTTTTACTTGTGAGCCTGATGTGAAGAACAGAAACGAGACATAAACTCTTCTGCCTTTGACCTTTTATTTGGAAAAAAAAAAAAAAGTGATTTGCTGTGAGGATTTCTTTGGCTTCTTTCTTTCTCAAGTACTTCATTAAACAAATTACTTTTAGATGAAGATCTTTAGGTGAATTAGGTGCTGAAACCACTTAGGAGCTCACATTATCTTAATTCTTTGCTGTCAGCTGTTGTGATGAAGCGCAATATATCTTTGACAGGGACTTTAAGAAGGTCGAATATGTTTTTTAAAAATGATTAAAATTGTTAATGACGTATTACTGAGTCTGGCTGTGTAACTTACTACATATTACTGATTGGACCAAGAAAATATTTCCTAGTTGTTGGATTATATTTTATATTAATTAAATATAGGCAGTATGTTAGCATGTATGAAGTTGGTGTGCATGTCAGTAAAAGCTATGTGGCACAAAGAAATCAAAATTAATGAATGATTGGATGCTGTCATTTAAGTTCATAGCATCTATCTTGTTAGGTAGTTTCATTAAAAGTTGCTGTCTGTGTCCTTTGTAGCAGAAATGAGTGCACGGATCTACTCTAAACTGTGGGGCATCTTTCTAAAATTCAAGCTTAGCTAGATGTATATGATTCAAATCTAATAAAATCCTACCAAGTGGAATAGAAAGACATGGAATAAAAGATGCAACATGATAATATTGTAGTACTGTAAAATGATGTCTGTGAGATGTCAGTAGCTTTGTGAGGATATGTGTATTTTCATATAAATGATGCAAAGGGGAAACAGAAAATAAGGTAGATACATTTTCTAAATGTGTCTGTAGTGATATTCCAAGTACAACCAGTCCTGGGTCCTTGTTTTTAGAAAACACTGGCAGGGAGAAAAATGAAAAGTGAAAGAGAGGCCAGGTCATGTACTTGCCGTTGTCTTCCCTGCCTCTGCAATACAAAGACTTTAATGCTTGATTCAGTCATACACAGCAGACATAGATTTTTAGACATACCATCAACAAAACAGCAGGGAAACTGGGAATATAATGAAGAACCTTGTAATAGGGGAGGAGGAAATCAAGCTTGACAGGAAGAACCATTTTGATAGATGTTACATATATTGATAAAGTTGCCAGGACGCAAAACTTCTTTTGCTTGAAACAATTTAAACAATTTAAAAGTCATATTCTGTCTGTTGAGAGAAGTAGCAGGTCTATGTGTTCTTTTAAATTTATCACAACAGATTCTTCTACCTACATTTTTTTTGTTGTTAAAACCTTTGGTGGGTGAAATAGTCACACAAGTTGGGAGATTTTAATCTGTAGTGTAAACATTCTACATGTTCAGAAATAAAAGAATCCTTCTTCAGAACTTACTGGGCTTTGAAAGACTTCTCTGTCTTTCCAGATAGCTCTGTTTTGACTATCTGTGTTGACCTCCAAACTTTTCTGAGCTAAGCTTTTCAAGGTGCCTTCACGTAAACTTGTTTCCTGAAATAATTATTACTCCAGATAGAAACAGAATACTTGCAGTGATTTTCCCATTTTAATCTAATGCTTAGGTAAGAATGCAGCAAGCAAGTACTTAATCCCACTTAAGTATTCTTTAGTCTTGATTACAGTAATGTTATCCATCAAAATTGCATGCAGCAGAGTATCATTAACATCTCTTACTTAAAGTTCTTTGAGGTGGACTGAACCAATTAGAAAACTTCTAAGCCAACATTTTTTTATCGTTGCTATTTTCAGAATTTTTGCTGGAGTAGTAAAGTTCATTTATTTTGGTGGTGGTGGTGGTTGTTGTGGTGATTGTTTTTTTTTTTAAGCAATGCAAATTGTTTTCTGACTATATGATGATTCTGTTCTGTTTTGTTTTGTTTTCCTGTCAAACACACATCGTATCTTCTCCCTTCTTTCCACTCAGCATTTTTCGACTAGAAGTGTTGCAAGATCTTTCTGGATCAAGAAAACATTCAGTTCAGAAAAAATAGAATCTTTTTAATTAGCCCATTTTCGGAAAACTTGTCCTCAGAAGCCAAGCAAATAGAATTGACGTATTTAGATAGAGTAAATAATTGATGGAAAAAAATTGTGTCCAGACTTAGAGATTGTTAGATTCAGGTATGGGCCTAAGAATAATATAAAGTCATAGGCTAGGTTAGTTTTTCTCTCTTTTTTTCCTTCCTTTTTTTTTTTTCTTCTTTTTTTCCTTCTCTCTTTTCTCCTTCTTATCTTCTTCTTTTTTTATTTTTTTCACAGATTTTTTAATGAAACTGAGTAAGTTTCTGGCCTACAGATGGCAGAGGAGAGACTAGCCATGCTTAAACAATGGCTAGACAAATGATGAAATGAGGCACATTTCTTGTTACCCACAAGAAATATATATATATATATATATATATTTCATTTAATTGCTTGATACTGCTTTGCACTTATTGCTCTCAGCAGAGGTTGATGAAATTTTATGAAATTGCACAGAGAAGCTTTATTCTCAAGCATTAATTTGTTTTTAATTCTGTGCTCTGATCACTCAGTGGTCAGTCGTTGCACACTTTTAATCTTAGTTCTGAATTTCTCAGTAAGTTGAGACAAAGGAATTCTCAACAGTAGCTGTACCCTGTCAGTGTGTATCTTGGATTATTTTATTTGCCTAACTTCCTAAGCCTGAGGCTTTCCATCTACAAGACAAACCAGCTAGTCAGTCTTTTGTAATGTAAGGTTTACAGAATGAACCCATGCAGAACATTTTAACTGAAATACTCGGAAATATAGCTCCACACATATTACTAATGGGGTCAGATAAAAACACAAAGCAGGAGGGAAATTTGGGAACTTTGCATGTAAATGTAGACAGTTTGGATAGCTTACACAGGAATCAGTATAAGTAAGTCAGAGTGTGTGTGGGTATTGGATCTTTCAGTGATACTGGTGGACAAGTGGTTTACTCAGCTGTTCCTTGCAAATGAAAGAATCTATAAGCAGTGAAAAGAGCTGTATGTTTATTCTTCAGTACCCTGTTGCATAATTTGTTTGCTTCTAAGTAAAAAGCCTAGCTTTAAGACTGTTTTCTTCAGCAGATCGACAGTGAACTAAGTTTCTAGTCTTTTAAGAGCACCTGGTAAAAAGAGAACTAAAAATAGTAAAGAAATAGTATTAATCTGAAAACATAGCTGTTCTATATTAATTGTTAGTAATCATGGACATGGAGGAGAAATCTTTACATGGAAAGTGCTGAAGGTCTAGTTTATCACAGCTGGTAGGCTGGCTGCTCGTGGAAGAGCGTGCAGTTTGTATGCATGAATTGGAACTAATAATACAATGGTCTTGTTGTAGATCAGCATACCTGTGCTCTCAGTGACACTTCTAAAGAAAACCAAAACTGCCCTTCTTGTGCCAAATGCTCTGATCATAGCAACTGACACAGACAGAGTAAGTACACAGAGGACAATGCTATTGTACCCTGCCTGCTTTCTTTTTCATTTTTCTACGTCTTTTGCCCTCTCTACTTACTGGCACTCATATCATGAGAGATTCTTCAAGGTGCTAGGTGGTCATTTAAGCAGCTAGAGGAATTGGTCACATGTAGTCATTTAAATTTAGGATCCCAGAGGGTCTGGTTTCTTACCAGATAATTTGAGCTACTTCTGCCTCCTCAAGTGTCAGACAAAGGCTATGTAGAACTTGATGAGAAAATAAGAAATGGAATCTCTTGTTGCCAGGTGTTGCCTGTAAACTATCATTCTTCATTCTCCGAGACATCTGTGTAGTGGCACTCATGGATCTGAAACAGATGGATCAGAAAATGCATGCAGAGAGAGTTACCTGCCTTGTTGGCAGCTCTGTACAGTGTTGTGCCATTTGCTTGTGTCTCTCATCTGGTCAGAAATACCTTAGACACAGTAAAATGCAGTTTCTCCCTGAAATACTTAGTACTATACTCAGTACTAATTGCATCAATCAGTAGAAAACGTGATTATACTGAGACCAGCTTTAGGACAAACCTGTTGTCACTGAAGAAATATTCTGTGGACTTGAGCTTCTTTTTTTTTATTTTTTTATTTTTAAGAATAGATAAAATACATCATTCAAAGTTTTTAAAACAAACAGACCAACAAATTAAAATAATAGATCTGGGCCGTGCTATTTTCTGCAGCAGAATATGGTAAATTTTATGTGCCTGTTCTATGTTCCCTACAGTTAACCTCAGTTCGTAGTCTCAGAAGGAGTGGAGGTCTTCACTGCTACATGAACGTTTTAGAAAATAGGAGGTTTTGCAGATCAGATAACTATCAGTTTTAGTAAGATGGAAGGAAGCATGTACTGTATGTCTTTCTCAAATGATTTTGGAACTTTTGTTTTTCAGTATATGTTTGTCTCCTTACTCTCCAGAGATACAACCTACAAGCTATTAAAATCTGTATGTAGACATCTTGAGGTAAGTACTAATGGGAAAGAGGATATGCAGTTTTATGTTCGTCATTACTGTTTTCCTTTTAAGTGCTAGGCAGTTGCTAGACCTGTTTCTTGTTAAAAATGCCTCATTTTTTTTTCAGGATACAAGTGTGGGCAACAGTCCCAATCCATCTTCTGTTGGAAACAGCTTCAGAGCTGATCGTCCTACAACTCTGTCCCTGGTAAACAGCTTCAGTGTTTCTTCTTTTGTGGCATTTCACTGTTCATTGCAAATCTTACTTATAATGTCTGGAGGAACAGGCTGCCCAGGGGGGCTGTGACATCTCCTTCTCTGGAGACGTTCCAGACCCGCCTGTACGCCTACCTGTGCAACCTGGGCTAGGGAGCTGCTTTGGCAGGGGGTTGGACTCCATGATCTCTAGAGGTCCCTTCCAACCCTTATGATTCAGTGATTCTGTGAAGGAAAAAAAATCATGACATCTAAAAATTCCATGAACTTATTAAGAAGCAGTGAGTATGATTAGCATAGGTATAGTATGATCTAATTAGATATATACTGTGTATGTCTTGGATATATTACAAGGTGTTTATGCCCTACATAATTTTCTTGCTGTCAGATTTCACAACTCTGTATTTAACAGTTGCTGCTTCCACTGATATTAACTATATTCAAAGTGTTTCTTGCTACAGTCCTTCCACTGTGAGCTAGTTCATGCAGCTGAAAGAGCTGTGTATCCAAATGTGATAACCATATTCTAACTGTAGATATGCCTGTTCTGGACTCGTTTGCCTAGCAGTCTTTCTTTTGCAGTCATACTAAATCTCTTCACGTTAGTCAGGGAATAAGATTTAAATTCTGGTGAATGTAAGCAGTTTGCTCTATTTTGCTAACCTGATCTCAGTATCTTGATATCAAAGTTTATTTTTGGTCAGACAGTTTTGAATATATAGTTATTAGTTCCGTTTCTACAGGGAGGTTGGAGGAAACGAGATTAATTAGGCTTGCTATGACTGTTTCCTCATCAGGATTTTAATGAAGACTATTCTGATCTGGATGGAATAGTACAGGAGCAGAGACAAGAGATGGAGGAGTCCAGCAGCACAGGATCACAGACCCCAGAGCTTGAACATTTCCAAGGTGAGTGTGGACGTGGAACTCCAAGAAAACGGGAACAGCTTAACTCTAGGTTTTGCTTATGTAATTCCTTCTGATATGGAGGTGGATCTATGTTCTCCATAGTCCTGCAGACTTGTTGTGTAAGATCTTCCTCCTAGCTGCAAAAGCCGTATTTCCATTGTTATTTTGCTGTGTAATCCAGAATTAAGGAATGATTTTGTCACCGACAGGTTTGATTTATCAATACTGACTGCTACTGCAGTCAGTGTGTATTTCATACACCCATTTTCAGTTTTCCTGAGAGATAAAGCTTAGAAATGATGTGCTTCCTTTCTCTTTCTTTTCTCTTTCTCTTCATTCCTTCTCCTTCTTCTTTCCCTCACCCCTTCCACTTCCTCTTTCTTTTCTTTTTCAACTAAAAAAAAAAAACTATTGTAAAGTAGCTCAAGTTATAAATAAATGTCTTCTAATCTATGCAAATAAACATTATGTACTCTGGTGGATATTAGCAATCAAAAATATTATTTTTTTATTGTAATTTTGTGTTTCTGTTCTTAAAACTTAATTTTATTCTTTGGGGTCATCAAGACTCCTGAAATCTCATCTATTGTTCATTCTTAACACTATTTGTACTCTCATATGCTTCAAGTTTTTCATCTTATTAGCAAGAATGCTGTGTAGAAACACGCTGTATATAACTTCATAAATATGGCTAGACTCATTGTATGTAGTGTATTTAAAGTATTCTAGGGTATTAGTCCACTGCATAATTAATATACATTAACAACTTAATATTTTGTTATTCCGTTGTTTTCCCAGTTCCATCTGAACACTATGAATATGAATTATTAGAAACTTTTACCTTTGAAATGAAATGTTATGGATGCAATTTTTTTAATAACAATTTTCAGTAAGCCTAGTTTTAGTTAACTCTTCGTTTTTCATGTCTCTTTTGTTCAGTGGTATGGTTTAGTGTTATTTAATTTGGCATTTACTATGTGTGTATTTTTAATTGTTGGTATTTCTGAAGCCATAACTAAATTGTGGTGACATCACTTGTGGAGTGAATGCTTCTGAATAATGATTTAACTGTCTTACTTTCTTTAGGCTAATAACTACTTCAGACCTTTCAATTTTCTTTTTCAAAAATGAAAAAAATCAATAATCCCTTAAAGATTTGTAAGGATGTGCAAGTAAAACATGAACAGAACTAAGTGAGACTTGGTTCTTCTATCTCACTCAATATCTCATTCAAGATATCATCTGCATGTAAAAAAGAAAGTCAGAAAAGCAAGCTATAACCTTCCTTTCTAAAATAACAGTGCTGAATCTTCATTTGTAGTGAAAATGAAGTCATTAGGAGTCATCTCTGTAGCATGTTTAGTCCTCCTAAGAGATTGTTTTTGTGTCTGTTTAATCTTCAGGCTGGAAATCCAGTGGTAATCTGTGAAACTTTCACAGTTTACTTTCACTTGAACAATCTGGAAATGTAAATGTACCGTCCATAATCCTCTTCCAATCCATGTGCTTTTTTTCTATTTTGTCATTATGTGCAATTGTTATATAAATTATTGTAAAGCCAGTAAATCAGCTGCTGCTTTCTGTCTATGTCCAGGAATGCATCTCTTAAAATCCTTCTGTTGCCATATTCCTTATATAGCTTAAGCTACAAATAGTTTCCTTTGACTGCATACTTCACCTTTATTAAAATTCTTGCTTTTGACAGATTATCACGTTGTCGAGACACAGACTCACTTGAAAGTTTCAAAGACTGAAACAAAGTCTGTCCGTTCAGATGGACGCAGTAAATGGGTACCTGAAGGAAAAGCCAGAAACTGTCTTCGAAATGGTAGGGAATTAAGGGCAGATCCTCAGCTGAAGTTAGTTGAGACAAATTCATATAGTTATGTCAGTTCACATAATGTGGAAGATTTCTTTCTTGTCTATCTCTCTGTTTATATTATCTGTTGCATGCTTCAAAACATTACTGTGCCTCCTGGTGTTTCCTGGTCAAAGTAACTCTTGTTCTTTCCCTAGCAGGTCGTTGTGAACCTTTCAGATTCTTCCACAAATTTAGGTTCCAGAAGATCTTATCTCTGAATCACGTACTTGTAATTTATGCAGTTCTGTAAGTAAACAGTATCAAGATTGTTGAGATACTCCTTTTTTTTTTTTAATGTAGATTAATATTATCTCAGCTTTGCTTGAAAAAGAGGAAATTTATGAGAATTTTGTCATTTATATCTTTTCAGAACTAGAAATGGCAGGATAGGCCTATCTAACAGGCCTTTTCCTTTTAAAAGCAGAGCATTTTTTGGTTCAGGAAATGTTGGAGAGTTTAACTACTTGCACTTAGCTAAGCCATACTAAACATTCAGACTTTTAAAACTATCTGAATGCCACCAAATACCTGTATTACTCAACATACACAAATAATGATATAGATGTCTTTTAGTGTTGCATTTGTGAGTTATCTCTGACATTCCCCTGTCCACATAAACATAACTGATGTATCTTTTTTTTGTTTTCTCACAGTGTCTGTGTTTTAATATTCTCTACCTTCTACATGAGATATAAAATCAATGTCCTGGAAGAACGTCTTATCTCCATTGCATCTTTTGATTCACATGTTAAGGAGTAAGATGCACCCTATAACTATTTCAATTAAAAAAAAAAAAAATACTTCTCCAGTATCTCGTGCTAATCTAGTCTTTTCAGAAGCTCCTATGTTACTATTGTGCCCTCATGAAACTTCATGCAGTTCTTACGTCTGCACAAGCCTCATCTCACAGATTTCCTTTCAAGACTTACAATGCAAGTGTATGGCATGATGTAGTATTGCTTTCGTGGTGTTTCAGATAACTGTAATGTTACTGTAAACTTCTGAAGTGAGCTCCTTTCCACATAATGATTCTGTGAAAAAGCAATGTCTTCAATCATAGCGTCCTTTGATTAACCTAGGATGACAGAAGGTATTTTGCAATCTTTGAGCTAATAAGTCTGATTTAATTTTAGGGTGTTTTTTAGAGTTTTGAGCTGCCCAGCTCCTCTTGAGAGACTGACATCTTATCTTGCAAAAATAAGTAATAACAGTAATAATAATAAAAACTGCAACAGGTTCTTCATGTATTTGAAGAGGAGTGGCAAAAAATGCATCAAGATGTCCAGGACTTCTCTCAATATGAAGTACAAGGATGGAACATAATTAAATCATATTTCCTGATTAAAATTTAGAGAGTACTCAAGCTATTTAACCATAGAAAACGTACCATTAGTTCATGGCATATCTGGGGAAGAAGGGCTGCTGATCTTTTTATTGTAAGCGTCCTAACAATTATTTAGTAGTTTCATTCTATAACTGTGGAAGAGCTCAGGCCATGGGTATGACCTGACTCTCCTTTTTTTTAATCTCCCTGTTGCATGAACAGGAAATCTGCAAACTTCAAAGAGAGAGGCAGTGCAGGGATTTGTATCACAATATGCAGCTGTAGGTCATATGAACTTCTTAAGACAACGTAGGACAGAAGGAGTTCAGTTGGATACTGAAAATACAGGTTTATTTAGTATTAAATTTTCCATTAATTATTCTCTCCCTCTTATAACTTAATTTTGCTGAGCTTCTCTGAAATATGTGACTTAGACATTTCTAAACCTCACTGCAAAATCTGCTGCAACATGGTGTAGTTAGGAATGCTGACATCTAAAGAGGCACCACCTGAAAAACAGGAGAAAACGGAATTCAAGACATCTGTACCAGGTGGAATGGAGTTCTCTGCAAAGTTTCAGACTTGGTCGTATTGTCATACTGAGCAATGACTGTGCTGCTTAGGATCCACAAAACACAGCTGAAAGCAGCGTGAGTTGCATACATGAACAAAACTAGGTTCTTAAGGGCAAGGAAATGGTGATTTATCTTAAAAAGGTTTGCATTTATGTTTTAGCAGTAGTGCAGGGAGAAGGGTAAGTTTACTTAGTAGTAGGTAATATTAAAAGCCGTTCTCCCACTTTTTACGTATTTTGATTACCAGGATACTTAATTCCTCATCTGAAGCAGAAAGGTCCTGTTTTCTGCTGTTCTGATCCTAAAGCAGGGATATAGGATGACCTAATGGGGACTTCTCCTATGTCAAGGGGTTGGTCTTTTTGGTTTTCTCTAAGTCACAAGACACAGAACTTAGGCAATTCTTCAAATTATTTCTGGATGGAGAACTTTACAGCTATTTCCACTGAACTTCTGGGGATTTAAACAACATGAGGAATGTAGTCAAAAGTTCAAAAGTGACTTAGGGCTTTATTTTCATAAACAAGTACAGTTCACAATGTTACCATTCAAAGGTTTCATATCTGAATGCGTCTTTCAGCTCTGCTTTAGTTTTTCTCATTTCCATCACACAAAATTCTTCATTCTGTTTGACAGACATCCAATGCACCAAGGTTTGGAATCTCACCTGCAAATTAATGCTGATGCCTTCTGTGATGAGTTAACCGCTAATCTTATAAAATTGGAAAAGGTAACTTCATATGATGTGATTCAAATGCTGGTAACACTAATTAGGTTCTTCCTGAATTTCTATTGTCTATTTTATTGAAAGTGACAAGTCACTCCCAGATTTCATACTAGAAACTAGCATGTTTTACTGGACAATGAACTGCTTTCTGCACTGAAGTTAGCTAGCGTACAAGCATTGGTCTGTGTAGCTGCTTTGCTGAGGCTCAGTACCAAGAATACTACTAAACCAAACAGTTCAGGGGTAATTATTGCTTTTAATTATTGAT
Organism: Callipepla californica brunnescens; assembly: GCA_023055505.1. Taxonomy (NCBI): domain Eukaryota; kingdom Metazoa; phylum Chordata; class Aves; order Galliformes; family Odontophoridae; genus Callipepla; species Callipepla californica. The sequence goes on along the minus strand of JALIRH010000009.1, from coordinate 15,345,907 downwards.
TTTTTTTTCATTTTGTCTATCTGAGTTAGGGACTATAAACTTAACAAGAAATTTCCTTAACAAGAAATCCTTGTTCACAGCTTTTGTTTGGGTTTTGGTTTTCTGATCAAGAAAAGCCTTGCTGGTATTCATATGTAGTCATCCTCTTCATACAAAACATCTGGAATCCGTCTCTTCAGTAACACTAATGCTGCTGCTGTACCAGCTGTCCAAGTCACTGCACCTGAACTTTGTTCTCTGCTATCTTTACTCTTTGTTATTCTTTAGTGGCAAGCCTAAGTGCACTTGCTGAAGTAGGAAGTCTGTGCAGAACAAGAGTGGATGGGGGAGAACTTATTTCCACTTTATGTATTGTGGTGAGTTTGCCTTGGTCAGACCCACCAGCTCAGCAGTTCTCTCATTCCTCCTCAGCAGAATAGAGGAAGAAAATAGGATGAGAAAGACTGTGGATCAAGATAAAGGCAAGGAAATTGCTTACCGGTTACTATTACAAGCAAAACAGATTCCACTTGGGCAAATCAGTACAGTTTCATTAGGTAGTGAGAAACAAAGAGCAACACCTTTCCTCACCTGTCTCCCAGGTTCATCTTCTCTCCTGACTTCTCTCCTTGTTCCCTGCTACCAAGCTATTCTTGGGGTTCATTGGAAGGGTTATTGTCACTAAACATCAGTTTTCAGTCTGCTACTCCTTCCTTTCATTTTTCTTCTGCTCCAGTCGTATTTTACCCTACGCTGATGTGGGCTCCTCCAAGGGCAGAGTACCTTCAAGGAAACATCCACTTGTCCTGGCATGGCCTCTATCATACTCTGCCATGGCACACCTTCACCCCACCTCTTCTCCTTTCTCTTCCTTGCCCTGGTATTCCCTAAGCGGTTTCTAACTCTTTTTTTCTCTCCTCTCTCCATCTGATGTTTTTGCTTTGTATTAAATGCACTTTCCCAAAGGTGCCACTGGCTTGGCTTGTCTGCTGGTCTCAGCTGTGTCTGAGGTGTGTCCATTGAAGCCCGCTGGAACTAGCTGTGCTTGGCACTGGGCAGCCACATCAGCTCACAGCCACCCCACCACCTAATCATTGCCACCTCTACATACTGCATACATGCACATGAAATGAGTGTGCTGGGGAGATGTCAGAACCAACTGGCTAAGCATGAAAAAGAAAAAAGGATTAGTGAAGTGAAAACAGAAGTTATTGAAATTCCTTTGCGCTTAAGTCAGATGGGATATTTTTGCCTCTGTTTCCAAAACTGGGTGTTTGCCAGAGCTATTCAGTGCTTGTTTTTTTGTTGTTTTTTTACCCACCAAGTGGTTTTCTCAATTATTGTAAAGGTAATATAATATCACTGTTAGCTGTGTGGCATTGGATCAGTAGCGTCTCTTCCAAAAAGAGATTTCCCTCCATACACACCCAGCCCTTTGTCTACAGCAACCTACAGTAATGCTAGCACATGCCTCTGTGTGCTCTGGACGATAACAGTATGAATACAAGAGAAAAATCCTTACCAGATAATTACCAGTTAGAATCTTTAGCCAAATTGGGCCATCTAAGAAATTACTACCTTCTAGATGTATGGGACAAAATTTCAGATGGCAGGATGGTTCATGGAAGACCTCACTTTGTTTCAATAGGAAGTCTGCAGAAGCAACAGGAATAGGCCAGCACAGTCTCTTTCATAGTCTCCACCTGGAAACACAGCAAAAGGCAGCTGGATGTTGGAGCATTCAGCTTTTCCCAAGGAAGTGACCTTTGGTCCTGAATTAGACTCTTAAGTCATGTACTTTTTTTCATTTAATGTCTACAGAATTGAACCATTGTCATTGCTAAATAGTCAGGACACCATCAACTGCTTCTCACACAAGGTAAATGAGTATTGCACATAGCTGCCGCAACCAGTAGTTAGAATGTTATGTTTGACTCTATTTCTGTACTGCAAAACTGGCAGAAATCTATGAAGTTATATGCTCAAGTTACAGCAGTTGTTTAACTGTTCTGTATGTCTTGGTGAAAAGTGCTAGCAGTTGACTTCAGCTGGCTTCAACAGCAAAACTATCACAAAGTTTCAGTGCAGATTGTGATCTCCCCTTCTTGTGGAACTGCAGCATTATGAACTACTTCACAGAAACTATCTAGGTTATAAATGAACAATTACTCTTCAGTTAGTAAATGTTCAGTCAAAAGTATGCTGCAATTATTTTGCAAGTGACCTTGTGATTTTTACCAGCTCTACTTCAGACTTGGAGTCAAGAAATTCCCATGGCCTGGCAGAATTTTGCTTTGGCTTTTAAATATTTTTAACGAGTTGTTAAAATGCACCATGTCTATTAGGATAAAGAGTTTAAGTGGGAGAAGGAAAACGTGTCCTGATTTTACTTTTTTCTTTATTCTAATATAGCTTGTTAAATGGAAGTCATGTGTAAGGCTCTCACAAAAGTTTTTCACTGTTCTTGAAAAAGGTGGACATCTGAGACAGCAGTTCTGTGAGGCAGGGGGCAGGGTTAAGAAGTGATATCCTTGAACAGAAATTACAATGTACAGTGGTTCCTCAAATTAAATTCTGAAAGTAGCTGTGACTAAAGCTTTTGTTGCTGCCAACTGCTAGTTACTACAACACTGTGAACACATGTGCCAGGGGATGTGGCCCACTGTATTCCCCTCTCTCTACTTTTAAGAAGAAGGTGAAGAATAGAGAAAGAGGCTGTTTAACATAGGGCTATGCAAATAATCCTGAGGATGTGACTGTTTTAAATTGCCTTCAGAGTAACTGAGGGAATAAACATATAAACAATACAATAAATCTGGCATGAGGAGGCACCTCTGCTTGTGGTTGGAAGACCTAATTTTGCTGTATGCTTTAGAAGGCTATGTAGCTGAAGCTGTTCTAAAACTATCTGGATTACCCACTGAAACCTAGAAGCTGTGACTTTTAAGTCTGAAGCTTATATTTTGTTTTGATTGAGTTCAAAATTTTGGATTTATTGAAAATTTCTTTCAAGCTCTAGTTTGTTCTCTTATATCCTATCTGATGAAGAAGAGATCACATGGAAGGTTGCAGGAGATACTTAAAAGCTATATCAGCTTGGTTTCAGCTGCTCAGCTAAGCATTCAGCTGACTGATCATATCTGGAAGCTTCCTTTGACTCTTGTCATTTAATATGAATACTCTGTTAATACAAATACCACTGGTAAAAATAGCCGTGACAGAATTAACAAGCACACAGAGGATATATTGAAGAATGTCTTGATTTTCTTAAAAATATAACGCTTTCTGTTTCCCAATCATTTTTGTCTCTTTTTCTAAGATACAGAATAACTTACAAAAACTGCTTGAAGACGGTGAATGAAATGTTTATGTTCTTGGACTGCTTCAGACTTCATTCATCTCGCTTCACAAACAGATCCAAAGGAGCTCTGCTGGACAGAGTTCAAGCTGCATTGTTTTCAGTCTAAGACAAGGTTAAACTACTGAAAAGCTCATGACACAACACAGAAAGTCATTTTATTATTAAACAACTATGATTGTCTGCGTGTTTTGAAAATAAGTTTTTTTTTTCCCCTTCTTTATTGTGTGTGAAGTAATTAATGGATTTTACAGTTTGTTTGATTTTAGTTTTCCTTCCACCAGTGAAAGGCTGATGCAACTCCTTTTACCTCTGCATTTCTTTTTTGCCTCTTTTCATGTACTTTTAAGAATTTCAGTCGCAATTCATATGCTGATATGTTGTGTGAATGAGCTGGCATGTATCTCACAACTGTGGCTATGAATCACGGCTGCATTTTTTTCTTTCTGTCCTATAATCCCAAAGATTAAAACCAAGCACTTCTGGATTTGATTCTATGTAGTGCTGAATTTTTGATGCATGCTCAAGCACTGGTGCTGTAAAAAGGCTCAATTCCAAGCTCTGTGGCACTGGATCCACTGCTGAGGATTAAGTCCGTTTCTAATGGGGATTCATTTTTCATCCAAGTCAAGCTTGAAATATGTATGAACTTGCAACATCAAGTTGTTTGTGACTAGCATTATGGGTATGACAAGTCTGTTTGGAAAACCTAGTGGGTTTTTTTTGCCTGCTCATTAAGTCTCTGCCCTTTAAATTAATTGATCAGTGTGAAGATCTCAGCTAGCTTTCCTTAAAGCTGCATGGAGTCTTGATTGGGTAAGCAAGTGCATTTCATGTTCCAGTTTATATAAGTCTAGTCTCGATATGGACCAGATATTTCCACATAATAGAAACTGACAGATTACTGAAATTATTTTTATTGCCACATTATTAAACTGAAAGAAAAGGCGGAAATCTGCTTTGTTGTATCACAGTATTTTTTCACATTACCTAATGGGATAACTGTTTTGTTTTTTTTTTTAGCTTTCTGATTCACGGAGCAGACTGGTTCATTTGAAAAAGCAATATTTAGGGTAATGACAACTTGTATATGTAATACAACTGTTTATATATGCTCTGCATTTTATAACCATTTCTGTGAAATGTACCTTACTTTGTTTAAATAAACTGTTTTGAACAATCAACTCAGTAGTGTGATTTGGATCATTGTACTTCCATCCATCAGTTTTAATCAAATATGATACTCATTATCTGAATAGGCTTGTTCTTCACAGTATGAAGTATGTGTGGAACTCAGTACCCCATGCAAAGGAACTGCATCCTGCCTGTGTTTGCACTTACTTGGTAATACTCAGGGTCTTTCAAGAGTAGAAAGACAAAACAGATCAAATTTTCCCCTTTTTGCCCCTTGTAAATAAACATTAATAATTTTCTCAGATGTTTCCTCCTTGAAGGATAAGGAATGAATACTGTTGAGTGGCTGAGAGATACTTATGTGCTTTATAACATGCCTGCTTAGCATAAGTTTCCATCTGGGTGTGGTTGATCGGAAATCTGTGAGATTTGACGCTATTACAATCCCTAACTTTCCTTTCTCAGCCAGCACAGGATTATCAGAAAATCTGTTATGGTAAGAGAACTATTCTTAACTGTTCTATTCTTTTTTTCCTTTCTTCCTTTTCCCTACTCTCCCCTTCTTCCACAGTTCTACTACTTATACAGTCTTGCACTTATACACATATGCATGTCTGTTGTGCCTTACAGCTTAGAGGCTGAAAAAATGAGGACTAGGTCCCACTAGCTGTGAGGCATCTACTTACATGTAGTGCTGGGTTCTGGTAAGGTGCTAGGAAAATGGAGGTGTGTGGAAGGCAACGGGCACATCACTAATGTATTTCCTACTTGTAATTGCTAAGCCAATTATTTTTTCTTAACAGTCCTAGCCCAACTTGCTTCAGTTCTTCTGAGTTCTTACTCTAAGGGAGGAAGAAAAATTGCTGTCTTTCCTTCAGAGCTGACTCCACGGAAAATGGCTTTGAAGAAAGTAACAAGACACTTTGGTGATTGTGGGTGGGAGTCCTACACGGCCTGACTTTTCCGCCGTTCTTTCTGTCAATGTCCAGCAAATAACGTCCTTCAAAAATGGTTTTCTCCACTTCACAGATATTGACTTAGACCAAATAACTGTTAGCCCCTAGGCATGGGGTGTAGAGGAATGGAATATATTATGGGCATGGTTTTTTGGTATTTCTGAATTCATCTAACTGCAGACGACTGCCAAGAGCAAGAGTCCTTCCTTTCCTTTATTCTCTCTGCCATACTCCCAGCTATTTTGTTGTTCATTTTCACAGAGAGAAGGGATGGGAAAATGAAGTAGTGTTGAGTTTGGAGAGGCCGAATGGTTGAGGGGTTGTAGAATTTGTTCTGCCAAATTGACTACCCTGAACTGGCTAAGACTGAGGGATATCAGGTTTATGCTACTACTGTTGTAAAATTCACTCTCCAAGGAAGGCAAGTGTTAAAGGCCCTACTCAGCAGAACACAAATAGTAGCAGCTTGACTAACATTTGCAAAGAATACAAATGATTTTGTGTGTGTTTGTTTGATTTTAATACTATCAGTACTTTTACCTGACGATTCACGCAGTTGTGCAGTAATGCTCCCAGCTTCCTTTTACATCTGCTCTTTCATTTCCAGACTTTGAGCTAAGAATCAGCTGGTCAACATTAAATAAATCTCTGGGCTGGTGCTTTGCAGGTCTTTGAAGGCAATAGCTCAGCTGGTTCACATGCAGCTGCCTGTGAGGTGTAATTAATTCCCAAGAACACGTGAGGTTTTTCCTTTACAGAGCAGGTGTGACATGAAATAAATATGATGAGAAAGCTGACTATTTATGCAGAACACTGAGCAAACAGTTTCTTTTGTTCTCAGTACCTGTGTGTATTATTTTTGTAAACAGTAGAGGAATAATATTATTTGAAATGATTTTGACATGCTTTCAGTTTGCCTGATGAGATTGTCGGAGCCTGGCATGCAGATTTCCTCAGGGGGAAAAAATGTACTAACCATTTTTGACAGATCTCTATTTATGATTGTTTGTTTGTTTTGCTGTCTGAAATTATAAATTCAGTATGATCCAATTTTATAATTAAGACATTTCACAATGCCCTATTGTTAAGTGAACAACCACAGCAAAACATATGCCAGTAAATTTCGTTTAGTTGTCTCTTCTGTTTATCAAGAGCATTGTTGGATTTCAACTAAAAATCAATCAAATGCATAAAATGAAGCAGTATACAGTACATGCACTCAGTAGCACTTCACAGGCTTTTAATCCCTGAGCTCCACAAAGTATTATGATGCTAATAGGCCTATCATGATAACTATTCTCACCCAAAATGTAGGCATTTCAGAGATAGATACTTGGTTGCTGTTTAGACCTTCTGCTTTTATTGACCTCCACGTTTCATTTTAGAAGAATAGAATCATGAGTTTGTTTTGGTTGGAACGACCTTTAAGATCATCACATCTGACCACACCTGACACTGCTAGGTCCCATCAATAAAGCATATCTCAAATCCATCAATAAAGCATATCTCAAAGTGCCATATCTACATGTCTTTGAAATTCCAGCGGGGTGGGGACTGCACCACTTCCCAGTGCAGCCCTTCCCAATGTCTGATCATCCTCTCCATGAAGAAATTCATTCTCATGTCTGATCTAAAACTCCCCTAGCACAAATTAAGGATGTAGACACTCGAGTGCCATGCCCCAGATAACAATCCTTTCCTTGGTCCTCCTGTCCACATTGCTTCTGACACAAGCCTGGCTGCCCTTGGGCACACAGATGGCTCATGTTCAGTCAGCTGTCAACCAACATTCCTGGGTCCCTCTCTACAGAGCAACTTTCAAACCATTCACCCCCAGTCTTGTGCTACTGCCTGGTGTTATTTGTCATCCAAGTGCAGGTCCTGGCAGTTGGCCTTACTGAGGGAATTCAAAGCAACTGAACATTGGTGAAGCCTTGTCTAAACTAGATTGCCTGATAGAAAGGGTAGAATAATATTTGAGATATCCACTATTAAAGTGGCATGTGCTTTGTAAAAGTCACTTTAACTTTTTCCCCACAAAAAGCAGATTTTTGCCAAAAAACTTCCCTCCCCTGAAAGAACCAAAAACCTTTGCAACAGGGTAGCTATTCCCAAAGGAGTAATGTGAAGTTGGCTGGCTGCTTACTGAGTAGGCTGTTTCAACATTGCTGGAAAGAATTAGCTTCTTGAAGAATGCCTTAGAAATCTTTGCCCTCCAAATACGTATCATGCTCATTATGCTTGCTTGCTGCCAGCCTCTGAATGTGGACGGCTCTTTTTTCCCCCTTTTATCCTCTGTGCACAGAGCATGTGCCAGTGTATTTTTATTATGTGTGTAACATGCTTACCTTGCCAGTTTCTGTACTGACGTCATTTGGTCGGTGCATAAAAAAGTGTGTTTTGTTCTTATAGTTGAAAAGATATATATTTTTCCATGATTACTTAACAAACAGCAAACTCGCTCATGATGATATAGGAAGTGCATTCTGTTCTGGAAGTGTGATATTCCATGCTGAGCTTAGTAACAAGGTTTTATTATTCTTCAGCAATGTAGGTAGGCCATACAAGACCTCTTCAGTTGCTGTTCTCACTTAATGATATTGTGAAGGTAATTTTCCACTGAGCACGCATTTTAGCAGTACTGAGCAAGAGATTAAAGGAAAATCACTCATATGTGCTCTCAAGTACAAAATGAAAAGCCAGCTCTTCACACTATCTACAGATAGATAAAGAAGAAATCCTTCCAAGAAAAGGTAATGAATAACTCAGTTATCACACAGCATGCTGGACCTGTCATACAGGGCAATTCATAGCTCTGAATCTTTCTAGTCCTTTCAGCTTACTAGCATGGCAGCAGGCACACGTGGCTGCGTGCTGGTGCAGAAGCAAAGTGAGAAAAAAGTCAGCCTGTACTATTTCTACTACGTACCTACTGGACCATGAACCCTCTCTCACAGATTGATCATGTGAGTAGTAATTGCTTTGTGACATTGGCTTATGATACTAGCATGAAGGTAAATCCTTATTCACTTTCCAATGAAATGATTCCAAGTGATGCAGCTAACATGCATGAAAAAAAAAGTGGATGCTAGCTGACTTGGAGATGGACAGACACTCTTTCTGGTCAGTGATAATTACATCTTGTTCATCTGAAAAAACTCCAAATTCTTGATTGTGGAAAATACATCTTCCAGGCTTCTCTTCCAAGCCCTTTAGCACATTTCTGGTTCTGTAATCTCTCTTCAACCATCACAGTAGCTCCATCCATGAAAACAATTTATGGTTTTAAGTCTAAGTAATGAACCCAAGACTGCTGTGTTCAGGTTAGATGTAAAGAAATCACAGAGCTCAGAACTGGCTATTGAGAACTCACTTGGTTATTCCCTCCTTCTGCCTGGTTACTCCCTTCTCTACTTCCACTTTCCTTCCTGAGCTGCCTGAGGTAAAATGCAACCATAAGTTGAATTGGTAAATAGTAATTCATACAAAAAACAAAGTTAACTTTCCAGCAGATACGTGAAGACAAAGAATGTCCTCTAAGACAGTCCAGTGTCAAAGAAATGTGGATGCCTGTTCAGCAATACTAGAAATCTATGAGATTTACTAACATTCCTTTCTCCCTGTATTGTTTCCTGTAATTTTATTCCCTGTAAGGTGAAAAAAAAGGTTGGAAACCAAGAGCATTTTCTGAGGCAGTATCACTGTATACTTGCCCCAGAACTCTGCTTCCTTAAAAGCCATTAGCACAGACAGGTGAGGTGGGGATAATCTACTTGCCCTGTAACAGTTTCTTTTGGTTTGAGTTCCGTCAGGAAGCACATGGAGTGATGTAGCTCAACAAGTGCTATTTCCAATCTACTGAAATATGATTTTTTTTTAAAGCTGTCACAGCCTTTAATATTAAATTCGGAAGCACGACAAGTCATAGCAAGTGTGCTCCAGGAGAAGATGGAGCATAAGCTAAATCAAATATTCATTTTTCTCCTGAAACAGCAGGCACATCAGTTGCCTAAGTGGATGAGCTAGCACACTTCTAACAGTGCCTTATGATGGAAAACTACAGTGTCCTTACAAATCGTGCCAGGACTAAATGCAAACAGTGCTGCAAAAGTTTTTGCACTGTTGCACAGTACTGAGGATACGAATTGAGAACAAAACACAGATCTTCTATTATTTGAAATAGTCTTGATGTTTCCCCACACATTTGTCCTTGTGTCTGCCATAAGTATTGAAAAAAAATTGGCAACATTATTAAGGAAGTAGCTAGAAAATCTCTCAGCAGTAAGTAAATAGCAGCAGTCTGGATTCTCTTGTATCTTTATACTCAAGAAATGGTCAAAACAATAAAAGTCTCTGTATTCAACAGCTTTTGTTTGGACTCACAGGGCACACCCTCTATGCTTTGCCTCACATATGATTATATAACTCAATCAGTAGTGCAATTAAAGCAAGAATCTCTGGACTGGGTGGGCGCACACTGGCAGAGAGGTCTGCAAATTACAGAGAAGCAGCACCATGCAATCTGCTGCCAATGTGCCCCTATCAATACTGGTTACTTAATAAAAAATAATAATAATAATAAAAAGGCAATAATTTCTTACCAGTGTCCAGTTGGTTTAATAAGAACACATTTAATTAAAAGAACATGAGCAAAACAGAATGTGTCTGTTCACACCTTTGCTGCAGAATTAGTGTCTCTACAAGTTTCCCTCAATCTTATGCAACCAGACAATCTCTTTCATGAGGATCATTAATGAAATAGAAGTTGCTATCCTAGGATTTTATTGCCAGTAATGTGTTCCATGCCCTTCTCCACAGGAGTGGCTGGGCTTTTTGAATAACCAACACCACCTGCCTTCCTCCACATCTCTAGCACTTGCAATAAGCAATCCTTTAAAGACATTTATGGCCAGCTCATTATTTACTGCACTAAATCCAAGAGTCAGTGGCTCCTATCTTTTCTGAAGTTAAAAATGAGCATAAAGAAATGATCACTGCCTGTCTGCTGGGTGTTTTGTCATACTGTTGCTATGTGCACATTTCCACCACCATCATCTTGGTGAGGCAGGCCGCGATGGTGGTCCATGCTGCCTGCAGTTGCCCTGCTTGCCAGCTGCTGCCATGGCCACCCTACTGCTGCTCCTCTCCCTGTCTGCATTCTCCAGTTCCTGTCCGCCTCCTAATTTTCTCAGAATTATTTTATGCAAAGCTCCCAGAGCACAAAGGTTTCATCCACTCTTCTGGCCAGCTGAAAGGGATTAAACCATCTGAGTTAGCAGACTGGTAGAGGAAGGAAGAGCTAGAAATAAGTGTCTAGGATGAAAACACACCTATGTTCAAAGAGTAGAGGTGGAAGATGTTTCTTTGGATGTCAAGTTCACTTCAGGCTGCACTTCTCAGTGTTTAAGGGTGAACTTCATTCTGACTATTATACACAGACACACACACCCTTGGTCACAAAATAGAACAGTGACATTTGGATGTTGTACAATTCCCTGCCCAAGCTCTGAGGAAACCTACTGAATCAGGCATCCAAGGACAGCATCTTGTTAAAGGCCAGGTAGTTGGGCTGGTTCCAGAGAAAACCATGGCATGCCATAGGGAAACACGGGCTGCGTGCAGGCAGATACCTATCCAAGATATTGTTTGAACCCTGACTTGATGTACAAGACAAAATCTTGCTTCATACTGATGTGGCCATGTTGATTAAGCTATCTTAATATTAAAGCTTTTTGTCTTTCATCTTCTAGTAAACTGCACAGGAGTAAATGCACAAGTCTTTCCTGGAAGTCTCGCAGATCAGATAATAAATGTATTAAAATTATAAATATACCAGCAATAGTGAAGGAAAAAAAGAAAAAAGAAAAAAAAAAAGAGAAATTTACTTTTGATATGTGAATATCCACATATTATTTGTTAAGGGGCTTCCCAAACAAGGTTGAAACAAATAGGACACAGAGAAGAAAGAGAAAAAGTAACGCTAGCTTCGAAATGCTTACTAAGGAGGTTTGAGGCAGTTTGTAAGGACAGCACCTGGGAAAGTATGAAATGCAATTACTCCCAAATTCCAGTTTTCTGGGCTTTAATAGAACCAAAGAATTAATTTTCTCCAAAGTTCAGAAATCTAGCTTGCACTATCTTTCTTTTAATCCATCTTGAAGAAAGACTGCAGGAAAGAAGAGGCATGTCTAAGAACACATCGGGTAAAAGTACAAGGGCTGCTCTGAAAAGAATGCTTCTTACTGTGTTAGCCCAGATATCAGGGACTGGTGTTGGTCATACGGCCCCAATGGAGGCTGAACCTTCTCACCAACGCCCCGTTCCGTGTTGTTGCAATGAGATAGATATCAGCAGAGGGCAGACTGATAGAGTGGCATCTGACACAGAAGTGCAGATGGAGCAATGGTGTGGAACTGAATTCCTAGATGATAAAAAAGGCACCTGCTGACATTCACTGATGTGTGCTGAACATTTATGGAGACCAAAGAGCAAATGCGAGCACAGTGAGGCAGTGGGTGGTGTGGTTCAGCAGTGGTGACAGTCACAGTGGTCACCTCTGCTCATACAGATTTTCATGAGCACAGCATAGCTAACGGAGGTGACTGTGTTGAAAAACAGTGTTTTGTAGCTGAAGATTTGCACTATTAAAAAGTGTTATTCTGCTCTTTGTATCTGCTGTAGTTTCCATGGGAATAAATAGGAGGTATTGCTTTCAGAGCAAACTACGTATTTCTTAAATAACTTATTTGTTATTCCCTGGAGGTGAGTGCCTGCCTGAAGCAGCATTATTTTTGTCTTTTGTAGTTTTAGTGTTGTATAAGAATAGCATTAACCAGCTTGAAGCTTTTACAGAACAAAGTGGATTTAATTACCAACAAACAACTAATGGTTACAGTTGCGCTGGAATACAAGTGGCCTTCAAAGGAGCAGGATTGTGTTCTTTGTACACATCTAATGAATGGAAAGGCTGCTCTACAGCGACCTCAGCTGCAGAGCTGGAAAGCTTACACTCCCCGCTGCCTGGATGCCCGCCACACTATGCGTAGTGCTGTGTTCAGAAAAAGACTGCAATGCCTCACAGTGCAGAAACATGGGATATGGCACATCAGTGCTGACAACTCAGCAGAAGAAAGAGACTGTGAACAAGTGTGTGTCTTCGTTCCAGGCCATCATGTTCAAAACGCAAGGTCATCCTTGATGCTTTGCACTGTAAAAAACACTTCACTGGCCAAATAAGACTGTGAATAATTGCAAACAATCCAGTGGTATACAAACATTGGACAGATAGCAAATTACACAGGTATGAATATACTTCAGAATACCAGGCATTGTAAAAATCCTTGCCCCTCCATGACTTTTACTCAAACACTTTATTTTCTGTGGTTAAGTCACTTGCTCATATACGTCTTAATTATTTGTGTTCTCTTCCACACAGATACATACTGCACAAGTATGTATTACACTGGTGTAAATAACACATTCATAAGAGAATCAGGAGAAAGCTTTTACGTAATATATCTATTTCTTGTCTAACTTGCCAGATTAATGCAGAGACTTGAAGAGGGTAACCAGTTTCGTTAACTTACACGAGAACACATCTATATTTGTACCACCTCATACCCTAACACAGGCAGCAGCCACTTCCAGAAGCCATGTGCTCTGAAGACATCTAATAACAATATGCAGATCAGAATGATGGAAATACCATGAGAAGGCAGTATGACATACTACTACTAATAATACTAATAAATAATAGCAATAGGTTTCTCTTTCCCAGTTGTTTTAAATTCTGTACTGCAGAGCTGCTACTTGAAAAATCCCATTTCCAACCTACTGCTGACAAGAAGTATTACCGGGCTCTACTGCCAACGGTCTGCTATTTTCTCTGCTTTTAGAGACTGTGATAGGGTACAATAAAACAGAGGAGTAGCAGCAGTCCAAAGCCTGCAGTTCTGAACTTTTAACGTTCATTTAAAAAGCAGCTGCTGCGCTTGTTTATAAGTAAAGACAAAAAATTGCAGAGTTAAAAATGATACGGCAAAAAGAAACTTGCAACACTGTTCCCATCAGTGTAATTTCACGGTAAGCAATACTGTGCTAATAAATAAATTATTGATTGCGTGTCATTTAACACTTGTTCTTCACTGGTGTTACACACTAAATGGTAATTAACTTTATGCAACTGTAGAAGACGCTGTGAGAATTTGTATTATAACTGCAAGTTCCATTATGTTGCATACACTAGTTGCTCCAAGACATGAGTTGCTTGGGAAGCAGATTAAATGTTACGATTATTGGTTGCAATACCATATTAGAAATGAAATGTCAATACAAATAACATGGCCTGTGGAAATCATAATTTATACATTCAGCTCAAGTCAGTATAAAATCATAATCTGCTTACAGAGAGAAACTGTTATCTGTCTGCATAAAGTGCATCCAGTGGGGTTATTCATAATACGCAAAAGTACTTACAATAGTATTTGAAGATGAGAGTCCTGTAAATCTACTCAAAAGGTGCTTTTCTTAAGCACTGTTAGATCAAAATTTCAAATTAAACTTCAAAAACAATTCAGCACGGCTGCTCTAACGTTCACTCACCCTCATGATTACATTCCTACAGTTGTTTTTTTTCCACTCAAATTCATTTCCAGATAATGATTTGAGGATCAGTCATAGAATCACAGAATGGCTTGGGTTGGATGGGACCTCAAGGATCTTCAAGTTCCAATCCCCCGCCACAGGCAGGGCTTTCAGTCGCTAGATCAAGTACTAGACCAGGTTGGCCAGGGCCCCATCCAACCAGGTCTTGAACACATCCAGGGACAGAGCATCCACAGCCACTCTTGGGCAACCTGTGCTAGCACCTCACCATTTACTCAGTAAAGAACTTCCCCGACGTCTAATCTAAATCCCCCTTTCTTTAGTTTAAAACCAATGGGAGGTCCTATCACTACGTGCTTGTGTAAAAAGTTGATTTCCCTCATGTTTATAAACTGCCTTCCAACACTGGGAGGCCAAATAGGGCAGAACAGTGGAGGATAATCACCTCCCTCACCCTGCTGGCCACCCCTCTTCTGATGGAAGCCAGGATACCATTGACCTTCCAGGCTGCAAGTGCATACCACTGGGTCACGTTATGTCTTTCACCTACCAGGAACCCCAAGTGCTTCTCAGCAGGGCTACTCCCAAGTTCTTCATTCAGGTTGTATACATATCTGGGACTGTCTCAACCCAAGTTCAAACTTGCACACTTTGCTTTGTTGAACCTCAGTAGGTTCACAAGGGCCCACCTTCTGTGTTTATCAAGGCCCACTCTGATGGCCACCTCTTCCTTCTGCTGCATCAACTGCACCACACAATCATCAGCTGCTCCATCCCAGACATTTCTGTTCCATGACAGGGCTTTAGTTCACATATTTAAAACCAGAAAGCAGAGCTAAGTGTATTCCTGCACACATAACACTCTGGAATTGTGAAATTGTTTTATCCAAAATATTAAAGAGGCCTTCTATGTTTCTAGCAAAAGAGATGTGACATAACGAGGCTACCCAAAAATTTATTGATAAGCCGTAAGAATGAGGAAGAAATAATTTCTTGAACTCATGTTACAGTATTTTCATGGAGATATTCAGTGCCACAGAATGTGTTAAAAAATACAGCTTGCATAATCTGTGCTATTTCCCGAGAAATTAAAATTGGAATCATACTGTGTCTTTGTGCTTTGTCTGCTAATGACCTATGCCTGCTTTAGGAATTTTGCATTTTGTATGTGCAAATACATAACATTCCTTTTTGAAACTCATCTCACATTTCAGTGTCCAAGCCAAAAGGACTGCAGATTTGTTCATCCGATCAGAAGAGACTTGTGAACTTCAGTAGGTATCTTAGTTTCAGCTGGAACAGAATTTTCTCAAGAATATCTGTTACAATTCTATGTTTTATCAACGATATTGACAACACAGTGATGTTAAAAGTTGCTGCCAGGCAGCGATATATAGAGTCAGGGCCATTCACAGCAAAGGGCTCAAGGAGCTGAGAGGGAACAGCATTAGCACAGCTGACTTTAACTGGCCAAAAGGATACTCTGTACCATATGATATCACATGGAAGAGGTTTTGATGGGGGTGGGATTTCATCTTTTTCTCTTCTGCTGCTCGAGCAGTAGCTGGGCATTGGTCAGGGGTTGGTGATGAACTGTTTGTGCATTACATGTTAGATACATTCGTACACACACACGTAGCCCTAACTACTATCCTTTTCCTTTTTCTCTATCTTAATAAAAAGTTTTACCTTAACCTGTAAATTCTCCCTTTTTTCTTTCCCATGATTCTCTTACTCATCCCACTGGGAAGAGGGGGAGTGAGTGACTGTGTGCTGCTTAGCCAGATGCATGGATAAACTGCAACAGAAGGAAAAAAAACTTGGACTGCCTACTCTCTATTCTTTATGCTATTCAAAACTTTCTACAATGCAGATGAAAAATTCAAAATGCTGTCTGTCTTAAAACTAGCTACTAATGGGAAGACCGGCCAGCGTAGTGGTGCGTTGGTTCTTTTGGGATAATTTGGACATGGCTGTTGTCAAATCTTAGAATTAAGGAAAATCTAAAGCCAATTAAGAGCCCTAGAATCAAGCTTTCTGCTACATTTACAGGTGGAATTTTTTTTCCCAGAAGTAATGCATCAAAAAAATCTCTGAATTTACTCACTGAAGAATCAGTCTAGAAGTGACATGCCTCTCTTGGTCTTACATTCTGAGCTAAGCTCCCATATGAGTTCCCTATGGCTATAGTCTTTAGACTCCGTGAGAAAACTTCACCTAATTTGAAATGGGACATAAACATTTCCCCAGTGAATCCCTGCTCAAAAAATATTCCCTCCTGGCTGCATATCTGATTCTTGAGCTTATTTGACCCCAGGGTGCCACAAGTGCCCAGATAACTAACTCTGAATTCTTCTAGTTGTAGAGATGGCTACAGAAGACTGCAGTAGCCCTTCACCTTATCTGTTATCTCCCAGTATAAGGAATTCTAGTTTCCTCTCTGAAGGACAGGCAGGAAAACCAAAGTAGTTAATTTTGCCTAATGACACTTCCTTAGCTGTCAGCTCAGTGTGTGAAAATGGCCAGGCTGCTGAATGCTCCTAAGCCAAAACAATGAGCAAAAGAAAAAAACTCTGAAATCCAAGAGATTTCACAAAATGTTAAGTTTATTTATTCATTGAAAAATATCCCGTGCTGTCCACCCCCCCCAACCAGCACTAAGGCATCTGTAGGAAACTCAACATGTACTTTGAAGCATAGGTCCATCAAATGGAAGAAAAAAAAAAGAAAAAAACAAAACAGGAAATAGTAAGGAGGAAAGGGATGCAGACAGACAGTAAAGGACAGTGATAAGTCAACAGAGGATTATCTATGCCACCTCAATCTAAGTTTATTAACTCCAGTCACTCTCCCTTTCTTCCCAAATATTCTGTATTTTGTATCTGAAGTCTGAAGTAGTGATTTCGCACGCTGGAAGTTAAACAATCTTTCAGAGTATCTGATTTTCTGACAGAATTAGCATTGCTGTAGCTGAATTTCAGACAATCTTCCTCACCATGAGATTCAGAAGGAACATGATTTTGAAACGCTACAGGAGTTCCTGGCACAGTCAGTCATAAGGCTGTTATTGAAACTTGATTCCTTGAGCCAAAGGTAAATCCTTGCTGTAGTTGATTGTACTGAAAGAGAAACAATTTATTTAGAGTTCACTGAGACAGATTATCCAGCCTCCTTCCTACATACACTGCTTCTGACCAGTTGCATGGTAACCAAGTCAGCACAGGAAAAGGCAGGAGATAGCAGGAAGGAATAGTAAAGACTGACTATTAGAAGATACCCTTCACAAGATTCATGGAGAGGTACCCAATACTTCAGTAAATTACCCACACATAGGCAAAACTGGCCCTTCTCTCTGTGCTTCCTATTTACATTTTCAATGAAAAGTTTCGGTCATCTCATTTTTTGCTTACTTTAACATCAGGAAAGAGGTGAAAGAAAAAACATTACGAAGCAAAAACAATGTCTGAAGAGTAATTTATTTTTCCTAGAAATCACCCTGCTCTGTAAAAGAACATGTTCATCTTGAGGATGAGTGAATAAAGAAATGTTTTTAATGAAATCATTCTCTATTGGGAACACAGACATGACTTCTTAAGTGATGAGAAAGAAAAATTACACTTTTATATGATTATCTCACATTTAGTGAAGATAATCTCCCATAGTCAGAGATATGGTTTGGGCTTCAGCAAGTTTGTCTGTAATTTTTCAATTTTTTTGAAATGAAAAACGTATCTTACCATGTTGACCGTTTCATATATAGCTTCCATGAATCACTTCCAGATTCTCTTCCTCCACCAGTATGCTTTTCACCACCTGTAGGAAAAAAGGTAGCAAATGGAAACATGAATTTTTTTGGAGCATGGGAACCTGGACTAACTCAAGGAGGTTCAACAACCGTAAAAACTCACAGAATAAACTTCCCTATCCTTTGTTCTAAACCTGAAATAAATTACCAAGTCACCACTATATACAACACACACACTTCTCTCTTCCCATTCTTGATTCAAAATCCACCTGCCTGAATTTGAAAATCTCACCATGCTGTGACAGAGGACACTGTTATATTTTCTTTCAACATGAGACAGTTGTACCAGAATGTGCTGGTTCTTATACTGTTCAAATGAGGGGAACGTCATTAGAAAAATGAAGAGCCATTAAATAAATGAAACCTCAGGAATAAAATCAAGTCACTACATATGGTACTAGAGAATATCACTAATTTCACTGTTTAAAGAAAGAAACAGCATACATTGCAGGTAACATACCAAAAGCACCACCAATCTCTGCCCCACTTGTTGGGATGTTGACATTGACAATGCCGCAGTCAGATCCTTTTGGCCTATGGACAAAGGTAAGACAACTACTGATCAGGATTAAATGCTCCTTTCATAAAATAAGAGCTAAACAGTGTTCAGCTAGCAGCATGTGTGGGTACGAAAACAAGACAAAATACAGTTATCTTCAGTTTTAAGAAAAATATTTTGAATTATACCCAAGCCAGCGAAAAATCCTTCCCAAATCCCTGGTAAAGATACTGCTGGAAAGACCTTGTTTAACTTCATTATTCCAGGCAAAAACCTCCTCTTCCTCCTAGAAAGAAGGGATGTCAATAGTTGAACCTCACCTATTCAAAATAATTAAAAAGAAGCACTGTTAAGAAAATTCCAGTATGCTACGGGTGTAAAACAGAATACCATTTTGAAAAGACATATGTAACACATCAAGGATATCCTCACCACTGCACAGAAAGACATAACTTGCTCTAGAGCAAGATGACGTGAATGAAAAAAGTCTGTTCCTGCACAGACTTAGCTTAATATCAGTGCTCTTCACAGAACATGGATAAATGTAGCCATGTGATGAGATAAGCCATTACAAGGCAGATCAACATTGCCTCTTAAACTGCCAGGAAACCTGCATATACACAATGAACATCAGAAAAATGCTCTGCTGAAACCCCTGACACCAGGCACAATTCACTTTGCTATTTTACCTTAAATTTCAGCACATACAGTATGGGAGCAAATGTCTCCTTGTGGACAATGGGTGCATTATGGGCAAGGCCAATCACAATGGTTGGCTCAACATAGTTTCCAGAGCGATTGATAACCTTCAAAACACAAAAGAAAAGAACTGAGTTAAGCTCAGCTGAACTAGCATCCTGCTCAGTACTATTTCATAGTTTTATTACTGTAGTTGCCCCCACCAATCAGAAACAAGTTCTTATCATCGGAGTAGGTAAACTGGAATTATTTACGTGTTTAATATATAGAAGTTTAACTTAGTTTCTAACTAAGTGATTAAATCTCCAAGTCTACTATCTGAAAAAAATAAGTTACTTTGTTCTACTTGAAAGCTGGTTAGTTAAGTCAGCTAGAAATTTAAAAGCGGTGGGAATAACAAAGATGTCTACAGAAACAAGAATTCTCAATCAATTAAGTTGGAGTAACAAAAATCATACATGAGGGCTGCACTGAAAGTTGTGCCTCCTATTTTATAATTGTGCTACACAGCACTGAAGGTGGATGGTGGCAGCAGAGACTGAACCTTCCCACCAATACTTTATTACATTCTGTTGCCGTGAGACAGATGGCAGCAGGGAGGCAGACTGATGAAATAGGGTCTAATATGGAAACGTGTATGAAGCAAAACTGTGGAACTGAATTCCTCCTTGCAGAAAAAAACTGTACCCATTGCAATTCATTAACACTTGCTGAATGTTCATATCGAGCAACTGGTGAGCACACTGAGGCTGTGGGTGGTGTATTTTAGCAGTGGCAACAGCGGGTCACCTCTGATGGTGCAGATTTCTACGAGTGCTGCATGCAGGCTCTTGTTCAGCACTGGGGAAAATGCATAGCTAATGGTGTTGACTATGTTGAAAAATAGTGTTTTGTAGGTGAGAATTTGCTCTATCAAATAGTGTTGCTATGTTCTTTGTATTTGTTGTTATTTCTATGGAGATAAACAGGAGGCAACCTCAGGCAAATAACAAAGATGTACTAGCAACTACTTTAATCTTCAGCATTTCTCAGACTTCAACACTGTGAACCCAGGAACAGAACAGCAATTTTTTTTGTTACGTGCATCACAGTCACCATTTACAGTGCTGTCTGTATTTTCACCCTCCTATGAGACTGAAGAGTAGTGCAGAGAACAGCTGAAAGTTCACAGCCAATTCTTGGCACCATTCTATATAAACCTACCTTTACTGTAAACAAAGGACTCCAATTTGGACATTTCATGACTGACTGACATCCTGTAATTGATGACATAAACTGAAATGCAATCCTGGCCTAAGCTGCAATGCTACTGTATTTTTTTTCCATAGAAAACTATCTGTAGAAAGGAGAATAAAAGTAAGTCACCTTTCCACCATAGACCACAGAGCCACCTTGTTCTTTTGCTTTTTCTACTGCATCAAGAAACATTTTCACTGCTTCTTTGGTATGAAGGGGACCATACAGAGTGTCAGCTAAAGTAATAAGAAAGAAAAACCAGAAGACATACTTCAGGAAAACTGTAAACTTCTCATAGTATTCTTATAAAATCTGATTAGTAACTATTTAATGTGCCAAAGACAAAGACTGATAGCAGGATTCTTCATCTCCCTTTCAAAGTTTGCATACTGAATAAAACTAGCTATAACCACTCCCTGGTAAACTGCTAAAATAAATTTTCTTTGATCTATAAACACTTCAGAATTTTAACAGAACGATGTAAACTGAAATGTCCCCTAAAAAACTGGTACTTACCATCCCATGGATCCCCAATGCGGACCTGGGCGTAGGCCTTCGCAAGCTTTTCCACCACCTCATCATGGATACTTTCATGGAGGAACTAAACAAAATGAGGTAAGAAGGCTGTAAGCCAGCAAAGCCTATGTCACTCCTCCTGAAATACCACTGCACTCTGAAGAGAGTCAAAGGAAGTGTAGAGGTAGTGCTGCTCATATTCAGCAAATACCTTGTTTAAATGAACACAAGAGAAAATTTGAAAACAGGAGCACCACCAAGAGTGGAAATCATGAAGATTTAGAAGAATTAAAGGAACAAAAATCCAGTTTAAAGTAACCCCATTAGAGTTTTATGATTAATCCACAGATTAATTATAGATTCACAATTTGTCATCTGTGGACAAATTCTGAGTGATTCCTCAAACTACAGCCATAAAGCAAAGCTTTTTTTTCTTTATTTTTTTGACAAAAATGTATCTCTGATCAACACAATTCTGAAAAGACCATGGAGGCACACGCTGACATTTTAATACTTCCACATTTCTGCAAAATTATTGGTTTAAAAAACTGGGAAAAAAAACTATCAGGAGACACAAGCACCCTTGCTCTTCTGAAATCACACAAACCAAAACCTGAACCAGCCACAAACATGAGAAATGTATTCACAACTCTCTGGAGCTAAAACTATAGTGGCAAACTACAGCTACCTTCTTTTCCTATCCTCGCATTAATATCAGAGAGAATAAAACACACCTAACAGATGTTTCTTATTCTTCATAATGTAAGTAACTGATTGGAATTTTTCCGAGCTAGTTTGGAATTAATTTTGGAAGTCAGAGCCATCAAAACCAGTTCACCCAGATCTACGCACCAGTCTTCTGGCAGTTGTGCACCGCTGACCCGCCGTTCCCACAGCAGCAAACAGAGTAGATGGGATCACTAGGTTCAAGTCGGCATCTTCAAAAACTTAACAGAAGTTAAACATCAGTATGTTAATAAAGTCAAGGAAAAAAAAAAAAAAGCAAACTGGTGTTTAAGTGCCGAAGGCACTTTAGATTTACTAGATTTAAGAGACTGAACAGAATGCAATAAATTATAGCAGGCTGCTCAAGAAGCACAAGGAATAATAGCACTAGAATAGCACACTAGTGTATACAAAGACTGCTCAGAAAGTAATGCCTCTTATTTCATTACAGAATTCCTCCACAAGTTAAAATTGCAACCAGGGACATTCACTAACGCTGGCTGAGCATCTATGGAGCCCAAACAATGGACATTACTGCAGTGAGGCAGTGGGTAGTGCATTTCAGCAGCAGTGACAGCAACAAGAAAGACACAAAATGCATCCTGAACAGCTCATCTGTGCCTATCAGTGAAGTACAATCAGGGAACTTTGTATAGAGGTATCAGCTTCAAAGTACCAGAAATGACGGTGGCAATGAATATCACAGTGTTTGCACCAGGTGGGTCCCACAAATGGGTCAGGAACAGAAGGAACAAGGTACACAATCTGCCAGGATCTATCGAATGAATGCAAAGCTGAGGGTGACAGTTTCTTGGATCAAATAATTACCAGTGAAATGAGATACGGTGTCACCGGTACAAACCAAAGTCAAAATGGCAATCCATGGAGTGGTGACACATGAATCAAAGAAAAAGTTCAAGACATAGCCCTCAGTGGGTAAAGCGATGTTCTCACTGTTATTTGGGACAGAAAAGGGGTGGTCCTTCTGGATTTCCTGGAACTCAGACAAACCATCCACTGTGACCTTGACAACATAACAAAGACTAAGCAGAAAGCTCAAATCTAGAGATAGAGCAGAGAAGACAACCTTTCTCTTGCAATATGATAATGCCAGGCTCCGAGGAGAACAATGGCAATCTTGGCTGGACTGCACTCACACACCCACCGTATAGTCTGGATTTGGTGCCTTCTGTCCTTTACCTGTTTGGGCTCATTAAAGAAACTGTATGAACACCACTTTCCTAGCAACGATGTTGTCAGAACAGCTGGAGAACAGTGGCTCAGCTCCACTGGTGCACGTCTGTATGAGGACAGCATGTCAGCTCTTGTTCATGACAAAAATACATAGATGATGATTACGTCTATGATACATGGTGATGACTGTATTAAAAAATGGTATTTTGTAGGTGAGAATCTGCTCTATCAAATAGTGCTACTGTTCTCTCTGTATGTCATGTAGTTTCCTTGGACATAAATAGGAGGCATTACTTTCAATATGACTTATGTACAAAAACACATCAGAATTCCCATACTTACATACCTAGAATTAAAGACACACGCAATTGGACATAAAGAGATCTCTGAAATACAGCAAGGAGCTTTTCACATTAAAGCCTGTGTAAAAGCTCAGCTTCATTGTAATTCAGTAAGGTACAAGCAATTTGTTACCCTTCACCTTCCCTCCATGAGAAGTACAGTCACATGAAGAGAAGTGTACCCAGGTGGCACACAAAAAATAAAATAGCAGCTAAAATGCAAATAAGCTGAAGAAATTAATGTGGCTAGAAGACACTGAAACACTTAAAGTAGAGCACATAAGCATAAGACCCAGAGGATTCAAAAAATATCACTCAGCTTAATGATTCCCACAAAATGTGGGGGAAAGTCACCTGAGACAAGTCCAAGCAAGTAGAGTTTAAGCCTTCAAAGTCAACTTCAGAAAAAGCAGGACTACCA
Source organism: Callipepla californica brunnescens (assembly GCA_023055505.1). Lineage (NCBI taxonomy): Eukaryota > Metazoa > Chordata > Aves > Galliformes > Odontophoridae > Callipepla > Callipepla californica. The sequence goes on along the minus strand of JALIRH010000009.1, from coordinate 15,322,439 downwards.
TATGAAAAATATAAACATTCTTTTCTAACTATACAGGAAGTTCATGCTACTCCATGCAAGAAAAAAAAAAAAAAAAAAAGACTGCTCAAATCAGATTTTTCAAAGTGCTTAGTATTCTAAGCATCTAATTATATTGGTTTGAATCACAAGGAACGTGAAGGAGAAGGCTGTAATAAAATAGGATAGCAATTCTGGTATTTAGTTGGGTTTCTGTTCTCTTTTTTTTATGTTTATTTTTACAGTATTTGGTTTTATTTCTTTATCTGATAACCAGAACATGCCCTAAATCAGCTAAACCTGTAAACGGGCTGTTGAAATGAAAACCTATGTGCTCTACTTACAAGTACCTTAGGTGGTCAAATATTGCCTCAGATGTCATTTACATGTCTGTCTATATATATGCAGATATTCTGCAATGCTAAAAATTGTCTTCAAGTGATCAGATCCTAAAGTCAAACTTCATTTTAGTAGCATTGCCCACACACCCATGCTATTCAATTCAAAACTAATTACACGAGTTTGAACTCTCATTTTTATCCTAAATCACAACTCCTCAGCAGCAATGAAGACAGGGAAAGACTATAAAAACAGACACAAACATTCTACTAAGCAGCTTTTAAACCCCCAGTGAAAGAAAGAAAAAAACCAAGTTGTTATAAACATACATATATTAACTTTAAACCAATATCTATTGGACTAAATTTCTACACGGAATATTACCAATAATGGCATTGTTTCCTCCCAGTTCCAGCAGACTTCGACCTAATAAAAACATGCAAAAAATCACATGAGTCACATACGCATTCGGTTTGCATTTCAGCAAAGTCATCAGGAATTACATTTACATTCCATTCCACTTTCTTATCTGGACAGAAATTTTTAGGCATCATTGACAACAAATTGCACTACTCAAAGGAGCAAATTACATTGAACACCACATCTCCAACATACTGCAAAAAATGACAGAAGAGAAAAGCTGGAGAAGAAAAATGCTTAAAAAAACAAAAAAACAAAAAAACAAGGTAAAAATGGCAATAGAAATAAAAAGAAATCAAAACAAGTTGCAGGATAAATAACATGAAGCAGACAAAATTAGAAGGTGCTCTGCATAGGAAAATGAATAAATTAACACTTCAGCAGTCTTAAGTTATTTCCCTAGCAACTGTTTTATCTTAAATCTGAAAGAAGGAATCTATTTATCTATGAAACACTGCAATGTATTTTGAATATTTTTTTACACTTAAGCTAATCTTGGTCACAATATATTCTGTTTCAAACTAAGAACTCAGAACCCTGCAACTGTGCATGGGTTCACACCTGCACCATTTTTCTTGCAAGTGTTTGAAGGTGCGTCTCAAAAGACCTACATTTTCTCCTATAATTGTAAGGAGTAGAGGTGAAGGGATATTTTTTCATCAACAGATTCGCCAAAAGAGTGTCAAAAGAGTGCCAAAATTTGTTAGTCTCTGACACAGTCATAAGGCTTCCCTCTGAATTAACTGCAATACAATGTATTTGTGGACACCTTGGGGGAAAAAAAAGAAAAAAGAACAACTGAACTGTGACTTAACTAGAAGGAAAAGCAGTAGCTAGATCTGATGAGTTTTCTCATCCTACTTTCATCAAGATGAAAAAAGTTAACACAGAAGATAGATGAAACAATCTGTATTTTATAATCCTATGAGCTTACCCTACTTTTCCCAACCACAGAAACAAAAGAAAAATAAGACTCCCACTCACCGAATCTCTCCTGAACCATGAGCGCTACCTGCTTGCCCACTTCTGTGCTGCCAGTGAAAGACAGCAGGTCCATTCTCCCATCTCTCGCCATTGCTGTCCTGCACAACAGGACACGCCGCCACATTTACAGGAAGAGCAAACAGCTGGAAAAGCTGCTCACACCTCCCACGTAAACCAAACATCAGGTAAATGACTGAACAGCCATCAGGAAAGCTTCTTATCACTTTGAGAAGAGGGACCAGTCTGCTTCCCTCCCCCACTTCATGCCAAATAATAAGTGCACTGCCTGTACAATTAGATATATCCTGAAGAACACAATGAGATCAGTTTCAATTGTTCTGCTCCCTAAGAAGATAAGCACACCTATGACTTTAACAGTTACCATCTATTCTGTTATCACTTCTCCTGAAATGGTCAAGTACTCATTTGTGGTAGGGATTTATGAATTGTAAAGCTTCTGAGCAATATTATGCACCTGTGTGCAGGTGCACAGCCCAATCTAAGCATGGAAAATGGGGAATCATTCTCCTCTATAAATGGTCTGAAAGACTGAGGGACTGAAAAAAAAAAAATAACACAATGAGTGGAACTTTATGTTGGCCATTCTCTTTGGATGTAACTACAGGCAGCAGAATAAAAACTGATCCATGTCTCTTCACTTCTTCATTTAACAGGAATGTCTGATAAGTCACCTGTTCGAAGTTTATCTCACAAAAGCAAGTAGAAGTACACAGTACATTTACAGTGGATGCATACTCAAAAACACAATAAATGTTACCTACCCAATGTCTGCTCCACCACAGATCAAAGAACAGACAGCTCCAGGTATCTTGTTATCCTCCAAGACTTTGGCAATTATCCTAGAATCGAAGACATAAAAAATTCAGTTATCTGGCGGGTGTGTATCATAGGCAATGAGCCACTAAAGACGCAAGAAAAGTATCAGATTTTTTCTAAAAGCAACGGTCTTGCAGATAAGTTTATACAATAAACACAAAATCAAGGACTTCGACATCAGAATCACTGCTCAGGGAGAGAAACTCTTGAAAATATATTCCCTACGCATCTACGTAACTGGCACAGAGAGGTATTAGAACAGTGTGCAAAAACCTTGGCCCTACCATCTTTTACCATTAAAAAGAGATGTTTACTTAACTTCATGATTTTACTTATAAATAACAGAATCACAGGAGTTGGAAGAGAGTTCTGGAGATGATCTAGTTTAGCCCTTCAGGTTCCCTAGAATAGGCTGCAGAGAAGAGTGAATGTCTCCAGAGAAGGAGGCTCCACAACCTCTCCAGTGCTCTGTCATCCCCATGGTAAAGAATTTCCTCAACTTCATATGAAACTTTCTTTCTGTTTATGCCCATTGCTCCTTGTCCTGCCACGGGGCACCATCAAAAAGAGCCTGGCCACATCCACTTGACTCTTGCCTTTTAGATATTCAGAAGCACTGGTAAGATCCCCTCTCAGTCTTCTCCTGGCTAACCAGTCCCAACATCTTAGACTTTTCTCACACGGAGAAGCTCCTGGTGCCTAATCATCCTGTGACCCTCCACTGGAATCTCTCCAGCAGTTCCCCATCTTTCCTGAACTGAGAAGCCTGCAACTGAACACAGTATTCCAGACATGGCCTCACCAAAAGCAGAGTAGAGCGGGAAGATCATCTCACCTGACCTGCTGGCCATCCTCCTTTTAAAGCAGCCCAGGATACCACTGACCTTCTTGGTCACAGCTCACATGGCCCCACTACTGACTCACTGCCAGCCTGCTGTCCACTAAGACACTTAGGTCCTTCTCCACAGAGCTTCATTCTAGTAAGTCAGCCCCTAACCTACACCTCCACAGGTGTAGTACTCCACATCTGACCTTACTCAACCTCATAAGGTTTGTCTTTGTCCAACCCTCCAGCCAGTCCAGGTCTTGTTGAATGGCAGGACAGCCTTCTGGTGTATCAGCCACTGCTCTCAGCTTTGCAACATCAGCAAACTTGCTGAGGACGCACTCTATCCCTTCCTCCAGGTTATAGAATCATAGAATGGCCTGGGTTGAAAAAGACCTCAAAGATCATCTAGTTTCAACTGTTCTGCCATGTGCAGGGTCACCAGTCACTAAGACCAGGATGCCCAGAGCCACATCCAGCCTATACATTCCAGGTTACTGATGAAGATGTTAAAAACCAGACCCAGTACTGATCCATTGGGAACACTGCTGGCTACAGGCCTCCAAAAAGACTCTGCACCACTCATCACAATCCTCTGAGTCATCCAGCTCTCAGTTCATCTCACTGTCCACTCATATATTCCACACTTCCTAAGCTTACCTACGAGAATGTTAGGGGACACAGAGTGAAAAGCCTCACTTATGCCAAGGTGGACAGCATCTGCATCTACCCACACAGTCTAACACTATAGAAGTTCACCATATTGGTCAAGCATGATTTCCTCTTGGTGTTGACTACTTCTGAAAACTTTATTTTCTTCCACTTGTTTGGAGACGAAATCTAGAATAAGATGCTCCAACACTTTTCCAAAAAGAGAGGTGAAGCTAACTGGCCTGTAGTTAATCAGGTCTTCTTTTGTGCCCTTCATGAAGACTGGAGTGATACTGGCTTTGTTCCAGGCCTCAGACACCTCTCTTGCTCACCATGACCTTACAAAGATGATAGAAAGTGGTTCAGCAATCACTTCCGCCAGCTCCCTCATCACTCACAGGTACATCCATGGATGCACACATGCAGTTTGTCATCTCTAGATGATCTCTGACCAGATCCTGCTCAACAAAGAAGTCTTTCCTTCTCCAGACTCCAAAATCTGGGATTCCTGAGGGTCAGCCTTAGCAATAACAGCTGAAGCAAGAAGGTGTTTAGTAACTGCCTTCTAAGCATCCTCCATTACCAAGACACCCATCTTACTCAGCAGCACGCCCACACTTTGCCCTACACTTTCTTTCACTATTAATATAATTAAAGAAGCCCATCTTGTTTTCCTTGATCACTCCTGTCAGTTATAATACTTGCAAGTAGTCCAGGACCATGTTCTCAGGTCCATATTAAAGCTACAAAACTACAAAGTCAGTCATTTTAAATGAGACCATTTATATTCTGCATAAAAACTTGCACGTATCATGCAACAGATACACACTTAAAACGCTAGCACAGAAAGGGAAGAAGCAATAACTCTAGAGCAAGTACCACTATGGCGTTTGTCAGAATTCTCCTTTCTATCAGGAATGAGTTTTGAACCCTGGAAAAGCATGTTCTGATGTTACTAGTTTTGAACAATAAGGATTGTGTGAACACACAGAGCTAACTAAATGAATTTACCCCCCCCCCCCCAAATAAATAAATAAATAAATAAATAAATAAACAAACACAAGCAAGTGCTGATGTTGGGCTTCGACTCCAGAAGTAATGGACGATTCAGAAACATGAGAATAATTAAGGGTAATTAAGGGTAGCTGAATTTTGCAAACTGTTCATCCCCTACAGCTAAGTAAACAACACAGCTAGGCATCCCTCAGCAGAAGCACAGCACTAGTCTCAGGAAAATAAAATGCAATACTACAGGTAACATGCAATATACATTGTGTATTGCTACATTACATGTTACAAAGGAAAAGCCTTTCTTCTCAGCACCAAGCACTATCTCACCCAAAACACAATTTGTTTAATAAGGAAAACAGAAAGCAAAGGAACCAAAACTCACTTTGTAACAGCAACACTTGTGAGAGATGTTGTGGGAGCACCTTTCCTGGAAAAAAATACATTGCTTTCAATTATTCAAATGCAAAATAGTTTAATAAAGAAATTTTTATGGTATGTCAAATACAACATGCTTAACCAGTTTTCAGGTGCACGTTAAGACAAGAACTCAAGCACTTCTGTCCTGTGCTGAGCATTCAGATCTGATGAACTCAGTGTGAACTGAAGATATGCCAGATACTATAGTGAAGCAAACAGATGGAGGAGAAGCAGAAGGGGAAGTGTGTGTGTGTGGGGGGGGGGGGGGAAGAAACAAAGTTATTATTATGATCCTTAACTTTATCTGCACTAGTTCTGAAAATATTGATTTTTCGTTGTTAAACCTCAATTTACGTTATCACTAATTTGACATTTGACTACGTCCTGAATGGGTCTGGATCTCAAAGTCTCATTAAAGACATTAACAAGGTTACCACAAAAATAAATTATGCTTTTTGACTACATATACCTTATGAACAAACAGATTAAACCTACATTAAATAGAACCAAATATATGGAAACACATGAAATTTGATAACAACGACATGGCAGAGATAATCGTTCTGCAATTTTAAAATACTGTTAGCATGCTAGACAGCTGTGTCTTACCAGAGGCAAGCATTTCCACAGATCATTGCAATTGCACTGTTCCACCCATACACTGCTACAGGGAAGTTAAAGGCTGTGATGATTCCCACTAACCCAACAGGATTCCACTGCTCTATAAGAGCATGACCAGATCCTGAAGGAAAAGAAAGAACATACCACAATTTGCATCCATTCAGTGGATGCATAAGGCCCTACAAGGAAGGGACCCATCATCACTCCTCTGTCTGTAAGAGCATTAGCTTGTGTAGAGCTGTATTACAAGGGCTCTACAGCTTTTGCAGCAAGGTTAGCTAGATTGTGGGGAAAAGAAAAAACCAAAAAACTAATGATAGTGAGAAATTAATGCTTTAACTACTCAGCTAACAAAATATTGGCTGCTCACTAAACAATAATAGCTGACACAAAGACTCATTTTTAAGCATACTGGTAAAATTTTTACAAGTCATCCCCCAGCACCTTTACTACAGAGAGGGCAGAGGGAATCCAACGCTTCATGGAGCAGAGGAAGAATCTCCTGCCTCTTCTGATATATGCCATAGGACATATACTTCATTAGGTGTCACTACTATCTATGAGCACATCTATTTATAGACAACATGCTTGAGAAATAACTCACAGCATAGAGATTTTGCAGTACACCACTCTATATTTAGGATATTACATCCTCATCCTTCCACTAACATGAAAAATAAAAATTAAAAAATGGTCAAGAATAAAGATGGAACTCATACTTTCTGAAGGCAAAACAGGTCCACCAATCATTCGGGACAAACCAACGGCGTAGTCGCAGACATCGACATATTCCTGCACCTCCCCAACACCCTCAACATAAATCTTCCCCATTTCCAATGAGACCTGAAAATACCAAGATACAATTATTATTTTTTTCATACATATTCATTTCCAATACATTTTGACTTTGACTACTATCAGGTATATCAGTACGCAAAATAAAATTCAATACAGATTTTCTCTCTATAAGATAATGACCTCTACCTAAGTTATTCAAAGCTTAAAGAAACAACACAGCAGATAACTTACAAAGGAGTCATACTCTCATACAGTAGGAGGAAATAAAGAGAGGAAAATAAACAATAGAAAAAAAAATTTTAAATCTAATGAAAGAAGTATCCAACAGAAATGAGTTTCACAGCTTGAGATCAAAGAACATTTGCATATATTTTATCAGACATGGAATACACTGGAAGAGAGGGATAGCTGTCCCAAAACAAAGCAGTCATTTAGATTTTTTGTAAGTAAATGATTCATTTTACAGTAACTCAAAGAAAGTTTGAGATCTAATTTTCTAACACTGCTGAAAATGAATGCACCCCTTTAGTGTCTAGTGACCCAGTTGTTCAGTATCTTTTCCTAAGCTACAGACTTCTGTTAAAAACATGCTAAGCTGACACAGCAGAGAGTGCCAGTGAGAGTATGTTCATATTCAAAATTCCCTCATCTATGAACTGAGAAGCCACCTGCTTACTCCCACTTAATTTTATAGTGATGTTACGTTACAATGTTATGCAATTTTACACAAATATCCCCTACCACCTGAGGTTGAGGACCTCTGAAAAATCAAAGATTAAGACAGAGCTGACTCAACACATTCCTAGGTATTTCTAGAGTGCCTGTGGACTCAAAGACTTGCTATGCTACTCTGCTCCAGATGGGGAACTCCACATCTGATTTCTGCTTCAACCTAAAGAACAGGGAGCCAATAACAAAGTGAGAAGTCATGATACAAGAGTTCATGTAACACATCTGTTGAAAAGTTGTTTAGAATTTGAGCATCAAACTCAGAACAGAATGTCTGGACTCCTCAAGACAGAAGGAAGAGCGTGTGTCTGTGACTAAAGACAGAGAGGCCCCAGAGACACTTGATGAGTAACAAATCGGTAAGCCTGTGAGAGTACTGGAAATACATCTGAACAATTGACAAAGACATTGTGAGTCTGGGCTGGATATGAGAAGGTGAGCTTCTATACTCTTTTATGTATGTCAGTTCCACATCCCTCAGCCAAGAAAAGTTTGAATACTCGCACACCTAGTGCACAGCTTTCATCCTGAAGTTCAGTCCCTCCCCTGGAAGGGCTGAACAGGCACATGATCCAAACGGAAAATCTACAAGCACACAACAAGGTTTGTGTGAGGAACACACAAACTTCTGTCTGCCCACATTCTCTGGTAAACTGTTCTGTTTTTGCATACAAAAGTATTTATGCATTACAGAAAGTCTGCCACTAAACCAACATCAAGCAAACTAACAAAGCAAAGTTCTGCACACTGACAATATGATCTGGCCTACATGTTTAAGGATAGCTGCTTCTGAACAGCAGCATATATAGGTAAGTGCTGTAAAAGGCTTTTCTTCCCTAGCAACTAGAGTTTTAAAGGAACATTCCTTCCACCTTTATATCCAACACAGCACTGGAAGGAGATCTCATTAAGACTGTATCACCTTCTGAAGCCTTATACCTCCATATCTCAGTTCTAAAAACCCTCCAGATCACCAGAAGAGAGCTCAAGGTTAAAAGCTCTGTATCAGAGGGAAATCTTTTTCAGGACATTTTTAGTACATGATGGTGAACTACTTGGCAGGTACAATGAGAAAGCAGCGTGGCAGAAGCTACAACACTCTTCCTATCCAGTGTGGTGGCTCAAAATGAATTACACCTTTTTTTTTTAATCCCCCGACTATAAATGTGAAAAATTGTTTTCAGTATACAACGTCAGAATGCAATCATCTGCTGTTTTATGTATTAAATCTAAAATCCTCTGAGCAAGTTAAAAGAGCTAACAGCATTTTAACAGTTAAGGTTAGTACTGCAGAGCTATATGTTAAATTCTAAAAGAGTTCAGACCTTTTTCTTCCCTAAAACACCTTACCAAACTTCCTAGAACTTTGATTTTTTGTCTCAGGGCATCACCAATCTGTCGTACTATTTCTCCACGCTTAGGTGCAGGGATCTAGTTTAAAAAAAAAAAAAAAAAGAAAGAAAAAGAAATTAATGTATTTGAGAGTGAACATCTGTGACTTGTTGATGTTCAATGCTTGCAGCAAGAGATCACTACTGGTGGTAATCTTCCACCCTTTTCACAAGGCATGATTGCTCATTCATTTTTATCATGCTCTGTTTCATGACAAATTCCTTCTCATCTCGCGGAGATAGACAACACTGTACACATTCATATCTGTTCGAAACTTTCCTTCCACTGAACATCCAGAAATATTTAGATTAGTAGTTCTCTCATCTTTACTGCTTCTGTTCAAACACACAGAAGTCTAAATCACAGAAAAAGTGAAAAAAAAACAACATTTGTTGTGTGTTTAATGTAGTATCAGTGTATTTGATAAGAACCAAAAACTAGGATCAATAACAAGCCATTTTTATGCAACAACATATAGAGGATTAGAAACTACTAACGAAGAGATAGCTAGAAAGAGAAGCGAGGAATTTTATCAGTGAAGCAAGCAAATGTATTGACAGGTAAAATCTTTCAGATAAGCTCATTAAACTGAAGTTCACAAATTAAAAAATAGCTTTCAGATGAGATTTTAAATCCCTAGGTCTGTTTATTTTAACATTTTTTTTAATCCATGAAACAGATTCCAGATTATCTCCAAATACACCCACTTACTGATATCATGGCTCAAAACAAAATAATGTTTTAATATATCCCAAGGAAGCTGTGATATTTCTCCTACATTTTTGTTCTCTTCAGGTAAGGATAATTTTGTAGGATAAAATACAGAACATCTGACACCTTACAAAATTCAGTTATATCAAAGAAATGTCTAGTATCTATAAAAAATAAGCAAGAGAACAGATGCTGTTTGCAAATAGCTTGTACAGGGACAATGACAACTACAGCTTCCTAGGGGTAATGAGCAATACAACACAAAAGTTTTGGAATAACACAGCTGTTTTGGGAATGAGGATTCAACTGATGGTCAAAAATGCACAGTAAAAAAACAGCAGGTTTACACTATCAGAGCAAGGTTATCTCCAGAAATTAGACATCCAAATACTCTCACAGGAGAAAGCATGCTGAAACATGAATTTAAATACACCTGGAGAGGTTATTTCCTTGCTTATGAGGTTCCAGAACTTCATCAGACCTGCTGGAGATAGCTTACAGGCACTAACTTGGGTAAACATGCCTAGCTGCTTAAAATAAGTATTTCTCAGAAGTCAATATCCTCATTTTTGTACTTAACAGTTAACGAATTCCAGCTGTTTACGTCTGTGTCCTCACTACAGATTTTTGCTTTAATGAAATGCACGTAACACGATCATGTTTGCACACCTTCAACCAACAAGGCAATTTAACAGCCTCCAACTGCCAGAGATATAATTAAAAAGATAAATGCCATAAAAAAATAACTGTTCACTTACATCAGCCCAGACATTCCATGCCTCCTTAGCCTTCCTTACTGTTTCTTCATAATCCTCCAAACTAGCCTACATGAAGAAGGAAGCCAAAGAGAAAGTTAGGAATCCTGAAAACCAAAAACGAACTCCACAGAAAAACTTGTGTGTCCAGTTTGAGCACAAGATGTTCTGACAGAAAGACTGCACTACAGAGGATCCCTTCCACAGGAAATTTATACGCTATCACAGTATGACTCCCAAGCAATATACCGAGTTGCTCGAAGTTAATGGGGAATAAAAACGCCTAGATAAAACAGATTTAACAGAAAGACCTTACGCAAAAATCTTCTTTCAGATGACCAAGAACGTTCCCTGAATAACACAACAGAAGCACTCACGAGACATTTTGCCACACCAACCGCCCCACTCTACCCGACTCCCTAAATTATCCAGAGCTACTGGAAGCCTTCACAACTAACACTGTACGTCGGCCCAATCGCAATACCAAAATCGCTCACAGATTTACCCCGCTCCCTTTCTGGCGGGCACACAGCCTCCCAAAACCGAAGCAAACCCCCCAGCCCTCGCTCACGAGCCCTCCCACAGACCCCATCCTACGAGCAGCCGGCTATCCCCCTACCTGCCGCACTCTGGCGATGGGCTCGTTGTTTGCAGGACAGTACATGGTCACCACCTAAAGCAGAAGGGCGGCCGTCAGCAGACAGAAGGCAGAATCCACGATCCCAATAGACGTTCATCCCCATCGACATCGCCTCCACCCCCCCCCACGCAGCCCACCCGTCCCGGCCGCACCTGGCCTCTGCCGCCCCAGCGCCCGTTGTACACTCCCGGGTTGTCCTCCTGCAGGCCCAGCTCCCGCAGCCAGGCGTACTGCGGCTGTCCAACCAGCAGCGAGGACATGGCGGCGGCGGACCGCCACACGGCCGGACGCGGCAGCAGCAGCACGGACGCGGCAGCACGGCGCCAGCCCAGCATCGCCAGCGGGGAGGGGGGGGGACGCCGCGATGGCCACCGGGCCCGCCCCCCCGCAGCCCGCGCCGATTGGTGGGGGCGCGGCGGCGCCCCCCGACCGGCGGCGTCCCCGCGCGGCAGCGCCCCCTTCTGGTCGGCGGTGCGCGGCCCCCTCCCTCAAAAGCACGGCGTGGCGCCGGCGCTGAGCGTGTTTGCTGGAGGGAAGTTAGAACGCCGGCGTCGAAGCAGGGCGAGCTGCAGCTGCCATCACTCAGCAAAGATGTAATAGTATTCAGGAGTAGTCTTTACTGCTCTCGTTCCTTTAAGCTGCGATGCTTCTTAGGATCTTGGTGAGTCGAAGTGGCTTCAGTCTCTTGGCTGGCCATTCGAGTGTACTGAAACGTCGGTGATTTTACAGCCTTTTCATTGCTGTTCCTTCTTGTATGTGTACACAATTCCCGCAGTCACTATACAGTAATTATATAGCTCTTGATACAAGTTCATCTTGCAAAATTGCAAGTGATTTTTAACCCATGCTTCTTAACTGTCCATTTTGAATAGCCAAATCAACTGGGAATAAGTCCTGGTACTACTATTGAAATCCCTTATCACATTCTAAAAGGAATAGAAAACTGGCACAAACGTCAAGACTGATGTCATTTATCTTCGGATTTCCACAACCACACATTTTTCCTTGCTGTTACTTGCCCACTGAGAAAAGCTCATTCATGTAATTTTTTTTCAAATGAAAGGCATATTTGAGTGATTATTTCTGACATGCTGTAAGGGCTGTATATATCACTGGCTTTAGTACATGTGAGATTAAAGTTTTACTTCCACAAGGAGACTGGTTTTGGAAGCTATAAAACTTGTAGGAGACATCAGTCCATTCACTTCTGAAGGAAGTATATAAAGAACCTTGAACAAAAGCATCTCAAAAAGGAAATCGGTATTCTGAAAGATAAAGCTCTGTTTCAGAAAGAAGAGGAAACCTTACATCCCTCTGGTTAAGGAGCACAGTCAAAAGAATAACAGAACATCAGCTTTCTTCCCCTGTTTTGACACTGTGCTTTAACCAACTTGACCTCAAGAAATTATCCTCTGGATGGTACAGTAGATCAGTCCCTGGAGCCATTTGTTCATCATCTGGCCTGCAGAGTCTACTGAGAGGGCCCTGGCTGGAGCTGAAACACCATTTGCTCCTTTCACATAGGCCACCAAAACCATCAGGTAAGTTTCAGTTTAGCACTTGACCTGGGATGAGTTTGTTTTGATCTAGTGACCCAGAGGTGTAACACATCCTTTGAGCTGTTCTGCCTCCTGATGGCTGTAAGTAATTGCACGAACTGTCACCTTCTCGAAAGGTTAATTTAGTAGAGATCAAACATATACATGAAATGGGTTCCAGTTGTCTGAACAGCATAAAGAACCTGGTGAAGCTGGAACTTCTGCAGTTCCACATAGGCTTCAGGGGACAATAGGCTTTTGAAAGCATACCTGACTCACTAAATTGAGCGGCTTTTGTGGGTATAACTGTCACTGCATATTATTCATCCAGTGCAGTAAACCACCAACAGAACAGGACCTCTCTGCTTTGTGTCTGAAGCTGTCAAAAAGCCTTGTGGAAACTACAGATTCTGTTTACTCTACTGAAACTTCTCAGAGATGACCCCCACAGGGTCATTTCTGAGGTTTTGATGTATCCCAAAGGAATAATAACTGTCAGGAGAAATACAGTAGCATAAGGACACAGGCTTTCTCTCAGTATTAAGTACTGAGAGTTGTAAATCCACCACAAGACAGTCACAGTCCTGATGGCAGTAACAGGCCTTGCTAGCTCTAATCAGCCTCACACAAGCATCCAATCCTTGCTTCCACTCACCCATAGTCCATAGACCCAGTTCAGTCTTTGGATCTTCTCTGCTGGAGTTATACCAGCAGAGTGCTGAGCCATGCTTCTGCTTGACCATACAACTCGGTGAGCCAGACACAGGGCTGCTGACTTCAGTCCACCACTGCCTGTCAGCAGCTGGCTAGGTCCTGACCAGCATGCTGCCTTCCTGGATTTGCCTTGGACCTTCCTTGTCACCACAACATGATGCTTTGGCCTTCAACATGACTTTGGGTGGTGAGCTCCTGTCCTGTTAGCTTTATATTCCTTCTTGCTTTCTGGGGAGGAAGGGGCCCTTGCTGTGGGCTGGTATTTTACAATGATATTTGTGATGTGGTAATTACTAATGTATTTCACTGTGCTGAATTTCACCTCCTTTTTTGCATAATATATAAGCTTAAAAGTGTATTTCACAGTAACACCTATGAAGTGTTCAGCCCAGGGACTGGGATGCAGAGGAAAAAAATAAATAAACAACAGAAAACATAGGACTCAAAGCTCTGGCTTCAAGCAACAAGTTTTTGGTTTCTAGCTTCTGCATGCACTTTCACCGTAAGTAAGCAGTTTCTTCGGGTATGGCTACGTTTAGCTATTGGTGTAGGCCAGGAAGAAGAACAAAACCCTGGCACTGTGCCTCACTTGGCCTTTTTCTTTTTGGCTAAAGAATGTCCCAACTGTTCTATCCTGCCACTTAACAGTTTGTTGCCAGATTCCTTTCAGGAGGAACAACGGCAAAGTACTCTGCAACACAGTGGTCTAGCAGCAAGTTGCACTTTTCTTCAGCCACCTGCTGTAGTGGTTAGTTCAGCACCAAAGCTTCTTCATACGTGAACCTGACGTGCCCAAGTCCACATCTAGATCTAGGTATGACTCCAAAACCTTCACTTGCAATAGAACAACAGATTCACACCACTGCATGAATTGCAGCAGAGAGATACCACGTCCTCCTGTTCCACACCTTCAGAGCAAAGATAATCACAGGAGTGTTCAGAGCAGGCATGTCCAAACTGTGGCTGCAGGCACACGCAGCCCAGCAGTGCCTGCCCTGAGGCCTGCCCCTGCCCACACCACCATGGCAGCAGCTGTTCCTCCAGCAACCTCTCAGCACTGTCTGGGCTGAATCCAGCAAATGGGGAGGGCACAGTGAGGTGCTAAATAAAGTTACAGTAAATAACTGTATATGTTCTGATACAATGGCTAAACAGAGCCCTGAAAAATGCAGCCTTGGTTTCCAGTTTGTGAAAAGAGTTTGAGAAGAAGTTTCAGGATCGCAGAAATAATCGTCACTTTTGTTGTACATTTGTGACTCCATTTTCAGTTGACATAAATATGTTACCTGTGAAATTTCAAAAGGATCGTAGAGTTGCAGTCAGACATTCAACTCAAAAAAAGATTTATTATGGCTCTCCACTAGACTTCTGTAAGATCTATATTGCTAGAGAAATAATCTTTCCCTTCTCAATCATGCCTAATTCATGTCATCACTTTCTGACACTACATACATTTGTGAATGACACTTTTCCAGGTTGAAGTGATGGAAGAGCAAAAGTTCATCAGAAATCTCTGGTGGTCACCTTGAGGCCTCACTAAGAGCTGCAGTCACTGCCATCGAACCTACCTGGTATTCCACTGCATTTTATTGCCATGCGACAGATGGCAGCAGAGGGACAGTCTGACAAGTTGGCATTTGTCATGGAAATGTGGATGAAGTGAAAGTGTGAAACTGAATTCCTCCATGTGGAAAAAACTGCACCCAGTGACATTCTTTGTTGAACAATTATGGAGACCAAACAGTGGATGCCATCAGAGAAGCAGTGGGTGGTACATTTCAGCAGTGGCAACAGCATCAGTGATCACCTCTGCTGGTGCAGATCTTTATGAGCATGGCAGCTCTTGTTCATTGCTGGCATAAATGAATTACTGATTTTTGTGACTATGTTGAAAAACAGTGTTTTGTACCTGAGAATTTGTTCTGAAAAATGTCATTATTGTGCTTTTTGTATCTGTAGTAGTTTCCATGGAAATAATCAGGAGGTATTTTTTTCTGAAGTACCTATATGTATATGCATCTGAAGAAAATTTCTCTTCACTCAATGGAGCCCTGGCATGCCAAAAGATTAGGTGCATTGCTTAGAGGATAACAGTAAAAATGTGCACGGAGCTGTGCAACAGATAGGCTAAGACAGAAACCCAGATGGACGACCCACAATCCTTCTGGGATGTTGGGTGCACCCATATGGACCTCCTCAGGAGCAAAAGAGCTGCCCAAACCTTTGATTTTGGGGAGCTCCAGAATCTGGAAGAAATCTAAGGGACTGAGTTAGGTGGAGGGTGTCATAAGTTTGCCCAGCTTTATTATCTTTCTGAGCAGCTGAGCAGGCTGTGAGAGGAAGTCCTCAGGCTGAGATGAATCCAGCAGTTGGACAGAGAGACTGACACCTGGTATCGTGCTGTGACACAGGCAGACCAACAGCCACATCTTAGAACTCAGCAAGGGGAAAAATAAACACAGGCTTCCAAACAGGGGTTAGTACTGGGGCTTGTCCTGTTTAATTCCTTTACTGATGACCTGAACAAGGAGATTGGGTAAGTTTGCAGGTGACACAGAGTTGGGAGAAAGTGTAAATCTGTCTGGGGGTAGGAAGGCCTGACAGAGGGATCTGGACAGGCTGGGTCACTGGTCTGAGGACAGTGGGATGAAGTTCACCAAGACCAAGTGCCGGCTCCTGTACTTTGGCCACAGCAACCCCAGGCAACATTGCAGGCTTGGGGCAGAGTAGAAGAAATGCACCTGGACATGTTGGTCTTTGAGCAGCTGAACATGAGTCAACAGTATGGCCAAAAAGGCCAAGAAAGTCAATGGCATCCTAGAAACTGTTCCAGGAGGAGCAGGAAAGTTATGATCCCTCTGTACTCTGCCCTGGTGAGGTCACAAGTCGAGTACTGTATTCAGTGTCGGGCCACTCACTACAAGAAAAACATTGAGGCCCTGGAGTATGTCCAGAGAAGAGCAATGGAGCCGTGAGGGATCTGGAGCACAAATCTCATGAGGAATGGCTGAGGGAACCGAGATTGTTCAGTCTGGAGAAGAGGAAGCTCAGGGGTGACATTACTTTTCTCTACAACTACGTGAAGGGTGGTTGTGGTGAGGTGGGGAGTTGGCCTCTTCTCCCGTATAACCAGTGATATGACAAGAAGGAATGGCCTCAAATTGCACCAGGGGAGATTCAGACTGGACGTTAGGAAATAATTCTTCTCTGAGAGTGGTCAGGTACTGGAATGACTGCCCAGGGAGGTGTTAGGATCACTGTCCCTGGAGGTACTCAAGAAACATTTAGATGTTGTATTGAGGAACATGATTTAGTAAGAAATATTGGTGACAGGTGGATGGTTGGACTGGATGATCTCAGAGGTCTTTTCCAACCTTGGTGATTCTATGGACAGGCACAGAAACATGTGGCACAGGGAGATAACATACAGGCTCATGCAGTATCTTGGCAGGGAGTACAGCAGAAAAGGTATACTGCATGCTGTGTGATAACTGTCCCCAGATAGTATTGTAATGCAGTTACCAAAAGTCATGCACCACTGGACATGATCATGCAGTTCTCTAGATGTGATTTCTCAAGCAATATTCACTTAAAATTCTTGGCTGTCACTTTGTGGATGCAAAAATAGTTTAGAAAGTAAAGGATGAAAATTTATGGATTTCTGATAAAGTTGCCTGCAGTACAGTTTTGTCACAAAAACTTCCATCTAGCCTGTGCTGATCAAGGAGAGAGATTAGGACACAAAGCTGAACTATAAGGGTAAATATTTATTCATGTGCATGAAGTGGTCTGACTATGCTGGGACATTCTGAGTGTGTTTTTGCCTAGATTTTATATCTTTCAGGCATATGGGTAGAGTATAAATTATCCAGTCACTAATTAACACAGACCACTGACTTGCACTCACAGTAAAAATTAGCTAAGCAACATAAATATTACTGATTTTGTAATAGTTACTTATCTATGATGCAAGATACTGATAGGGTGGGCTGGATTTCAAGAGGGACTAAGATGCTAGCATTATCCTGGTCGTTTTGCTTGCAGGTCTACTACTCTGGTCATCTGTGTGGCAAAGTCTTTCTCTCCAGGGCAATGAGCTTGTGTCCTTTTAGTTTGCTTACCCAAGCACATACAGTACCAAAGTCCCCAGTAAAATTCCACTAACCAGCATATGAGGCAAACAAACATACTGTAATAATTAATGATTGATTAGTACATTTGACAGGGAGGAAGATTTCATCACAATGAGGAATGTTAATGGAACGGAAATGAGTGGTTAAAAGTGAGGTAGGTACACATTTATCTAGAAGTGGTGACAGTTATAACTCAGCAGGAAGAGTAGATTGACTCAGTGTGTGTATGAGAAAATATTCCCCACGATTTCTCTGTTTCAACTGAGGACAGTATTTTAGAGGTAGAAAAGGCTGGTCTGGCTAGAAACAAGAAATTCACAGGCACCATTGGTGATTTCCTTTTGCTGTCATGAGGGTGGAATGGCAGCTACTCCCTCTACTTAGTTAACGGGTATTTATTCTCCATCCCCTCATATTTTCTTGTATTTACTTCTTTCTCAGAGCAGGTTGCTCCAAGTACATCTCATATGGGAGCTTTCTTTGCCTCTAGTGAATCTTATTGCTGATCTCTGTTGATTTTATGTTTTTTCCTCCTCTATAATTTTCCATCTGACAGCAGGACAGTTTGACCTGATAACACTGGAATGTCATTTTTCATCACAGGTAGGTCTGAAATAGTCCCTTCAGCAGAGGGGAATAACTCTGAGCAGAACCTTTCTAAACAAAGTGTACACATGCTGGGTGAAGAGTTCCAGGCAGACTCAAAGACTCTTTTCCACCCATGTTTCTTACAGACTGCCAGGGAAAATCAGGTGTCCACATCTGTCATTCCACTCCCCACCAACAATAGTGGTAGGTTGAAGTGGAGTAACTAAATAGCACTTCTCTACATCTGTAAGTGCTTCAGTGATCTATCAAAACTTACCTGTTCTCAAAGGAAATGAAAAGGCAAATGTCCTGGGAGGAACAGCACAAGCTCCCAAGCTTTCTCCAAAAATGGCATTCATCAGAAATAAGAATCTTCACGTACTGTTGTAAGCCTGATAGTGAAGCTGTAATCCTTAAGATTCAGAATTTAAGCAGGAGGTATACAGGAATGGGTCCATCCCTGGAGCTGAGCCTGCCTCAGACACAGGGCTGATTTGGGCAGCTCAGGGCGCTTGAGACAAATGTGCACGCTTGTATGTGCATACGTGTATGGTAATCAGCTGGGATGCAAGGAGAAGAGAGTTAGCTGATCACCGCATCACAGCTAGATGCTAGCACTGGGGCCTGCCCTTTTGCACTGCAGCCCAGATACAAGCTGAGGGTTTGCATCTGGCCCTCCACTCAGTGAGCAAGCATAAAAATGAAAGCTTAGTGAAAGGAAGCTGTAAGATATGCCATAGGTGATAATCCTGTGCATTAATGATGGGTGAGATTAAAATAAAGGACTGAACTTAAACTTCTGGAGTTCTACAAATAGGTATTGAAGAAGACACCTCCTATTCAGCAGTGGTAAGCATCCACAGGTTCCCGCTGACACAAAGTAACTACATGGGGAGAGGCATGCCTGGTTCTTCAGGTTGAAACCTCCATTGTCCAGATAGGTGATGAGGAATGGATTCTCCGTAGGAGGAGAAACACCATTCATAGAACCTTTAAAACATAGACTAGCTTGAGTTGGATGGGACCTCAAGGATCTTCAAGTTCCAGCCCCCACCCCCATCCCTCGTCATGGGCAGAGCTGCCAGCTACTAGATCAAGTACTAGACCAAGTTGGCCAGGGCCCTATCCAACCTGGCATTAAACACCTCCAGAGACAGAGGGCAGCTAACAGCTATGCCATGGGTGTCCAACTTTTTGGCTTGCCTGAGCAATGCTGAGTGAGGAGGAATTGCTTAGGGACACATGTACATAGGTAGTTCTGAAAGTAATGCCTCCATAATAATTTCCGTGAAAACTGCAACAGATAGAAAGAACACGATAATACTATTCTGTAGAACAGATTCTAGTCTTAGAAAAGAAAGCAGATGCTTACAAACATTTTCTTATTTTTACAATCCTGGAAACAAGCAGATTTTTTTCTTTGGTACAGAATGCTTCCATCTTCTTGAAGTGTAAGTGCTGCCTGTCTTATTGAGAAATTTCATTGTTTCCCTTCCTGTAGGTTGGATGATGCCTCCAAGAGGGGGCAGCAAACAAGCACAAAAACTGCATGCCTGGTCTTACAGTAGGTTACATGTTAATTTATTCCTAGGGATCATTAGTACAGGACCTCTGTATCTCACTGTAATTGTGTTTGAAGCATTTAACTTCCTGCCAATTCATGCCCACTGCAAAAAAAAGCCTGCAGTTTGTTTGTTTTCTTCATATTTTCTCTCAAACAAAAGAAATGAGCCAGAACTTTTGCTGAATCATTTGAAAACAGTCACTGTGAAGTGGAAGAATGATCAGACAGAGCAACAGCTGCTTTGGGGTCAGCACAGAGGAATAGATTCTACCCTGCATTCCCACTCCTGCAGCTTGCAGGGTACTAACAGCATGTAATAATGAACAAGGACGTGTAAATCTGCATTATGTCTTCATTTCCATGTGTAAGATATCTTCATTGCTCATGCTGTAACCTTCCTATTGCAGACTGTTAAAGATAGATTGCTGCCCTGCTCAGCAGTGGGTAGCATTTTTACTGAAATCCATCATTCTTGTAATTGCCGGAGCCACTTCCCTCCTGTGCAAGGCTGCATGACCAGATCAGCATATATCCTTAAAGACATTTTTATTCTAGTATCTGTTGACCAAATCTAGGCTGAACATGCTCCAGACACAAAATCACTGGGGTTGGGATGCAGCTGAGTCTCTGTACTTTTGAGATCTCAAGATCGCACCATCCTGTTCACAGCAGACCTCCTCTTACTGTGAGCATGGCACATTGCAACAGAGGATGATGGCTCCACAACAGGCCTTTTCCAGCCTGCTCTCTCAGCAAAGCATCTCCTTTCAGAGAACAGGTACCATGCCTAGAGCAGGATCCTAGAGTTTGGGTCCATCTATGGTATCTGGTGGGTATCCACAGGACACACCAGGCCTACTCATGGGTGATAGAGGGCTGAGCATTCCATTCATCCTGGAAAAGGGCTGGCAAATATTGAACTGGAAGTGTGGCTTTTCTCTCAGTTTTTCTATAATTGGATAAAACCTTCCTTTAGACAAACTGGTATGTGGCATTTTAAAAAGGCCAGGAGTTCTTATTCAACATTGCCCTAACACTTTGTAGTTTTTTGCAGTTTTATTTCTCTCTCTGCTTTTTTTTTTTTTCCTCTTTCAAAAAGGAGACAACAGATGCTATTCTCATCAGCAAATCTTTCCAGAGCATGACTGTTGTAACAGGCAGTACTAACCCAGAACAAACCTGCATGGAGAAGCTACTGAAATCAGAGCCCATTCCTTACATCTTATATCAGATACTGAAAAATGTAAATAAAAGAGGAAAGATACTAATGATTATGAAAACAATATATTATTGAAGGCATGCCTGTAATACACTGCTGCTTTAAGAAATAGGCATGTAGATATTTTGATTTTATTGTACTTGTGATTTTTTTAATGTACTAAAACATTTTCAGGTGTGCTTTGTTATTTCGATAGAAACATCCTGACTCATTTTCTAAAGTCGGGTATGTTTTTTAGAGGAAAAAATTAGGCAACTGCAACGGAGATAATAGTCTTCAGAGTAACTGTTATGAGCTGAAGTGGGAAGAGACACAGAACCTGCATTATTCTGAATTACTTTTATTTTGTGCATGCCAAATATCCCGGTTCTTAAGCCATTATGGACAGATTTAAGAAGAATCTTCAGTAGTGCTTTTTCTTCCTGTGTTTGATAAAACTGTGACCTATGATTCAGTAGTCCATGATTCAGTAGGATTTCAGAATAGTCTGGCACTGCTGATGTGGAATGCATACCATCATAAAAGAACATCAGAAATCTCTGTTTTGTTTTGTTTTTGTTTTTGTTTTTTTCAGGTGGAAATGCAATTAAAACATGACAGTTTATTAATTTTCTGAGTGACTGAAAATAAGCATATTCTGAATATGAAGACAGTTGTCTCTAGCCAAAACTGAGCTTTGCTGAAGAGAAAAGACTGTGAGAGTGGCTCCAATGTTGGGATCTGTACTGACACTGCAGTAGAGGGGAGGCAGCTAGCATGGTAATTGTGCTGCTGCCTGCGTGCAGCATGGTTCTGGACATAGTGTTTTGCATTCTGCCTCTATTCTTTACTTTGCAAAAAAGAAGAATAATAGCTGTGTATCCCCGCCTCAAAACTTCAGGGCAAGAACCAGCTACAAACACACTAAGTGTTCCAACCACCTGCAGGTTGCAGCCCTGCACTGTGTGAGAGTTAATGAACAGACCCAGGGAGATGCTGGGGCAGGCCTGAGCCATCAAGCCCTGGTTGCCAGGTGCAGTGCCCACCTGGACAGGCAGCTGCCTTCAGGCAGAGGCTCACTTCACTGTAAGTGGAGGTGATACGCTGCATCCCTGAACCACTCATCACAGTGATGCTGTTGGAGCACAGCCACAAGGAAGGCTCCAGCTGTGGGTGTACTTCTGAATTCTTCTGCTGCTGATGATTCTTTTAACTGATGCTTATGGTATCTTTTTTTTCTGTCTGTTGTAAATTTAGATTTTCCTGTAATACTTAATTTGGTAGATGTAGGACAGTCTATCTATAGTGTACAGTCTATTAACCATACTTGTGGGAAGATCATGCACAGTAGGCAGAAAATAAAAGGAAAGGAGAATTTGAAAAAGTCTCAGAGAAAAGGGAGGAGGAGAGGTCTATCCCCAGCTATTACATAGCCAAGTATTTCCAAAAAGGGAAGCACTTTCTCAGGCTCCTGCTCCTAAGCTACCAAGTCAGTACACTGCTGTTAATTATTGTTTCAATTTCTATGAAACCGTTTCTCCTGGCTGCTCCCAGTAGTAGTAGCTCTACAGAGAAAAACTCATACTTGTGGGCAATATCCTACTGTGCAGACTTCAGGCAATGTTTGGGGGCAAAAGTCCCCAGCTCATACACGTCTTAATGCTGTTCTCTTTCGTTAGTCCTTTCAAATGAAAAATGTTCCTGCAGTGTGATACTGTCTGCTGATACTGCTGCATACTGCCTGCAAGAACCACACTTAGAGCCATTCTACATGCTAGATGGCTACCAGTAAAAAATTACCATCTCATTTTCGTGCTGACAAATGTAGCTTGTCATTACTGGTGCCGTACCCAACTTCAGTTTCTGAAACCTTTACCTTTCCCGCAGCATGACATGTGCCTGTAGCTGAGCTTTTCAGGACTTATGGGATGCTTAGTGTGCTATCCAGCAGGGGTCAGCTGCTCAGCCATTGAGAGCCTGCCGGTGTACTGCAGGCCTCAGCTAAACAAAGCTCCTGTCATGTGCTTCAGACTGTATTCTGCTGACTGCAGTTTCTACGTGCCTCTTGTAAGCTGGTTGTGTTCATACTATCTGCAGAGCTCCCAGAGTAGCATTTTCCAGTGCTTAAGAGGGTGTGTAGGGATTCTGTGTCAAAGTGAGGAAATCTGCCTCATGCACTAAAAAAAAAAGCCTGAGAAATGTGTAATGTCATCCAGCTGTGACCTGTCCCTGCTCTCATGCTTGTGATGTGAGAAAGAGAGAAGCTAGCTGGGTCACCCTACCTCATCAGCAGTACAGTAAAAAAAATTTGTGACCATACCACCAAGCAAGCAACAGAGCAGTACACTGCATATATGAAATAAAGTCTGAGGCAGAATTACCTCTCTGCAGAATATGGAGCGCAGTTGCCATGACAATGGCGTTTGTAGACTCTTGCCTGCATCCTAGAGCACACTGCAGGAGACAGCCTTGACATCACCTCCTCCCTGTGGAGGTCTCAGATTTGAAAATTGGTGGTGGTGAGGCTAAGGGCTGCTCCAAGCACTGAGCACCTCCCACCCACATGAGGAGACAAATTCCTGGGTGCCTGAGTGCTAAAAGGCTTAGGAAGCACACTGGAAAATCATTCTGCAACATGCCTAGTGGGTTAGGTGCCGAACGACCTCTGAAAGCACACCAGCAACCTCCTTGCCTTGTTATCTACAGCTCTCAAGCAAAGACAGCAGTTAATATGTTGCTACCTGTATTTCATTTGACAAGATCAGTTAACTGGAATAATATGTTTGCTCTTTTTTTCTCACTTAAAAGTACATTCCTGTTGCAAAATCTCTATCCCAATCAACTTGACATGTGGCAAACTTGAAGCCGAGGTGCCATGACACCCTGCTCCGAATTCATTCCACAGAGAAAGGGCAGGGTTAAACCAGAAGCTCTTCTCAGAAAATAGCAATTCTCAATCAGCACAACAGCTAGGAGGGACAAAAGGCTATAGAAATACAGCCCCTCATCCTTCCCACGCCTTCTCAGATTTCAGTGCCAGGGATGGTTTCCCTGAGCTTTGTGGCTGACAGCCAGAGCTGAGGGTACCTAAGGAAAAAGGACTGTGGCTATGTACCCAAGGTACTGATGGCAAAAATTCAAGGGGCTATAAATCTTAAATAAACTAAGACCATCTGTGGAGAACAGGTTTAATAAGCTCAGTGTTATCAAGCAAACAGCTCCAATCTGCTCTAGAAAAGTCTTCTGAGGGGCGTTTGTGAGAAGCCCTAGTAAAATAACCTAATCTGTGCAAAGAAAAAAATAGAGTAGATGCTCATATGCTGCAGCAATGGAGCAGGAAAGCTAGATAAAGAGAGAACTAGCTGCTGGGGCATCTGCTGCAAACTTGCTCAGAAACGCAAGTACCCCAACTAAGAGGTGCTGCTGAGTGGTTAAGCAGGCAGGTAAGGGTAGCTGTGGTCATCAGAAGCTCCACAAGGAGAAGAACTGTACCCCAAAAGTCCCCTAACTTTCTTAAGAAAAAGCCACCAGCCAGACTGGCAGAGGAGACAAGATGACTGAAAAGACTGAGAGAGGAGCCTTGTGTAGCAACCAGCCCCCACCTCCAAGCCTAGAGCGAAGCCAGGCTTTTTTCTGACCAGCCCACACCAATTTTTCTCAGCAGTGAGCTGGGGACAGCAGTTAGAGGGAGACCAACAGAAAAGTAATGTCTTCCAATCTAATGAGAAGCAGCTCGCAGAGATAAGGAGCAGCATATTTTCCTCTGACCAGCTGCCAGCACAAATGCTCTGAAGGCAGAAAATGAGAAAAGAAGCCTCCTCTTACCAGCACACACTCCCCCACACACAGGCAGAGCTCATTGACCTGCAGCTTTCTGATTATATTCAGAAAGTCACCACTCATACAAACTGTGTGCTGCGGCTGCTGCAGGCTTTCAGTGACATCTACAGCTGTAGATGTCTGAAATAAAGGGCCACGCTAGAGCCCACATCAAAGCCAAGGGCTGGAAGGCAGCAGATCACTCCTAGCCATCTCACAGCTTCTGCTGCAGCCACTTCATGCTGTGCCAAGCCGTGCCCTGCAGTGTTGCAGTCCTGCCTGTTGTCTAGCACTTGTGTCGTGTCATGTTTATTCTCTGTGCCTGTGCTGCTTACAGCAAATGCAGCATTTCTCTGACTTCCACCTGCTCCCTTTCTACCAAGTCTACTTGAAGGAAAGTTGTTTTACCACAGAGATACTTATTTCCAATGCTTTGAACCCCATAGAGCCTTCTTGAGCTCTGTTCCATTCCAGATGATCAGCTCCCTCCTTTTTTCTGGATGTGATCTGATCAGTCAGAGGAGGGATGCGTGTACTAAATCGCATGACTTGACTAATAGGCAGCACAGTAGGTGAAACATTTGTTCTATATTTAGAAAACAGAGGATATTAACTATTTGTTATTCCACTCTGAAGAAATCCTGTTAGTTTAATAACTACAGTTCTGTGTATCTGTATTAATGCTGTTAGGCCCATCCTTGCCTTATCCTGGGAGCAAAGAAGGGAAAAGAGATGGAAAATAATATGGGGGTGGGGTAAAGAAGGGCAGGACAGAGGCTGTGAGCAACATCCCACAGGATTTCACTTGTGTAACAAACCAGAACAGGTATAGCCTGCGGGATGTAAGAAGCTTTTGGTGTCACAAGGTCTTGACCTGGATTTTAGCAAAGCGAGGGATTAGTCACACCAACTGACTGCATGCACAGCCACCACACACAATCAGTGTCTCTGGTGGAGGATCCCATGATGGCACAGCACAGCACAGCACAGCTAGCTCCCAGCCTGGCTAGCACCATGAGAATTACCAGCTCTGCCTAATGGTTAAAGTAGGGCAGACTAATTTTTAATGTGTTTGCTATCTACAGTTTAGTCAACTGCTGACTTGAAACAACCATGCTAATCTATCTAAGTATATTTTGTAAGTGGCAAATACTGCTTCAGGAGATAATTTTATTTTTGGCAGTTTAAATTTAAATTCTGCTGTATTAAATTCACTAATTTTACTGTTGTGGAAGAGCATTTGTACCCTGTAGAAGCTTTTAATTACTAGATTGCTGTGCACATTTAGGGGAGGGAGTCAATAAATCATTTTCCATTACATGCATATGTGTATATATATGCATATAAATAATTAAAAAGCCTGGAAAATTGGTATGATGAGTGCATGCTTTTTACATTCTGTAACCATTTTCTTATTTATCTCTCCAATTTTTTAGTACAACTATAGAAAATCAGTGAGCCAAATACTGTCATGGCTTTCAGTGAGACAAAATCCTAGCTCAGCTCACTTTGTTGGAGTCAAAGTTTTATCTTTTCTCTCCAGGGTACCTGGAGTGTTACCTGCTAAAGTGAGGACCTGAAGGACAAGACCTCTCCCTCTTGGGCTATGTCCGCCAATCAGCTACACAATGTAATTCACTGTTGTGAACAAATGGCCCATGGAGAAGGAAAGCTCACAGCTTACAGCAGGGCTGCAGTTGTTGGGGCAGAGAAGGACTTTCTACCATGCAACCAAGTACAAACACTACTCAGGATACAAGCAAGCTGGGGAGGGAGCAGAAGTTTCAAAAGCCCTCACTCCAACCTTGGTGCACAGGTTTACATCCCCTGGCCAGCTCCACAACACAGTCCTATACATTCTTTCTGATCTAACTCTCAGCCAGACCAGCAGAGGGGACCGCGTACTTCTTGAGATGTGTAAACCATGAAGAGCAGCTGGAAAATAGATCTGCCTTGCAAAATGAAGCACAGAAATGTCTGAGTTAGCTCAGGGTCTAGCGGAAATATATTCATCCTGGGGGGTACTCTCTGGCCTGTGATGAAAATAGGGATAAAAAAATTATAGGAATCTCCATGTTAATAAAGATGTATTGCTTTTAGTGTCTAAGCTAAGAGCAGAGATATGGCTCCCCTTGTGTAGAAGCTGCAGGCCCATGTGGCCTTCTCTCAGTATCCTCCTCTCTGGGATGAACAAACCAAGGGACCTCAGCTGCTTCTCATATATCTTTCTTTGCAGATCCTTCCCCATCTTTGTAGCCCTTCTTTGGACATTCTCCAGTAGATTTATGTCCTTGTTATACTGTGGTGCCCAAAACCACACACAGTGCTTGAGGTGAGGTCAGTAGAGAGACAATCCCTCTGCCACTGGCTGTACTGGGTCTGTGCACCCCAGGGAACAATAGGCTTTTTTGGCTGCCAGGGCACACTGCTGACTCAGTTTCAGCGTGCTATCAACCAGAACCTCCAGATCCCTTTCCATGGTGCTGCCTCTCATCTCCCAGTCAGTACGTATAACCAGGGGTGCCCCATCCCTGGTGCAGAATCCATCACTTGCTCTTCTTAAACTTCACATGGATGGTGATTGTCCAGCACTCTGATTTGTATAAGATCTCTGTACAAGGCTCCTCAGCCAACAAGGGAGTCAACATCTCCACTTTACTTAGTGTTGCCTGCAAATTTAGTATGCATCCAAGTGCTGAATCCAAGTCATTGATGAGAACACTGAAGTGAAGTGGTCCTAGAATGGAGCTTTCCAGAACCCCTTTAATGACTGGCTGCCAGCCTGATTTAACTTCATTTACTATATCACTTCGAGCCTAAGCTATCTGCCAAATGTCCAGCCATCACACTGGACTTTTGTCTAGTTGTAGGCTGGACATTTTGTCCAGGATACTGTGAGAAATGGAATTAGAAGCTTTGCTGAAATGAAAAAAATACTACACCCATTGGCATTTTTTTGGTCAGCTGGATGGGTGACCTTGTCATAAAAATAGATTAAGTGAGTTAAACAGGTTCTCTCCCTTGTGAACCCATGTTGTCTGTGATCAATGACTGCATTGTCTTTCAAGTGTTTTTCAGTAACTCTCAGAATCATGTTCTCCATCTTTCTACCAAGTACCGAAATGAGACTGACAGGCCTGTAACTACCAGGGTCCTCTTTCTTTCTCCTTTTGAACACTGGGATGACAGCTTCCAGTTGTTTGGGAACACTCCAGATTCCCAAGAACATTTAGAAACAGTCGAGAGCGGTCTCACAGGGACATGAGCCAGCTCTTTGAGTGCCTTGGGCTGCCCAGCTCAGGGCAGCGCAAGCACGGAGAGATTGCCCACACCACAATACTCTTCATAAACACTATGTGCGAACAGTGCGTTATGTATGGTGTCAATAAACTCATCTATGCGCCAGAAAGGATGGCAGCAAGCCACATGGCGACGCACAACTGCTGTCAGATTTTATTTAGTAATTTATTTCTCTTTTGGTTCATTGGCTCATCGTCCTCCCGTGATAAGCCCTCCCCCTCCAGCCGCCATGTCCCTCAGCCCGCCCCTCGCCCCGTCCCGCGCTGCACGAACCTCCGCCCCTGCCGCCGCCCGCCGCCCGCCCCGCCTCGCTTCTGCGGCCGCGTGGTCCCGCCCCCCGTCCGCCGCCAGTGGCTGCGAGGCGTCCGCGCGGTTTCTTCATTGGCCGCGGCCCTGCCTGCCAGGCTACGCTGCGTCCGGCTGCGCGGCCGCGGCCTGTCATGGAGGCGCTGGAACGGGGGCGGCGGGCGGTGGGCGCGTCCGTGTGAAGGTGGCGGAGATAGAGGTGGGAGGGGAACCCGACCCCCGGGCCGGGCGGTGTCGGCGCCGCCGCCGCGAGCAGGGCCCGGTCCGGCCGCCCGGCAGCCGTGCTGTGGCGATGCTGCGCAGCGCCGGGTGGGTCCGCGAGAGGCCGCTGGGTGGGTTGCGTCGGGCCTCTGCGGAGAGGGTGGAAGCATTCCGGATTGCTTTTCTTGCAGATCTGTCAAGTGGAGCCGGTGATTGGTCTGGACCTTGCTCACAGACTCCATGTTGTCCCGTCTAGGTAAAGCTGAGCCGAGAGAAATTTGGGGGCTTGCTGTTGTGCTGCCGGAAGGTTCCTGATTGTGACTGAAAGAAGCAGGCGTGCATCTGCCCGGAGCTGGAGAGGCTAGATGGATCTAAAGACAGCAGTGTTCAACGCAGCTCGCGAAGGCAAGCTGCGGCTCCTTTCCAAGTTACTGGCGAGCAAAACAAAAGAAGAGGTGGCCTTGCTGATGTCAGAAAAAACCGACGGTGCCACTCCACTTCTGGTGGCAGCCCGTTACGGCCACCTTGACATGGTGGAGTACTTGTTGGACCATTGCTCAGCATCGATAGAAGTTGGCGGTTCGGTGAGTTTTGACGGTGAAACCATTGAGGGAGCTCCGCCGCTCTGGGCAGCGTCCGCTGCCGGCCACTTGAACGTGGTTCAGTCCCTGCTGGATCGCGGTGCTTCTGTCAACAACACAACTCTGACGAATTCGACTCCTCTTCGAGCTGCCTGTTTTGATGGCCACCTGGAAATAGTAAAGTACCTTGTGGAGCACAAGGCGGACCTGGAAGTATCGAACCGCCATGGGCACACGTGCTTGATGATTTCCTGTTACAAAGGCCACAAAGAAATTGCTCAGTATTTACTTGAAAAAGGAGCTGACGTTAACAGAAAAAGTGTTAAAGGTAAGTTAATTGTTTTATGCTCCTTGTGGTGGATGGGGTTGGAATTACTCCTTTAGGAGGCTGTGAGGATCCAAAAATAATCACTCGTAGATGAGGAGGAGATGAACTGTGTTCAGCTATGTTCTTACTGTTTCTTCAGTGTACTCTGTTACACTGACAACGCAATTTATTTCTAAACTGATTAGTATTAAGCCTCACATTCCTAAAACGTCACGTGAACTGACACCTATGCACGTGCGAAAAGTGCATAACCTTTTGCTGAGATCAACTGTTGGTTAATATAATCAAATACCCAAATGTATAAGCATATATATATATTTTTAATGCCGTTTCTTAAAAATGAAAAACAAAAAGAAAAACTGTACTTAAAATTGACTTGTGCCACTAAGACTAGAATAGGGAAAGATGTATAAAAGATAAAAGAATCTTTCCTACTCTGAAAAGAGATGAGAACTTTTCTCTTCCCCCACCTTTCCCTGCAAATTCTTGAATCCTTTTGGGCCTTTATTTTATTTTTTTTTTTTTTAGACATTATTGAACAAAAGCGTGTTAAGATTAAAAAAAATTCTGAAGCTTCAGGCGACTGAGCAATAACATCAAGATAACTGTGGAAAAGAGGCAGAGGCGCAGAGGCATGCCCTTCACAGTCTGCACTACTGGCAGTCCTTCTGTTGCAGTCTTAGGGTGTGAATTTGTCTTTTTTACTTCAGTAGCTATGGCATAGCCTGTTTGGCTGAGCCACTGTTTTATTTTGTTTTACATCAGACTTTAATGTCATAGTGATACTGGCCTAAAAGAGCATGCCAAGTATTTCAGTTTGCAGTTAATTTTTATCTCACTGACCCAAGACTGTGTGTTCATTGCATTTCAGTGTTTTATTATGTGTAATTTTTACTGATTTTTTTGCTAATTTGAAGTCTGTTGATTTTTATCTATTTTTTGTTGTTGTTGTTGTTTTGGAATAACACTTCCACTGACTTTTCTGGCTAAATTGTATTTGTAGCAAAATAATACACTTTACAGTTGACTCTGTCAAGATTTACTTTGTACCTGGATTATTATATTACAGTGTAAATGCCAAGCATGAAAGTAATGTAATTTGAAAAAGCTGTTAAGCACTTATATTTTATTTCAGCAAATCTTGCAGATATGTGGGGGTTAATGTAAAGCAAGATAACACGGATTTGTCATAAGTGTAGGCAGAGAAAAATAAATCCTCCTTTATAAGGATTTAAGCTTACTTATGAATCATCTTGGACAAGTGTTAGGACAAAGATGTCATTTTCCTAGACAGAACTCTTGGAACAGCACGTTGAGCATAAAATGTACATCCTTCTTCTTCATTTCAAACGGAGCCTGTCCCTTTTCATGATTATTAAGGGCAGAACAGAGCTACAGAGCTGTTAAGTATCTGATGTAATGGGGCGGGGAGGGGGACAGAGTTGAGGAAATCTGTATCTCTCTATTCCCGTCATGGAGTAGACTTTAATTTGCTGCTACTTGTTATATTACTTTTCTACTCTGTTTTTTGCTTGCTTAAACAACTGAAAAGCACTCTGGAGGGTTCTGTCTTTACTCTTCATTTCTGTCTTCGTTCCTGACTCTGTTTATGTCCTTTAGTTTCTGGTGTGACTCATATCTTGGTCACATAAGCAGAAGTTATTAAGGTATAACTGCTCCCTGTTGATTTAAAAAGAAAAAAAAAATGGATTGGGTATGATTTAGATTGTAATAATTCATTTAGTACCTTGAGCTGCAATGTGTCTGAATGATTCTGTGTGGATAATACCTCTTGGTCAGTTGTGACCTGCCTTTTTGTACTTTAAAATTCTCCCTTACGTGACACAAGCATGCATTTTGTAATCATAAGGTGATCAGATCTGTGAAGTTATTCAATAACCAGTGGCAAGGTAGAGCAAGAGAGTAAGTACTGTAAAACCTGAATGTGAAAGATGAGAAGACAGAATTAAGTAGAACTGGTAACTCTAAATATTGCAGCGTTACCAGTGCTGCAGTGGATGAGGCTTAACAAGTAACTTTCTTTTGCATTGATACTCAGTAGGTGTTAATTTCAGAGTTTCTGTTTCCAGCAGGACTTGTGCTAAACTGTCACATTCCACCCCTGCATTATTTTCAATTTCTCCTCCCTGAGGTGTATTAAAGAATTGATGAAGTATAAGGGTAGGGTAGTAAAGAGATGGAAGACTTGAGTGCTCTGCTCTCAAGTGGTAGAACTTTTTCCTGTGTCTGAGCTGTTTTTATATAGGCCCCTTCCTGGGCTGTTTATGGGGGAGCCTGTTGTTCTGTGAAAGCTGTATTCAGTGTAAACTTTGCAGCACTCAGAATAACCAAGTGCTCTGTAAAACCAAAATGGTGCCGCTTCTCTAGAGGTAATTTTGGAGAATTTCTGTTTGTAGGAGTTCATTACATATTTTCTTACGGGTATCATACTGTTAACCAGCAAGAGGTTGGGCAAAATTGCTTGATCTTCTCATTGTGTTTCTCCAACAGATTTTTACATTATAAGATAAGATTTTATTGACATTTTCAAAACTCTGAAATTGTAGGGGAAGATGTGAAGGCATCTGTGTTGGTCATCCCAGGGAGAAACTGAAATACTTTAAAATGCGAAAAACTGGAATGTTCAGGCATCTTAAAAGAAGCCTGAATGAATACTGAGACAGGGTACGGAAGAGAAGTTGATAAATATGGTGAAAATCTGCTTCTAAAATATGGGTAGAGTCTTGGAATTATGTTTTGGACTACTCAAATTCATAATGCGGAAGTTCTTGAAGAGTTGGGGAAGTGCAAAAGTAAAGCTAGGACATGATTAAGACTTTCATAAAAACTTCAGACTTCAAGTCAGATAAGAGTCTGTGCTGAGGTGAAGTGTGACAGCGTTGCACTGTCTCGAGGGATGTGATGGCGAAGAAGTGGATAGCTAGTTGAAGTATGTAAGTTCTGTGTTTAGAATATGACCATTTAGTAGTTGTTTCTTCTTCTCTGTTTGTACTGTAGGTCTACTCTCACAGTTGCCCCGAATTTCTGTGAGAAGTGTAGCCAACAAAAGTGAAAACAATGTATATGTGTATATATATATATATTTAAAGAAAAACTACTTTCAGTTATATGAACTGCGTGTGGGGAGTTTCAAATGGAGTTAAAAGGGTATTTTTTTTTTTCTTAGACTGGTGGAAAATAGTGAAGATATTTGCAGATATATTTTTATTTTAGAAAAAAAAACCAAACAAACCAAAAAGCAACCAAATCAGCAAAGTAAGTTAATTTAGTGCTGTCTTCCAAGTTCGTATGCATTTCCAATATGCTTCTCCAGTCTTGAGAAGCTACAGGCTAAAATTAGCAGAACTGAGTGCAGCTCTGAAAGTAATGCCTCCTGTTTTATTCTATTATTTATATATTGTTGGCCCACAGTGTCAGAGGTGCATGGTGGTGGTATGATATAGCAGTAGCAGCTGAATCTTACTGACAGTATTCCATTAAATTTTGTTGCTGTGCAACAGATGACAGTGGAGGGGAAGTCTGACAAAATGGTGTCTGACATGGAAGTGTGTATGAAGCAAAGGTGTGGAATTGAATTCCCCCATGCAGAAAAAATTGCAGCTGTTGACATTCATGGATGCTTGCTGAATGTCAATGGAGACCAAAGAGTGAATGTGGTAAGTTCTGTTTCAGCAATGGTGACAATGGGTCACTTCTGCTGGCACAGACTTTGAGTGCAGCGTGCAGGCTTTTTCACTGTGGGCAAAAATGTATAGCTAATGGTGGCATCTACCTTGAAAATCAGCACACTGTAGGTGAGAATTTGCTCTTATCAAGTAATGTTATTGTGCTCTGTTGTGGTTTCCTTGGAAGTAAATAGAAAGCACAACTTTTGGAGTAATCAACATATTAAAGTTTCACTGGTATAAGAAATCTTGGACAGCTATTAATTTCTAATCTTAAAAAAAAAAAAAAAAAAGCTCTTGGAATCTGAAATCATAAAGGTCTCAAGTTGCTCTCAACAGGAGCAGAAGCCTGAGTTTTTCTGTGAGAGGTTGGACTGCTAATTGGTTGAGACACATTTTGTCTGCAGGAAGTTTCCTGTTTGTCCAAGTTGGGAATTGATCTGTAAATAAGAGGTAGTGCTCTTTTGCCATGTTACGAATAGTCCTCTCGATTCTTGAATGCAGTGCTTCACAGGTGTTTCTTGTAGCTGGTCAGTACAGGGAGGATAATGCCTACTGATGCACTTGATATGGTAACAGTCTTTGCAGCACCTTCTGATTGCAAACTCTTGGTGATAGGTCTGGGGTTATGTTTTTTGGAATTGGATTTTATATTTAAATCAAAGTATTTTGTGTAATTATTTTTCCTGATGACTGTTCTTGAACAAATCTTGCACTTGGAACTCCAGATAGGTCACACGTTGTGAGAGTCAGTTCTCGTGCTCTGATACTCTGCCTTATTCTTTATTATTCTCATCCAGGCCTGGCTCAATAATATGAATTCATTGTCTTCTTTTGTAACTAACAAGTTAAATACTAAGTACACAATGACTGCCACTTATGATCTTCAGTACTACTGTAGTATTGGAGAGAATAACAAAATGTTATGTTTGCATTTTCAAAGTGTGGTTAAAAATCTTTCTCTCCCTAATTTCCTTGAGCTACAGTACAGCATTTGACTGGAATGGCTTTGTAAAATAGTGTGAAGGATGAGCCTTGTTCACTTGGCTTGCTGATTTTGAAAGCTATAGAAGTATGCAGACTTCAGTCACTGCAAGTACTTTATCAAGGGTGCACACACCGTAGCACTGTATTTTAGTTTCATTTTTTGTTTGGGAGATTGGAAAGTATTATGCTCAAAACTGTTGGGAAAGGAAAATTTTTTAATTATTATTTTCGGGTTTTTTTCCTTTTTTGGCAAATGCTACATGGCAGTGCACTGCATTTTGTGGATGTTCTGTGTATGATGTGATGTGAAGCTGAACTTCAGTAGGAATGTCTGTAAATAAAATGAGGAAGTGACAGCTTAAAGGAGTAAAGCTTCAATTTCAACTAAGCATGAGTTTGTACTGAAATTAAATGGTTAGCAACGTACTTTGTATTGTCAATCTCGATAATGCAAGTTATCTTGAAAAACTTGTGTGAGCCGGGGATGCAGTTATTCTGGTTACAGAATAACAAGTTTTAATGTGTTCTTGGTAAGTGTAGCAGTTCTTTGCAATTTGCCCTTGCTTTCTTCTTAAAATGAAGACCTACCCTGAGCACTCTTTTGTTATGCAAACTGTGTGTAAGGACATAAAAGTTTTCTTACCATATTTGTGTGTAGCTCAATACATCCTTTTTGAAATTAAAAAAAATACAGCTACTGAGGGATTTAATTGCTTCCAGTGCTGTATTGAAAATAGTGATATATGAGCAATTTCATATTTAAAAAAAAAAGCATCCTTACAGATCATTAAGTAGATACACGTGGCTAGTTTTTCCACACTTAATAGTCATTTAAATTAAATCTTTTTTTCTGTTATGTTTAATGTTCAGCAGCTTAGTTTTCATTTTCATGAACAGAACCTGGGTATGAAGTCTGATTGGTACAACATTTTAGTAAGTTTTACTACCAGAAATCTGGTCTTTTTTTTTTTTGTTGTTGTTGTTTCTTTCTGTTAGGAAGTGAGTGTACTTAATATAGGTTGCAAATCAAGTCAAATCTGTGTCACTGCCTCGCTTTCTTTTCATTCCTGTGTTACAAGTCTACTTTGGGAATTCTTTTTTTCTGACATAGTAAGACACGACCTCATTATAAATTTTAATCCCTACCCAAGTGAGTGTTTTTGTAACACTGGTAACTTAGGGAATTTGATCTGTGATACAAAAGATGTTCTTGTAATGTTTGTGACACTTTTAAAAAGCAATGAAAGAATAAAACAGGCAGCTATCATGAGAAATGACTAACTTCTTCCCTGATCTTTTCTTGCAAGGTTTCAAAGGACCAGAGGTGGGAGTTGCTAGCTTTTCATTTTGTTATGTTTTTAATTAGAATATGTTATTAGGTAATGTAAGAAAAATCTGTTTTTGTAATACAGACAAAAGCAGTTTGAAGCTGTATTATCCAAACAATACATTTCTAGCAGAGAGCTACCAAGCCTACCATAACATTGTCAGCAGTTTTCTTCCTATGCAAACATGAGCCTTTCATGTCCTTGTAATATCTGCTATCTGTATATGATATATACATATATACACATATGGTATATCAGGTGTTGTGTATATACATAATGAGATATACTTCAGGATTGAAAATAGACTAACAACATTTCGTAAAATATTGTTTTGAAACTGTCCTTCACAATTTTAAGAAAAACAACAAAAAATACCCAAACATGCAACAAAGATGTCACCAGAGAATGACTTTCAAATGCCTTTCTTTCGGTCTTTTATTTTTAATACAGCAGTAGATATTTATTTAGCATTAAACTAAAATAAACATAATGTTACAGATGTTGGTCTGATCAGCTTCTGGAATGCATAGGTAACATTTAGCTGGTGTTTATTCCTGTCACTGGAGATGATACAGTGTTTTTGAAATGTATTAAATTTTTAAATTCAGAATAATCGTTCATCATGCTTATTAGAAATCATCAGAGAATCATAGAATGTCTTTGGTTGGAAAGGACCCCAGCGTTCATCAAGTAGCAGCCCCCCTGACACAGACAGGGCCACCAACCTCCAGACTGGTACTAGACCAGGTTGCCCAGGGCCCCATCCAATCTGGTCTTGAACACCTCTGGGAACAGAGAATCCACAGCCACTCTGGGCAGCCTGTGCCAGCACTTCACCACTCTGTGAAGAACTTCCCCTGACATCCAATCTAAACCCTTCCTCCTTGAGCTTAAGATCATTCCCCCTTGTCCTATCGCCATCTGCCTTTGTGAGAAGTTGGTTCCCCTTCTGTTTATATCCTCTTTTGAACACTGGAAGGCTGCATTGACATCTCCTCACAACCTTCTCTTCTCTGGGCTGGACAAGCCCAGCTTCCTCAGCCTGTCTTCATAGGGGTGAAATTCAATTCCTACACCGTGTAGAATATAAACTTAATATCCTTAATGTCTCTGCCAGGTTGTCCTTTAATAATTGCAGTGCTTCCTTCCTATTGCTGTACTTATACCATCTAGTCATAGTAAGTGAGGTGTAGATACTAAAATTTGATGGTAATGATCTTCCTTTATTAGTCTGCACATTGTGGTCTCCAAGGGCTACTATAATATAAATAGATAAAAAATTACCCTAATTCTGATAATGCTATTAGTAACCAGTGTTAGAAATAAGGATGTTGTGCAGGACCTAAATTGGAGATAATGGGTTTGAAGTTGTTCAGTTGATAAGGAATTGGCTAGAGGGTCACAGCCAGATTGTTGTGATCAGTGGTTCTGTGTCCAGGTGGAGGCCAGTCATGAGTGGTGACCCTCAGGGCCTGTCTTGAGACTGATCTTCTTAACATCTTTAACAGTGACATGGATGATGGGATTGAGTGTACCCTCAGCAAGTTTGCTGATGACGCTGAGTTGAGTGGTGCAGTTGACAGGACAGAAGGAAGGGATGCCATGCAGTGGGACCTGCACAACCTTGGGTCCACATAAACCTAATGGTGTTCAGCAAGGCCAAGTGTTCTTGGGTCAGCGCAGTCCCAGGTACAAGTACAGACTGGCAGAAGTTTCAAAAAACAGCATTATATGTTGATGGATCTCCAATATGTAGTACAAATAGCTTTGTGGATCCTACTGTCAAAATCAGCAAAGTAATAATTGAAGCACTTGTAAGTCTGGTATTACTAATTTATTTTGTCTTTAGTATAGTTAAGATATAAAAAATGTCCTAACGTAAAATGTTGGTAGGAAGCAGGCGAGAATTCCAGAGTTCCTGAGCACTACTTTGGATCCAGGGCTGGACTTGAAAAGGGTATATTAACTGATGATTCAGGCAGCACCCAGATGCATCTGGTTTTGCTTTCATCACTAAGTGCAGATGGCTTTAGAAACCAGCCTGTCTGTAGTTACGGTTTGAATGATGTAGTTGCATTTTTCAAAAGATTTTCTCTGGTATAGCCAAACAACGTGCATAATGTGTTGGCAAGTTTCTCCAATTTTCTCTACTTTTACCCCACTCCATCTTAGGATTTTACAAGTCTGATGCTCATCCATATTGAGTTACCAATATAGAGAGAGGCCTGAATTTGTAAAAATCTGTTCTTGTAGCTGGAAAATTTGTTGGTCTTGATGGGCTGATTTAACAGTCCATCAATAACAATAATTAAGGTATTAAAGCTTGAAAATCATATGCCAGTGTATGAGCTGGATTTAGTTTCAGTAGTCTTGATCTAGTAGATAATTTCAGACACTACTTTGTATTGGATGTCTTCATCTGCTTACTTGTTTTACTTCTTAGTAAATGATAGTGAAGTAATCATCTATCACTGAAAAATTTATTTGGAAAAGAACACTTTGCAAGTTCACTGTATGAAATGTGATACTTTCTCTTTTTGTTTGGAACTTGCACTTAAAATGCTGGTTGATGGGCAAAATATACTCGTAGCTATTTTTCTGTTAGAGTTTAGCATTTGAAAATAGTTGTTTGCACATCTTTGTATGGATTTGATTAGAATGGCAGCAATTTATTTCTGTTGTTTGGTGTGCTTGAATAGATTCAGTTAGGCTTGAAAAGAAAGTGTTTGTCCTTTCCTTTCATTTCCCGGCTGCTGGAAATGAAAGCATGAAAGAGGTATTGAAAGTACTGTCATTTCTTCCTAAGATGGATCACAAGCCTGCTTGAGAAAGGAGCAGCAAACTGATTTTCAAGTGAAGTTTTGAGAAGTGAAAGATGAGAGTAAGATGGGGGAGTGATTGAGGTAGTTATGAGGGAATCAAGGCAGAAGGCTCTGTGTCCCTTATAACATTTTTGTCTAAACAGACCTTGAGTTTCTACATACCTCTGCTATCTGCCAAAAGTTGTGAAAGCTTTGTGTGAATATTTTCTTGCTCCAGCAGTGTATCAACAGATAAAAGCAGGCTACTACACAAAAACTCTAACTTGAAAGATAGTGACTGCCTTAGATCTTGTGGATCTAGATCATCAGGTTCTGCTGGTGATAGGTAGGCACTGAATTCAGAGGAAACTGTTAACAGTGTCTGAGCCAATAATTGTGAACTTTCCTTCTATAGGATTTTTTTTTTTTTTTTAGGAAATAAGTGCTGATAAGTCACATATTAAAAAAAGCTAGGAGGTGTTAAAATTATTTGTAGAGACTTACATGAATTCTTAGAGTTGAAGTAGAAATGGGGAAGAAGATTATTTACATTTCAGAAATAGAATTTGTAAGTGGGAATCATGTTTTTGTATACAGAGACTTACCCAATGGCAGCTTTGTATGTTTTGCATCTATATTTACTGTATAAGAGCAGAAAGTAAAGGGAAGATGAAAGCTCAGCTTAGTTTGCTTATGTACAGAGTTCAGCTCTTAGGACAGATGTCTGGATTTATATTTCATTAATTAAAAAAATTAAAAAGAATGAACTTCCCATTCTAGAAATCAGATCTCAGGGGAAAAAAATATTGAAAAGCATGAAAGTAAGCTAAGCTAAGTATGTGCTTTCCCAAATATTTCAAGGCTGTTCCTTTGTTTCCTAACCTGCTTTCAGTTTCTTGTAGGCCTAGGAGCACAACAACAATGCATGCTGCAAATTGCTGTTTTGTTGGCATACAAAAGCTACCAAAAATGTGGGTTTTTTTTTTTTGTTTTGTTTTGTTTTGTTTTTTTTTTGAGCAAATTCCACTGACTATGAATGGGGAGCCCTTGGAGAAGATCTTATTTGTGAATGTGGAAGCTTGCTGAATGTGTAGTAGAAATGGATGAGTAGAAATGTGCAATCAGTTAACTAGGATTTCAGAGTGTCAATGATATAAGAAAACATAATGGAAACAATAGGAAGAAGTTACATGAGCTTTTTGTTAATTATTTTTGTATTGATGTAGTGGGAGGCTGAGAAGTTGGTAAGCTAGAATCTGTAGTATTGATAATACAATGCAGGTTTTACTGTGATTGCTCTTTGAAGTATGCAGGTACTGGTGGAGGGGATCAGGAGAGCTTATCATCCACCTTAGTTGCTTGTCAGTGATATATTCATATCTTAAAGTGGGCAAGGTTTCTATCCATTTGAAGCGTAATAGTTCAATATTTAACTGTTGCAGCCAATGTTATTTCTAATTCGCTGTGTATATTATTTTTAATCAAGTGGTACTAGTGCATGCTAGAACTTTCTCCACAATTATAGAACTAAAGCACTCTTAAATTACAGACTGTGAAGCAGCAGGCATAGAAAAATAATCTGAATATAAGTAAGACTCTACCAAAAAAGTTAGTTGTGTGTTGTGTTGAAGGCGTTTTCTTCTTGTTAGTTCACCTTTAGTTTTCATATAGCTTAAGTTATTTTTAAACACCACTGAAGACAGGGAAGAAGAT
Organism: Callipepla californica brunnescens; assembly: GCA_023055505.1. Lineage (NCBI taxonomy): Eukaryota > Metazoa > Chordata > Aves > Galliformes > Odontophoridae > Callipepla > Callipepla californica. Next base: position 15,282,526 of record JALIRH010000009.1, on the reverse strand, counting down.
AACGTAACAGAAGAAGGGAAAAGAATACAACATGGGGATAGCAAATTCAGGATTCTTGCTGCCTAGTTTGAAGCTGGTCTAAAAGAAAAATCTCTTGTGTTATTGGGAAGTCTGCTTTAATTTTCTCTTTCTGAATGAGACAAAAAGGCCCTTAAGACGTGTTTAATTCCTTCAGAGAGTAATATCAAGCATTTTGATTTCTTTAACTGCCTTGTAACCTTGATGTTTTAATCAGAACTTAAAACTGTCCTTTAAGCCTTTCATACTCTGTAAATGTCAAAACAGACTTTTTAAAACCATTAATGTAGTAGGGTTCAGCTTATAATTTGATTGTTTGTGTAATTGATTTTCTTCTCTTGTGTAGGAAACACCGCATTACATGACTGTGCAGAGTCTGGAAGTTTGGAGATCATGAAGATGCTTCTCAAGTATTGCGCTAAAATGGAAAAGGATGGATATGGAATGACTCCACTTCTGTCAGCTAGTGTAACAGGCCACACAAATATTGTGGACTTTCTGACCCAGCATGTGCAGACCAGTAAGGCTGAGTGCATAAATGCTCTGGAACTTCTAGGAGCAACGTTTGTTGACAAAAAGAGGGATCTTCTTGGTGCTTTGAAGTACTGGAAGCGAGCTATGGAAATGAGATACAGTGATAGAACTAATATCCTAAGCAAGCCTGTGCCACAAACACTAATTATGGCCTATGCTTATGCAAAAGAGGTAAACAGCTCAGAAGAGCTAGAAAATCTTATTGCTGACCCTGATGAAATGAGAATGCAAGCTCTGTTAATTAGAGAACGTATTCTTGGCCCATCTCACCCAGATACATCCTACTACATTAGATACAGAGGTGCTGTCTATGCGGACTCTGGAAACTTTAAGCGTTGCATCAACTTATGGAAATACGCTTTGGACATGCAGCAGAGCAATCTAGATCCACTGAGCCCTATGACATCCAGCAGTTTGCTGTCATTTGCTGAACTTTTCTCCTTCATGCTGCAGGATAGGGCAAAAGGCCTACTAGGCACTACTGTTACATTTGATGATCTGATGGGTATACTGTGCAAAAGTGTTCTTGAAATAGAGCGGGCCATGAAACAAACCCATTGTCCTCCTGATCCAGTACAACTGAACAAAGCCCTTGCCATCATTTTGCATTTAATTTGCTTGTTGGAGAAGGTACCTTGCAGTTCAGAACAGGAGTATTTTAAAAAACAGACTATTTATAAGTTTCTTAAGCTTCAGCCTAGAGGGAAGAATAACTTCAGTCCACTTCACCTTGCTGTTGACAATAGTACTACATGTGTGGGTCGCTACCCAGTGTGTAAATTCCCTTCTCTACAAGTTACTGCTATCTTGGTGGAATGTGGTGCTGATGTAAATGTCAGAGACTCTGATAACAATAGTCCGTTGCACATTGCCGCACTGAACAACCATCCAGACATCATGAATTTTCTCATTAATTCAGGTTCACACTTCGATGCCACAAACTCACACAGAAAAACTGCTAGTGATTTGCTGGATGATAAAGAAATAGCCAAAAACTTAATCCAGCCCATAAATCATATTACACTGCAGTGTCTTGCAGCTCGTGTTGTAGTGAATCGTAACATACGCTATACAGGCCACATCCCTGAAAAACTAGAGAACTTTATTTTACTCCATAGATGATAGTGTGAAACCCCAGAGTACTGTCTTTTCGGAAGCACGACTAGGTGACAATGTTTTGCTTTGAACAATGTTGTGATACACCAGCATTCTCTTAGCTTGCTCCATCTTGCTTTCATTGGTTAAAGCACTGTTAGCATCTGTTTGGCGGAGTTGGTTACCTGCTATTTAATGTATGCCATATATTATATTTTGTGGGTTAATTAGAAATGAAATGCCATATTTAGACTCTTAAAATTGTTTGCCAAAGGCTTGTCTATTCTGGTCTTAATTGCCTGATGGCTGTTTGGAACTGAATTGAGTGTTTTCCACTGAAGTCTTATACTGTAACTGTTGTGTGGATTTTATATAGTTGAAAGGTCATCTTTTTGTTGTTTTTTCTTTTTTTCTTGATCATTTCTACTCTCTTCTTTCCTATGGACTCATTGCTAGACTGTTTAAGTTGGATGGACTTGTTAACATTTGCAACTACCATAAGTGCTTTTATCTTTTCTATGCACTGGTTGAGTTATGACTGTTGCGTGTGAGCATACTTCTATGCAGCACTTGGCCAATTTTGAACTAAATGTAGATTTCATTTTGCAGTCTGTTTGGAGATTTTTTTGAGAATGCTGGCTTCATAGCATGACACATTTTGGAACTATTTACCAGTTCTCCAAACTTGGATTTTGCTTCTCCGAGTGCTGCAACTGAGGTTTCTTTCCTTTTGATCCTCAGGAGATTTGAGCTAAGTTTAGGAGAAGAAAATCTTTGTCATGGTAATTTCCCTGAACTTTAAATCTGAAAATCATTCTGTTGCATCATACAATTAGGGGAAGAGTCCTTATTATATACAACTGTCACCTTCCCCTTTGCAGTCATGTCTTGCTTGTGCTGGTTACGTGACTAGATGTGAAGTCTGTTCAAAGTTTAACTTCAAACTTAATGATACACTTTAATGAGAAGTAGATCAAATGAATGCTGTAGTTTAAATTTACAGATCAACTTTAGCTACAAAAGAAACTAAAGCATGTTGGTGGCATGACGCTTATCAGTCCAGACCTAGACATCACTTAACATTATTTGACTATGTGGCTGTATGGCAAGGTATTGGAAGTTATATAGAAGTGTCCCTTTTTTCATTTTGAATATCTTTATAAATATTTGCATGTTTTTTTTCTTCTCTAGTGTGTCAACTGTACTTTAAAAAAAAACAAAAAAAAAAGCAGAAGTTCTGTTGTGTATAAAGCTCCTGATGAAAGTACCTATTTTTATAATATTTGCACAACAGCTTAGCTTTTACAACAGAAAGGGCTCTTTTGAGTTGTCAAATCTATTAAATGGAGATCATAAATGTGCAATTCAGGTAATTAATATAATTCAGCACTTTACTGTTGATTAATAGTAGAATATATTACGGCACATTAGCCCTGCAAATGTCTTGAAGTGGAATTCAGTTCTGTTGAGTAGAATATGCTTGCAAGTTTCTTAGCCTAGCATACTGGATATTGTTGACTTAAGGTTTCATTCCAGTGGTGGGTATTAAGTGTACCTATGGGCTTCTTGCTCCAGAGATTCAACAAGTTGACTTACGGCTTTTGTCAGATTTATATAAATTTAAAGGCCAAATTAACTAGATTATTATTAAGCTATTATAGGAGAGTAATTTTTGATCATTCTTATTTCTAATCTTATGTTGGAACATCTTTGTCCTCTATGCATCAAGTTGAGGAAGAATGTATCTTGAGGGTATGTTAGAATAGTTCTTCATTGCTTTCTGACTATTTTGGGGCTCTTTTTGGAGTGTACACTACTAGCTTCATTCTTGAAAGAAATACTGGAATATTTTCAGACAAAGGTATGTTGGAAGCGCTATTGATGTACTGCCACTTTTAGGCTTTAATTAGAAGCAACTTTCACTTGTTTATCCCATGCCACACGTACACTTTTGAAAGACTGGGAATGAAGAAATCCAGATACCACTACGTGTTTGCAAGATAAACTCCTGAATTAGCTGGATTTTTCTGATTTCTGATGACAAAGCATGTGCCACCCAAGTTGTTCTTTCTGAAAACAATAGCTTGATTTTTATATTCCTTCTTTTTAGTTTTTACACTTCACTACTGCTTTGTAAGTAGAGGTAGTCAAGAAAACATACTACAGTACGAATAATCCAAAGCAAAATACCAAGTCATAAAAATACTTATCTTTCTATAGCTTACAGAAAGACAGATTTTAACACCTTCAAAGCTTTTTACTCTGGAATCTTACTTGGTGATTTTTAGTTTAAATTTGTCTTTGTAATTTTCTAATAACCAGCTTAAAATTAGTTATTTGGACATCATTAGTCTAGAAATGTAATCTCAAAAGAAGTTAACTGTTAGTGAATAACATTCTGTCTTCTATTCAGTAGAACATTTCCAAAATGATTGGAAAGCAGATCATTATTAAGTATGTAAATCCAGTGGAAATTAAGTCTTTCAGGGAAGGCCTATTCTGTGAAATGTTTGCTTTGATTTTTAGAAACTGTCTTACGTAATAGAGAGTACTGATTTCTTGTGTATAGCTCTGTCTAAATATCTATCAACATATGTCAGTTCTGAAATGCATTGCCTCCATTCAGAAGTTAATTTTTCGTGATGTTGAGGCTGAACTCAATGTTATGGCTTCTACCAGATGCTTGATGCATTTAATTCTTTTTCATTTGCTTCTAGACCTGCATGTTTACGTTAATCTTTAATTTTTGCTTAATTAAAAAAAAAAAAAAAAAAGGCATTACAGAGCCTATGTCAGATAATGTGTTACGGATTAATTTCAGGATTTTTGGATAATGCAGGACATGGCAGGCCTTATCATATTATCATATATGCTCATACCCTTCTGGCCAGTGCTAATGGGAAGTGACAGATTTTCCCTCAGGTCCTGATTCAGCCCAGTTTTGTTTCCGCTGCTATCTAGATATCAACTTTCTGGTCAGGAGTGTTATTTTGGGTTTTTGTTTTTGTTTTTCCAGTCTTGTTACCTCATTCAGAGGTGGTAGTGAAATGATTTTAGTGGAACCTGTTGATGTTAAAATACAGTAGTGTAGCTATCTGAACTTGATGTGGTCAGGGCAATGAACTAAAGAGCGCTCAGAATACATTCAGTTTTTTGTTGTAACTTTAACTATTCTTGTCATATCTGGGCTTTTCTCTGATGAAGTGTGCAGTTTCTGAGCTACCAGCACAAAAGATGTTGAGAACACTGTGGAAAAAAATGTATTGCTCAGCAAGGGTGACACAGGTTTTAAAACTGATTAAGCAGTTTACAAATGCAAGGATACCTCCTTGCTTGTTAAGACCTCTTAAGGTGTTTTTGGGGATTATGAGGAGAGAGCAGGGATAGAAATACTCACTGGAGTTTTTCTTCCATTCTTGGGCTTCAACAGAAATACTTCAGCCAGGTAGATGAACAATACTCTAGTAAGAAGTGAGATACTGTTCTTATCAAATTCTAAAATTGTATTCCTGCTCTTGTATCATACTGGTAACAAGGTTCCAGCTGTCTGTGATGTCCGTGTTCTTTTTAGGTGCAGTATGAATGCACTTCCTGGGATGCAAGGCAGCAGTTTGTTTTCTGTATGTACGTCACAGCAGTCCCTGGCTAGGAAGTTATTTTGTGTATTTCTGAAGTCCTCAAAAAGTTCTCTCCTAATAAATGTTTTGCAGCTCATTAAAATTAAACTCTTTCAATTTTTTTTAGAAAACACTTAAAATAAAAAAAAAAAAAGAAAAAAACACTTTAAAAAAGAAAAAAAAAACACAAAAGGAATGAAATGCCATAGCAAAATATTTACAAAAGTATTTTAAAAGGGGATAAAAATGTGCCTCTCCTCAGTTTTATATCAACTGCAAGGTGATGGTGGTAGAATATGACTACTGTTGAAAGAGCTTTCTCGAGCTTTGGAATATATAGAGTGGAATGCATGTTATACTCTGAGATATTGACAGATGTGACCATGTAGACTTAACACTAATTTCTATTTTCTGTGACTGCCATAAAGTCAAGTGGTATTTGATGTTTCAAAGTAATTATGAGGAAATTAATGGGAGACCTACTAGACTGTCCATAACTCTTGGCTTTGAGTGTGAATGTACTTGTTGAACCCTCAGTGAGGGTAGAATGAAAAAAGGTATTGTTTGGTTGGTTTAAACTGATCCTGAATTTGTTCCATTCAACCACAAAGAACTCCTGTGCAGGGTGAGCTTCATGTATGGAAACATCGCAGTTTCTTTTTTACGTGAAGTTATTTAGCTTTAGCATCAATGTAAAATAACAAGCATATTTCTGTGCTTAAACTCTCTTGAGGCTCTAGATGCAGATTATATTAAAAATATGTTTTGGAGAATACCTGTCTGAGTCTATAATATCCCTTTTCTTTATGGTTATATCAGTGATGGTTGATACGTCTTTTCAAGTTGAATGTAATTAGTGTCAGTGATGGAGCTTCTGTTCTCATGTCATTAAGAACTGTGCCTTAAACAAAATGCAGTGTTTCGTTCCTTCCCTTTCTTACTGTGAAATGGTGGTCTGCTCAAACCTTGGAGTTCTGGTAATGAGCAATAGTTAGGAAAAGGCTTAAACTGAGAGGTTATTTCTAGATAATGTCTGTAAAGGTTCTCTAGGCCACTTTCTAGGAAATGCAATTAGACATGCTAACTATGCAAGCATATTGCTGGCTTATAGCACAAAACAAATTAACAAGACCTTGTAATAAATGAACAACAGATATTTAAGGAAGTTGCACAAATTAACTTTCTTGAAGTTTTAAAATTCTTCTCCTTGTTGCATGCACCATTAAAAAAAAAAAAGAGTACTCCAAAGGTAAGAGGAAAAACTAAGAGAGATCTTTCTTAAAAGGAACTGTAAAATAGAAGACTTTGACAGGCATTGCTATCATAATTTCAAAAGATCTGTGTAATCAGACATGGTAATCATTGTCCTATGAGGTGGTGCCCAATTCAGAGAGTTGAAATTTCAGTTTTAGGCCTAGTCAACAACATATGCATCAAAAGAATGATGTTCTGGATGAGATAATCTGATTCAGAGCTTTCAAACACTTGTTAAACAGATGGCTTAATAAATTGAATATGAATTCACTTAATTAGGAAAGGGAAGAACCAGAAACTGTCATTTACTTTGTTTTTCATCCCTCTGCAATTGCACATGATGCAGAATGTTTTATCTAGGAGTATCCACACGAGCATGCAAAATGTTTTTTTGGTAAGAGCAAAAGCTATCTATCAGCTGAAGCTGAAAATTCACAATACAACGTCTCCTGGAGAGAAGGCAAAAGAGGCCAAGTGAGTGGTATGTTACTCAGCTAATGTCAATGCACTTGTTTTCATCCCCCCTCTCACCTTCCCCTCCCCCTCCCCATGTAATTTTCCAAGGTCCACTTTCAGAAACAGTGGAAAACAAAGCCTCACTTCCCTCCACTCCTTACCTTACTGTTTTCTTTGACATTAAGGAATAAGAAGTTGATAGGAGTGGACATGGAAACCAAGAAGTTACAGACAAAGACAATGTGTATAGAGCAAGAAAAGGGAGAATTGCTTTCTGTCTCTTTCAAGTGCATGTCTGAAGTGTGGGACCATGATGTAAGCAGCAGCCATGTCTCCCAGAAGGCTGTAAGTAACACAGCTTGCTGTCTGAAATCCTGAGGGTTCCTTCCACCACATCTCTGAATTTTCATCTTGTATGTCTGTTTGGCAGTGCAGTCCTTCAGTAGTTGAGAACTTAATTCCCATTCCCATTCAGTGCTTTTTTTCCCATATATATAAAATCATAGAATGGTTTGGGTTGGAAGGGGCATTTAAGATCAACTGGTTCCAACCTCCCTCTACACCAGATTGTTCACAGCCCCATCCAGCCTGGCCTTGAATGCCTCCAGGGAGAGGAGGCATTCACAGCCCAACTGGGCAGGCACTGTTGTAGTGTCTTACCACCCTCACAATAGAGAATTTCTTCCCTAATATATAGTGTTAATCTGCACTCTTCCTGTTTAAAACCATTTCCCCTTGGCCTGTTGCTACATGACCTTATAAGAAGCCCATCCCCAGTGCTCCTGTCAGCCCCCTTCAGGTAGTGAGAGGCTGCTGATGTTCTCCTTAGAGCCTTCTATAGGCTGAAGAGCCTCATCTCTCTCAGCCTGACCTTGTAGCAGGGGTGCTCCAGCCCTCAGATCATCTTTGTGCCCTCTTCCAGACCCACTCCAGCAGCTCCGTGCCCTTCTTGTGTTGGGGGTCTCAGAGCTGGACATGATCCTCGAGGTGGGGTCTCATAAGAGCAGAGTGGCAGAATCACCTCCCTTGACCTGCCGGTCACACTCTTCTTGATGCAACCCAGGATGCAAGCACAATAGACATAGTAAATTATTTTCTCTTGACATAGTGTAGCATGCATTATCCTTTTTTTTTTTAGTTCTTGTTAGATACTCTTCTTTTCAATTACAGCAATAGCCTAAATGAAAAGAGAGGCAAAATGTTCTGTGTGTGAGCCAGAGATCATTTTGTTTTCCTCCCTCATTTCAGAATAACAACAAACTTGCTTTTCTGCTTTGCTCTCCTCTTAAACATGTGGCTAACAGACTTGCATTGTCCCTTTTAAATGTCTGTGCAACTTTACTAGCTGCACTCTGTCAGTTCTCTATTTGCTAGCCTCTGTGACTGAGTTCTAAACTATCTGTGTGCTGCTTTCTGGCTTCATACATCACATTTAGTATAAACTTCAGGGAGCTGAAAGTTAATGTTTAACAGTTGGTCTTGATTTATTTAAAATCTCTCTGGGGTGGATGTGAGTCACTCAACCAGGAGTGCCTGTGGCTTATTTCAGTTCCAACTCCTGTTAACCTTGGGACCAAAGAGCAGGTCGTCCTGCAGCATGGCTGGCCTACACAGAGCATGCTTTTGAAGTGACTCTTCTATCTGCCCTCACTTTCTGTGCTTTTGTTAACATCATGTAGTTGTTTTATTCCCTGACCTGGATTCCTTTTGAATGAAGCTGAACTGAAAGATGTTTTTCACAAGCTCATGTAACAGACACTTAGCACTAATGGAGTGCTCAGTTCATGGGGATAGACTATATGTTGTTATGAAATGAGCATTTTTTCCTCTCATTCTCTCCTTCTTTACCCCAGAAGCGTGCAGTACAACTTCTGATCCTTGCCACCAACTCCTCTGTTCTACAGATCTACAGTTCCTAATGCAAATGTGGTCATAGTTGTTTCTCTTCCTGCCTTAAATGCAAGTTGACACACTGTTTGTTTGTTTTCCTCTTCCTTTTAAGTGGTTACTGCGTTTCCATTGTAACACCCCGTAATTTGTGTAATGGCTTGAGCTGGAAAATGGGATAATGTACTTGATTGCTATGGTGGACCTACCATAACATTAGCTGTTGAAAAATGAATCAGCCATGCTGTACTTGTCTCTGACAGCACGACTGACATTAATGCAAATGTTGCCAATTAAGTAAATGCTCCATTACAGAAATGCAGAAACTGAGGCACAGATTCAGAGCTGTCTCTCAAAGTGACCCTTGGAAGCTTTGTCTGTAGCAAGGAACAGGCTCGGGTCATCCTGCTCCAGGAATGTTACCTTTGAGACCTTTTGCTGCTGGTGTGTTATGACCTCAGTAATTTCATTGATAAAGAGTCTGCTTCGAGGAAAACTAAAATAAAGAAGTTATTGTCTGTTTCTTTAGATTCACTCCTTAGGGGGATGAGGCTGATATCACCACATGGTCTTACTGTACGCGTCTGTCCTTAATAGTTTTTTATTGTGTTGGGCCAGTTCAATATATTCAGCAGAAATAAGACAGCCGTGAAGATGTCAGTAGTTTCCCTAACAGCAATTTCCAGTGTAGAAGAATTGGCACAAGCTTGGCTGTTACTAAGCAGGAGACCATCCACATAGGACTAGATTACTTACAACCAAGGGCGAAGCCTTTGGTATCCCACTTGTTTGACAGCAGCAGCTGCAGTTGCTGGTCAGGGCAGGTTGTACATTTCTTACTCCATGTATCAGATAATCCTTCCACTTGCTCATCCAGGTGGTACTATCTGACCAAATGGTTTATAGTCTCATTTCCCTTAGTCTGATGGTGGCACTGAATAAACAGGAAAATTGACCGAGGTTTGCAAAATGAGAACTGACTTTTGATTGTTTTTTTTGTTTTGTTTGCACAGCATGTTACACCTTGTGTGAGACTGCTTGCATACAGAGTGGTTGTTGATGGCGTAAACTGGCAATTCTGTAAGCAAATCTCATTCCAGAGTCAGTAGCATTGGATTTCTTCCCATGTAGGTACATAAAACTTTGCCCTCTTTTTAAACAGCCGGTCCTACATTTTCAAACTTGATGATTTTGCAGTTCATGGTCTCCAATACTTGAATTAAATGTGGGTCTATTTTCTTACATCCAAAAGGAGAAAACAAAAGCCAGCTGGATGTGCTGCCAGGAAGTGAAGCACCGAGTGTGTGACGATTGCACTCTGAGCCAAGATGCAGGCACCTGCTGGTGGCTCTGGAGAATGATGTAAATGCACTTCTGTCTGAACCCTCAGCCTGCTCACACCCTCACTTATTGCCAGTTTCATTGTGGCTGGATGATAACACCTCTGTGGACTTAAGAGTAAGTGACACTGCATGCAAAGAGCTGCCAAAGGCTTCTCAGTAAAGCAGGCTTTTTAAAAGAAAATCCAATTTTAAACTGGTAGGGGGCTGTGTTTTAGAATAGGAGAGGGAAGAAAGGCTTAGAAAGCACCTAAGCTGGGATGCAATGCCAGTCAGGGTGTCTTAAGGTGTTAGTCTGACTATAAGAGGTATCAAGACAAGTTGGTGGGGTGCTACTCTTCTATCACCTGCTCGATTTAGTCTTCAACTGTGCAGCACTGGTTTTGTATGAGCAGAAGTGGTTGAAGAACATGAAGCTACCTCAAACCAGGCTGTTCAGCAGGCAGTTGTACGTTTTATTTTGGGGATGAGAGGACACTGAAAGAATGGTTGGTGGGAAAATGAAGTGTCATTACTGTACCAGTGACAAAAAGCAACACAAGGCAGCTTCTGTAGTTAGAATACTGGTGTCTCTGCTCACTTATAGTAAACTACTGGGCTAGAAAAGAAATTTGAAGTAACACTTCAGTAATTTTAGCAAGCTTCAATTCTAAAAAAGATGTACGTACAAATCTAGCTTTGTCTTTTGTAGCAACTAAGATTTTATGTACAGACATCAAACCATTCTCTGATATGGTGCTTAAATCACCACCACAGCAGTGTTTTCTGTAATGGACCACTCAGCACAAACCTTGTTCCTGCAAGCAGCTCAGTGATTAATAAATTATTGTTCAGAAGGTAGGAAGAAACATGCATAGAATCATAGAATTACTTGGGTTGAAAAGACCTCAAATATTATCTAGATCCAGCCCCCTACCATGGGGAGGGTTGCTGACAGCTAGATCAAGCACTAGATCAGGGGCATCAACAACTTCTCTGGGCAATTTGTTTCAATTACTTACCACACTCTGAGAAAAAATCTATCATCTAAGCTGAATCTCCCCTCTTAGTTAAAAGCCATTCCCGTTTGTCTTATCACTATCAGAGCCCTCCTGCTTATAAGCTCCCTTGAAGTACTGGAAGACTGCAATGAGGTCTCCCCAGATCGTTCTCCAAGATAAACCAGGCCAACCCAGTGCATCTTTGAAGAAATCTTTTCATCATCTTTGTGGCCCTCCTCTGGACCCTCTCCAAAAGCTCCACATCATTTCTGTGTGGGAGGCCCCATAACAGGGCACAGTACTCCAAATGGGGCTTCAAAACAGCAGAGTATAGGGAGACAATTACCTCTGTTGCCCTCCTGGCCACTGTTCTCCTGATGCAGCCTGAGATGCTGTTGGCTTTCCAGGCTGCAAGCACACGCTGCTGGCTAATGTTGTTTGTCATCTCCCAGGACCTCAAAGTCCTTCTCAGCAGGGTTACTCTCAAGGAGTTCTTCTGCCAGTCTGTACTTGTACCTGGGACTGTGCTGACCCAAGAGCACTTGGCCTTGCTGAGCACCATTAAGTTTATGTGGATCCAAGATTGTGCAGGTCCCACTGCATGACATCCCTTCTTTCTGTCCTGTCACTCAACTTGAGGGTGCACTTGATCCCATCATCCATGTCACTGATAAAGATGTAATGAAGTACCAGTCTCAGGGCCCTGGGGGCCTCCACCTGGACATAGGACCACTGACCACAACAATCTGGCTGTGACCTTCCAGCCAATTTCTTATGCACCAAATAATCTACCCTTTGAACTCATATCTCTCCAATTTAGAGAGAAAAGTACACCATCCTCTTAATTATTAATAACTGGGAAAACCTATTTCAATTATTCGTAAAAATTAACTAGAGACCTCCAAAAAAATAAAAAATAAAAAAGAAGATAGCCAAAGTTGTCCAGATATTTTATTGTATGTTCTCTCGAAGATGATTTAGGATGCTTGTTCCAGAAAGTGCTTTTGGCTTGAGGTGGAACACTGCTCAATAACTGTTCAATTAGATTGCTGAATTTTGGGAATACTGCTGTTGCTATCTAAATAGGGGAGATGATCGGCTTCCACGTGGAAGTGGGGTTTTTTATTTATCAACAATGCCAGAGAGACTTATGAATCAGAAATTTTCTTAGAAATTGTAGTCTCTCTCCAACCTGAGCGCGTTTATAGTCCTGAGACCTGCTGCAATGTGTCCTGAAGCTCTGCCACTTAGCAGCTGGGGCTGGAGGCAGGCAAGTGCTGAAACAACAACTTGAAACATGCTCAAAACATTCCTTTTCCATTAAAAAGGCAAGGCAGCAAATGTGCCTGGGCTAAAAGTCTGCATACACCTCATTGCATAAATATGCATGCGCATATGTGGCATAATAATCTGTGGATAGGCATGCACCTACAAATAAAGAAGCAAACTGTTCTAAGAGCTGTGAACTCTCCTCAGTAATTAACTGTGCTTTTAATGCATCTCTTCGCATTTGCCATAAATAGCGGAGGCAAAGCCTCTTTTAAATCATGAAGTGGCAAATTCAAAGGTACCAGCTAGCTAAGCTGAGGTACTAAGAGAAGCAGAAATGTAAAAACGTCACTGGAATAGCTTGTGCCTCTTTGGTGCTACTGAAAAAAAAAAAAAAACAAACACAACAGTGCAAGTGGACAGTTATTCACAGAGCAAAGACCTAATTTTCATGAGATTATTTGGTTTTGCATACTCAAAGGCATTTGATGCAGCTTTGTGTATGGATAGGTAGACACTCCTTTTCTGTTTTCTTGTGGTTATATAAATGTGTGACAACTTAATATTTAGAGGAAAAGTAATCCATGCCTGGCTTTGTTTCCTTTCCTGATCCAAGCATTTTACTATCAGTTGCAAGTCAGCACATACACTTTCTTTGCTGCCCCAGTAGTGAGAGATCCTTTATGGAATCTGGTAGGTAAGTACATGACATTTCTATTGACGCTGTTCACCCAGTGGAAAGAAAAAGGAGAACATTTTTTGACATTGGCAACAATATGATGTTTTGGAAAGGAACACTCTTTATTCCCACGCATGGAACAACTATGTGTAAGTGAGAACTGTAAAAACTATTTTTTTTTTTTTTTTACCTCAAAATGACTCGCTGCAAGCTGGAATTGTGTCTTGCTACAATAGTTAATTTGCAAAACTATTCATCTGAGAACTCATCTAGAGGATTAGAAATCTCTCTGGCTCATATCCAGGCTCTGAAAGCATCTGAAGTGCAGTAATTCTCCACCGTGCTCAATGAAAAGTGGTAGCAGAGAGTGTGGTTTGGTTAGCATCCACCTCAGTGTACAGTTACTGTTACTCAGATATGTCCCTAGCTGTGTTTTACACTGCAGAACATGTACTGGTAAGAGGCACCTCTGAAACAGGGCAAATTCCTTGTGTGCGTGTCCGCAGTGGGAAGCTTTCAGAATAAACATCTCTCTCTTTTGCCTGATCCCTAATTTTAGAATTTTGTTTTATAAAATTAGATGAAGATGTTGATGTTTGTGGCTGTGACGCTCACATTCAGAAGTGAACCAGCACTAAACTACAGATCTCATGTTTGCAGGCAGTCTGGAGCTTCAGCATACAGAACTGAGTTGTTTTTGAGCCATCTCAGTTGTGAAAGCTCACAGTGATTTTATATTCACATAGCTTTTCCTGTAAAACACCAGCCCAAACTGCTACAAAAGGCGAAGGAACATTAGGATTATTAATACTTTTGGCTTCCAGGAGTTAGTGAAACTCAGCAGAGCACTATCATCATTCTCATCTTGCCTAATTCCTGCTGTCCTGGCACTGTGGACATGTCCCAAAGTGGATCCCTCAGGACTCTACATTTGAATGAGGCGCATTCCCTGGGGGCTTTTTCCTGCTTGCTCTGTGAAGATAACACCTCCCACGGAAGGACACCTGTGCTGTGTGATTCTTTCTGACACAGACATCACAAATCGCTTGGTGACGATGCACGGTGCCCTCTAAAGTTACTGCTTCACTGTCATCTGAGGTCAAGACTATTGTGAAAGAACGTCTACACTGAGTAAGGGCTTGCCAACTAGGGGAAGTTAGTGCCATCAAAATACTCGATGCTTCAGCAACAGGGTGAGGACACACTCCCTGCCCTCCAGGAATTCAGGTTATTTCTTGCTGTTTCAGAGTACTCTGGAGACAAATGCACTAGATTTTGACAAGGAGAGAAAACACACAGGACAATAACAATGCAGTGATGTTGGTGAAGGAAGGGGGGGTGGCAGTGCTGCAGCACTGTGTCTCTTTTCCACTGGTGGGATTAAGTCTCTTCATAAACCACGGGAGGACCCTTGTGCTAGCGGTCTGACACAGCTCCCCTTCAAAGTTAATAAGTCAGAAGGCTGGAAACAGATGGATTGCTTTTTTTCCGATCACATTCCTCCACCTGATGTGTGAGAAAGTGGATGCACAGTAAATGGAGACTCAGAAAGAGCATGCCAGCAGACATGGGCGAGATGTTTCTGAGGAGGGCTGCTCTCCACTATGGCTCATGTGGTCCCTCCAGGATACCTGTAAAATACACAGAGGAAAGGCTGTGGGATCACCTTGTTCCCCTCTCACTCCTAGGTGACTACTGTATCTGCAAGGGGTTGGGCAAGATCCTTAGCTGCTGGTGTACTCAATCCTTATCAAGGCACTTACTAATCCTTCAAAACAGGATTAAATTTTTCATATGGAGATAGGAATACACTGTGTAAACCATTGTGCAAAGCAGAATTTTTCCAGGCACTGGCATCATCAGCCTTTTAATAGCATAAAATCAGTGTTGTCAAAGAATATGTGGAATGTCTTCTAAAGCTAACTGTAGTTGTGTTTTCAAGCACACAGAAAGCTTTCAAAACATCTTTGCAGCATAAGCATTCTTGTCTTGCCTTGGCAGATTCCTGTCTTTGATGGCCTCGTGGACAGCCTTCATCCTTGTAATGTTGTGGGAATCTTAGTGATTAGAGTAGCCTTGGGACAGCATGTTTTATGTTATCGCAGCACATCCAGTTCTGTTTGTATCAGGCCGACAGTTGAGTGTGATTGTGCTCAGCTTTCTCCTGTGAGTAGCCCCGCTGCTGCCAAGGAGACTGGAGATGTACGTTATTGTCTGACTCTCAGCCAGGTGCTGTGTTCATCAGACACCACATGTTTTCCAGACGTTGGTTCCATTTGGACTCTTTCCCAGGATAACCCAGCCTGGAAGGGAGGTCAGGATCTTTCTTGTTCAACCTTGAGCTGAAAGCATGCTCAGTTATCAAGTCAGGCCAGGCCTCAGGCTGCACCCTGTTCGGTTGGGTCTTGAAAACGTGGGTGGTATGTGGTTCTTATATCTTAAATGCTGAGTATCTGGAGAGAAAAAAATTTCTCATGCGTGTGTTTTACCCAAGTCAGGATGTGGTATGTGGAATTTCTGCTTTTCACTCTCAGATGGCAGCAGCCTCTGCAGAGTGAGCTCCAAGAATGCACAAACTGTGAGCTGTGTACATTATCTGAGCTGAATTTATCTCCTTGGATTTGTGCATTCAGCAGGATGTGGTTCTGAATATGAGTCATGGCAGTGTATTGAAGGATGTTGTTTGCCTTTCAGGAGCTGAAAGGTGAACGTCACAAAGACCTGTATCTGCAGGAGACACAAAAGGATGGACCGTGGTAAAGGCAGTCAGCTTGGTTGGGTGGATGCCATCCAAATGCTGCAGGACTTTCACAGTGTAAAGCAAGTGACTTAACCAGCTGTATCTAACATTTCTCAATTCCCGGGTGCTTACACTCAGTACCTGACATCAAAGGCTGTACTTCCACAGCTCTGACTAGAGGCAATAGAAGAGCTGTGGTGATGGTGGTAGTGAGGCTGGTGATGTTGGTAGTGCTCCAGCCTCTCCCAGCCAAAGCCAGCACTGCTCTGGAGAATGCAAAAACTTCTGAGCTGCCTTCTAAAGAGAGGCAGACAAACTCCTTGGCTTTATCATGACTGAAAAGATGGCTGCTGTTCTGTGTGAGAGCTGTTGGTGTCATAGTCCCAAAGATGCTTGCCTCCAGGATATGGCCTACTTTCTATCCTCCTGCTTCTCACCTTCCAAGGCTAGGCCAGGAGGAATCATTTTTGTAGCCTCAGTCTTTCAGCAGAAGTGTCACCACATGTGTTCCTATAAAGCATGTAAAAAGGAGAGCTGAAGTAAAGTTTCCCATGATGCTTTTGATTTGCGAATCAGATTATACTGCTTCTGGAGCTCACATTGGCTGCCCCATACCTTCATCATCCCTGTTCATTCCTTTATCTGTCACTTAATTTCCATCCACAACATGTGAGGTGAGGCCTTTATGGGGCAGTGAGCTAACAGAGCAGGTGGGGGCCTTCAGAGTGTAACCCTTGGAGTGGTTTGACACTGCACGACAATTTCTGCCCATTGTGGCAGAAAGTGCTCTCTGCAGATACTGCAAACAAGCACAAGCGCATCTTTGTTTTCCTGCTGTGGAATAGTGCATTTCAATAGGAAGCATCCAGCTCACCTTCAGTTTCTATCAAGCACAGAGAAATACAAATAAATGCATAAACTACCTGCATTTGGGAAGGGGCAGACCCTTGTTCCTGCAGTCCATTTGGTAATGTGCACGTTGAGGTCTGATTTAAGTAACAGCAGTGTGAGACAGGTCAGGGAGGACTGCACACATCTTGCACGATCTCCTTATAAAAAGTGCTAACTAGCTAGGGCGTGATATTGAGCCTGTCAGTTCAGGGCAGAAATTTCAAACATGCAAGTAACAGGTGTCTCAGCAAAACCAAGGGCCTCCGAGGAGGGGCTGTGCTTTAAATATCCAAGTGACTGCATCTGTTTGGTGACAGGTCACCCAGCAACCTGTGATACCACTGGGCTGTGAGGTGGCACGGCCTCTGCAGTGCTCTGCAGTACAGTCAGCACTGTATGCATGGTCTCCACAGTGCTTGCTGGGCAACCAAACTGCCCAAAAAACTGTTTGAGGGGAAAAAAAAAACCAAAAAAACATACTTTTAGAATTTGACTGCATGTAAAATATAAAGGTGCACAACTGTGTGACTGAAAACCGAATAAAACTCATGTCCTTGGCCACTGTTCCCTCTGGGAGCTCAGCCTTGGTATCTGTCACACTTAACCTCAGCAATCAGACACACAAAATTTAGCTTAGTGAAGCAAACTACTGGGTCATCTGTCATGAGGGACATAAACTTCTATTTTTCTTTTTTTACTTATTTTGAAGCATCTCTTCTAAAACAAATTTCTCTGAGACTCTGCCAGCAAGACCTCTGCCCAGGAAGCCAGTGAAGCCTGCTGCAGGTGTGGGCTTAGGATGCAGTTACAACTTTGCCTATGTCCTCAATACACCTTTGTGATGAGCAGAATGTGTTGCTGGTGAACCTGCAAGGAAGCTTGGTTCCAAACTGCTGGAGTGTGTGCAGGAGCTCGATTCTGCCCTTCGCAGAGGAACTGCAGCCTTGGGAAGCCACTGCCTACAGGGTCTTTAAGGCAGCTTAACGTGACTCAGAGCATGCTCTGTTTTTTGTAGCTACAAGGCTTGACAAATGCTTCTAGAAGTAACTGAGCAGTGTGAGGTCTGAACAAAACAGATTTTCACCCCTTCTTTTCTGATAGGAGTGAGTTACTCCGGAGTATGAGTGGCCCCAAGTTGTATGAGTAACTGGAAGGAGTAAATAGTAACACTGAAATTTGACCTAGGAATGCTAGGGAAGCATCTTGGACTCACTTAAGAGCACTAACGGAGTAAAATGCTTTGGCAGTAGCAGGAAAGCTGGGCTGTGTGGTCATGGCATTGAGATTTTTGTAGCAAATGAAGTGAGGAGTGTAATTATTTAGTGATGTCACAACCTCAATGTTGCCATAGTGTGTTTTGGCTTATCTGTGTTTTTGAGAGCAGAGATGTTTGAAACTGAAAGATTTCTTCGTTGCTCCCTACTCCTCCTCAATGAGAGCAGGACGTGTGCCCCAGAACAGAGCCTGCGTGATGTGAAACCAGTGTGAAACTTGAACTTTGGGAGGAAGAAATTCTGATTTCAAGAGATAAAAATCAGGTATGGATTGGAATGGATGCAGCAATTTTACAAGACTGCTGCAGAAAGATGAATTTGTTAGATAGATGATGGCTCATCCTGCATTTACACTTTCATTGCACTTTTAAGATCACTTCCTGGAATACCTTTCTTAAGCAGCGGAATGGTCAGTGCTTGTTGAGAAGGCCTTGCCATAGTGGCACAGTAAAAAGGAGCAAAGGTAGATAAACTTCTGCTGGAACAGCTGCTTGTTTTTCTTGCCTGACTCTCCCACTCACCATGACGACACTTGCAGCAGCTCTTTGGCTTATAGGTCTGTCCATGTGTCAATACTAATTGTCTTCACACTTGCAGCAGCCCACTCAGCTTTGATCTCTGTAGGTTCTGTTGCATTTCATATGACTTGCCACAAGCAGATTGATACTAGCACAGTCTTCAGGAAGAAAGTAGCATAATGAACAGCAGCAAATATATAGATGTTTTTCCTTTCCTCTTCTCCATACCTTTGTGTTTTCAATCTCCACTCATTTTACAAGCCTCTGGGAGCAAGAACATGCTGTGTCTAGGGTAGGAGCAATGGGTCAGCATTTGCTGTTGATGGCATGGAAGCCCCCAGGCACACATGTATCTGTGTGTAGTAAATACACACCCAGGCCTGAGGGAACCCTTGGCAGCCTATCTGCCACCAGGCCCACATGGGACTTGAGCTGCACCACAGGCTGTGGTGGCCTGATCACATAGCTCCCTCTCCACACCAGGGCAGTGGGTGAGGCCAGGGACTCTGCTGTCCAGAACAGGTCATCTTGCTAGCAACAGAACCTGCCAACTTATAGTCAGACAAATCCATTAATATCAAATGCATCTCCCTGTTTTGTGTGCCTCAGTTCATGCACCCCCCAGTCTGGAAAAGTGAAACATTCAAAAAATGTCAGTGGGTTGGGCAAGTAGAGCCCTGGGTTACTGCAGGCTGGGCAGAGGGGATAAAGGACATCCCTGGGAATGATGAAATTGAAGATATTAGTGATTAAAACAACTCACTTTGCTTCTCTTGATGTGTCTCATTATTAGCCTAGTAGTGCTGGGGGTTTAATAATGAGCTTTAGTATTAAACAAGAATAACATTAACGTGGTTCAGTGCTGGACTTGTATTTCCAAATTCAATGTGATTCTTTCTTTACTCTTCCTGCACATCTGCTTTATTTCTACTGTACAAGTGTTTGTTAGATAGTCCTGAAGGGAATAACAGTGGAGAAACCATGCAACTTGTTCACCTTGCAAAATCTTTCCTTTAAAGGAAAAATCCTGCAGTCAGCACACGTATGATGTTCTGCAAAGTACAGCAAAGGGGTAGAGTTTGGTATTTGTGATGCAACAAAGGCTCAGGAGTGCTTTGATATCCTTGCAGATTTCATAGCTTCCATTTGTCCCTGCTCCCCACTCTGTGAGGGGACAGAGCTCAGGCAGGCATAGGCACCTGGACAGATGTGTGCAAGCTATTACAAATATAGAATATATTATCATATATATCACTACATATATCATGTAATATATATTATTATGTAAATTATTAACAATTTTGACTGTTGTAAGCTGGTTGTTGATATGCTGAATGTTGCTGGGGAGTGAATCTTACTGCTGCTCTCGTGCAGTGTGTGTGTGCAAGCGTCCTTATGATAGGGAAGCTAGAAGTAAAATAGAAAGAAACTCATGCATCTCTGAGGTCGGTCCTCCACTCTTGGTTCAGATCTCTCTGTAACTTTAACATGAAGGAGCTTCCACCTGCACATTCACTTTTCAGGATAGTAAGAAATTCACTAGTTTATATTTCATCTGTCTTGTGGCACCTTTTCCCAAGGATTTCTTAAACTTTTTACAACGTGACATCTGAGAGAAAGAGCAGGTTTTGCTTTTCAGATTGAAGTTCTCCACTCTGTCCTCAGGTAGAAATGGATGGTATGATCTTGTTTTAACCTAGAGGAGGGTAGCCTTAAAACAGCAGCTTTGGTGTCAGACCAGGCACAAAAATCAACTAATCTAGATAAGGAGTTGAAATACTTCTAAAGCATGTTGTTTGAGTTCTACAAATACAGCTTCTGAGTGTGATACACATTGTAACGTATGATCTCAAGAACAGCCCTGCACATAGTACTAGGAAGTATGGCACTTCATTGCTAAGTTAATTTGTTAACACCTTGATTAATTGAAGCAATAATAAATAAATGAACAGAAGCAACTTCTGCTCCGTATCAGTTTGAATTAATATTTTACCCTATTTAATACTGGCAGTCAAACAAGAGTATCACTCCAGCTAAGTTAAACAATTCACGAGCTTCAGAATGAAGAAACTAATCTGAAGTTTATATTATTCAGTGATGTTTCTGTGAGTATAAATACCCCAGCTCAGTGTGAGAAACCTATTATCTATTCCAGAAGACTTGAGGAGTTGGATGCTTTCCAGGAAAATGTATGCTTCTCCTGAATAATTTAAGAGTAGTATTTCCTTGCTGGCACTCAGACGAAGGCAACTGAAGCTCCAGGCAGGGGGAAGGGACTCTGAAGCTGTTATGGAATCTGTGTTCTTGCTGCAGATGATCCAGGCAGAGCTCAGTGTCAACAGAACCAGAACTGGACATCAGTGCTACCTGTGCCACTTTGCCCAAGCGCTGAGGGATTAAAAGTACAACTGGGTCCAGAATGGGATCGACTGTTCAGGGCCTGATCGGTGCCAATGTTGTGCAGCACTGGTTTTGTGCCTGATGAAGGGTTTCCCTTCTATGTCGTTTTTGTCAAATCAGGGCCCTGGAACACCCTGCTCGTCCTGCATATGCCTAGACCATTCCCTCCTGTACAACTCACAAGTGTCAGAGGTGGATAGCAAGCCCCAGAAAGAGCAGTGTAGTACATCAGCATGATGTCCACTGTAGGTTGCTGTTTCTGGTCCTTTCACCTTCCTGACAGCTTTCAACAGCTCGCTTTCTGGATTCTTCCCCTGCAACAGCCAGGCACCTCAAGACAGGGGTCTCCAGAGTGAAAAGAGTGCACGTCAGGGATGTGCAGGACTGTCCTTTGAGGTGTGGGAACAATGTATTTTTTTCCCATTGATAAATAAATAATACCAAAAAATGGTGCTTGCTTCATATTTATCTCATCCTTTTTAAACTTACATTTCTTATATAGCTCACTGTAATTTAAAAATATAATTTATAAATACATTTACATGTCAGGTGCGCATGCTCAAAAGGGTTTTATTGTTGGGACTGAATAACCAGAACAGTCTGGAGACCACTGGCTTAAGGGATGTCCTGGGAAAACGATTCCTGCAGCTCTCCTGCTCCTTGAAGAGCCGGTCTGGTTTCCCACTCTGAATCAGCCCACTGTGCTGGGGCTGTTACCTCCTCAGTTGTTACATACACAACTATTTTGAGTCTGCCTGAGTGGAGCAATGTTCAGGCCTGTGTGATGTCTATTGCAGTGGCGGTGTAATCACTAGTTGTGCTGGGATGGTGTGCAGGTGTGGATGGTTGTGTATCTCAGATAGAGCAGCATGTTAAAACAATTGAGCTGTCAAGTTTCTTTAGCTCTGAAGTGGTTTGCGTAAGCTTGAATGTAAAAATAAGTAGTCATTCTGCACAGAAAGAGCAAACGCATTTCAAGTGACAGGAGAGCTGGCTGGAAAATCAAAATCTGCTTCTGTGGCAGTGGCCTCAGCTTCCCACAAGGGAGCCCACAGTGATATGGGGTGGAACATCTGGGTCCCACAGCTGCGTCCCATGGTGAGCACAGAGTGAGGTAGCTGCAGAAACATAAAGAGGTTGGGACTATACAAAAAGAGGGCAGTGACTAAATTTGGAACGACCTACTTCGGCCATGCATATTGAGATACTAGGTACCAATGAAATCCCACGTGAAGAGTTGCAGGGTAGTGAGCAGAGGGAGCTGTGTGAAAGTGACCTGTGGCAGGTCACTTTCAGACATTCCCCTCTAGAGTAAGCATGCAAATAAGGAAAAGGGCTTGGAAACAGAAGTAACTGGAGCAGTAAATAATCCTCCTGCACAGCATTTCGAATCAGTGCATGAAGGTCTTATGACTGCCTTTAAAAATCTGTTGAATAAAGGGCAAGGGAGAAACATCCAAGCCTGGTTCATTAGAAAAGCCTTCCATCTCCATTTCATGGTGTCTGTCTCTGGTAATGTAAATAACACAGAGAACGTGATGGAGGAGACTGTGAGAAAAGGGAGGGATTTGTAAGGTGGGGTTCCCTCTTACATAATATTGAGTAATTTGTAATAATGCATATGTGGATTTTAGTGAATGTCATTTGGCCTTACTGGATGTGTGATGCATTTTGAGGCTGTGATAACCGCACTGGAACACAAGCAGAACTTCCCCAGAAGAAAGCCCAAAGGTTGGATTCTGTTCTTGGGAGAGATCTTGTCCAGATATTTGAGGCCTGAAACTTGGATCTGTAAGTGTTCAGTACTTGAACTGCAGATAGCAAGTGCTGCAGTGACGAGGTGAGCTGGGCTCCAAGTAAACTCTTTCTTAAGCCACTGAGATCTTTGCTGATGAAGACCTTGACTCAGTATAGATGAAGTGAAGGTATAGGTGGTAGAATGTTACACAGCAGAAGTGATTTGTAGTGATCTCCACATGAGATACCTGGAGCATGCATGGTCCTAAAGGTAAAATGTGATTAGTGTATGGTGGAATTATAAAAGCTGAGCAGGAAGGGTTTCTAGGGTTTTTAAGTAGCAGGTCTGATCAACTCATTTCACTCCAAATTATTTAGCTTAGGAGTGGGGAAAAATACAAAAAAAAAAAAAAGAGAGAGAGAGAGAGAGAGGTTGCTCCTTATTTCTTTGTTTCTAAGTTCAAAATCAACAGGTTATGAAGTGAATAGACTCTGTCTCTCCTAAAGGAAGCTCCTTGTCTTGCACACATCCTTGCATTCTCAGACCAGCAGGACACATGGACATTTCAGAGTTTTTGCCATGCAGAAACTATGTAGGACTTTCCAAAGATAGCCAAGAGCTTCACCAAAATAAATTAAACTATCATTAATAGGCTGGAATTGATTTATAATGAAAGGTTTGCATGTACTCTAGCAGTCTAATTCTGGCCTTATGGTTCTTATCTGTAACATCGAAGCCAGCTAGAAAGACCTCTGTGTGAAACACGATCATTTCCTGGCTATGTGCCCTTGCTTCTCTTCAAAGCCAATTTTTGCTGAGAAAATAACCACCTGTTCCTTTTATGAGAGGCAGCATTTTGTAGGGCTCTTTTTGATGGGTGATCACTACTGGGGATTTTGGACTAACTTCATGACTTGCCAGCTACAAAGGAAATATACAGGTATGGCAGTGTATAGCCAGCACTGGATGGCTGCTGTGAGACCTGATGGCTGCATAACTTCTGTGCCAGGACTGGGGGAGCAAATTCTGGCCCTGACATTACTTTGATTGACTTTTGGTGGTGAACCCAAGTGTCAGAAGCAGACCACCTCAAATCCCAGGAAGCACAGGGTGCATGCTTGGCATTCACCCTGTGCTGAGACCTCCACTGCACAGCATTACAACTTTCAGGGCTGTAATGTTGCAGCAGCTCATAGAAGTAGCATACCTGGAAGAACAGATAATCATGCACATTGCTATTCACAGTGTTTATTTAACTGCTTACAATGTGGATGCAAGTTCTTACTTCCATTCCTGTGGCATGCACTTCTCTCCATGACTAGATACCATATTGCACATTCAAGGGGAGTGTGTAAATACATCTTCCCACGTGATCTGGGCTGAACAACAAGTTAATGGTGATATTTATCACAAACTAAACATCAGCAGATATTTTCTTTGTGTCAATATTCATCATAGAGGACTACACATTTGCAGAGAATTATCATAGAACTGGTACTGCTCTGGTCGAGATTTCTTTCTAATGAGCAGTGCATGAAGAATCTCCCCAGTGCAAAATCATGCTAAGTTACTGATAGGAAGATTTTGGAAGGAGTGCAGAGGACATCTGGCAGCTTCTGGTTTGCATTTCCTCTTTCCATAAATAATAAGAATACTTTAACTGAATTGCAATCTTGGCTGTATTTATCACCAGACTTTTTGGAGCCTTTCGTTCTAGGGCCTTAAAGCAAATTATTTAAGTCACAAAGCATCCTCAGGAGAAATACAGTCATTTTACTAATAGACAAAGAATCCAGGAACACAGAAATAGTCAACTGGCCAGATGACACAGGAAACTGTCAGGAGTGGGAGGAAGGAAGCTGGGGTCTCTTGAGGTTTCTGAGCAGTGTGCTCTCATCTGCAGCTTCTTCATGGAAACCAAGTTTGACTGCAAGATACTGTGTCTCTGTTACTTCAAAGTACTTGTACATGATTTCTAACATGATTTCTAATATTGCCCTCCCAAGGGTAAAAATACTTTCCTAAGCTTCTGAAAATGCAATGCTGATCCAAGGC
This sequence comes from Callipepla californica brunnescens, assembly GCA_023055505.1. Taxonomy (NCBI): domain Eukaryota; kingdom Metazoa; phylum Chordata; class Aves; order Galliformes; family Odontophoridae; genus Callipepla; species Callipepla californica. Next base: position 15,257,781 of record JALIRH010000009.1, on the reverse strand, counting down.
AAGGTCACTACACTGTTCCTTCTGCTGTGCTTAAAAATATCCCACCATTACAGCCAAAGTAAACAGGTTGCCAGCTGCTAGAATGGGCCTCTGAGGTGCTCAACTTGACATCACTAATGAAGTTGCCTTTGAGTAAACAACGGAGTAAATAACGGCATGTTGACAGTTCTGCATACTAAAATCATACGTTTTGTCTGTCTCCTTTCATGGAAGTCACAAACACTTTATTTCAGCAGTTTCCAGGGAGCTGCTGTCTATGCAAGACCTCCTCTAACATAGCCACCAGCTAAGCCACCTGCATGACAAGCTATAATAATCCTAGCTTTACCTGGCACTTCTACAAAATGTTGCCTGTACCATGCTGCCCACCAAGCTCTCTTGTTGCTGCTTTTTAAGACAAGCTTTCTGCAGCATTTTTGCTGAGTCACTTTCCATAAGTACACTGCTGTGCTTCAAGCAGTATGATTCTTCCATTGCTTTGCAAACTGTACATCCCTGTTTGCTCAAATTTGGGATGGAATTCTGTGGAGGTGCAACCTACTCCTATTGAAGTCAAGCTTTCTCAAAATGGATATTCCCATTTGTTTGTCATATCTATCTCCAACATTGTTTTGTTACAGAAAGGGAAAAAATAAGTTCCTTTTCTACCTAGAATTTGATTGTAAGACAGTTCAAAAAAGGAAAACCACTCCTCACCTGCATGCACAACGAAGCTCACTAGATGTAATAGTCCATCTAGCATGCAGAACACTCCTGAGGATGGATTTGCACCTTTTGTTAAACCTAAGGTATCATTTCGAAAGCATGAGTATACTTGCAGACAGGTGTCATGTATATCTAATATACCACCTGGAGGGGCTCAATAACTACTTACTACTGACTAACCTAACATTTCACTTCACTGTCTATCTGCTTCTCCCTCTCCCAGGAGCATGAAGAAACTTAGAAAATATCATCTTTAAAAAAAGCAGAGACAGAAAAACAGCAAGACCAGCTGAAGAAGTATCATTCCTTTCTCCATCAAAGACATGCTCTTCTGTGCATTTGCTGCAATTCACTGGCAATTGCTGAGAGCCCTTCCATGGGATATCACCCCCAACTACAGTTGGAGAAGTGGTGGTGATGCTGTACCCTGAGATCAATTGTGATGGTGGCACTTAACCCCAGTGGATGACCCCGGCCATCCTTACAGATCAAAATCTTTCTGCTGATCAAAACCTTCCCCAGACACTGTTGGCGATATTGCCATGGCATCCTGTGCACAGAAAAGTCCTGTGCCCTTTTAAAAAATCCTCCACCCTGCTTCAACTCCAAGTTTAACATCAGGAGATCCCATACTCTCCACAAGGATCCAGGTACATTCCTGGATGGGTCAGGAGGGTTGAACCGTCTGGTTTCATGTAATCTGAAGTGAACAAAGACTTGTGTGCATTTTAGTAGTTTTTCCTAGAGAGGAATTAATGCTCAGAGAACAGCTGATGTGATCAAAAGCTCAGAGGATTTTTTGTGTCTGTGGCTACTTGGATACACAGTGATAGGAGCTGCTTTTCATCTGAAGAGAGCAGTCATCTCACATGTATGGAATGAGAAACCTGAGCTGTTGTACATTTATACCATGTACAGATGGATACACATGCACATATTTGTACATGCAACACTTTATCTGAATGAAAAGTACCTTTAGCACTAGTAAAGTCACCGAGTTAACAAAAGGTGAACTTAATTTTGAGTGTAATGTCAACTGAGTTAAGAAAAATATGCTTATAAAACCTGTTTACACAGTTCTGAGACTGTTATACAAAGCATTCCTACCACAGGGGTTTCAGGCCATGACTCAAAAAGTAGAGAGGTGCCTATTTTGTTCCACGGTTTTCCATAATAGCATGGCAATAGCAAAGGACTTAACAAAAAAAAAAAAAAAAAAAAAAGAAAAGAAAACCAGCGCATGATTGATGAAATGTAGCACTTATGTCCTCCCAAATAAGAGAACTGTGCCTGCATCAGAGAGGTAAAATAATGGGATAATAGGAGGAAGGAGAAAATGGCCTGATATTGTTAACATAACATAAGATGTATTTCTATTCTTTGCTCATTAATTGTCTGGTACAGCATTAAAAACCCAGCTAATCAAAGTGAGGGACAATTCCAGCAGTAGACCCCACAGCCAACAGAGTGCAGTTTGCCTTGCAGGTAGCTTTGTGTATCCTGACCAGCAAATGTTAGCCACAAAATGGCACCTCTTGTAACTGATTAATGGGTTAGAAATAAACATGCCTTACAAAACTCTGAAAAGAAGGCAGCTCAGGGGAGGCAAGCATCCCAGGCAGTGCTTGGGTACTGTGTCCATGCTGCTATTCTGAGCCCAGTGTTCCCAGAGGGGATTAGGGCTGCCTGCCTTTTCTGCAAACCCATAAGTGAAGTCATCTGCAGCTTTAGTGTCTGCACCTCAGCAAGTGCTTAGTCCCATCTCACAGACTGGTTTGTCAGCCTTACTATCGTTGCTGCCATCTACAGCAAATCAGCCCACACCTAGGACCCTGGTGGCCAGGAGCACAGTTCTTCACCACAGCAGACATATTCCTCTTGACTAGTTGCCATAGAGAATGCAGTCACTCAGCAGTGTCCTCTGCCTCAGCACAGGGAGCCCTTGATGGGCTTTGGTCCTAATGGGATTCTGGCATGAGTGAAAGCCAACCTGAGCCAGCAGGTGTGGTCAACCTAGGTTAACCAGCAGCCACCTTGGTGGTGCTTTCACTGGAGTGGTGCACAACCATCAGGCTGGGAAGTTACCAGGAAAAAAAAAGTCTTCCATGCACATTTGTATACATTTGTAAGCACAGGCGGGGATGGCCTTCAGGACATTCTGCTAAATGGCATGCAAAACCTAAAGATGCTTGCAAGCAGTTGCTTAGTGCTTGAAACCTTTTTTTTTTTTTTCTTTTACAGTAAAAATCTTGCATTTAGGACTTTTGTTTTAGGAGTAATAGAGGTTAAAGCCTTGTCAGTCTGACCTGGGACAAGGGGCCTCACATCACTTGGTCATGGGTTAAGGTGGAAGGAGGGGCTGAAAAACCTAGTTCTACCAGAGGGTGCCAGGCACAGAGCTGCACTCAGTAACAGTGCTGCCCCCAGAAACCAGCCTAGGAGAAAATGGGGGAAACCAAATTCTAACATGTCTGTTAGAATTGCACCAGTATATGACTTCATTTCTTTCAACAGAATACAAGAATTAAGATGGATGTTTTTGCTTTGAAATAGCAGTCTTCACAGAGGGGTTTAGTACCATGCTTTAGCAACCCTTCTTTGCCTTTTGCAAAGGAACAGACCAACATTATTTTGTGCTCATTCCTATTAAACTTTTATTATCCTGGAGCTTTGTTTTCCTATTTTCAAGATTTGGTTGGCAATTTTAGATTTTGTGATGATAATGCCTGTAAAGAGCTTTTTGAAAAGGAAAGGCATGTGTTGCTGTTTCACAGATTATTTTACTTACACCATACAAGAGAAGTATTTGCCAGGAATTACTGATCTATTTGCTTTAGTGTAGAAAAATGCTACCTAGCTGACTTTTTCTGGTATGTAACATATTCAAGTCTGCAGCTGATATTTATGAACAGTTCCTTTCTTCACAAATTTCTACATAAAGAGCCCTCCTTGTGACCTGTGTAAGTGAAAGTGGATAAAAACCACAATAAGTAAATATCACTGAGAAAGCAGAGAGCATGAAAGGGAAACAATAGGTGTTTTTCTCTCCTCTTAATAGCCAGCAGCAACATATATTGAGAAGATACCTCACACAGGTCTGGTCTCCCCAGGGAAGGGCTGCAGATTAAATTCCTTGCACTGTTGCTGTCTCCAAGATTGATGTCTCTGTTTGCCAGTGGCTCAGCATGAGGTGAAACTGGGGCAGATGAATGGGAAAAGCAGCAGCTACATCTGGAAAGGATGGAGGTGTTTGTTGCCTGCATCTCTGAGCAATGGAGAAAGCCTGAAGGTGAAGGAAAGCTAGGAGAGAAAACAAGAAACAGCAGTAGTGGGGGAAAAGGAAAACGGAATGAGAAATCAGTAGCAAAGAGGGAAGAAACATGGGGTATGGCACCCAGTGAGGGGTGAAGCTCTTCATTTCTCAGTGATGTGGGAAAGTGGGTTGAGCTGATTCCTTGACTGAGAAGCTCTTTTTGCATGTGTATGTATTCAACTCATTTCAGACATCACAGAAAAATATTATTCTGCCCAATCTCTTTCCTTTCTATAGAGTCAGTGACTCAGAACATGTATATATTGACAATTCATAGTATTATTACTACATGTTCCTCGACATAAGTATTACATGTAAAAGTACCTTAGTCATTTAAGGAAATACTACCTTTTCACTGCAGCAGAGCTACAAGCTGGTAAGCAAAAAGCCCAAGAGGCTGCTGTAGAAGCCCTTCCCCTTGCTAGGGTATCCTCACCAGAAAGGCTGGGCTGGGCTTCCCCCTGCTGCAGCACTGGGGCAAACATCTCCCTCTGCAAGGGAGATGAGATGGAGCAAGCCCACTGTCCTGTAGGAAGGCAGAACTATCACCCAAGTGATCTGCATGGGCAAGATGGCTGCATGTTGGGCATCAGGCTGTGAGTCCAGTTTGCAGGGGGCTTAAACATTGCCCCCTCCATTGCTCCATACGGAGATGCCTTTTGCCTTCTCATTACAGCCTCACAGCTGTATGCCGTGTGTTGTACCACCCAGCAAACCTGTATGTGGGAACTACCACAAATAGTTCAGCATGCTCTCCAGGACCCTGACCCTGTCTCATACAGAGCTGAAGCAGCTATTTTCCTCTTACTAAACTGCATGCTGGATTCCAGTGAGCAGGTGTCTCCTTGCAGCCTGTGGACCTCCATCCCGTAAGTGTGTCCTCTACATAATGCAGTGATTATGGCCTAAATAAAACACAGTGAGAGAAATGACCCAGTTGCTCAGTTCTGATCATCCTACTTCTACTCTTTTACTTTATTTTAATTTTTTCCACTTCCAGACATTTCCTGTATGTTCGTTCCTAGCTTCTTCAAACCTTCGAGCAGAGAGCACAGTCACGAAGAGATTTCTCTGCTTAGGGTACCTATGTTTCTTCACATTTCTCCTCATAACTACAAAGATGATATTGTTATAGGACATTCCAAGTAATGAGTAGTCCACCTGTTTACTGTCCCCATGCTGACTGTCACCTGATTTCTATTTCTGAGCCATACTACCAGAATCATCCAGCGTAAGCAGAGCATGCTTTTCACTGAACTGGTAAGTTAGGCTGCAGTAAGAAGAGGCATACTGTTTTTTTGCCAGCAGCACATTCTAGTGTCCTCTAGAAAGCCTAGTTCAATAAACCAGTAACTATTCTCTTTGTCATCCCTACCACTGATTCATAGATGCTTAGGGACTTTTTCATCTCTCACCTCTTATATATTTTCATGGGAAATTTTTTGTGTACATCAAAGGTTTGTACTGCAGCCCAGCATATAGGCATTTCTAACACAACAGGATCTAATCCTATTAAAGATGAACTGGTACAGAGAGATAAAGGTGAAACAGAAAGGAAAAGAGACAGCATCGTGCAGATATTTGTGGAATCAGTGCATACAGTCAGTGGATGTCTTCTCATGAATGTCACAGTGAAAAAGTAAGAAAGATTTCATTGTGCCATGGGAAATTCTGTGTGTACCTCGAGCATGTAAAAAAAAGAATACAAAGAAGTTATTACTACATTGATGACTTTCTAGAACTGACTGCTGATTTTTATTGCCAGTGTAAGTCCTCTGTCTATGTATGTGCCCAAGTTTCAAAAAACTTTCCTTGTGCTGAGAGCACTACATGGGTAATTTGCAGATACTCTGCACAGAACAAGCTGTAGGAGTGCAAAGACGCAAAATATGAATCAGTGCTTTTCCATGGAGTCAGCAAACTTAATTGACATCCCCTGAAGATGACAGACTCTTGTTGTTACCTTTCTGTTCTTCCTTACCCTGTTCTCCCATTCTTTGACATTTAAGTAGAACGCAATAATCCCCCACAATTACTAAATAGGAGTCTGCAACCTCTGCCATAGCTTGCCAGTCAGCAGCAAGGCTCTTGGATTTCATCAAATCTTTGACGAGGGATGGCACTGCGCATCCCATAAATGAGCACAGTCTAAGTCAGAAATACCCTAAGTGACAAAAAAAGGGCATTTTATGTATCTTTATCTTTTGTTTTTATTCCTGAAGATTTCTCCGATTTCTGCTTTTCAGCCCCGCTCCAACTCTTAACAAACGCTTGTGCAAAATTATCCATCACAGACTGGGTGTGCAGCCTAGCCCAGGTGAGGCAGCAAAGGTGGGTCTGTCACACTGTACAGAGTGGAACATTAGCAGCGTGCTTCTCCAGTTGAACTGTGGTTCCCTGTGGTACCAGGAACAGTTATGCGTAGATCTACCTCTCCGTGACTCTACCTGCTAATTGTTGAGGGGGCAATAGCAGTTCCCAAGGAGCCCCACTGCACCGTGCACGTTCAGACAGTCAGACCACTTCTAGCTGCTCTGGGAGAAGGCATTTCTGCAGCTGGCAGAAGCAGCCTTGTCACAGTGCCACTGGTATGCTTCTGGTGGTTGCCCTGCTGCACTCACACTAGCAGCTCTATTGCCAGACAAGTTGCAAAGGTAGATTTGAGGAGGAAACTTCATTGTTTGAGACACTGAACTCATTCATATCAGACTTGCTGCCAGATTTCCTACATAGGAAAAACTGATGGGTGAGGGGAAATACCGTCTCAGATCATTGTTTTGCCTCATTATTTAAGAAAATCTTCTATTTTAAAATACGCCTGGTAATCCAAGCTCTGCCACCTTGCCTCCCAAAATAAGGTGCAGGTGTGATGGGCAATGTATCACAGGCTGCTGTCATGGAACCTCACATCAAATCCCAAATGCCTTGTCAAATCACCCCACCTCAGCCTTTCCTGAGGCTGGCATGCATGAGCCACATCTCATATTTCTCAGCACTTGTGTACAAGGTCCTGTGTTTTGTCTGAATTTGTTTGAATCCAATGAAAAAAAAATTCCTCTAACAATATTTTGACCTACCGCTGGCTTATAGAAATCTATTCTTAGCAGCAGATGGTGCTATGGCAACTGTCCCTGCAATATGACACATTAGCAAGAATTCTGTCTTCTTTTAATCCATAACTCCAAAAATACCTCCTGCACATCCCAAGCCACCTGGCTTTTCCCATCCTCCTCAATGTCAGGGAATCAGCTCCTTCCCAATTTATTTTTCTAGTTCATTTTGAGGCAAAGCTATCTTGATATGTAGATCTGAAATAATATACTCAGTCCCAGCTGTCATAACCTATATTGCAGGATACTCTCTTGCTTTCCTGTAACACTTCCCCAGTTGCTCACATGATCTCCTGCTAAATAATTCTTTGACATGGGCTCTATATTCCTCTTTGTATATCCTGCCAAAGATGATCTGTCAACTTGAAATGTTCTTCTTAAACTTTTTTTTGTAATTACTAATAAATTATTTACTCAGAGTTTGATATAGCTGTTCAAAGCCACCTCTGACAAGACAGCCTTGTGTTCTACGCACCGGTTTATCTCCATTAAAATAGCTGGGATTTTGTGAGCTGATGCATATCTAGAGCTTGCTCTGAATGGAAGCTAGGAAAGTACATGCCCAGGGTTGGGCTCTGCCTCAAAGAGCAAACCAGGCATTACAAAAACACTCCAAACTAGCTGTCAAACATTCAGATTCTGATGCACTTTAGGCAATAGACCTATAAAATAATCTGAAATGTTTCAGTTCCCCCTGCCTGCACTAATCGTCTACAAAATTTTCAAGTATGCTTGTACACAGCATCCTGCTAATAACTGGGCACTGAAAATGCTGTTTGCTTGAATACTGAGCCACCTACAAGTTTCACAGCACTTGGTGAGTAATTGAAGGATTTCTTGTGTTTCAGTACATCCCATATGCCATGAATGTCTTCAAGCAGCGACACAGAGACAGCAACAACAATGCTACTGTAAAGTTCTGCAGATAACAGGCTAAATTCTTCTCTGATGTAACCCCAGTGGCTGGAGCTCACGGATAAGTGCCCTAGAGCTGGAAGGAGGTGTGTGATGTAAAGCGGCTGTTCCCACTTTCCTGCTCAGGTCCCATACTACCCCTGCCAGCATGCCAATTATACTGATTTGCTGAGGCACAGATTACGGTATCATTAAGAGATTTTCAGCAAGGTCCCTCAGGCCTAGGAGTCATAAAATGTCAGTACCAGAATATAAGCATGAATAAAAATAATTGCCCTGATTTCTTTACTGCAACAATCACTATTTCTAATATAAATTATGTTGAACTCTTTCCTCTCATAAAAGGTTTTTTAACCCTTCAGTGAGAAAGAATGGAATCAGACTGTAGTGTATGGTTAATTTTACAACAAATTAACCTCCTTCTTTCTGATTTCATTTTACTAATTCTGAGGAACTTTTAGATGACAAGCTTCCTTTCATGAAAGATTAACTTTTTTTCCTCATGTAGGTTTTCCTTGCCTGAAATACTCACTACTCCCATTTTGTGCGCTTCTTCCATCTTTCCACATCATGCAAACCGCTGAACACTGCAGAAAGAAGGAAGGAGAGTGGGAGAAGGTCCATGTGGCAGGTTCTCCTCTGCCCAGCTGCCAGGCAAGGGACCTGGGCTCTGTGCTTGGTCCTGGCTCACTGGGGCATTGCATTGCGTTGTGTCAGCAGCATGAGGTCCTGGCTTTGTCTTTTGTGCCTCCAGAGAATGCCCTGAGCATTAGGCCCAGTGTAATAGTTTCTCTGCTTGTCCAGTGTTACTTGTTCTTCCCAGGAGGAGAGAAAGTTACATCTCTCAGAGCCCAGGGCTCACCAGGCTGATGGTCTGTGCTAAGGTCCAGGACAAGCCTCTTCACCTGGATGGCTTTGGGGTTGTCATAAATGCTCACAGTCCAATCGGAGTTTTTGAAATATTTTATTACAATCAAAAGGTGAAAAGCAATAAGCAAGCAGCGCTGGGTGTGCCAGGGAGTCTCCGCTCCACCGACGACACACACCGAGAAGATGGTTCCCTCTTCTTTTATACAGTGTCTTATTTAAAATTTCTTGAAGTCCCCTCCTCCTCTTGGTCAATCATTTTATTCTTCTATGCTTGTGTGGCCAGTCGCTAGGGGGGTTGCACATTCCTTCAGGTGGCCTTTGGGATGAAGGCTGTTTGTCTTCCTTAATGCCCTCTGATTCATCCATCTGTGTATTCCAAGCCAGTCTTGCAAGGTCTGTGTTTAAAATACTAATCTCTGCCACCCTTTGGTTTGAGGAATGCACCTTCTGTTGCAGGGTTAGTGTTTGAGATGCAGATAGAGTTCTGTTCCTAGTTTATCCTTTCATGCCTTATAAGGAAATTCTATTCCTTTAGTCAATTTTATCTACTGATTGGAATTAAAGGTATTGTATCAGTAACTTTGACGCTGTGTCCTTTGACACGAATTACATTCACATGTTTTACAGGGTCAACCAAAACATTCTTTGTTTAGTTAGTTTTATAAACAGCCACTTGTCTGTCAGCAGATGCAGTGCTGCTGCAGAATACTGCAAGGAGTTTTTGACAGCTCCAGGGTCAAACTGTTGCCTGCCAGTATGGCACTTACATTGCCAGCAAAACACTGACAGGCAGTGATCCCCTCTGCTCATGCTCCATATGCAGGATGGAATTCTTCCAGTGGCACCTGTAAGAGATTATTGTTTTTTATGCCATTGCCTCAAAGCTTGCTGATGAACAAGTCCAAGCAAGTCGTGGGCAAGGGCTGGGAAATCCTCGTCTAAGGGACATAGATGGACATGTCCTGGGGCAATGAGAAAGAGAGAAGCTGCAGCTCAGTGTTCGGAGAACAGGAGAACAGTCCTTTGTGTGGACCCATCTCGGGGGAGATAGCTATCTCAGGAGGTACTCACATGACTCTTACTCCATCACCCAGGAATGTCACGTAGGCAGGAGAAATGGAGGATAAAAGAGTGATTGACCACCATGAGGATAGGTGTTCTGCCATCTGAACCCTCATGAGCTGATCCCTGCATGCTGACAGACTCTCTCCCGCACCTGCTACCTGAGGCCTGCTGCTTTCTCCTGGACCTCGCTGCTTCTTCCTCATAATTGCTTGCTGCTGAAGGCCAGGCATTGCTGCTGCTGCTCACCCCACTGGTCTTCTGCCTCAGACCATCGGAACAGTGTGCAACAGAATCACTGCTGGATCTGGATGGTGACTATCCCCACCTAATGCAATTTTTGCTTCTTTCCTATCTTTTCTATCGCCCGCCTTCCCTTCCCCATCACCCTAATTGGTAACAGTATCCATCCTCCCCTTCCCCATTTCCCTGATTAAAATTTGTAATGAACTGGTTGGACCAACATTTGAACCACTGTTCACGCCGGGTGTACATGTATCAAAGAATCTCCTCTCTCTCCTATTAATTGGAGTGAGACAGCACCACCCTGCATCCTCCCAGTTATCCTCTTCCTTGCCACAAGTTTTCTCCACTCCTCTCCCCCCACCCACAGGGCAGTGACTGAACCTAGCTAGCACATTGTAGAGAGTCACTGGCGCCACAGCATCCCCTCAGGTCTCCACAGCCATCCAAGTGTGCATCCAGCACTGAGCAGCAGCTGCACCACTGCCCACCAGGACCTGAGCTCAGACAGCTTCCTCTGTTTTACATCGGGCTTGTTGGCTGCTAGCATCCATCGTGCACTGAGCACACATTTCTAGCAGGGTAGTTTTTCCTTATGCTGAGCACATACTCAAGCACCACCTATTCAGCCCATGTCTCTTGGCGTGCTATCTTTGGTGCCTTGTGTCTGCCCCAATATGATGGAATCCAGGTATCCTTCTCATCAGTTCATTATCTACTTGCTTACCAGTTGTGCTCTCAATCTCTATATTATATTTATTACAGTGTCCCACCAGTTAGATTTCCTGTTTTCCAGGTTTGTCTATCAGCCTGTTCAAGCTATTATTTTTGCCTGCAACCACACACAAATGAGGAATGAGTGCTGCCAATTTGCACTGCATGCTGACTGAAGGCAAGCTGCGAGCACACTGGGTGTTGCCGAGCTGGAAAGGCTCATAACATCACCCCTTCTGCACAGGCACCTCCATCAGAGGATACAATAAACCCTGTCACTTCCAGGTCTTTGAACAGCTGATAAAACATGCATATTTTCACACAGCTACACCTCTTTTATTGTAGAAGTACTTAAAATCAGCACACAAAGGAACAGAAACAAAGTGAGATCTGCAGGTGCTAAGGTTTGTCAATTATCCAACAGCATCACAAGTAGCAGCACTAGTCCTTCAGTCATATCTCCAACATCTTCACCATTTAGTTTCCAAATACAAGAAAATACTTAGTCTTACTCATGCAAGATCTTCTTTCCATCTCAGTTTTTCCTTCTCCTATACTAAATCATGTCATTCATAAGCTGTTTCTCTACATATCCCTTCCCATATGAATCATTTGCAATAGCACAGTATGAACATGGAAATGCATTTATTTCTTGCAGTGATTTTTTGTAACCAACACATTTTATTCCACCTTATTTGTCACATTGAAAGGATTATCTCAGGCTTGAGTATTTTCCATTCCTTTATGAAAACATGATTTTGAAGGATCTACTGAGTACTAAATTAAGGCTGTTTACCCGCAGCCCCACCCCCTCCATTGCCAGGTTTCCTACACCTTGAATGTTTATGCCAGTGAAGCTGGTGGAGAAATCTTTCCTGCTGCATGAAATCTTATCTTGTCATCAATCTGTTATATTTAGCAGTGGTTTCCTCAACGAGTACACTTTGCAGAGTGTCTCAGAAAGTACCTGTGGTTTCTGTTGGAACTTTGCTTTGGTTGCTTTAATGAAATTCCAACCTCAGTGAAGCCTGCTTTGCATGCTTTCCACTGAGTTGTGGCAAGACAAAGTAGTGTCGTTTCCAGTGAAGCTTGTGGGTCAGCTGGGACTGAAATCATTCCACCTCTGGCCAACAAGTAGCAGCATAGTAAGCCACTCGTGAACTCATGAATCGCTGACATGGGAAAACAATGCCCCTAATACTGGCAAGGATGGTGCAGTGGGGTAGGTGCTGGGGAATACAGAGAGCTTATGGGGATCCCCAGTGGTAACAACGTTCAATGCTGTGCAGGACTGCAAGAGCAAAAGAGATGTCAGAAACCATCCAAACCCTGGCAGCTCAGCTGGGGCTGATCTTCAGCCTGTCCCAGAAGACCCGTGCTTTGGCCAGGTCCATCTGAGCAGCCTGATCTTAGTGGTTGGCGACCCTACCCACAGCAGAGGGGGTTTAAACTACATGATCTTTGAGGTTCTTTTCAACCTAGGCCATTCTATGATTCTATGATTATGGTGTCTGATTGGGATGCTGTGATTCGGGATAGCGTGTGGATGGATCACAGGGCTGGGGATGGTGCTGAGCAGGGGTGAGAGAAGAAAAGGTGGAAGGAGCTGTGCCAGCACATTGAAGTCATTCCTCATTGAACATCCCTATTTAACAGTTACAGCACAACCTTTAGAGACATGTATTTATTCAGTGCTAAGAAGTGTCAAAAATCCACTAAAATAACAGTGCTGCTTTACTCCCAGTTCAGTAAAAATGAAAGTTGGTACTGCTTTGGCCTGAGTACACTCTTGTTCTTATCAGCTCTAGAGCATATTTCCAACCTTCACATCTTTTATATCATTTTTGCGTTCTTTTTAAAATACACCTGGTGAGGTCTACAGAGATGCATTTGATCACTTGTGCTGTGGTAATTTTCTTCAGAGGTTGCCCAAGTTGTTCTCCTTTCCCAGTCTCAGTACCATTTATTTCTATGCACTGCTGGATCCAAATACAAACAGGGGGCTCAGTTGAATCCTAATGAAATTTGTGCAGTGTTTCAAGAATGAGGAGCAGTGTTTCTGTGCTGTTCCACAACACTATGAGTGGTTCAGTCTTATCTCTTCCTGGAGTCTACTGATCAGAAACCACTTCTTGGTGCCTGCAGTATTAGTCATTCTCAAAAGGAGATTCTTTTTGGCTGTAAAAATATGACAAGGAAAATCTTCCAGGTCAACAGAAAATCCCACACATTTTTACTCTTCTTAACCAGACCAGCAACCTATCTTTATCCCTCATTGCACCTTGGATGTGAGGCACTCCTACTGTTCAGAGAAGCCTTAACTGGTTGAAAAATAAAAAGATCAAATCAGAAATTTACCAGAGCTCCATGGGAACCAGTTACTATATACATCTGCACTGGGCATAGAACTCTCCCTTAATTCAGAGAGGCATTAACAGAGTACCAGAAGAAGCATTTCATTAGTGCATTAATTTTAAGTATAAAAACTACACAGCTTAAATGCACTTCAGAAGCAACTATCACTTGTAATTTGAGTTCTGGATAAAATGGAGGCAGAATAAAAATCATTAATGACAGCTTAAAAACTTCTGTATCAAAAGGTCTTGCTTGCAATTCCTTTTGCACGCACTCATGTCAGTGAGGCTAACAAGTTTGTGTTCCCATAGTCTGCTGCAGTACACATTTGGGGTGTGCAGTGGTGGGACACCCCAGGTTCCTGCCACATGGTGTTTCACAGATGTCACCAGAAATCAGGTGCTTTTCCACCAGGATGTGGATGCTGGCAGAAACCTGCTGATAGCTTTGCCTCAACAGTGCTCTCAACCTCGAAAGCTCTGAAGTCGAGCACTGCTCCTGCCCACTGAGGGGAGCAAGAGCAGCAAATTGTCTTGTTTTTGAAACCTCTAAAGCTGCTGTGTAATTGCATGTCATATCCTAACTGCTGTGCAACTACATCCTTCACATACTTCTGACTCTGTGGAAGAGGACTGGTCCTCAAAGAGAAGGGGGCTTGTGGGAGCCAGATCCCATGCCTGTCTGGAGGTGCAGTGTGCGCTGGCACGCTGACCTGTGTCTGCCTTGTGATCCCAGGTAAAGCCAGTGAGCCTACTAACATATTGTTTTAAAATACTGTGGTTCCAAATTTGCTAAAAGGACTAACTCACTGTTCCAAGATGCTAATTCCAACACTTTTCCCTCTGCAGACTAGACAAGGCACATGAGCTCAGCTTAGGTGACACAAGCAGTGTTCTGATTTGCTGCTTAACACTGACATGGCTCTACATGCCAGTTCAGAAACACCACTCATGTCTTTTGCCTTGCACACAGGTCCCTTGCAGCTAAAAGCCAGATAACCTCTGTAGCAGCCCCACCAGCCCCTGGTTAGAAGCTCCAGCCTTCTGCCCTTGTCCCAAGTTTGGCACTTCTGGTCTGCAGAGTACACACCTTACAAATCGTGGCAGTGAACCTGGGGCAGAGCAGAGGGAGAGGCTGCCACGTGCTGCTTAGCTGATAGCCAAAAGAGTGCATGTTGTCACAGGAGGGGTGCTGATTTTCAGGAGTGCACATTTTCTTTTCAAAAGGGTACAGACAGAACTGTTAATTACGTCGTCTTCTTACTAAAGTCACTGTGAAAACTGGGAAGTTTTCACAAAACAATGCATCAAGCCCATCTTTTTTGCAAATGCACAATGTCATTCTCAAGCTATTCTATGACTGAGCAAAGGCAAGGCAGGAACTCGATGAGCTTCTGATGCAACAGGAATCCACTGGAATTTGAACAACCTGTTGTCATCTATTGCATTCCTGCAGGCAAGCGTTAGGAATCACTGACTCAGAGCTACTTACAGAGGTAAATACTGGGTCACCACGTGCCCAGCGGTAATAACATGAATGACAGAAAAATACAGAGTGTTCCTGTAGACAGTGAAATGGAACAAGGGTTGCTGTGTTGTGGTGTCTGTGCTCCAAGAGCACTTCTTGGAGAAGGTTTGTGATTGTTTCTTACAGTCTTCCCTCTACAGCAGGAACTGAGAAACAGCTGTAGCAATCACAGCATGAAATTGGACTTAAAGAAAAGGAAAAAAAAGTGTTATGTGTATATTCTGTCACCTGGTGGGTGGAATAAAGCTGTGTGGCTTATAGGCATGTTCAGGGTAACAACTTGGTATCTCGAAACTAGATTAGTCGGGCATTTACCACACATGAGGTGAGATCAGAACAGATTCCTCCTGCAGATTTTCTTAGGTCTGCTTTGATCCACTCTAAAATTTCACTTCAGTCACAGAGAAAAGGAGGTTGAGGCACTTCTGGAAGGCAGATGAACTGCTCCAGCTGCTAAAATTCCAACTGACAGAATTCAGAATTCCATTATCAAAATGGAATAGGCAGGTACATGTTTTTCACTGTTCACAGGACCACATTTTGCCAATGTATCAAAATGCACAAATTATTTGTGGCCATAATTTTTAATTTTGAACACTGGTGTGGTTTGAGACATAGTACAGAGAAGTTGATTTCCACCCTGAAGATGCATATTTTACTCATTTAAATGGGTGGCCAAATCCATCAAAAATGCTTTATCTGTGAGCCATCACAAAACTAATTAAAATCACTTCTTGTGAGCTTTTTGAGCCGTTGAAAATTTCATCATTTGTCAGCACTACATAAGCATCATGGATATTTCTTCCACAGCGGGCATGTTAACTTGCTAAACTATTTTATGAAATAACACAAGCCCATGTTTAATAATTAAACAAGGAAACTTATGTCTGGCAAAAACACGTCTTCACAGACACACACGTGTAGGTAGGTTAAAATCTTATTACCAGTAATCACTGTGTTACTCACCAAGTGGAACAAGTGTATGTGCAACGTATGTGGGTTTGTTTCAGCTGAGTGTGTGGCAAGAATGAGAGGTGGAGCTAGTACTGCATTGTGCCCTACCCTCCACAGCATTCCATTGTCACAGTCTGTGCTCAAGCTACACACAGTTGACTCACAAAAAATATCACTAAAATTCACATCATAATGTCAACTGGTGTAGGTGTCTCACTGACTTTTCATTCCTCTCCACCACCTGGGTTTCAAGGAGCCAGTCCCCAGGCACAAGCTGCAGCTAACCTTGGGGAAGAAGTGCTGTGAAAAACGGACCACGGTGAACTGCTCAGGAGCAACTGGTCATCCAAACTTCAGGAAGAAAACTCTCTAACTCCAGTATCCTGTTAGAAAGCAGCGTTCCTTTATTCCTCTCAATATGTACTGGGTAGCTTGACCATCGAGAGTGTCCTCTCAGAGTTCAAGTTCTACATTTAGAAGGTGAAGACATATATATATGCAGTATATTAGCATACATATTCATTCTTTTCAAAGAACTCATATGCCAATGTCCCTCTGGGCATGTGTGGTAGGGGCCTCTGGTAGTCTTCAACCACTTACTTCCTCCTCATTTTCCCATCATCAACTTCATCATGATGACATTCAGCCAACCTTTAGCTGCTTTACCCCAGTTGGGCAAGTTTCCATTGCTTGTTATGCCATAATAAGCAATGTCCTATCTTGGTGCACTATAACTCAAAACAATATACATAAAAGGTAGAAGTCTTTGCACCTGGTGGCTGCAAAGATGAAAGTAGTCTTTTGTGACTTCAGTGCTTCTCCAAAGCTGGACAATTGAAAAAAAAACTAAACCAAATCAAAACAAACCAAAACAAAAAAGCAAGACTATTCACACACCATGCAAAGCTAAACTGGGAAGTTTTAGAATCAACACTCATTGATTCCTTTTGCTAAATTAATATATTGGTCCTTAAACTAATATATTGATTCCTGTTGCTAAACCAGCCTCCTTCAATGCTAAACTAGCCTACATCAAACTCATGGGCTAAATCAGCCTTACTGAAAGTCTTGGATAAAATTATTTTAAAATTCCTCACTCAAATAGGATATGCCTATTGAGTAGGCATAGGCAGAGAGAAAACTTGAGCAATATTTTTGTGATAGAGCTTGCCACAGATAGTCTTGCTGGAATCTGTTCGTGCTGCTCAGAGCAGCTTTTATAATTATGAAGATTTTGGCATTCTTTTCTGCACTAAGATTATTCATCCTCCAAATTCCTTGTAGTATTTCTTCTTCACTGGCTCCTGAAAATAAGTATGATATCTATGTAAGAATCTTAATATCTGATTACCACCTACTGAACTAGTCATGACTCTGAAATATTTTTCATTTTGGGGACAAAATCCTTGTGTTAGGGTCTGACTTTGACCCCACCATTCTTTGCAGATGTAGCTTGATCCATACGTACACAGATAACAAACTGCCCACAAGAAACAGCTTCATTCAGGTCATTCACTTTAAAACTTTCTGAATCCCATTTGCACGGGGATGTCAAACTAATCGAACTGTCCGACATGAATCCACGTGGCTATGAGGCTTGGGATGTCCCATTTATGTGGTCTGGCTGGGTGAGGACTGATCAGTGGAGATCCAAAGATCCTCTCTGCATTGCCTGCTGTGCAGCATCTGCGAAACATGCTCCTCTTCTTAGATGTATCTACTGTGCTTTTAGCAGAGTTGGATATTTCTAGCAGCATATTAGCAGTCTAAGTGGGCAACAAAGCTGAAGAACAATTGAAAGCTCATAAGTGCAATTTAAAAAATAAAAAGGATATCAAGCATGTCTTGTTGCTGCTTTGGAGGAGCTCTGGGACCACATTAGTCTGGGTGAAGCATGAAAGAGCAAGGAATAAAGGTGAAAAGCAAGTGGATGCATGTAGGTGGTTAAATGGAATTAAACATATGATTACGTGACAGGTGGGTTTGGGTATGAATCACATACCATGCTGCCATTTAAAAATATACGCTGCAGAGAAATAGACCACACTATCATTTTAAATGACACAAATGGGGCTTAACCTTGTTTCTTTCTATCAATCTTGATTGATTATAAGTTTTTAAAGAAGTAGTTAATTGCTAGGAATGCGTTTTGCTGTTCTTCAGAGCACACTGCTGATGAAGAATATGATGAGTCACCTAACTGAATAGGGATGTGTGTCATTATACAAGGAGAAAAACAGATTAAAATACCACTTGAATGCCTATGTGTATTCTAATTTTGATTACAGAAAATAGATTTGGAATTATTTTATTTCATTAATGCAAAACTTAAACAGGTTGAAAATTGAGTTAGGTTGGAAGATTTGGAACATCTGTTTAAAAAAATAAAAAAATAAAGAAGTATTATTGCTTCTACTGGCCCTTTGAAAAATTGAATATTTTCTGTTAGGAGAAAGAATAAAGTTCTAAAATTGTGGGTTGTTTAAAAAATGTTGACCGTAGCCCTAAGGTGAATTCAGATGCAAAACAACTGCTTGTGTTGTGTGCTTTAGCACTGAGATCGGTGCTTAAGGCAGCAGCAAACAACTGCCCATTATCCTTCCTGTAAATTCCTGCCTGATAATAATACCAGAGCCATTAAAATTAATGAGCTGCTCTTACCTCATGAAATGCATTGGGTAGGGGTAACACCCCTTACGCAGCACTCCTTGAGGCGGAGGAAATACTCTCTGCACACGTAGCGATGGTGAGCTTGCTGGTACTGTGCCCCATCAGTGCAAGACTCCAGCATGTTGGAATCGGGTACGAGTACAGACCAGGGTTATGCTGGCATGAAGGAATTTGCACCTCTCAAATTAGCCAGGCATAATCTATAAATATTGATATCTAACCTTTGTATTGATGATGAATAGCTGCTTGTTTTAGAATAAGGCTGGTATGATCAATTAATTGAAAATAATGATATTTTAAGTAAACAATAACAGTGATAATGAACAACAATCATAATCACCGTTTGACAGCTGCTAATTAGGAAAATAATTAGTCACATGGCAAAGTGTCAGTTATGCACACAAAGGAGCTGACTACTCGTTGTCTTGGAAGAGAATGGTCTTCTATCAGAGCCAGCGAGCACTGTCATACAACAAACAGACACCGGTTATTGGTGAGTACTTTTCCTTTGAATCACAGGAGATCTTTGCTCTCAAAAAAAATAATCAAACAACAGGCTCTTCATGAAAGAGAGCTACCCTGTCTCCTTCTGCACGGAAGTGCTACTGTGAGCTTCTACTGGTCAATACCACAAAATAAATGCATGAGAACAAAATTATTTAGGATAAGGAAAGCTAGTCCCTTGTTGGTTTGACGTGCTAGTTCATGGATGCCTAACCTTTTGGCTTGCCTGGACCAAACTGAATGAGGAGGAATTGTCTTATTCTGCAGATATAGAGGTTGCTCCAAAAGTAATGACTCCTATCTATTTCCATGGAAATTACAACAGCAACAAAGAGCACAATAACACTATTTGACGGAACAAATTCTCAGCCACAAAACACCGTTTCTCAGCACCATTAGCTATGTGTTTTCACCAGCAATGAACAAGAACCCACATGCTGTGCTCATAAAAATCTGCATCAGTGGAGGTGACACCCTGTCACTACTCCTGAAACACATCACCCACCACCTCACTCTGCTCACATCCACTGCTTGGTCTCCAGAAAGTACTGACAAGTGTCTCTCTGCCTGATGGTTGCAGGGCAGAAGGTTCACTACTGTTTACAGGGTTTCACTGGTACTGCAGGAAAGTATTCTACCAGTCTGTCTCCTGCTTGCTCTTCCTGGTAGTCCTTAACATCTTCACCTCCTCCTTGAGCTCCACCATCATATGGAACAGATCATCCACATGGTCACACTTTGTACAAATCATATCCCTGCTGCCCTTCACTGTGATGCCGAGAAATCCGACATAGTAACTTGACACACCAATGCAATATGTCAAGCAGGTATTCCCTTTATTACAGCGCTGGGTGCATGGGGGATCTCTCCACCAAACATGCACACCAAAGAGAGAAACGAGTACATATTTAAAGGTATAGCACATACATATTCATCACATTCCAAACTGGTTGTTGAGGGGATTAAACCTAAGGGTCTGTTTTGTTGTAAATTTTCAAACCCTGAAGGGGGAGAGCTCCTCACCATTAAGAATGGCATCTGTTTGATTATCTTGTTGGGACGCCAGGATGTCTGTCCTGCTTTCTTATCTGTTTGTGTAACACATCTGGCCCAACAGATAAATCATCAGGGAGTAGCACCTTTGTATCTGGATGATTTACAGTTGTCTTTACTGTAGAGAAGCTGTTCTCATGATTCAATCCCCCCTTTTCAATTAATAGGCAAATTCTTTTGCCTATAACATGCTACTGTCCATTAATGCCTTCCTGAAATAATTCCCAGATTCTACTTGGTGGTTTATGCGATTTCTTTTCCAGGTGGCGTAATCATCTAGGCTCCTTCGACAACACCAGTGAAAACACTGCACACCTATGCAAGTTATCACTATGAGAATAAACAGCACAACTATTGCTACAAACAGTTGCTTTAGCCAGGCTAAATTAGGGAGCAGCTAGTGAGCTTACTCCATAAACTGGCACCCTTCCCTCCCCTCTAGGAAGGGCTGTACATACCCAACAATCTGAGACATTCAAGGCTTGACTGAGCTTTTCAGTTAACTTAATATAAGTATTCTCTGGCCAAGCTAAAGCAAAAGTTAGTTATACAGGATACATAAATATTAAGCATTCTGTTTCCTTATAATAAGTTTCAAAGGTCCTTTGGGGGTGGCTGTCCACTCGGTGTCTGGGGCCTTCTTAATCCTGGAGTAGTGGATCCACGCAGAAACCTCCTTGATCTTGATCACTGTATAAGTGGTGAGCAGGGCTTGATAGGATCCACTTTGTTTTTCTTCTGACGAGTCACCTGGGAAATTCTTAACATATACCCAATCCCCTAGATCAGTTGAATAGTTCCCTGCCTTGAGCAAATAGGGGAACACCATTACAGTTTTTATCTTAACAGATTTACATTTCTTACTCCATCGTGCTGCCAACCAGTCCATCCTATTGTTTCCAAGATGTCTCAGAACTCTTACCATATTTACACAGTGATTCTCTCCAAGGCCTCTTTCCTTCTGTCCAAGGGACATTTCTTTTGTTAAACAAAGAGCATCAAGGAGTGTCAAACAGGTCTCCCTGATGCCTTTTCAGACAGGCAAGTTCCAGCTTGCCCTTACTTCCTTGGGCATGTCCATATGACAAAATATTACATAGATTCATACTAGCTAAACATAGAATCACAAGGTTGGAAGCGATCATCTAGTCCAACAGTCTTCTCACTACCACAGGCTACTAAACCATATCTCGCAGCTCCTCATCTAGACAAACAAAAATTGTTATTAGCTATACTCGGACATTGCCAATCAATTTGCGATCTCCACTTCCCTTTTCTGTAATGCTAGATGGCTGCAAGGACCATGAAATAAATTCATATGTAAAATCAACATTCTACTCCCACCCTAGGGCTTGTACATACTGCCCTATTGCACTCTCCCATAGCTTCTTAAGAGAGCTGTAGGGAGAGTTTGATACCAAGAGAGACTGGTCTCCTGACATATTCAGTCTATGTTTAAGTTCATCTGTTCTAACTGACCACTTGCTTGGGCCTATATGGGTTGTGCAGTAAAATGAGTGCCTCCGTCTGCACATCAGGCACCCCAAACCTGGGTAATATTTCATTCAGTAGTACCCATGAAACCTCCCTTCCCTTATTTGTCCTTCAAGGAAAGGCTTCTGGCCACCAAGAAAAGTATCTGTTACAACCAGCATGTACTGATACCCCCTTCACTAAGAAATACTGATCTATTCCTGGAATGTTCCCTTCCTGATAGGCCCCTCTTGTACCCTATTCCTGGTACTAGTATTGTATAAAGAGTGTTTGTCCCCCCCCCCCCCCCCCATATGTTTTAACTAATTTCCATAAGATACTAAAGGGCACAACAATGCATCCATATATGCCCATCCATCAGTTTGGTCCTTTCCTTCTAAATCATTAATTAGATTACTATCTTCCTTAAAATATTTTACAGATTTTGACTCAGGTTAATCAATTTTAAGTTTACCACTGAAATTAAGTTCCCTTCAGCTGCCTTTTCTGCCACTTAATCTTCCACCTTATTTCCAGTTCCCTGTACAGTGTTACCTCTCTGATGTCCTTTTCAATAGGTGCAAGTTTTCAATCCTTGTTCTTTTCCAAATGGTACTACCCCAAATGCATACTTTTCCGTCGATGAGTTCAGGAATCCTCAGCACCATACAATGATTCCTCCTTTAGGTCTGGCCGACTGGCATAGACAGTCTCCAAGCAGTCGCACTGCTGGATCAGAGGTAGCTCTGCATCGGAGTTCTGGTGCTCAGCAAATTACTTCCTTCTGTTCCGTTCCAAGTCCTCTTTGAGATTTCTGTTGAGAAACTTGATAATCATTTAAACCAAGAAAATTTAGCAGACTCACAGTCCATTGTACACAGTCCTCTTTTGTCCTGTTCCAAGTACTGTGGCATCCACATAGTGCAGTAAAGTTCCAACCTGGGATGGAAGATCCCAAATTTCAAGTTCATAAGCTGACTGGTTCTCAAAATCAAGGGCTGTTTTCAACAACCCTGGGTAACACTGTTCAGGTTAACTTGAGTCTTCTCTCCCCATAGTGGAGTTTTCCAATTCAACCTTTTTCAGGCAGAAAAGGCATCCTTCAATTCCAGAATGGTAAACCCCACTTACTCATTCCTTAACTTATGGATTTATTTCTATTAACTGACCCCAATTTTGTACCAAATGGTAGTTCTTGCCATCCAATTTTTCAATTGCAAAATGTTGCATTTAGATTCACATTCCATTAATAACTGAACTCCAAAAAGTTATCTACTATTCATTTTATCCCTCTGCAATCTTGTACCCTCAAAGTGTACTGCTTTTACCCTGTCTGGGCTGTCTCCTGCACTTAACTCCTATTAGGGCTGCATTTTGGTTCTTCCAGGAGTCCCTATGATCACATTCCTGGATATACCTAATTCAAAATTTCTTTAACTTCCGGGGAAAAAGCATTTTTCCAGTATGGGTTATAGCCAGACTTAAAATTTCAGTCAATTGTTCTTCCTTGACCTTTAGCTCCAATTTTATTCAATTTCTGCATTCTTTTGTTCTAATAAGTTAGTGAACCTGACATGTACAGGAATTTATGTATTTCTACTTGTTTTCCCCACCTATATTTAATTGCCTCAAAAAGTAAGCTTTTTCTTGTTGACCAGTAGCTCCTACTACTGCTATAAAATCAGCATCTGCAGGTAATATTCTTAACTTAGCACAGGGTAAGGGGCAGCTGCATCCACCAGAAAATTAACTTCTTTACCCTGCTCCCCTAGCTGCAGTTTAACCAATTACTCTGCTAGGGTAAACTTCCCGATTTTCTGTCATTCAGCTTTTGCAATCAGAGACTGACGGTTCCCTGCCCCTTCAACCTGGGACAAGCAGTTTGCAGTTTTCGCTCCAGTGGGGGTGGAACCCTCCCCTGGGCCCTTCCAGTGCTATCCCTGGGATATCGGGTTTCCTGGATCTCTGCAGATGATGGCTGTTCACACCCGCGCTGTCCCCTCCCCGCCCCGCTCGCAGTAACGCGCTGTTCCTGCAGCAGTGTCCGGTCCCGGCTCTGTCTCTCAGCCCGAGATGCCGCTGCGGGAGAGGCCCTGCGGGGATTTTCAGTGCCGGCGCGCATCTGCCTCGGCTGCCGCCGGTCACAAGTTCTAACATCTCAAACTAAAAATTTTCCTTATCTCTCTTGCGTTATTATTATTTTTTTTTCCACAGTTCCACAATTCGTATCCTCAATTACACTTCCAACAATTATACTTCCATATACCACCAGCAATTACACTTCTATACACCATCAGAACAGTTTTTCCCACCTTTTTCAAAACCCATGAGTCAAACAATACAATTCTTAAGCTTTCACAAACAGCAAATACTTAGTCTCGTGATTAGAATACTCAGTTCTGTTACTTCATTTATGTTCCCTATTTCTCATTCAGTATTTCCCCTGGCTCATCAGTGGTGCCTTTTTCAGTGAGCCAAAATATAACACAGAGGGATCCCTTTTTTAATCTCGGCCGTTCTCAAGGTAATAATCGATAATCTTCTGTGTTTTACTGGGTAATGGAGTCCACCTGCTTCCCCAGGGCACGGGAACACCGAATTCCCTGGACAAGAGCCATAACCAATGTCCCCCAGTAAAACAGGGATTTTTATAAGAACTTTGTTTGGTGTTGCTGAGTAATGGAGTCCGCCTGCTTCCCCAGGGCACGGGAACACCGAATTCCCTGGGGAAGAGCCATAACCAACGTCCCTCAGCAAGACAGGGGTTTTACACAGGGAGTGGAATTCCAGACAGCACAAACATTTAACTATTACACAGACAGTAATGATAGCAAACACAATTCCTATAAGTACAGAAAAGAAATATAATCCAGACATTTACTCTTTTCAGTAGTCACTTTCATGGCAAGCCCTCCTGGCAGTACAACGTTACAATGACAGTTCTACCCTAAATTGTAAATGTCCTTCCTGGCGGCTACTGTGCCAGGGCCTAATTCCCTTCTAAGCAGAATCACGGTTTCCGTCCCGTGCCGAAATAATTCGGTGCCGTAAGGGAACCCCCGTTAACTTTCAGGCAGAATCACAGTTTCCATCCCGTGCCAAACCAGCTCGGTGCCCTGTTACAGGCAGAGTCACGGTTTCCGTCCCGTGCCGAACCAGTTCAGTGCCCTCAGGGCTGATACACAGTCTCATGCCGCGCACTCTGCGTTGCCCAACCCGACTTACGAGTGCCTGTTACCCAAGGCCTTTACCAACGAAAAGAATCAGAGAAGGAAAGAGAGTAGAAAGAGAAACCAGACCTAGGGAATACCTTTTTCCAGAGGATCTTGTCTGCTCCCGTGATGACCCTCCTGAGAGCTGGAGTCCCCTCCGGACAAGCTGCCGGTGGGCGCCTGGGGAGTCCCCCTCTCAGCGGGTCCTGCAGTCGAGCAGAGAGTCTCCTGCCTGGCTCGCCAATTGATGCCGAGAAATCCGACATAGTAACTTGACACACCAATGCAATATGTCAAGCAGGTATTCCCTTTATTACAGCGCTGGGTGCACGGGGGATCTCTCCACCAAACATGCACACCAAAGAGAGAAACGAGTACATATTTAAAGGTATAGCACATACATATTCATCACATTCCAAACTGGTTGTTGAGGGGATTAAACCTAAGGGTCTGTTTTGTTGTAAATTTTCAAACCCTGAAGGGGGAGAGCTCCTCACCATTAAGAATGGCATCTGTTTGATTATCTTGTTGGGACGCCAGGATGTCTGTCCTGCTTTCTTATCTGTTTGTGTAACACATCTGGCCCAACAGATAAATCATCAGGGAGTAGCACCTTTGTATCTGGATGATTTACAGTTGTCTTTACTGTAGAGAAGCTGTTCTCATGATTCAACTGGCTGCAACACATTCAGGAGCTCCCTAAAGCCAGAGACCTGAACTGCCACATTTTTTGCAGGGAAATTAATAAATGTGCACCATGCCTGGAGGTACTTCCTTATTGGGATGAGTGGAGGGAGTAAGCTCTTGGTCCATCTGTTGATCACAAAAACCCATTTTATATATAGTTGTATCATCAAAGATGTATCAGATATTAAACTAATATGAACACTAGATTTTATCAAGAAGGCCAAGAGGTGATCTGTAACCATCTACCTGCATCACACGAACAGCAAGCTACATTAGTAAAAATTCAGTAAGGAAAAACTCTTACAGACCTAGAAGACTTAGCTATTCTCCAGGTTTCAAAAAAACACATGCTTGGTTGCATAAAGGGGGAAGCAACCACTGTGCTTGTGATTAAATCAGGAGTGTGCTAAGAACCAAGACAGTGTCACAAAAAGCCACACGCCTTCCAAGCCATGCAGAATGATGTGCAAGGTGCCAAGTGTAAACTGTATGTGACACAGATGTGTTAGTTACAATAATGGGAATGCAAACAGAAAGGCCACACCCAGTGCAAGCCCAGGAAAACAGCAATACTTGAGATGCTACCACTGAAACTGCATTTGATTTGTGAGATCTGATTAGCAAGAACGACAGTCTCCAGAATTCTTCTGCTCGTACATATTGTTTATTCTGCACCCAAAACTGGTGACACAAGCATGGAGGGGAAGATCTGCCTTTATATGTACACAGATGTATCACAGTGCTATACACCTAAATGGGCAATGATATGTACACATGCAAGGTAATACCACAGCTGAGCTGCTGACGCATCATCTGTGACCATCACCTCTCTTACAACAGTGGAGGACAGGATTCAGGCAGGCAGAACCTGCCTCAGCCCAGGTTAAATACAGAAGAGACGGCTCTTTTTCAGTCTTTGTGGACAGTTTAAGGGAGAGTGATGAGGGAAATACCACTGGTGAAAGGCCTTACTGTGGTGGGTGTAGAGCCAGGATTAGATGGGAGAAAAATGTGTGATTTGCCCTACCTCTAGAATTGTTAATAAAGTTTAGAAGTTTGTATATACTCAGCAGTTCTTGGCTTTGAATGGCACATACCACATGAAACTGTCAGTCAAGAAAGTCAGGGGTTTTCCAAAAACCTACTTAAAGTTTCACAAACCTGAAAGGCCTGTAGATAACTGCCACAGTGATTCTTGACATTATTAATAAAGTGTTGTGCTTTTGTTTTTGTTTTTCCAAATGTAAGTACATAAATCAAGCTTTGAACAAATTTTGGAAAACCTCAGTATCCTACTGAAAATTAAAACCTCCAGCAATCAAGTAACAAAATCTTTTTTACCAGCATTTTGTTCTTGGCATCTGTGTATTACTGTGCTTTGAAGATGCAAGCACAGTATGTGAAAGCACTGGCCAGCACCACAAACCCATTTCTATTGCAGGCATAATCTCAAAGGAGTGGCAAGGAATTACTGAATATTTAGTAAGTAGAAAAATAAGATAAAATTATACATTATTTTACTTCAAGTGAGGAGGAGCAGAGGTTATGTCTATAATTTTAACAAAAGAAGACAGACACTGTCAAGGAAAATAAAATTAATCCAGTTGTGTTTCACAATGTATATTCTGTAAGTTGGCTCTATGTGTCAAGGCTTTGTTAGTGGAAGGGACTGTAGGAATGGTGTCTGTGAGGCAAGATCTGTATCTTTCTTAGTTTCAGCTGGGATGGAACTGTTTTCTTTGTGTGTCTCATATGATGCTATATTTTGGTTCTAGGATAACAATGTTGATAGCATACTGATGTCCGTGAAGGGCCCAAGGAGCTGTGAGGGAACAGAATTGGAACAGTTGACTTAAATTGGCCAATGGAATATTCTATACCATATGATGTCATGTGGAAGGAGTTTTGAAGGGGGGCACTGGTCGGGGGAGGATGGGGGGGGGGAGCAATTATTGTACATAATTTTTTAAATATGTTAATATATTGTCATGGTTTTATGATTTTTTGCTATTGGTATTCTACATGATAACATCATGTAGTGCACTGGGAGTTCAAGAGTTAATGCTCCATTTTGGCAGATCGTCAATAGCTGTGGGTATGCTTGTCTCAAAGAACAACTACATACCCCAGAGGACTTTGCATTACTTTGAGTTTTTCCATTTTCCATTCAGAGGAAAAGATAAAACTGTTGGTAGGCAATGAGATCACTCTCTTTTCCCTTTCGGATCATCTCAGCAGTGGTGCCCCCTAGCCATGTCACCTTCTGCGTTAGTGTAAGGCCTTCAGCTTTCAGACACTCTTTCTCTCTCATTTTATTTGATTTATTAGCTTCAGTTCAAATTATATTGTATTATATTGTGTTCGCATTCTGATATCTTATTTAGTAAATGAACTTTCTTCCTCCAAGCATCTACGCCAGTCTCCCCTTTCCCCTTTCCCCCTCCCCTTTTCCAGGGCATTTGCCTGTGAGTCCCCCTACCCCATCTGTCAGGGAACTGGGTCAAACCAACTCATACACTGTTGACAACTATTTATATAGAGAGAGTCAAAATTATTTTCCTTTTCTCTGTCTGAGTAAATAGTTTTATTTCAACCCACAAGTTCTAAGTTGTTGAGTTTTCTCATATTGTCTCCCTCATCCCAGTGGGAACGGGGACAGTAAGTGAATGACTGTGTGGTGCTGAGACACCTGCCAGGTTAAACCACAACAGCATCCCATGGAAAGGACCTGTCTTGGAGCAATCCTGCAGAATCATATCCCATGGGAGAGACTCTGTCCTTGAGCAGAAGTACATGAGGAGGAAGGAGCAGCAGAGCAGAGCTTTAGTGGGCTGAGCACAGATACTGTTCCCTTTCCCCATGTACCACTCAGGGGAAAGGAGCTGGGAGAGAAGCCTGGCCTGGTAAGAAGGGAATGGGAGGAAGGAGCTTTTAGTTTTGTTTCTCTACTTTGCTTTTACTTTACAATAAATTAAACCACCCAAAGCTGAGCCTATTTCACCTGTGATGGCAATGAGCAAGCAATCTGCCTGTTCTGACCTCAACTCATGAGCGTTTCACCTTATTTTCTGGGGAGTGTGAGCAACCTGGCAGACATCCCAGGTCAATCTGGGACAGAGAGGTAATTGCTGGGGAGAAAAATGTGCTCACACACATTATTGTAGGTGAAAGGAAATGTTTCATTTCCAAGCTGTTACCCAGTGTTGACACCTGTTTCTTAGAAGACAAGCTGATCCCATGCCCTTTATTTGAGACATACCCAGTTTTATTCTCTAGTAGAACAGGAACAGAATCTGTATTAAAAGTAACAGATCAAATTTCCATCTATCACCAGCCAGAAGTGGCAGTGATTGATTGATGAAAAGGAGCAGAGAGAACACCACGACAGGCGTGTGCTGGCAGCAGCCTGAAACATTCTTGCCTTGCAAGGCACATTGCTCTTTGCAGTGGTAGGCAGAGCGGTTTGCTGTAAGCTGAATGCTTGAGAGGAGCAGTTCTCTGCTCGCAGCAAGACAAAGTCTCAGGTCGCCATACTGATCAGAGGGCTGGCAGAGGGTTTTTGCTGTGCCAGTCAGTCAAACAGTAAACCAAGCTTTCAAGGTGGCTGAGTAGTAGCTCTGAATCCTTTAGGACAGCTCTGCACTGGAGTGATGTAGCAATAATGTGATAAGTGGCAACAACTTTGAAGGTTGGTAGTGGAAAATCAAATTGAGGAAATGTAATACAGAAGTTCCAAGGGTGAGAGGATTAGAAGCTTAATATTGTAATTATTTTTTCATTCTCTAGTTAATAAAAAGAAAATTATTCTTTTCCTACAACTTGCCACAAGCTTGAAAGAAACAGACCAATGTTGTCCAAGTACGCTTACAGGGCTTGATCCTTTCTATCTTTGAAGGAAAGCTCACCTGCTCACTGCACTGTGAATGAGTTATGAAACAACGCAGAACAGAGCTCAGGAGGTTTGTTCTTTTTTAAAATGAACATATCTCCTCTTTTTTGGAGTAGCATTGTATCCTCACAAGTATATGTGAGATACAAAGAGCACAGTAGCATATTTGATAGAGCAAATTCTCAGCTACAAGACTGTATCAGCATAGTCACCACCATTATCTGCGCATTTTCACCAGTGATGAACAAGAACCTATATGCCAAACTCATAAAATTCCACTGCAGTGGAGATGACCCACTGTTGCTGTTGCCACTGCTGACATGCACCACCAACCACCTCACTACATTAACATCCACTGTTTGGTTTTCAGAAACTTTCAAACAGCATCAGTGAATGTCAGTGGGTGCATTCTTTTCCTTATGGAGGAATTCAATTGCACACCTTTGCCTCATGAGTACTTACACATCAGATGCCATTTTGTCAGATGCACTTTGCCATCTGTCAAATGGCAACAAAATGTAAAAGAATATTGTTTGGAAGGTTCAACCTCTATTGCTATGCCATCAACATCTGCCTCTGATTTTGTGGGCCAGGATATTAAAACAGGAGGTGCTACTTTCAGAGCAACCCTCATATTTTCCATGAAACTACCATCCCTATCCTGAGCTTGAACAATGTTTTCAAACAACTGAAAATGATGTGTTGACTTTTTCTTTTCCCTGTATGTATATATATATACATAAATCCTGTTAAAATGAATGCTAGCTAGAGAAAAACAACTTCATTCTAATATACCTCTAGTTCCTTTTGCTCAGGTTGATAGCAGATTATATTGAATAAGGAATTCCTGCTTATTCAAGCTCTCCTTCCATGCAGGAACCCAAAGTAACTGCCTTGTAATTCTCTGTAATAAAGAATTCATAGCAGAAGACAAGAACATCTCATGCATAATAAGAAAATAAAAATGCCAATCTCCCACTCAGTTCTACAGAGAGAGAGAGGGGTTCTATTACCACCTTTTAACAACTGCTTGCAGAGCTAGTGTCAGCAACAGGATTTGGTTTACGTTAACAAGAGAACTTGCCTGGGATCAACATTTCCTTGAGGGAGTTGGAATCCTCCTCGTGAAGTCAGGCAAAGACATCTTAATTAGGAGGATGGCCAACCTGGTAAGAAGGTCTTTAAATGAAGAATGATGGGGGAGGGAGTCACCAGCATCCCTGTGAGGAAGTGAAGGTCAACAAGCAGAGGGCCTGGAGAAACGTGACAAGAACGGATCACAAGATCAACAAAACAAGAGTTGTATTAATAAGAAAGTGTTTACAAGGCATCATTATTTTAAAGATAAAAACAAAAAACTAAAAAAAATCCATGACCCTTCCTGAGAAATCAGCATAACACAGTGCCCCTGTGAAGTGCATGTACTAAATCATGTAGTATGGAGAATAAACATCATGTATTAAGAGAAAGGTGTGCAGTTGCAGGGTTGTGACCTCAGTGGGATCATGGAGACACAGTGTAATGGGTACCACGACTGGAGGGTGCAATGGAAGGATACAGGCTGCTTAGGAAGGACAGAGGGGAAGACGAGGAGGGGATACTGACTGTTATGGAAGCAAGCAGTTGGAGTGCATATAGCTCTGCCTCAAAATAAAGAGCCGACAGAGTTTAGAGGTAAGGACTAAAGAGTAGACCATTACAGGCAACACTGTAATGGAAGCATGCCATAGGCCACCTGACCATGAAGGACAAGTCAATGAGGCCTATAGAAGAAGCTTGGAACAGCTTCATATTCAAAAATCCTGATATTCATGAGAGATTTCAGCCAACCTGATGTCCACTTCAGCCATCCAATTGGTTCCTGGGGAGCATCAACATAACAGCCCGACCTGAGTGACAGAGCAGCCAATGCGGAGCTTTCCTGGACTTAATAGGAGGGGTCATTGTGTATGTGAAGGTCAAAGGCAGCCCTGGTTGTCAGGGACCATGAAATGGAGGCATTCAGGATTCTGTGAAGGGAAATCAAGGCTAATAGGATAGTATATTTTGTGCCCTCCAGGGCTTGGAAGAGTTCTATGGGATAAAGCCCTGAGGAAAAGAAGAGCTCAACTCCTTCACTCTCAAGAGTGGTCCATTCCAATGAGCAGAAATTCAGGCAAACATACCAGAAAGCCCACACAAACGGATGCGGACCAAAGTCAAATACAAAAAGGACCAAATGACTTTCAGAGATCTCTGCTAACCTCAGCCTTTTCAGTGATGCTGTGAATAAAGTCAAGGTAAATAGGCTATTATGCTGTGGTTTTTTTCTATACACTGTATTTGAATAACACAGAGGCTATGCTAGTTGCCTCTGACCAGTTTTCAGATGACCCAACAAAGGCATCAGTCAATGATATGAAAGGAGTAGCTGTCACGTTTTGAAGATAAGGGCTTGCTGGTAAACTCCCAGAAGGAAGCAACCTCAAGTAGAGAAGTTTCCCTTGTGGCAGCCAGCCCTTAAATGAGGTTAGGGAGTGGTGGACCCAGGGTAGGGTGCGTGAATTGCTTGAACCCATGCTCCCAGGGCTGGCCACAACACTTACCAGGAACCACATCACTGTTTCAGGCCGTGATCTAACAGTACCCATTCAACACCCAACAGATATTTCCTCAAATATGTCTCTAGTTCTCACTTGGAATAGAACATTGTAAAATGTTCAAAATAGCCAAGAATAGAACAAAAAGGAGAGGGCTGTCATGGAACGAGAACTGTAGAGTGATGTTAACCATGCCCATCTAAAGTAGATGGATGAGAACATTAAGACAGCACAGCTGGAGTTAATGGAAAGTTCCAGCTGTGATAAAATGTATGCATATGAAGAGATGGGGTTTTTTGCCCAGTATGTCTTTGCTGAGTATTATGCAATTTCTCTGTAAATATTCTTCCATTCAAGTTTGCCTCTAATTCCTTGGTATTGCTTCTGAATTTATTATTTCTTTTGTGACTTCCTCCACACTTTAGAAATTTCTAAACTTTAGGAAGATTCTCAAGTTCCTTTAAAATAAAAACAGTATGAAGATAAAAATACAAATCAAATGTTTGGTCAAAGGTGTGAATATCTGTTTAAACTAAAAAATATTATACAAATATTATTTCCAAGAAAAGAGAATTTTTTTATTTTTTTCTGAACAAAGGGTTAATTGGTAAACAAAACACAATGAAGACTGAAACACACTTCTAGTAGGTTTGGAGGAAACTTCTCAGATAGTGCTGGTACATATGCACCAATACAATCTGGCATTTTGAAGGCCAAGACAAACTGTCAGGGCTAGAGGACCAGAGGAAATACCTTGAAATATCAGCCTGTTGTATGTGCTGCTTTTATTTGCCGGTGCTGAAAGAGATTCTTGGCTGAGCAAATTAAACATCCTTGAGAAAACTCCATCCACTGTGGTCACTATTCTCGGCTACTGAAAAGTCCCCACCTCACACCTCAATACACGCCAGGATTCATCCTCCTCTAACATGGGGATACTTATGCTTTTATGTAACACGGGTAGAAGTAGCATACAAAAAAAGCATTTACATGCTAAACTGTTATCTGGTGGAATTCTGGTCTTGTGGTAAAAAAGAAAAGAATCTCACAACAAATATCTAGGATTTTTGCACAATATTAAGAACAGCATAACCCAAGTAATGCTATTGCTACTATCAAATGTGTCTAATTAGATACATAAAAATAGCTTTCCTCATCTCTAGAAAGCATTTATCTTCCTAAAATAGCCCTTTTATTTAAGATTTTAATTTTCGAGTACCAAACTTGTGAGTTTGTGTTTGATAGGTAAGAGGATCACTTGTTAGAGAAGACTGGGTAATTTTTGCAGGACTGTGGATATGAGAGAGAAGGTATTCACAGAATCACAGAATTGTGGAGAATGGAAGGGACCTCTAGAGATCACTGAGTCCAACCCCTTTGCCAAAGCGGCTCCCTAGCCTAGGCTGCACAGGTAGGCATCCAGGTGGGTCTGGAACATCTCCAGAGAAGGTGACTCCACCACCTCTCTGTGCAGCCTGTGCCAGTGCTCCGTCACTGCACTGTGAAGAAGTTCCCATGAACATTTGTAAAGAATTTCATATGCTTCCGTTTGTGGCCATTTCCTCTTTTCCTATCGACACACACTGCTGAGAATAGTCCAGCCTTATTCCTTTGCCTCCTGCTCCTTAGATATAGATGTGGATCAGATCCCCTCAGAGTCTTCTTTTTTTTAAGGCTGAACAGACCCAGGTCTCTCAGCCTCTACTCATAATGGAGGTGTTCCACGCCTTTATCATCACTGTAGCCCACCATTGGACTCTTTCAAGGAGATCCCTGTCTTTTTTGTACCAGGGAGCCCAGAACTGGACACAGTACTCCAGGTGAGACCCGATCAGGGCAGAGAAGAGGAGGAGGATCACCTCCCTCGACCTGCTGGCCACACTCTTTTTAACGCACCCCAGCCACCAGGGCACACTGCTGGCTCATGACCAATCTGTCATCCACCAGACACCCAGATGCCTCTCCTCAGAGCTCCTCCCCATCAGGTCACCTCCCAGCCTGTACAGGTGCATGTGGTTATTCCTCCCTAGGTGCAAGACTCTACACTTGCTCTCACTAAACCTCATCTGGTTCCTTTCTGCCCAACTCTCCAGACTGTCCAGGTCTCACTGAATGGCAGCACAGCCTTCCAGTGTGTCAGCCATTCCTCGTACTTTTGTATCATCAGCAAACTTGCTGAGGGTGGACTCTATCTCCTCATCCGGGACACTGATGAAGATGTTGAACAGGACTGAACCCAGCACTGACCCCTGAGGAACATGGCTAAATACAGACCTCCAACTGGACTTTGTGCCACCTATCACAGCCCTCTGAGCTCTGACAGTCAACCAGTTCCTCACCCACTTCACCCTCCACTCATCAATCCCATACTTCCTCTACTTTGATATAAGGATGCTGTGGGAGACAGTATAAATGCCTTGCTGAAATAGAGTTAGACTACATCCACTATTCTTCCCCCACTCACCCAGCCAGTGACATCATAGAAGGCTACCAGGTCAAGCATGACCTCCCACTGGAGTTGTTCCCATGCTGACTACTCCTAATAAGTCTTTTCTCTTCCAACTGCCTGGAGATAGCATGCAGAACAAGTCTTTCCAGGAACGGAGATGAGGCTGACTGGCCTGTAGTTCCCTGGATCCTCCTTGCCCTTTTTGAAGGCCGGAGTGACATTGGCTATCCTCTATCTATCTATCTATCTATCTATCTATCTATCTATCTATCTATCTATCTATCTATCTATCTATCTATCCTATCTATCTATCCTATGTCTTCAGGCATCCCTCTCATTCTCCAAGACTTCTTGAAGATGGTAGAGAGCGGTTCAGCAATCACTTCTGTCAACTCCCTCAGCACACGTGGATGCAGCCCATCAGGACCCATGGATTAATATACACTGATGTTGCATAGACGCTCTCAGACCATCTCCTCTCTGACCAAAGGGGAGCCTTCCATTCCTCAGACCCTCTCACGTACCCCCACGGTCCAGGAGTCCTGAGGTTGAGTTCCCATGGTGAAGACAGAAACAATGAAGGTGCTCAGTATCTCCACCTTCTCTGCACCTTCCACTACCAGAACACTCCCCTCACTCAGTAGGGACCCACATTTTCCCCAGTCTTTCATTTACTGTTGACATAACTTAAAAATTACTTCCTTATTATCCTTCATCTCCTTTGCCATATATAATTCCAGGTTGCCTTTGGCCTTCCTCATCACATCCCTGTAGGCCCTGACAACATTCCCCTATTCTTCCCAAGTGGTCAGACCCTTTTTCCATATTTCATGGACCTTTCTTTTCCCTTTGAGTTTACGCATGAACTCCTTGCTCATCCACACAAGCCTCCTGCCGCCCTTGCTCAACTTCTTACTCACAGGGACACACTAATCCTGAGCTTGGAAAAAGCGCGGTTTAAATGCTGCCCAGCTCTCACAGGCCCCCTTGCCTTCTAACATCCTAACCCACAGGATAGCTCCAAGAAGGTCCCAGAAGAAATCAAATCTGTCTCTTCTGAAGTCCGGGTTAGCAATTCCGCATTTTAATTTGCTTCTTCTACTCAGGATCTCAAACTCCACCATCTTGTGATTCTTAAACCCCAAGCTGCCCCCAGCCTTCACTTCCCTAAAAAGCCAATCCTTATTAGTAAGAACAAGGTCCAGTAACACCACACTCCTTGTCGGCTCCTCCACCAAGTGCATCAGCAGCTTGTCTCTGTGTTTGCGTAGTGCCTCAGGGA
Source organism: Callipepla californica brunnescens (assembly GCA_023055505.1). Classification (NCBI taxonomy): domain Eukaryota; kingdom Metazoa; phylum Chordata; class Aves; order Galliformes; family Odontophoridae; genus Callipepla; species Callipepla californica. The sequence goes on along the minus strand of JALIRH010000009.1, from coordinate 15,222,215 downwards.
CTGAATTCTCCCGGTTTAAGGTTTGTTCCTGCTGCCAAAGCACAAACATGAAATCATTACAATGCATGAGTCCTGGGGGACCCACATCTCAGGGCCTTCCAGCATGAGGACACATCGCTAGGGCACAGACACCAGCATCAGCACACCAAAGATGATACCCATGGCAGTTTGTGATTAACATGGAAACAGACTCTCCCACATTTTTCTGCTTTCAGATCTGCCAAGACAGGCCAGAAAGCAGGTCTGCTTTCACTAGCTGAATTGAGAATGGGCTTTGAGATGTGTCGAAATAGAGAGACAATTCTAGAAGAAGCAGAGGTACTGCAGATGTGAATTAAGATGTGTCCCTTAATTTCAGAAGGACTTTTTATGCAATTTATACAGCAGACTGTCTCTCTCTGTGTCTTAAACTACTCTTTCTGGTAGTATCAACACTGTTAAAAGAGTTGTTGAAATGTCTGATAATGGGTAGAAAAAGATGTGTGATTAAAAGATGTGCATAATTTTAAATAAGTGCATCCCTCAGTGTCTAGAAAGTGATGTCAAGGAAAAAAAAAAATCAAAAGAAACCTAACAAAAAATTCCAGACTTCAAATTCCCTTGACTTTTTCGCTGTCTGTTATTGACAGTCTTTTTCTTCTCCCATCTTATTTTTGTAAGTGACAGTAAATTTATTATGGCTGTCACCACAGCAGGTGATTGGTATGCTGTACGTAGTGGGGAATGAGAAAGCAGTGGGTGATAAAACCGTACTACTGTGCATAATTGTAGACTGAAGAACACATTGCCTGAAAACTGCAGTAGATCTGAAAATAACCCACTCCCTCCCTCTTCTCCAGCTTTCTTCTAGTCCTCCTCTTATTCTGGGGGTGCTTCAGGACTGCCTCAAACACTTATTAAAGCTCTGCCTAAAGTGTGATTTTCATATTCTTCATGGTATAAAAATGAAAAACCTTCTAACCCATGCAAACACAGGCAATTATTTCCTTGCTGTGCAGAGCTCATTATTAATGACTTAAACCTACTTTTTGCTTAGGGTAACAATTTATGCTCCTTTCAGCAGCGGACATGAACCCTTCCCCATGGAGTCTGCTAGTTTTATGAGTTACTCACAAGCTGTGGCAGAGTGATAAATGAATAAGGGCTTTTTTTTTCTCCCTTCTTGATATTCATGAGTAACTGCAGGTTGAAGTTATCCACTTTTCCTCCTGCTAAAAAGCAACCAAACACTGCTGTGGCTGACTCAGACATTAATGGTAACAGCAGCAGTAAGAAGGTTTGATTTGGTTTTAGGCCATTAGATTCGTGATTTTTTCTTTTTCAGTCTTCATCAAAGGCATTCAGTGCAGTGAATTATTGCAATTTAATATAATAAACAGGAGTCTGTTCTGTATGTTTCATGACTACTTGGTTCCACCTCTAATCTTCCACTCTTTTTAATGTATGAAAAATATTTTATAGAGCCGGAGGTGGAATATGTTACCAAGAATTCAACCCTACCTATCTGCCTCCTCTTGTATAAGGCAAAAGTTTGTTCTCATGAGAAGTCATGCTGACTCCACTACAGTTAATTTGCCTGGTCAAAATGCATCCTGTTCAGCAAGGTGATTGGCACTGCATCCCTTAGTCACTGTGTCTATGGCTACTTCATTCTCCAAACAGGATGAAGCTTCTGAACGTTTGGAACGCATGTTGCAGGATCAAGGGATTTTTGTTCAAATGTGACTCTTTATTTTCCCACATTCCTGTGCAAAGCACTAGGACCTATAGGAAAAAATAAAAGGTCACCTGGGGCTAACCTGTGCAAAGCTTTTCCCATTTGCTGCACCAAAAGTAATGGATTTCAGATTCATGCAGTACTTTGCATTCCAGTGTGTTTTACAAGATGATAATGAACTTGTTCAGCAGTATGGCTCAAAAGGCACAAAGCAGGCAGCCACGGTATACTTATTGTTTGTTTACCCTCAGTGAAGTAATGCAAGCTATTGCACTGGACAGGGAAAAGCTAGTTGAAAAGCAGGAGCAACTTGTAACCAAATAAAAAATTATGGTCTTGACAGTGACCTTGTTGCTTACTGTATGCTCACTGCTGCAGAGAAGTCCTGAGAGCTCATGCACTCAGGGCTGCTTGCTGTCTGCAGCTCTGTGTGCCAGCAGGGGAGAGCCCAAGCAAGGCTGCCAGTTCCTGTCCATTCGCATAGACTGCCTGCATTCCAGAGCTAAATAGAAAGCAAGGTTTCTTTATTTTTATATGATAAATAAGCCACACTGCCTTCTCTATCTTGTTTTATCAAGGCAGGGCCAGACTTGTCCAGACTGAACTCACTTAGAGATGGAGAAAGGGCAGTCTCCACCTAACAAAGTCTACTGTGCCAGCCCCATTTGTTCCCTGGATATCTCCTCTGCCCCTAGAGCTCTGTCAAATCAGGGCTTACTTGCCTGCAACCCTGCATCCAGCACCACCAATAGCCGGAGCATATCAAACCATGGCCTCATGTAGAACGCAATCTCCTCCGGCCCTCAGGTACATCCAGACCCCAGCAATATCAAATCTTACACCATTCTACAATCCCTCTGCTTCTGAAACTGCTTTGACAAGTTTTCCTGTCATCTGAAAGCAGCTATTCCTGCTTCATGGATGACAGATGTTCCCACAGTTCTGGGAGCTCCTCTCCCTTAGCTAGCTCCAATCTGCACCACACTCTGGCTCAGGCTGAGCATCATTGCAAGACCTCAGCTCCTATCACTACACTACAGCTTTCAGCACAGTGTGCTGTCAGGCAAGGAAAGGACACACACATTTTTCTTGGGTCCAGAAGCATCTCTGGTAGATTAGTAACACAAGTTTTCAATGTCAGTAAAGCCAACAATTGTGTACCAAGAAGCAGCTGAAGTATGACATGTCAGTGCTGCTTCCATACCCCTGTGCTGCTGGGAATGGTCCAAATTCCACAAAGTGATTCAAAAGCTCACAAGATAGATATTAGTAAAACCTTATAGAATTTTCTTATACATATAATTTCCCTTACACTTGAATTGTCTCTGTCTGGCCCTGAAGCTTAGTGATAGATAACATCAATACTGTGGAATATATGGCAGATTTAGTTCTGGTGGCTTTAATCAATGCTGCTCTAAATGCATTGCATAGATGAAGGATGATGCACTCATAAGCAAGAACAGTCCTCCAAGTGTGATAATACATCTGCCTCACTACATATTCTAACTGACTGTCCCTCAACGGTAGTGAAACTTTAGTGGAAAAGATCAGTAAGTAGTTGCACAGCTCAGAACATTCGCAAAAAATCCCATTCTATTAGCTTCACAGACCTGGAATTATTCAGCCTGGAGAAGACCGAAAGGTGATCTTATCAAATATCTACAAGTCAACAGTGGATGGGGCCAGGCTCTTTTCAGTTGTGCCAAGCAACAAGAAAAGGGACAATGGGTATGAACAGGGACACAGAAAGTTCCAGCATGGAACATGGGAAAAAAACTTCATTACTTTAAGGGTGACTGAGCATTGGAACAAGCAACCCAAAAAGGTTGCAGAGAGTCCTCTTCTGAAGACACTCAGACTCACATGGACATTTTCCTGCACAACCTATTCTAGGGAACCTGATTTAGAAGGGTGATTTGATTGGATGATTTCCAGAGGTCACATCCAACCCTTACAACTCCGTGAATCTGGAATTAGATATTTGAAGGAAATTCTTTACCCAAAGAGTGGTGAGGCACTGAAAATGGTTGCACAGAGAAGTTGTGTAAGCCTCACCCCTGGAAGTGGCCTTGGGGCCCTGGGCAACCTGATCTGGGTGGCAGCCTTGATATGAGAAAAGGCTGGAATTTGATCATCTTCCAACCCAAGCTATTCCATGATTGTATTATCATATGACCTTAAGCATCCCACAGAGCTTGCAAGTGTGTGCCTGCAGTACTTCATCTGCAAGTGCATGCTATGGGAAACACTAAGGCATAGTACTTTAAAGCAAAGGAGACATCTATTACTTAAACTGAGTAGCATTACCATGTTACATTTCTTCTTCGTAATTTCCTGTAAAAATAAGCCATGGTGAGTAGAGAGTTCAGGGCCACATTTTGGCTCCTTGCCACTATTCCTAAGGATCTGTGTGTTCTTGGATATTTGTTGAAATACTAACTCTAGGTAATGATGCAATCTTCATATATAAAACAATCAAGAAAAAAAAAACCAAAAACAATAAAGCAAAGTAGCTAGCTGTTCCCATCTTCTGACTAAAAGTTTCTTCCCATTTTTACACATAACACAAGCACCTTGGTGCAAAGGAAATGCTTTGACTTAAGCATTTTTCCTAGCATTCTGGAAGTTCTAGTTTCTAAAGGGCAGCAGGTAAACTGCAGTGAAAATGTGAGGGAAAAAAAAATCCTTCTGTGGTTCTTCTAAATTTACTGGATGCTGTTTAAGTATTTTCAGCTCTGTACCACTCAACCAACCTAATTACCAACCTAATTACAATTTGCTTTTTATTACCGACAGCCTTGAACTAGAAACTTGCAAAAAAAAATGTCCAGTCTCAAGCTGTTTGCAATCCATATTTCATCTTAAGAATTGATAAAGCTTTTTAGAGACAAATAATCAGTCTGTGATTCATCACTGTGATTCTAATTGGCCAAAATTACACCTGGAGATGAAAATCCTGTTAAGAAATGCGGTGCTTAACACCAGGATATAAATTCTGCAGCATGAGTTCCATTGTGACATTTTTCATATTCTTTCTTTGGCTTATCTGAGAAAATAAGTTCATTGACAAGAAAATTCTGTTTAGACTTTTAGAAGATGGGTTGCCTGTGTGTGTTCTCTGTTTCCTTGGATACCAGAGATTTCAATTCACAGCTCAACCACACTTACTCTTTCTGTGCCATTACAAATTGGCATGTGAATGAAAATTCCTCTAAAATTCTTACACATGAACAAGACTCCAGGTGAAATATCAAGCAGAAAACTCCTAGAGGGGATCAGATAGGAGTGAACAGGTACAGCAGGAAGTTCAAAAGCTGCATATGTTTCTCAGTTGTGCTCTCTGTTTTCTAATAGAAATAGTGCATAGGAATATTCTCTTTCCCTCACCATTCTATGATTGCAGATTTGTTTCTTTTTGGCATCCACTCAAGTGACAGATCAAAATACAGTGTATGTATGCATATGGATAGTTTGGATTAAAGGTTAGACCAGAGCATTTTCTTCTGTGTTTTGTTTATTTTGGTTGATGACCTTGAACTTTTATGCCAGAAGAGACCACAATAATGGTCTACTCTCGAGTCACTTAAGATTTGACAGTCCCTTGAATCTGCTCCTTGCCAGGCCAAAGTTGTTAGAATTTGTACTGTTGAAAAGTCTACCTCTATCTTTGAAAACCTTGTCAGTCTTCTCCTAACTTTTCAATTCTTTGACTGTATTTTTGAGATGTTTCAACCAAATGTACTGTTAAACGTGCAGATGTACCATAGATATGCATAAAGTGGCATAATGACATTTCCTGTTAATCTCTTAACTTTTTAAGTACAGTTAAGTCCTACCTTTGCTTTCCTGACCATTGCTGAGAACCAAGCTGATGTTTCCTCAGGATGCACCTCACTTTCTACTAGAATTTTCCCATCTCCAAAAAGAGGAGACATAGTTCCTCATTTAACTGCTCCATTCAGTTTCTAAAGTAACAAGATTAATTAAATATCTGAACCTTGTCAGATACTGCACAGAGAATTTTAAGCAGAATATGGAAAACCATTATTAATTATGATAAAATCTTGGCAAAGTGATTTTTTTTTGTTTGTTTGTGGTTACTGAATACTAAAGGCAAAATGCCATTACAGTTGACACAAGGTTTCATTTAAAAGTTGGGGTATATCTTATCACCTTTTTCACATCAGCGCTTGCTGGTGCTTAGTGTTAAATGTTTTCACTGGTATTCTGCTAGAGCTTCTCTTTACCAGTGGTACCTCCATAGCCCTTAAGGATTTCCCTCAGGCTGGAAGCTCCTCGTGGAACTCAACCTGGCAGATTTGCAGCTGCTTTGCAGTGTCAGTATCTGCCTAAATAGAAGAAAAGCCAGCATGGATCAAGACACTGTAGCATCAAGACACTCTAACCAATCTTTCTAGCTGGATTCCCAGCATACTCTTGCTAATGGAGAAGGAGCATGGGCTGGGAGAGACCTTGGTGGCTCATAGCTGCCAGTCCTAGGGCAGGACTATTTTCACCAGAAGGCACTGTGCCTTGGAATAATAATATTCTGGAAAATGCTCTAAAAATAATTTAATATCTAGGCTTATAAACCTTATTTTTGTCATTTGTTTCACAAAAATCTTTGCATGGATGATGGCCCCTGTCTCTTTAGAAGAACAAGGGCTGTGATTAGAGAGAATTCTTGCTTTGGTATATATATTTCTTTGGAATGTATGTTTCTTATATATATATTTCTTATATATGAACTATGCAAATGTTCTTTGACATCATATTCTGTTACTTTTCTGTCATATTGGTGCTGCTCATGAAGCAGAGACATTTTGTGCAAAGCAATGAAGCCTTGATTTTGTGCCAGACAGAAGCTCGATACATTTTTGATGGCTTGGAATGTGTCCTTTGGAAGAGTGACATTTTCATTTTCACAAGTAGTTTTTACCTAAATAAGGTTTTTTCAGAGGCATGTAGTGAGATATATGTGTGCAGAGAAAATTAAAGCTCTGATGTGCCAAAGAGTTCACCAGTTTGTACAGTAAATTTATTCAGGATACTTCATTTTGCCCTCTCTGGATCTGCTATTGTAAAATATTCTTCAGATGCTCATGAATAAATTTCAGAACAATCTTTATAAGTCATCAATTCCCTTTTGCACAAAGATGATGTTAGACAAAATGCAAGACAGATACCCTCTTCATGTTCACTGATGCTACAGTGCCCCACAGGGGGCCTACAGAGGGGCAAGCTGTTATGATCTGGACTGCTGAGAATAGAGATGGACTCACCAGTGAAGTCACATAGCTGTACCATTACTAAGTGAGTTTGCAAACAACATTAAATTAGGACTCATTCACTCCTTCAGGATCTTGCAGAGGCCTTACAGAGAGATCTGGAGAAATTACTGAGCTGGGCAATCACTAGGGCACAGGAATTTTAACAAGAGCAGCTGTCAGACTCCGTACCTGGGGTGGGACAATCCTGGCTACATGTACAGACTGAGGCTGGAGAGCAGCCCCACGGGAAGGGATCTGGGGGTTCTGGATGATGACAAGTTGAGCATGAGTCAGCAGTGTGCCCTGGTAGCCAAAATGGTCAACTGTGCCCTGGAAGGCGTCATGACCAGCACTGCCAGTGGGTGAGGGAAGGGATTGTCCTGCTCTGCCCTTTGCTGGTGTGGCCTCACCTTGAGCAATGCGTACAGGTTTGGGTGACACAGTACAAGAAGGACATAAAACTATTAGAGAGTTCTGAAGGAGGGCTACAGAGATGGGGAAAGGTATTTCAGTGGGCAAGGCATTTGAGGTGTGGCTGAGGTCCCTTGGTTTGTTTTGCACAGAAAGCAGTGGGCTGAGGCTCCCAGGGTAGTGCTGGGCTCCCAGGGGTAGTGCTGGGCTCCACTCTGTGGGGGCAGTGACAGAACCTGAGGGAATAGCATGGATCTGTGTCAAGGCAGTGTCCGGGTGGGGGTTAGGAGAAGGTTCTTCACCACAGCGTGGGCAGGCATGGAACAGTTACCTGGACAGCGGTCATGGCCCCAGGCTGACGGAGTTCAAGGAGTTTCAACAACAACTCTCAGACACAGTGTTCAAATTTTCAGTGGTCCAATCTGGAGGCTGAAGTTGAACATGACGATCCTTGTGGGTCCCTTCCAATTCAGGATGTTCTATGATTCTGTGATTCTATGACTATTTCTCTTACCAAATCAGTGTCCCTCTTACTTCTTGAATATTCTCTGAAGAACAGGGAAGAATTTTTTTTATGATAATGACTTTTGTTCTTAAGTTTTCATGTTTTGAACATTTAAGAGAAGTCATAAGCCAAACAGAATTCCATGACAGAGGTACTAATGTTAATAGGCACACCACCCTAGGGAAAACCATAGAATCACAAAATAATTATGGTTGGAAAAGACCCTAAAATCATCTAGTCCAACCATCAACCCAACACCACCATGCCCACTAAACTGTGTCACTCAGTGCCATACCTATCCTTTTCTTAAAAACCTCCAGGGACAGTGCCTCCACCACTTCTCCAGGCAGACTGTTCCAATGCTTTAGCACTCTTTCAGAGAACAAATTCTTCCTAATATCCAACCTGAACTTCCCAAGGTGCAACTTGAAGCCATTACCACTCATCCTATCACTAGCTACCCAGAAGAAGAGGCAAAAGCCTTGATACAACCTCTTTCCAAGTAGCTGCAGGCAGTGATAAGGTCTGCCCCGAGCTTTCCCCAGACTAAACAGTTCCAGTTCCCTCAGCATCTTCTCATGTGATCTGGGTTCCAGACCCTTCATCAGCTTTGTTGTCCTTCTTTGGGCAGGAATTTTCAAACTGCTGAAATTGTCTCAGGATGGTCCTTATACCAGCCACAGTGTACAGATATTCTCAGTTTTATCTACATTGTGGTGGGATAAGATCTTCCCCATAGTGAGCAGAAAGAAAAACTGGCCCAGAAAAGCTTAAACCTTGACGTTTACATCAGGTATCCTGGATAACAAAACCTTGAAGTCTACTCAAGGAAGAACAGAAAGTGCAGGAGCCTCACAACCTTGGTAACATCATGACACTGATTGCCTAAATGCCTGCTGCTGTGTCATGTGAGGAGATGGGATTTCTCTCTGACCTCTCAAGGGGTCTGGTTGGATATCACTGGTCTCCGTGGATACACTCATGACCTGGTTCCTGATTTTGTTTATATAACGTATGCATTTTTTACTTACACATACAAAAGGGAAGACAGAAGCAGCTCCTGGGCTTATGAAATGGCAAGGCGAAGTACCACTTGGCAGTGAAGAACAGCTTTTGAAGAACAGCTTTGCAAAAATAGAACTAGAACAAGTACAATATGCTCAACATACATAATCTATGTAGTTTGCTCTGAAATTAATACCTCCTATTTCTTTCCATGGAAACTACATCACATAAAAAGAGGACAGTAACAGTACTTGATAGAGCAAATTCTCAGGTTCAAAACTCTATTTTTCAACATAGTCACCACCTTTAACTATGCATTTTTGCTAGTGGTAAGAGCCTGCATGATGCACTCATAAAAATCTTCACCAGAGGAGGTGACCCTTTGTTTCATACCTGCCATGAAAGTGTCATTGCTAGGATAATATTACCCATGAAATCTATCTTCTACAAGCCTGAAAAGACAGAAATCAGATCTGAGCTATACAGTGGCTGTAGTAGCACAGTCTAGCTAAGATTGGCAATGTATGAGTGCTATCCACAGTGTTAAAACTGACACGGGGCCTGCAGTTCTCATGTTGCAAGAGAAAGATGGTCTTCTTTTCCAGCCTGATTCCGGAAGTTCAAGCCTCCAGCTTAGTCAGCCTCATGATGGAGAGGTCAGCTAGGTTCCAGGAAATCTGGTAGGATCACCCCTTTCCTATCCCAAAAGACAGCACGCATAACTTTACCTGTAGAAGATTGCATCTTGAACTATTTCTTCAGTGGGGAATCCATGCGTTGCTTCTCCATGTACTGCTGTTTTGACAAGACGTCACAGAGGTGACACCATATCTCATAATCAGTAATGATAGGATCCAGGAAACTGACACTCACTCATGAGGCATGGTTGTGAAATGAGGGATATCTTCCCTGCTAAGAGAGATCTCATAAATTTCTAGTGAAAAGACATGATCAGATTTTTTAGTTGAATATTTGATTGCAACTCTGTAAGTTCCATTTGAAAACTTGCAGGTAACGTATTTATGTTGTCTGAAAATAGAGTTGCAAATACACAAAAAAAAAATCTTTTTTTTGCAATCCTGAAACCCGCTGTCAAATTTGTTTATCACAAAGGACAGCATGGCTGCATATTTTTTGCTGTTCTTTGGGGTCATTTTAGCTGGCTCTCAGAAGAAACAAGGTGACCTTTTTGCATAGCAAGATCTGATGCTGCAGGGAAAAAAAAATAAATGTAGTGTTAGAAGGATTGTTTTTTTACTGAAGGAGCTACTGAAATGCTAATACATATATGCAGCTGTGTTCATGTGTACCTCCAACATGAAGTCAGAGAGAAGTATAAAACAGTGAGACTTCCTGCCCCACTTTTTATCCTTTAAGCCATTCAGACCACATAGGGATCATGGAGAAGGCATGTATCTCAGTAGCAGAGTTCCTCGTGAGGGGGAAATTAACTGAAAAGAATATGAAAATAATTACCTTACAGTAGGACTGTCAGAGAGTCCATGCATCTAATCACATGCTCATTTGCCACATGAGTTACCCCTGGATCCTAACAAATGGTCACTCATTTGAGGGCTCAGTGCATTACTGTCACAGAAAAATAAGTGCAAGCAAAATGGTAAACTAATTAAATAAAGAAAAAAAAAAGGTTTTAGAGGAGATCTAACAAAAAAAAAATTCAAGAAGTATTAAACAATACTAAGTCATAAACCTTCATTGTGAACAACACATCAGATAAACAATCAGGATCATAAATAGTCTCAGAAGTGCAACACAGCCTAATAAATCTTATGATTATTCTGACTTGCAGAATGGTCAGAATCCACATTTTCTCTTTCTAAAATAATATAGAATAAACAGAAAGAGCTCAGACAAAAGAAAGGAAATGATGGAGAAGGGGAGCATATCAGTCCTACTGGAATTCTCCAGTGAAACATCGTGACACTGGGGGTGGAGGGAAGGGTATGGGGAACAATTTAGCTTGGAAATGAGGAAAACTGACCAGGAAGCTCTCTCAGAGCATTTAACAGTATATGTGATGTTATGGTTGCACAGTGAAATTGTTCACAAGGAAAATATTGAGTTTGAGGGATGTTTTCCAGACTTACTCTATGCCAATCTAGAACAAGTTACCAAAAAGTCTGCATACTCTGTGGTTTAATACCTCCCTCTTATAGGGTCATCTAAACATCTGTAAATTGTGCCAATCTGTTTTGTATTTATTTTCACCATTTACTTATTTATTTATAGAACACTGACAGTTCTGTGTATTGCCTTACAGACACATGCCTTTTGTCATGAGCAAAGCCCTAGCATCCTACAGCTTGTTGAGGGTTTCCTACCCAGTGAGCATGGAAAAGCTGAGAAGCAAGGAGGTGAGTGGCAGGAGAAAAAGTGGCTTTAAGCAATCTCTGATTCTCCCTCAGCTCTCAGGGTTATTGATATGAATGGTTTTGGAAATGTCTTATAAATATTTGTGAAGTGGATGCCGCCTGTGACAGTGGAAGTATCTATGGATGCCATTAGCAACAGTCCTACAAAAAAAATCTTCATTATCACGTATCTGTTTGGTTTTGTAAGCATATTACACTCACTCATATTTAAACCACTTGTAATCTGGCCTTGGCCTTTAGATATTGGTTCTTACTCAAACACAGATAAAAGCATCTAATTACTCTAGGCTGTTTCTCAACTAAATGTCCTTGTAAATTCCCCTACTAATAATTACACCTGTTTTTAATATTCTGAAACTATACAGCTTGCTGCTCTGCATAATTTTCCCTCAACATAGCAGAGAACTCTGTAATATATGGACAGGTTCCTCCTCTTCTTCATGCCCCTCATTTTCCAAAAGTACATATGACGGGTATTTCCTGTCACAGGTGTCATCAGCAGTGCTACCTTTACATGCACACTTCACTACAGAAAAAAGCACATTTTATGGCTGCACATTTTATGGCTTTGTGCATCTCATTAATTGCCTGAACTACGGCTCAGCCTGGTGCAAGAGGTTGTTTGTGAAGCAAAGTATACCTCACTCTCTCTGTTTTTCCCCACAATGTTTGTTTGTTTCTCAGCCAAGCATATTTCTGCTAATTGTCTGTCTAAACTGCTGTGACCTCCAGGCTTGCAGTCTTTGTTATCTAGCAAAGACAGAGTAGTATACTCAGACTCTACATCTGCTTGTGTGGGTTTTTTTTCTAAATCACATTGTCTGCAGGTCTGGTTAACAGCAGCTCAAGTACAAACTCAGACGTGCCTACTTATTTAGTTTCATGTACAGCAAAGTGAATTGTTAACAGAATGCTGTTAAGAACTTCTCAATGCTGTCACTCCTGCAGTGCTCAGCAATGACACAACCAAGCTCTTAGAGCACTGTGCACAGGAATGTCTGTTCGCAGGGCAGGGAAAGTTGATGCCTTTGTGCCTTGCCTCACAGCTCCCAGCATATCAGTGGCTGTGCTGGAGGCAGGCATCCTCTAAATCCCTGTTGCAGTCTCAGATCTGCTGTTCTGCCATGCCTCCACCATGAGCCGACCCACTGCAGCCTTCTCCAGTGCCCTGCAGATCTGGTACTGCATTCCACATCTCAAAACATTCTGCACTTACACGTAAAAGACTACATTTCATACATCTTGATGGCCCATTCATTTTTACTAAAAATAGCAGCTTAATATTTTGCTGTTCTGCCAGCATGCGGGGACTGATCAAAAGTGATCTGCATTTCCTACTTTGAAAGGGACAAGACTCTGGTATCCAATAAAACAAAGAAACAAAAGACACGTAAACACAAATAAATAAATATAAGAATGCCATCTAATTACTAAGCCTAGTTTGACCCTGGGATACTTGCTGATATGGTATTTTCAGATCATGTTAGCACATTTGCCTCAGAACAAAGGTTTCCAACAGTAGACTACTACTAATGTTCCTTGGATTCAGTTTCGCTTTTTGGCTCCTTTCAAATCTTTTCTACTTTTGACCTACTGCATATAGAAAATTGATACTATCTATTTGCATCCCCCTAAGGAAGTAACAATCCAAGAAAAAAGCACCCTTGGCACTCTATGCTCTGTGCTGACCAAGTATACGGGTATTATTCAGTTTCTTCAAACAGCTCTGTAGACCATCTACACAAAGTATTTTTCAAGTTCCTATCACAGCCTCAGCTTCCCACAGTGGTGTTGGGAATGACAAGACTGATGTCCTGGAGATCAAAAGGTACAGCTTCAGGAACAGCTTTGTGGGTCTGCTAACAAACCAGGCTATGAGATCAGGCCCTGTGTACATAAAAGGTAGTCTCTCCTTCTCCCGTGTCTCATCCACTTCCGATTGTTAAGTTTTTCCCCTAAAGCTCTTCTGGGTCTAGGTACTGTTCTAAAATTCAGGAAAAGTAAAACTGAAGATAATGCTGTAAATGACAGATTTTGCAGACTCCTGAAATCTCTCTTCTCACGCTACATGTGAATGCAACTTCTGCGGTATTTGTGATTGACACCTGAACACAAGAGGTCTTAAAATCTGGAGGCAGTGTTACAGGCCTGAAAACTTGCCCAAAACCTAAGCAAGGTGGATTAAGTTAGACAGGAATTATGCCTGCATCAACTCGATCACTGACTTCGCTGTGGGAAACATTCTACCAGTACAGAAAACAGGAGCACTCATTCTAGTGCCACACAGCTTCAAGACTGCACATGAGATACTATGAGAGATCATGGAGATGTGGAAATAAGTTGAGGATCTCCACCAAAACTCACCCTTCACTCACAAAAGTCTACTACATTTTTTTTTGTCAGAACACTTGGACTACTATAGGTACAGACTTAAACCCGGGCACTCATACTGTTGATTGCTACAGTAAACTGTTCTGAGGGTCTGTATGAAATTGGACACAATGCTTAGTACAGCCTGGAAAGTGTTTTTCTTCCACAAATTAGTACTGATCAAAGAATACACACTGAATGAGAATTAAGCCAGCTAGTCAGCTGCCTGTTTTCATCGTAAGAGTAGTTCTGTTAGATTTAACTCAGTGTTGCAGAAATTTGGAGTAACCTGTGAGACCACAGTAACATTATGGTGAGTTAGTGGATGACTGGCCTTTAGTAGGACAGAAGGAATAAAAGTTCCTGACAGACCAAAGTGGGAAGCAGCTAGAGAAAAGGCCAATGAAAGGGAGAGCATAAGAAAATACATGGCACTTGACTGCAATAGTAATCAGTTACAGAAAAGTAACACAGATGCGGGTAAATTAAAAGCCCACAGTGGGAAAGAATTGGCAGACAGCAGCTGAGTAAGGTCTTGAAGCCTCAGAATGACTGATGCTATCAGTAGTGTGACCTATGCGTTTCTGCAAGTTTCAAATGCAAGCAGCTGCTAAGGTTGTTGATTGAATACAAAAATGTTTATCAGGGAGAGTATCCTATCTATTGCTATGTTGAGGTCTGGCCAAGCTTAAAGTTGTTCGTCATTTGGCAGAGCACATTTCTACCCCCTTCTTGCCAGTTCTAAGATGGAAGATGCAGTTGAACTTTCAGCTATCTATCACCTTCCTCATATTCAGAATGATTTTAAGAAAACAGAGAGGCATAAGAAACAGATAAAAAGAGTTTATATTTTACTGGCATACCTGCTACCACTTTTTGTTTATTTTATTTCACATAGAGTTATGGGAAGTATTTTCTTCTGCCTTTTATAACAGGTTAGGAAGATGAACAATTAAAGTATTACAGAAGAGCCAGGAACCAAGAGATGATCTGAATGTACATGAGGAAATTCCAGAGAAGGGGAAGAAGGGGATAAGGAAAGAATTGGAGGGGAAAAAAAAAAAAAGGAATAAAATAAATTATTAAGAGGTCAGCGCTCCTGTTCATTTCAGAAACATACAGCTGTCAAGCACTTGTTGCATCTGCACAGTTTTTCAAAACTTTTTTAATATTTCACTTTCTCTGTAAAATCTAGACTGCAACCTGAGCTCAAATGAAAGTCTATTTTTTTCAATGATGAAGTCTACATTTCACAGAAAGGAAAGGAAATGTTAGCTTGGATGAGCAGGTATTTCTGGGGATGATGTGGAAACAGGTTTACCTTTTAGCCCTATCATCCACATTCCCTTAGAAATATTTACTAAACTATGCTAATGACTCTAGACCTCCCTCCCTCCCTCCCTCCCTCCCTCCCTCCCTCCCTCCCTCCCTCCCTCCCTCCCTCCCTCCCTCCCTCCTTCCTTCCTTCTCTCCTTCCCTTCCTTCCCTTCCTTCCCTCCTTCCCTCCTGAGCTGCCTAGTTGTTAGCCTAGGACAGGCCTCACAGGGAGCAGTGATGCTCTGTGCTTGTTGAATGAAGGGGAGTAGACTGCACCAGTATAGGGCCAGGTCAGATCATACTGTAAAGAGGGGTACAGACAGCCACAGGCCTCTGTTTACTATTTATAGTCACTAAAAGCTTGCTGTTGGTTTCTAGAAAGTAACAAACATAAAGGTTAGGTTTTAGTAGGTATCAGGTGCTTCCCAGATGACATCTGGTGGACAAGACCTGAGATGAAACTTGAAAGCACCATCCTTGCTGATGTTGCACTGCTGTGCACTCACTCCTGGTACAGCTACCAGACGTCCTCACCATCCTATCTGTCCCTTCTCAGGCTTCATTACTACAGTATCCCAGAATAAGCATACACAGATATGTATGTTCAAAATATCTGCAACAGAACATTTTTTTCTATCCTTTTTAAAACATTTACATTTTTTTCATATTCTGTCATGAGTTTATTCTTGGGTTATTACTGATATATGAGAATGAATGAAGCCACACTATCAGATTAGGCTCAAATGGAAACACTGCTTTCAGAAATCAAAATACAAGGAAAGCTCATACTGTAACCAGGAAGCGTGTGCTCTCATACCTCAGGATACCTAGAAAATTTCATGAATTCTTTGGCATGCAGATATTTGTACTGACAAGACTGCAATTTCTTCTGATCACTAATGTACTCCTTTTTTCAATTACATACAGTTTGCTTCACTAGAAAAGTATTTTTGGCTTAGTGTTTTACAACTGTGCTAGGTATTCTTGAGTTCACCTGAAAAGAAACACCTATTCTGGAAAGTCTTATTTTCTGGGAGTTTATCTCCAGTGAGAGGATGTGGATGCCTCTTGGTAAGGCAGACTATCCCCTTAAGGATCTCATGGATGAAAATATAATGCTTTTTCTTCATTTGGCTTGAAGGATTTCAGTAAAATGGAAGACAATGTCAAATGAATACTGTGAGAGAGATGAAGCCTCTTCCATAAAGCAGTGTGGCTGTGGCCAACACTCTGATTGCTGGCATTGCATCTTCCAAGATGACAGGGTGGTTTATTTTCAGTTGTTTGGACTTACTTACTTACTTACTTATTTATTTTTGGTTCTATATGTAGACAGTTTCTATAAATCAATTGGCTTTATTTTTTTCAGTGTACATCTATGTCCTGCAGCACCACACCTAATGGCTGCTCTTGGAGCTGCAGCAAGCAAAGTTGACAACATAGAGCATTGTTTGTTGATAGAAAATATGGTTTTCAGTATTGTTTAATTCCTATGTATTTACTAGGGGGATTATCCAGATTTATTGTCCATTCATTTTCACTAGATTTTTGCATTAATCATCTCCCTATCTGAATTAGTTCCTAATTCTTCTGACCTCTCCACAAGATCTCACCAACTAGTTGAGCTGGGCACAGCCACAGTTTGGAAGAATCAGAGACAGAGCACAGCGTGCTTTTGATTCCCCAAACCCAACCACTGCCACGCCCAGAGCTGACTTCTCTGATGCATGCAGGCCAGCCAAAAGTTCTTTGCAAGTGCTGAGCGTGTACAGCTTCAGCAAGAGTACTGGTAAAGCACTCACTAAAATAGTTAATGACTAACTGGGGGACTGAAAGAACTCACAATAGACATCTGGTTCAACCGCTGAATGCCAGTTGGGTATCTACCTAAAAAAAAGTATGAGTCAACCATCTTATTCAGTAAATAGTGAGCAGCACAAAAGACCCTTACGCTCTTCTGAAGAGAGCAGGCTGCACATCAGGATCTCCCCTTGAGAAGAGATGCCTCTTGAGGTTTTGACTGCACAGAGAACCCTTTTGTCTTGGCATCAAGACAAGTTGCTGATACAGATCCTTAGTAAATGACTAACTCTTTTAAGCCTCAATAGTTTCACAGAGATCATACCTTAGATTGATAGTAAGCTTTCTTAGCTTTACTGAGATTACATCTTAGATTGCTTGTGCACATAGGATCCCTTAGACACTGACCAAGTTTGGAATTAAGAGTGGATTCAGCCACATCTAGATTCTTTACCTCTGTTGTTCAAGGAGTTTAAGGTCCTCTCTGAACCTCTTGACTCAATGTGAGGGGCTCCTGCTATTATGGTTCAACCTGGCAGTCACCAGAACACCAGAAAGGCATTTGTTCAGTCACCCTTCCAATGGGATGAGTAGAACTGGAAACAAAATGAAACTCATGAGTTCAGATTAAAAAAAAAAGGAAAATAGAAACAGATTATAAGTACATATGTGCATATTCACAATGCAATTACACACAATCTGTTGACCAACACTCAGCTAACAGTGCAACTGTTTGCCAGCTCACACCCCACTAGCAACACAGTGTCTCACCACTCATTAACCAACGCTCAGCTAGACCATGAGGACCATCCAGTCCCCAGTCAACTTCACACGGCTTTATGGCCTTCAGCATGACATCATGTGGTATGAAATTAACCTTTGTCAAATTGATTGACTCTTTGCCTGACTCTGCCTCACACCCTGCTTCAGTGCCATAAAAACAGCAACTCTTCCCCACTGAGGAGCCTAGCCCAGAGCAGGCCCCATCATTCAGCAGCAACCAAACACTGGTGTCCTGTTAACAATGGCTCAGCTGAAACCTGGACAATATCCAACACTTTTTCCATACCACTTATATCACGCTCAATCCCACACTTCCTCAAGCATCCTGATAAATTACACAGACATCATCTTCATAGTCTGTGGGCCAATCCTGTAAATTGGCTGTGGAATTCATTTAGTCTGTGGCTTGCACTCCATCTATCACAACAGCCCTTCAAGACAGGAGAGATAATGCATGTTGCATGCTGGAGCCAGTTCTGATTTGAAGAAAAAGGTCAAAATTCATTAATACATGTGATTCTTACCACAGTAGTGTTGATAAGGCAAACAGCAACCATAGTAAGGGATTTCATGCAGTATTATATAATTCAAATTACTGGCTATTCTCACCCAAAATCAGAATTCCTTAAGGTACACATCAGACTTCACCATTCTCCTGCATTACTCACCAAGTGCAAAAGCAATCTCACTGATAGTTTTGCCTTTACTCAAGGCAGCAGTAACACAGGATGCCTTACCCAGCACATCTTTCCTGCGTACAACAGGGACTCTGTCTCCTTCCACAGTATGTAAGAGCCTTGACTAAGCAAGGCCAGCTCAATTGGCAGTTGAGTTCTTTCTCCTGGTTGTAAGGAACTTTGTACTGTGTTCCACTTTGTGTCCATTATTCCTTGTCCTGTTGCTGGGCACCACTGAAAAGAACCTAGTCCCATCCACTTGACTTCCAACCTTCTGACATTTATGAGCATTTTTATGATCACCTCAGCCTCCTCTTCTTCAGGCTGAACAGTCCCAGGTCTCAGAAGGCCTTTAATCACGAGGGAGATGCTCCAAGCCCTGATCATATTCATAGCGCTCCACTCCCCTCCCTCCAATAGTTTTCTGTCTTTCTTGAACTGAGGAGCCCAGTTGTCCCTGTTTAACCTCACTGGTTTCATCTCTCCCCAACTCTCCAACCTGTTTCTGACTTGTTTTTGCTTCTATCCTGCTTAACATGAAGGTGATGGGAAGCTGGCCCTTGGTTTTTGAGTCTGAGAAAGCTGCAGACACCATCCCAGCTGCACCTTCTCTGACTGTGTTGCAGTCTCAGGGCGCTGGCTGTATAGTGTCTTTCCGCTGCACTCACAGCCCTGGGTGAGATGGGAGCAGCCACACATAAACTGGTCAAATGTGCTGTTATTTCAACCCTAGCCAAATCCCCACAGATTTATGGCCTTCCATATGATGTCA
Source organism: Callipepla californica brunnescens (assembly GCA_023055505.1). Lineage (NCBI taxonomy): Eukaryota > Metazoa > Chordata > Aves > Galliformes > Odontophoridae > Callipepla > Callipepla californica. The sequence goes on along the minus strand of JALIRH010000009.1, from coordinate 15,203,195 downwards.
CATGGTATGGAATAACCTCGAGCCTAATTCAGGCCAGCTGTCCTGGCTCTGCCCCATCCCCTGCTGCTGTGCCATCCTGATAGCAGCTCTTCTGTGCCGAGGGGCCTGGCCCAGCACTGGGCAAACATCTATTACTCAGTAATAATGGAAACTTGTATGTGCTTTCTACACTGTCTCTGCTGAAAGCAGAACCCCTATATGTGTTGAGTTTAACCTTACTTTCTGTGCAGTAAATAATATAGCGTACCTAGTCATCTCTAATCTTGTTAACTTGCTGTTAAATCACTGCATTACATCTGTATTATAACAATACATATGTTCCTGCTTCTCGCTGTTAAACCACTGCATTACATCTGTATTATAACAATACATATGTTCCTGCTTCTCTCTCACAAGTAAAGTGTACAGTGCAGTTGTTTCTATCTGCAACATCATACAAACAGAAACTTTGAACAGGTTGATAGTCATCAAAGGAGTGGAAATACAAACAAGCTCTAGAAGATCCACTTCTTTCTGTTAAAGGTGAGAGTGAAGGGTAAGACAAAGAAGGTTTTGAAGCACTGCTGTTGAAAGAATATTTTTACAAGCCATTTCATTTTACTTGTTAAACTCAGTTCACTTGTTATACATGAAAGTACTTTCAAATATATCAATTGGGTAATAAAATGCCTTTGGTTTACACCATTTGCTAAGTATCCATGAATGCTTTTGTCTTCTGTGCCTGGGAAAACACACAATCACAAAATCTCTTTAGCTTGCACGAACAGATCATTCTGCTGTAATTTCAACTGTCAACTGCTTGAAAGTTTCATGAGTATATGTGAGTGAAAAACAAGATCCTGATAGCTCAAAAGTGCAGTGAATAACACAGAACTCTCTATTGCTTGCTAGGGTCATGGGGATATACTCTGCTCTTCCTGAAGTAATAAGCAAAAAACTCTGAAACTCAACATAATACCCAAGCCAGTAGCAAGCATGTTCCTTAAGCTTAGAATATAGGAAAAAGTGTGTGTTTAAGCATATATCTGAAACTGTGAATCAGCTGTAGTCAAACTGCAAACTGTGAGAAGTGACCTCTAAGGGAACGATGGGATATGGCGGCAGTACAAAGCAAGGATCACTTGCTGCTGCTGGATGTTCAGTGGATCTTTATACACGCAGCCCCAGACAACCCGTGCTGCAACCAGTCCTGTGCACTGGACATGAAGCACGTCAGCCTGGTGCAGCACCGGCATGCAGCACACAGTTCATGGCTTCAGTCCTTCAATCTCTTCAGGCTCGGGGGAGTTAAACGGACTGTCATCCTCAGCACACGCCTGCACGGCTGTGAAGGCCACGAGCTCTCCAGATCACAGCTTTCCCAGCACAGAGGGCTGCAGGCTCAGGGCAGTCACTTCCCGCCCGTGCCACGCTGGCGAAGGTCCTCTGCACAGACGACCGCAGCCTTCCAGTCCCTGCCATCCCCTACAGCGCCAGCAAAGGCGCCAAAAGCTCACAGCCCACGGCGGCCGCGCCGGTGAGGGGCGGTGCGGCAGCGGCTGCCCGCGGCCAACATGGCGGCTCTGGCGACGGTTTGCGTGGCGGCCGCCGGGCAGCGGCAGGTAAAGGGCCGTCCTCACAGCCCGCCCAGCCCGGGGCAGCGGCGCGGCGCGGCGGGAGAGCTGCGGCTCTTCTGTGTGGAGCTTTGCACGGGGGCTGTAATGGGACGAGGCAGCGGTCAGCGACAGCGGGCTGCTGTTCGCTCCATTTCGCTGTTGAAGGGCGTGTTTTTATGTACGTGCATCAGCTTGCCGTCCTGTCGCTTCAGTTTTACGTGACTTAAAGTACGGCGGTGTAAAACCGAAGTCGCGTTGTTGTTCGTTGTCTCGGCGTTATGGTGTTGTCTGGTAGAAAGCAACCAGTTGATATGCTGAAAATAAAATGCTGTTTTTTGAATAATGCTTTGTTTTGTTTTCCAGAACAACAGTTTTTTCAGTGCTGCAGGTGCTGCTCGACCGTTTCAGAACTGCAAGATGCAAGCTGAGTGGGCCAAGAAAACAGAATTTATAAGAATAGCAGAAAGCTTAAGAATTCAGTAAGCAAAAGAAAAAAAAAAACAAAAAAACAAAAAAATCCCAAATCTTAAATATATTTTTGTGCTGTTCTGAAGGTTATATCCTGTATGAGGAGAGCCTGAGAGGCCTGGGGCTCTCCAGTCTGGAGAAGGCTGAGAGGGGATCTCCTCTTTAGAAATATCTTAACTGTGAGTTCAATGGGGGTGGACTCTTCTCTGTGGTGTGCAACAGAGCAAAGGGTGACAGCCAGAAAATGGAACACGGGAAGTTCCATATAAACGCAAGGAGGAGGTTAATCAGTAATGGAGCGCTGGATCAGGCTGCTCAGAGAGGTTATGCAGTCTCCTTCTGGAGGTGTCTGAGACCTGTACACCATCCTGTGCAATCTACTGTAGGGAACCTGCCTCTGCAGGGGTGCTGAAGGTTCCTTCCAGTCTGTATAATTCTGTGATTCTATGATGTAAATAATTCATGGTAATTACGTGTTTAGGCTACTATTGAATTTGTAGAATTCCAGGTAGGTTATCATCAATGTTATAGTAATTCAGGATAAGCTTATGAGCTCTGAAGTGGCCCCTTGTTCTAATTGCCACCTGGACTCTGTTCAGTTGTTACTTTTAGTTTCCAGGTGCTCCAGATGATGCACAAAAATGAAAGTGCCTGTGGCATTACTTAGTTCCCTGTTTTTCTGCTCAGGTGTGCTGTTCATGCAGCATGACTGGGTTCTTAGTTTTCCTACTTCACTGTGCTTTCCTTCCTGGGGAATTAAAGCCTGTAAAATGTACCCAAAAAAGCAGGAACTGTGGTAGTGTTAAAAGAGCTTCCTGACTGATGCTTTGGAAAAATGAAAGCTCGGGAGAGCTCAAGCACAGAAGTGATGTAAAATGTTTTTCCCCACATCTTGAGTAAGGGTTGTATTAACCTTTCTGGTGGTTGAAAGATAGTATCCTTCTTGAAGGGATGAGTTTTATGAGCAAGAACTGACTTAGCCAGCTGATTCCAGGTGACAGTAGTTAGAAATCTTGAATGACATGTGAAGTCCAATGGCAGCATTTTCCCATCTAACTGGATCACCTCTTTGATCCTGGATAGTGGCTCAGAAGTTGACTGCTGAGTAATGTAGGAATTCTCAAGCAGCTTTTAACAAGGTGATTTGGATGCCATCAAATGTGGCACATTGTCCTTTTGTAGTTGTGCTCTTAAGGCTTCTTTTGCGCTGTGTGAGATTTTGTCACAAAGGTCTGGTCTGTGAACTCCAGTGGACAGCAAGGCCTTTAAACTATGATAGTTATCTCTGCACTGTGTAGATGATTTAACTATACAGCAGCAATAGCCTATTGTAGAACCAAACTAATGCCAAGAGACAAGGTTTGTTGGGTTGCCAGTATTTCTGCTAGACATTGGGAGTCCTTCTGCATCTCTTTTTAGTGTGGCATCAGTGTTGTACTGCTCTGATCTCTTAATGGTGGTACCAAATTGCACAGATATGCTACAGACTGTAGTTTCTGCAGTGCTTATGCACCTGTGGTTCCCTAGGTCAAATTTTAGTGGCCTGCTAGTTGTAGAAAAGAGCAGAACATATGAGTTGTATTCTAAAGCTTTAGACCCTAGTAAGGAAATAAATATACAAAAGAGTCTGTAAGTGACATAAACTGTAGTCAGTAAGGTAGCAGCTTTAATATTTTGAGTTATTCCAATGCTAATAAACTTGAATGTTGCAGTAGTACTACTGCACGTGTAAATAACCCTGAGGGAAAGCACTTGCTTTATCTTTGCTGGGGCTCCATCTATGCGTGCAACTGCAGTAATACAGCCTGTGTCCCGTCAGTGCTTTCTTCTCCTAAGGCTCCCTCTTAAGTATTCATCAGATAAATCTTAAGGCTGCTGAAGTGAGTGAAGCACTACTTGTCCCTGAGATCATTTCCTCTGTAACTTGCTTGTCTTGTTCACGTTCCTGGGGTACTTCACTGCATGGGCTTGTAACTCTCGGAGTGTTTTCCTAGAAAACAGTTGTTGGAGCAAACTGGTAAAGTGTATAAAATCTAAGATGCTCCTACTGACACAATATGAACTAAATACTGATGTTGGAAAATACTCCTGCTTTGCAAAGTGTTGCTTGCTTAGTGTAGCATGTTTTTTTTTTTTTTCAGGCTTGCAAATATAGAAAAGGACAAAAATGTACATCTTTACAATAGGAAGAGTGATTCCAGAGCAGAATACAGCATTCTAGAAGAACTGGAACATAAAGTTACTGTCAATAGGAAAACTGAAAGTAAGAGTCCTTTGTTTTTTTGGTGGTTTTATTTTATTTTATTTTTTTTTTCGGGGGGGATGGGGGTGCTGTTGTGGTTTTTTTTTTTTTTTTTCCCTTTTGTTTGCTTGCTGATTTTTATAGTTTGCTTAATTTGTTAATTAGCAGTATTAGAGAGGTTAGTATGGTTGAGAGGTAGATTTTGATAAAAGTTTGGTATTTTACTGATGCTTGTAAAGAGGAATTTCTTGGTTCTCCTGAAAAATTCAGAAGCATAGACAGCTTGAGCCTTCTGTACTATTGTTTTCTTTTAGTCTTGAATGTAGCAGGCACCAATCGCAAAAATTTAGGTGAGATCTTACTGTTTCAGAAAACTAAGCAATTTTGTATGTGTACATTGGATTTCTTATCTCATCATTTCTCAATCTTTCTCAATCAGTACGTATGATTATATATTTCTCCAAAATACTCTTGCTAAGTTACAGTAAATACAGGTATAGCATAAAAGAAGGTCCTCCTACACTGATTACTGCCTACAAACAGTTTTTGAACACTTCAGTTCTGTGGGTGCATTTTTCTCTTTCTTGGATAATAAATATTTGTAGTGCAAATAGTGCTTTGAGATGACAAGCATGGTGTGTCCTATATCATCTGTTCCACTGCAATACTAATTAAACAATATAAGACAAAAGTGATTACCTGGATAAAGTACCTAAATTCTTTGAAAAGTAATCAAATCATGCTACGCTTTTTGGTACAGAAGATCAAAACATCCTAAGTTGAGTAAAGGGAGGAATTTAAGGAGACAACTGGAAATAGACTTTCTTCACAAATCTGTATGTATTTTAATACGGATGTCCTAAATGACAGGTCTTGTATTTTTATTTTTACAATCCTCAAGAAATGTTAATGTTTCTAAGGAATGACTAAGCTAAAAAGATCTGAAAATTCTCCAGGCGTAAGGAGAAGTCTGAAAGTCCAGGTTTATATGCTGTTGTGAGATAAAAAGATGAAAAAGAAGGTTTAAGGTACTAGATGTGAGATGTGAAAGAGTGTTAGGGTAGGGTCTTATGGTGTGTACTAGACCTCCCAGGCTTCTCATTTAGTGTGCTACTGTGTTAAGGTCTTTCAGCACAGCCTATGTGTTGTTACTTGTTCTGTAGTTTTACTGTGAATTAGCAGGATCACAAATTAGCTATGCTTCATTACATTTAGGTCTTGGACTCTTATTTCTTCTTTAAACAAATCCTTTTCAGGTAGAAGACTCTTTAATACCTTAGACTTACCCAGAACTTCATGCTCATTAATACTGTCATTATAAACTCATAAAGAGCCAAATGGTAACAAAGGAAAGAAACATGTGCATACTTGGAGTTCCTGCAAATGTTAATTCTACTTCTACTGTAGCAAATACATAGATCTAGTTAGAAATCAAATGGTAATTTACTACTGCAAATTTAATTTCTTCATTATGACGCCAAGTTTGTTTTAAGGAGAGAGTCTAACTCAGCTCCAGGGGAGTTGCTTTCTTTAATGTCCGAACTGTTCTCCAAACTCCAGTTACGTGATAAAACATTTAAGAAAACTTCATTAATCTACATGTGACTTTATTGCTGACACCTTTAGAAATAGCATCAGATTTTAAAATTAGTAGCTTCTATATGAGATGTGTAGTGTATGCACTCACATGTCGTTACAACTATGTTAGAATGGCTGGTATAAACAGTATTTTCATATGCTTACGCAAAACTTCTATTCCTACTTAAAATAAATCTCCAGTTTATTTTGAACACTTCATTGCTCTTAATCTTGCATTGAATTTATCACAGTAAGAAACTGTTAGAACTACCAGCACTTTATTTTGTTTAACAGAAACTAAAATCCTGCAGCAGCTAACAAAAATACGTAATAATGTGAAGAGACTTCAGCGACAACTAGAAGATGTGAAACCTACATCTGAATGTAAGTCGTGCAGGCAGGTTTTTAAATGTTTTCCTTTATTGACAGGTTCCCTTGGACAGTTGTGCTTGTGATTCTCTTACAGTGTTGGGATACTCCATCTGTGGTCTCTTTTCCAGTAATCTGAGAAGGAGGTTATAAGAAAGCAGGAGTGTCACAAATGGTAAAACATCTCACAGTTCTCATCAGAAACTGATAAATACATTTTGTCTTAGAAGTAACATGGTTTGTTTTTTCAGATGTTGAAAGTCAAGTATTCTTCTGTGTATAGGTCTTTTTATCTACAGTAAAGTTAATTTTCTAGTGCAGTTTATCATCTGATAGGGGTCACAGAGTATTAAATATATATATATTCTTCCTTAAGTCATTAGCAGAGATATTACAGCAATACATGTATGCTGAATTACAAGTTATAGATGATATAATTAATTATTATTAGATCCAACTTAAGTCAGACTGTGCTCATTGCGTCTGTAGGGTTGTTCTGCAGGTTTGAAATGCACAGATTCTAAAACGTATGTCTACCACTGCAAAACAGGTCTTCTCAGCTGGCTTAACCTCTTTCTCCAGATGAGGATTACAGAATGCTGACAATACAGAACATAAAGTCTTACTTTCTGAAGTGGCTTTGTAAGGCCATCTTTCAGTAGTGAGCTGTAAGTTAAATATAGTTGGTACAGTCTGGTGTAAAACAAAGATTATAATGTGTGGCCTGAGTCACTAACTGTGTTGCTATAAAAGACAGAAGTGAAACTCTATACCTTAGGATAAGGCCATCTCATTCTATGAATTGGTTAAAGTCTACCTGGAATAAGAATCTTGTTCAACGGAAGTAAATACTTATACCAGTTATATTATATTTGGTTGACTAAGTCACTGCGAAATCATGCCTTTTGAATAAATGAGTCTTGTAAGACTGAGATGAAAGCATAGCCTTATTTGTACTCTGAAATGAAAGCATTTCAGAATCCTCTGTATTCTCTCAATTCAGGATAGTACTGAGTTATTAGTAAATGTTTTAAACTTAGGTGATGCATTCTTATTTTCCTTTTTAGTTGTTGACAAGCTCAAGGAAATGTTGTTAGAAATTGAAAATGCAATCAACACTTTTAAAGATGAACAGAGACAAATGTAAGTTTACGTCTGCTTCAGTTGCAGAATGCTTTCATAACAACGAAAACTTTGCATCAATCAAGTAAACTATTCTTTTGATTTTTCTCTCTTTTGCTAGTGATTTCTGTGGTATGTCAACTTAAACTCAAACAATTAAGATTTTAATCATAATAAACAGCCATTTAGAGAGGCTGTTAATATAGCTGTTGCCTGATTCAACATATCAATCGTGCTTTTTCTGCTCGGAGAAAGGCTGCAGAATGGATTACATTGTTTTTGGGTTTGTTTTTGTTTTTTTTTTGAGAGAGAGAGAGAGATTTCTCCTTTCTGTCTGATGGTGTCAGGAGAGAACTAAGTGGTTTGTTTGCCTGCCATATGTGTATGCTTCCACTGAAAGGGCAGCTTAATTAAAACTGTATTGTGCTGTATTATGAAATCATTACAACTACGCCATCATCTCTGTTACCATGTCAGTTCTTAACCTTTTGAGAGTAATTTTTTCTGAGGCATTGAACAATTCCAAAGTTCATTTTCAGTGAGCAGTCAACGCTGGATTCTTACACTGGAATGTTTTTTTCTCTTTTTAGGTACGAACAGCTTTTGAAGGATGAAAAAACTGTGGTTTACGAGCTCAGTGTCTTTGAGAAAAAAGTGGAACTGTGGGCAACAGGCAGCTCAACAACAGAAAAAGTTTTGAAATTGCCATCAGCTAGGATCCCAGTTGATAAAGCACTGGAAAGTCATCTACCTGAAGAAGTTGTAGAGTTTGAAAGATTTCTTCAGCAAAAAGGAGGGAGGCAGGGAGGATGGGATGATTACGATCATCAGAATTTTCTTAAAGTATGGACAAAACACAAAGGAAGGCTGTCCTACATGGATGAAGCCCTTCAATATCTCTGTGGAAGAACAAAAGAAGATGTTGAACAACACGATGTATGGTATCGAGAATATCTTATCTTACAAGACAGAAAAAAAGAGGTAAAATGATTATTCCGGGCTTTGTAGCTTTAAAAAAAACAAAATGAAAGTTATTTTTAAAACACATATATTTGTTACTTTTCTATTTTCTTGTCTAGGAGGACTTCTGTTACTTAAATCTTTAGCATCCTTAACTTAGCAAAAATCTTTGTCTCAAAAAATGATCATTAAATATAGACCTGAGAGCATATAGCCTGAGTATAGCAAGAGTATATCTTAAATACTCAAATGGAAATTGTCCAGCAAATTATAGATTCATAGATTCATTAGGTTGGAAAGGACCTACAAGATCATCTAGTCCAACCATCCTCACCACCATCCCTACCCACCAAGCTACTAAATCAAATCCCTTAGCACCTCATCTAAACGCTTCTTGAACAGCGCTAGGGATGGTGCCTCAACCCCCTCCCTAGGCAGGCCATTCCAGTGCCTGACCACTCTTTCAGAGAAAAAATTTCTCCTCAAATCTAATCTAAATCTTCCCTGGCGCAACTTGTGGCCATTCCCTCTCGTCCTGTCATTAGTTACCTGGGAGAAGAGGCTGACCCCCTTCTGACCACAGCCTCCCTTCAGCAAGTGGTAGAGTGCGATGAGGTCTCCTCTGAGCCTCCTTTTCTCCAGGCTAAACAATCCCAGCTCCCTCAGCCGCTCCTTGTAAGACTTGTGCTCCAGCCCAATTAGATGCCAATCTCAGAGCAGTAAGCAATCCCATTTGAAACTGCAGTTCTTGTTACATGTCCCCTAGAATGTCTGTCTGTAAGCAATATACCAGTCTAATTCTGACGTAGATAATTATGATTCCTTCAAAAACTATCCATGTGAAAAATAAAAAATGTACAGACATAAAATAAATTAAAAAGTGGAAGGTAGACTTGTAATTCTGAAGAAAAAAATGAAAACATAAAATACATATGCCTTGAAAACAGCACAGCAGCAGTCATAATTATTCCAAGATGACATGAATGCCATAACTCTGTGTGATTACTTCAGCTGGCAAGTCTTAAGCCTGTCTCTGTGGTGCATAAAATCAGAAAAATAAATAAATAGAATGTAAGAAAGCAGACATAGGTGCTCTTCTGTCTTAAGTCTTACCTTAGATAGGTATTTCATGCCCATCTTAAGTTTGTATTCTAGTAGCATATATTTTTTATCAGACCCAATCAACAGGAATGTGTATGATTTTTATTTCTTGCTGCTCTGTTGCAGTCAATTAAGAAATGGAAAGAAAAGCGTCAGCGAGATAAAGAAGAAAATTTGAAGAAGAAAGAGAGATCAGAAACTATTGTTCAAAGGCTTCAGTATGAAGAAGATCAGAAGCAAAAAACAGAAGAAAGAAAAAGACAACAGGCAGCAATTTCAGCATGGAAAAAACAGAAAGCAGTAACTTCTGCAATGGAACAAGCATCACAACTGAAACTGGAGGAAGAGAAGGAGAAAAAGAAACTAAAAGAACATCAGCACCAATGCCACATGAAGTTACTGGTGGAACGGAACACCTTGCAGAAGAAAGAGAAGGAGGAACCTGAAAAGCTTGAGAAGCAGAAGAGAGAGAAGGCTGAGAAGAAGGAGAATTGCTGCAGAAGAAATTACTAAATTTCAAGAGCAAGTGCATAATTTTCTCTCCATTCATGCATACAATTATGTTAAAGTTACCTATTTCCTTGTATAATCCAATCTGCTAAACACTTTTATAATAACTTTCTTTTTTTAAATCGCCAGCACTCTTAAATCGCAGACACTTAAATCTGTTTTAATTTGGTAGGAATCAATCAACATCTGTTGATACCCAAGTTAGAGTACTAAGCTTTATTCTAGACAAATGTTATTTTCCTCATATTCAGGTTCTGACTGTACTGAAGTTTGTATGTGCTCCTAAATGTACAGAGGATTTTGTTTCCTTCAGACTGGGAAAAACAGCTTAGTTCACTTTTTTGTTTTTTTAGTGTGGAGTGCAAGAGACCCAATTGTTACATACAGGTATGTAATAAAAATAAATATTTGAAGATCCTGCAGGTTTCCACAGCTGTAATATCTAGTTAGATTTACATTGAGGTGGGGCCTATTACTTCAAAACTGATATTGCTGTCTGTATTCACCCTAAATTTCATTCACAGACTGAATTACTGTGATTTTTCAGTACAGTGTAGTTGAATAGTTTAAAAAAGAAGTTGCAGGAAGTAGCTACCTGTGTGAGCTTATCCTGCAGTAGGAAAGAAGGTCAAAGCAAAAGCAGTCAAATTGAAGCATACTTAACATATTTTGGTACAGTTTGTTTTCATTCAAAGTAAGTATATGGAAATCAGCTTTTCCCTCTTTCTTTTATTTCAGGATCTATGTAAATTTAAGCTGCGAACTCTATGAAAGCAAGGGGGAAAAAAAAGTTTGGCATAATTCAGGTGACGCACCATCCTTTTGTGTTTTAATCTGAGCTGTGTCAACTTGTTCATTTGTACAACTTACTCTCTTTTTTTTTTTTTTTTTTTTTGGCTCTGAAAGCAGCTTTTACCGTTCTGAATGGGTTGATGAAGGGGGAAAAAAAATGTAAACCAGTAAGCCATGATTCTTACGCAAAGATAATAATTCAGCAGATGCGACTGCCCTTGTGCTTAAAAATAAAAAGCAGGGATTTTAATTTGCTGTTAGTAGCCTGCGTTCTCGGTATTTCCTGTACTGCCGCTCATTTCTATGAGCTGTGAGGTTTTTCGGTTGGTTTGGGCTGGGTGCTTTTAGTGAAATATGCAGATTAGCCTTGAGAAATGGCTTGAGGACACTGAGTTGGGAAGAGTTTAATTTGCAGGGAGCCTGCGTTGGCGGGGGGGTAGGACTAGACGATCCCTTCCAGCCCCTACAATTCTGTGACGTACCAAGGCGGAGCAGCGGCCGCCCCTCGTGCTGCGGTGCAATGGCACTGCGGGTAGCACAGGCCCCGCCCGCGGCCTCCGACGCTGCCCCCTCGCCCATCCCCCCCCGCCGTGACGTCACGGCTGCGCCGCGCGTGACGCACTGCAGCGCGCCGGTGGTGCGTGTCGGCAAGATGGCGGCGCCGAGCTGGGCGGAGGCGGAGAGGCTGGAGTTCCTGAAGGAGCGGCATGTGCGCTTCTTTCAGCGCTGCCTGCAGGTGCTGCCGGAGCGGTACTCGTCCCTGGAGACCAGCAGGTACTGCTCGGCGCGGGGCTGGAGGAGCCTGCGCGGGAGGGAGGAAGGCTTCGGCTGACCGAAACGGGGAGCGGCCGTGCGCTGCTTCGGTCCGCGCAGCGCTGAGCGCCCCGGACTTCGTGAGGGGAGACGTGTTGATCCTCCGTAATCTCTTTCCAGGCGTGTGCCTCGTTCTTCTCATCCGCGCTGAAAGCCGATTTAAGAATAAATCGCTTAAGCCTTCCGTAGCTCGGCGGCGTTGCGCAGAAGGCTCGTTAACGTGACGGCAATCGCTAACGAGCGTAAGCGTCCAAACACATTAAATGCGTTGCTGCAAAGCGTGGAGCGATAGCGATTCATGGCTTCCGGATGCATTCGTTTCAAATCGAGCTCTTTGCGTTCGGTAGTAAGTTATTTCTGAGGCATAGGGTGATAAATAATTTGATTGTCCACCTGAACTTGGTAAAAACCATTACGTGTAAAGGGTTTAATGTCTTATTGGACCGATTAAACCAAATGTGCCTCGCTTCCTGACCTCCAGGAAGTTGTGCTGTGAGGAAAGTTAAAGGACTGTGGTCAAGCATTCATGTTAAGTTGTTTTCCTTCAATTTAGACTACATTTCACAGAAATAGCCTTTTTGCTTTTTTTTTTTTTTTAACTGTGAGAGAACTAGTGTGGGTATAGCATTCGTCTGTGTGTAATAACATGGAACTTTATATCTAAAAGAGGCATTACAGATTTTGATCTCAACATAGAGCATCGCTCACTTTACGTGTCAGCTTACGTTTCTGTGTACTTTGTCATTTATTATAAATGGCAGCATTTATAAGTGCTTTTTTTCAAGCTCTGTCTAGGCGTGAAAGCCATTGAAATGCATTTGTTGGAGTCATGGTATGAAGGGGCTTCCACTGACCACATTTTCATGCGTAGAAATGAGATGTGTTCAGGGCAAAGGAAAGGGAGCTCAAGAAAGATCACTGCCTTCTGTTATCTTGAAACCAGATTCAGAGAAAGGTGAAGGTGCCCCCTTCAGAAGAGAGCGTGGTGACACGGCAGGGGGCTCTGAGAGCTGCTTCAGGGAGAATCCAGCCCGCAGAGGGGAAGGCTTTGGGGAGGTTTCATTGCAGCTTTTCGTTACTTAAACAAGCTTAGAAACAACATGGAAGCTGATGTTTTACACAGTCTGCTAATGGTAGGACAAAGGGAAATGATTTTAAACTAAAAGCGGGTTTAATGTGGGTTTAAGATTATTTTATACATTGGAAGGAAATTCTTCACTGAGAGCATGGTGAGGCACAGAACACCCAGAGAAGCTGTGGATGTCCCATCCCTGTAAGCATTCAGAGCCTAATTGGATGGTAGGCTGCCTGATCCCGGCGTGGCAGCCCTGTCCACAACAGGTGTGTTGGAACTGGATGACCTTTAAGGTCCCATCTAACCCAAGCCATTCTATGGATGTAAGAAAAACGTTCAGTTAGTGCAGTTAATTATGAATAGGTTGCCTGGGATCTCTCCTAAAGACTTGTCCCTTGGGGGGCCTTGGGTAACCTAATCTGAGGCTCTGCTTTCAGCAAATGAGACAAGTGATCTCCAGATGTCCTTGCCAGCCTGACATTTCCGTTCCACGATTTACTTTGCCAAGCTGTCACAGTTTGCCACAGAGTTTAAACAGGCTCTAGTTTACATGACATCTTCTCCAGCTGTAATAATGCTAATGATTATGAGAACTTGTTAGGAATTACTGACTTGACTGAACTTAAATGTGTAGCCTCTAAATACCTGTTGTCAGAGTATCGTATCTAATAAGTGTACAGTACTGAAAAAGCCCTGTATTTAGCATGGTCAAGTTCAGTCTCTTGAGAATAAAATTCACAATCATCTCATGGTTGTTGTTTGTTGTTTGCTTTTTTTTAACTTGTAATCTCAGCCAGAGATTTTTCAGTTCTTAGATGCCAACTTTTATGTTAGCATTCTGTGACAAAGTTTTAGATGAGTGAGCCACAAGTATGCTATCCCAGATTTGACTTTGAGGGTTACCAGTTCACCTTTTTGACAGGTGCAGTGTTCAGCAGACTTGCTGAGCTGGTGCTGCAGCTGGAAGAAACATGGTACTTTTGTATTCTTATCTCTTTCATTTCTGCATTTGTGTGGTTCAACGGCAGATAAATTTGGGAAACACAGCTAAATAAAAAGTTGTGAAAAACATTGTGAGATTGGCTTTGGTTCACTGCAGTCCAATGAAAAGAACTGCTCTGCATAAACTAGTGTATATATAGCTTTTGGGTTTCATGCTGCGTGTCAGGTGAGATGTGCTCGTTATTTTTAACTCTAGAGGATATGTCTGTTAATTCTCTTTGAGGTGGGACAGCACATGGAGTAAGACATGGTATACAGGTGGTTGTATGGGGAGTGCTCTGTGCTCAGTGGTGCGGGATGTTCCTGCCCATTCTGTGTGAATTCCAGCACACTATAGACCACAGGATTAGCAGTACCAGTACTGTTATCACAGTCCACTCAAATTAAGTCAGACTTCTTGTGTTCAGGGATGTAATACATTCATTTTTCAGGTGTGTGTGTAAATACAGCTTATTGTTTTGTCCTTTGTACTTACAGCCCTTCTGTACTTGAGCCTAGTTTAAAGCAGTTGCATAGTACTGGAGTTGATGCGTGTGCTTCTCTGGAAGTTGCTTAGCTTATCTAACTTAGACAACATAGAATGAAAAGACCATTAAATATTTATGGTCAAAGATTATTGAACTTAGTGTTTATGAAAATCAGAAAATATCATATAGTTTCCAGAATAAAAGTACTACGCCCAAACATGTATCTTTGAAGCTGTTGTTTAAATAGTGGCTTTGTTTGAAGTGATAGGTTATTGTTGAGGATCAGACTTCAAAGTTACACAGCTCTGATCAGTGGCAAAAGTTTTTATAATTCTTAAAGTGTTAATCTTGCACTTCAAAAGGCTATTTGGTAGAAATCAGATGGCTAGAGTAATAATTCTGTTCCACACTGTAATATCTTGGTGTGCAAACACACTTCTTTCTGTAACCAAAAACTTTATTCCTAGTTACGATAGTAAAGAGATCTGTTTTAGAACCCAGGGTAAGTTTAGACTTTCTTTAACTTTTTTCTTATGCCTTCTTTCTGGGACGAATAGTTGGAGTAATGGATCTGTGTTCTATTCTGTGTTTGATTTTTTTTTTTTTTTTTTTTGCTAAGACTTGGCAGTACATGAGGGAATTTTTTGAATGGGAGATGTTTGTGCTCAGTACAAGCAAAATGAGGAGGTTTAATAAAGCCTTTTGTGTGTAAGACTGGTATGGAAAGCAATAGGTAAGCTCCAAGTCAAACTAAAATGTAATGTAAAGTGATGTAACATTAGCTTAACAAGTCACTGTTCGTCAGATAAGTTCTGTCCACTGCTTGTGAAAAGTGATTCCAAATGGTACCAGTTCTGAAGGAGAAATGATTTGCTTAAGAAACACCTGTGAATGTCCACAGGATGACTGTAGCAGCAGGTCAGTCCACAGGCTGGAAAGTCACCCTTCCAGGGTGTGCCACTGTGCTGAAAGGAATGTCTGCTACATCATCATTTGGCTGCTGTTTTAATTAGAAGGATTCTTTCTTTGTGAGCTGCGTCTCACTTCACCTTTTTTTTTTTTTTTTTTTGGCCTTACTGTTTGTGGTTCTGATGTGGAACCATAGGGCAGAGATTGAATGGCTTTAGAGACTTCTGCCCACACTGGTCCCAAGAGACACCTACTTCTGGTGGCCAAGGTGGACTAGTGAGGTAACTGCAAATTATCTCTTAGGCTCCTAAGGAAGGCTGGCATTAGCTTGTGTGTTTTCCTAACCATGCTGAACAGTACCTTTTGCCTGTTTAGCAGCTGTTTCACAATCCACCAGTGTATCTGCTAAAAAGAGAGCAAGAATTTCTAGGAGATGCAGATGTAACTATGAATGGCAAAATGGACATCCAGCTAATTTTAATCTCAGAGAGAACTTCCAAGGTGCCATTACTTGAATACTTTCTTTGTCTCAAGATAGAAGCTGTCTCAGGTGGTTCATTCCCCAGTGCCGTTCCCATGGTGCTCTGTCAAGTGCCACTCATGCAATTATTTGAGAGACTGTGCTAGGTCACTGAAATGGTTTAAGGCAAAACTGTAGCCACAAATAAGGTGATGCTTAAAAACGTGGCCTTACTGACATCTCTGGTAGCACATATTCATGGAAAGAGATGAGTTATGGGCAAGAAGGAGCTCCAACATGATAGCTACTTCTGAGTTCAGTGCTATGTTGGATATTTGCATTCAACTTTCTCAATTTTAGATGCTTAATTTAATCAGTCATCTAAGCTCCTCTGTACCAAAAGACAAGAACTAAGTACCCATGTAAGGTCATTTATTCTGTGTGCCTATTTATGGTGACAAATGAACACATGCTGTTTGATAGCTAGCTTCTAAGCGTCTGAAGTTGGGTTTAGGAGACACTAAGAGGCAAATAACATCACTTCAAGGTTGTCTTATAGTTACTGCATACTTGTAGAATAGTTCACATAAGAATTCATCAAAGAGAACTAGTGCTACATGTGTTTATAACCTTTTTCAGGTAAGGAGGCCTGTAGGTTCACATCTGAAATGTCATTATTACATCGTATCTTTCTGCCATGAGGGGTGGCTTACATGAAAAGTCTTGTTGAGACAATGGTTGTAATACAAAGAACGTTATTTTGTCCGGCAGATAAACTTCATTCTGAGTTAGGCTGAATGTGTTCCACCACTCCCAAAGGCTGAGAATTGTAGATAATTCTGTTCCTGCTACCGTTTGTTAATCTCCCCATTATATTTATGGTGGGAAGTGTAAGTCTTATCTTTTTCTTTTAGGTTGACAATTGCATTTTTCGCGCTCTCTGGTCTGGATATGTTGGATTCCTTAGATGTGGTGAACAAAGATGATATAATAGAATGGATTTATTCCCTTCAGGTCCTTCCCACAGAAGACAGTGAGTGAGTTTTTAGTTTTTTATTTATTGATAATAACTTCTTTACTTTTGCTTTAGTGTATGACTTTTAAAAACAAAGGCAACAAACAAACAAACCTCAAACTTGACTTTAATAATTTCAAATAGAGCTATCTAGCAATTCCTAGAAATAGATCCCTCTTAAGAAGTAAATGTAGTGATGTTTAGTTTTAAGTTCTTTATGTATTTAAAGTGACGCCATGAAATGAAATTCAAGGTAAGACAGTATAAAATAATAATGAGGCTTCACCTTTAAGCATCTCAGAGAAATGTTTCACCTTTTCCCAAAAATAGAAATGTGTGTTGAATAAGCTTTATGGGTCTAGTAATGGTTATATTGACTTCTGTCAATTGTAGCCACACCAGAAGCAGTGAGCTCAGGTATGATTATTTGAAACAGCTGTTGGAAAAGTTGAAGTGTAAGGTTAAAAAGCAAAAAGGATAAATACAGTTCCAGTTTTGAAATGAAAATTCTGTTCTCTGGATCTGTGAGTTTAATTTACCTAAAGCTTTGAGGAGTGATGCTACTGGTGTGACCCAGCCGTTCTCATACAGGAAGGTGCACAATAGCTGTAAGCTGGAGAAGGTGCACACAGGATGTGCCCCTCTACAGGTGATTTTATGGAAGTGGAGGGAAGTAGTATTTCTGGATTTTTTTCAGTGGCAGTGCAGGTGAGTGGCTAATAGCAGCAGAAGAAATGGAAGGGAGGGAGCTGTGCGTGAGACACCCCTGTTTTATGTGAGGTGCATGTTCAGCACTGGTCTTCGAACAGAGGTAATTCCAGGTGCTATTCTATGAAAGGAAAGAACTTTTGTGAAATGAGCATGTGGAAGGCAAGGTTGCCGACCGATGCTTACAGTAATAGATTCCCTTTCTTGTTGTACCAACTTACAAACTACTGGATCCACCCTGGACATTAGCTCTAATAGAGTTTTGTTGGTTTTTTTTCTCATGTTGTATTCTGAGACAGATTACAGAAAACTGGGGTTTGGGATCACATAATCTTTTCCACAGTGCTTTTAATCACGAGAAGGCTTTTGTCCCTTAGTGTTCGAATTATTTTTTCCAGGGTGAACATGCTTTATTTTTAGGAGTTGAATAGTTTCTGGTGTGTCCCAGCCTTCAGAAAGAACCATGAAACTTGCAAGAAAAGAAATTAGAATAGGGTTTTTTTTTGTTAGTTTGTTTGTGTAATTTGTTTTTGATAGTAAATAATAATTCTCATAACGTTTGAGGTTTTTCTACCTAGCTGATATCGGGGGTACTCTTGTTGCCTAAAGTCTTCTAGGAAGGTCAGTGTAACTCCTAGAGAAAACACTGACTCTAACAGTCCAGGAAAGATACGTTGTTGTTTTTTTTCTTTAGTGTTTAACAAAGTGTAAAATTACAGGGCAGTAGCTTTGAGGAGGATACCATAGCCACACCATTCTGTGCTTTTAAATATGTCTATTTTTCTACAGAAGACCAAACTTCCCTCCTGTCCTCTATTTATCTGTCCATCAGTTTATAAGGAATCTAATCTCAGGCTTTCTTGCTTTTGCTGATTACAGTGCTCTATAAGATCACTTCATCACTGAAGTTTCCACATTATTTTTATACCATTTCTATGTGATGTGATGGATAATAGATTATGTAAAATTGAAGTAATAGCAACAACGAATTGGATACTGAATGACCGAATATTCAGTATGGGAGTACATTATCTCTTGTAATAAGTACCTTCGATAACATGTATTGATCGTCTGTGTTGATTTGTTTTAATCCTAGGTGTGTGCAGTATTTGTTATTGGACAGCCTCCTAACAGTAGAACCCTAACTTTCTGTTTTAGCCTCTTTGAGAACAAAAATAGCTAAATTTTGGTAGGCTGCAGCACCAGAGCTTTTGATTTCAAAGTTTTTGTCCGTCTCTATTTAATGACAGCTAGCTGTTGCATCAGAAATCTTTCCCAGTAACAAAAAAGAAAAAAAAAAAAAGAAAATATAGTTTTAAAGAGATACTGTACTGCATGGGAAAAGCTGATCTTTAAATGTTTTAATTATAACATTATTTAATTATGTAATTTATAGAGTACAAACTCCAGTGACCTTAAGATTATTGGCAAAACATCTGATTGCTGCTAAAGTAGTGAATAAATTGCTTCTTTGCTCTGCTTATGTGCACAGCTTTTTCTTCACCTCATTTGCCATCTCTTCGTCAGTCTGCCTGTCCTCTTGTGCAAAAGGAGGATGTGAGTGAGTGTCTGAGTGGATGTGTAGGAATGTTACAGATCTTGGTAGAAAGTTCAGAATTTGTTGTGTAAGAAGACTTAGTTTAAATCTTACAACATACATGATATTTTTAAGTAGTATAATTTTATTTATTGGTATGTGATATGCCTGGTGGCTAAGGAAAGCTTCAGTTTCTAGTCTTCAATTTTTTTTACATGGAACTAAAGCTTATTAATGCAAAATGGTAAGATCTTGATCTTGCTGACTTGAGAGCAAACACTTCCTTTGTGAATCCAATTGAAATGTACTACAGAAAGCTGAAGATTAAGCTCTGTCACAGTAAACTACATTCTTTTGTGGCTTTGCTGTAGAAACAAATGGTTCGTGTGGCTCCTCTGAAACAGGAGGTGCATCCCAGTGAAGTCCTTTAGGTACTGATTTCAGCTCAGATGTTTTAGAAACTGTCTCAGTACCAGTTAGAAGGTGAGAGTGGTATGTCACACATTATAACTGGCCCTCACATAGAAACTTACCATTATTAGTTGATTGTTTGTCTTCTATAATTGTCAAAATAGGTTGACATTGTAGCTGTAGATTTTGGCAATTTTACTTCTCCTTCACATGTAGCAAGTGTTCTGCTTTTTTGTTGTTTGTTTGTGTTCATTTCATTCACATCACTGTTTTCTTTTAGAAAGAAGTTGAAATCTGGAAAGTGTTTTTTTCTTTTTTCTTTTTTTTTTTTTTTCAGGGTGGATGGGGAAGGGCCTCTTATGAGCATTATCAGGAATTATGTATTTGGACTAAGACATACTTCTTGAAGTACTAATGAAATTGTAAAAGGATTGACAAAAGACTTAATTTTAAGCTACTTGTTCTCATCAGATTTGTGTTCTGTCAGGGTGATTTTTCCTTCTCATAAAACAGGATCTAGACAGAATGTCAGATTTATTTTAGCTATCTTAAAGTGGAGCTCTTCTCAACATGAGAAAGTTGTAACCTGGTATCTTGTATGTTTAAAATCCATATTTAAAACCCATCCGGCACTTCTGAGAGATTGCGAATCCAGAGCTTTGGACTCTATGGTCTAATTACAAACAGGCAGTGTAGACACAGTTCTTTGGTCGTAATCATGCTCTGTCCTGCTATGTAGCAGCACAGGTGCTTGTCTGATTCAACCTGGAAGGTGATGTAATGTGTTGAAGCATCAGAATTGTTTATGTTTGCCTTTAGCTGGGTATGCTGACTGTCTTCAGCTACCTAAAACTGCAATTTCTTGCTTTGTATTTTAAGATTGTAAAGGTGTCTAAGATTGACGATGTGAATGAGAAGAACAAATAGTAAAATGTGCCACTCTTTTCAGCTGAGGCTGATCGTAGAAGATAAATAATAAAAGTGTCCCTTCTGTAAAAAGAGAGCTCCTAGCTCTTAGAATAAGTCACCTCTGGTCATCACTTGGAGCTCCCACGTTGTAAGGACTTTCTGACCTATACATACTTACATGATATAGTTTTCCTCAAGGTAGAATCTCAGTTCCTTATGTAAATGTGGAGTCTTTTGGTTTAGGAAAATTGTTAAATGTGTTTAGTTGTGTTGTCACATATGAAATCTTTATCCAGGTGTTTGTTTGTTTTTTTTTTGCTTAGCTTGTAACAGGCACTGCATTCACTGATGTAAAATTTAGTAAGTTGTTTCTCTGTCCTGGCTATTTAATCAAGCATTCTTAACTCTGGAAGTGAACATTAGGTGGTACCATTTCTTAACTGCAGTTAGGCTCAGTGCTTCACCTGATGGTCACAGGTTTGGACTGATCAATGCAGCAACTTTTTACAAAACACGTAAATTATGATTCACTGCTGTTAATTAGAGTGTGTTTCATTTTTAATTCTGCTTCTGTTACTGACTGGCTATTTGCAGCTTAAGGAAGAATTTGATTAGCATAACTAACCTATTTCATAAGATCAGAAATGCAAGTAGTTTTAATTTTTGAGAGGAGGAGGCTGAGGGGAGACATCATTGTACTCTACAACTTCCTGAAGGGAGGCTGTGGTGAGGAGGGGTTTGGCCTCTTCTCCCAGGCAACAAACAGGACCTGAGGAAATGGCCACAAGTTGTCCCAGAGGAGGTTTAAATTGGATATAAGGAAAAACTTTTTCTCCAGGGAGGTGGTGAACTCACCATCCCTGACAGTGTTCAGAAGGCATCTGCATGAGGAGCTACAAGATACAGTTTAGTAGCTTGTAGTAGAAATGGTAACAAGTGGATGGTCCTGTAGGTTCTTTCCAACCTTGTGATTCTATTATTCTAATTCTGTGATTCTGTTGAAGTTGTAGAATCAGCTTTGGAGTCAGTGAGATGTTGTGCTTAAACTGAAAGACAGTGTTTTTTCCATCATTTCCCTTCAGTTTCCGTTTGGTTCAGAACTTGTATGTGCAACAGGAAGCTAAAACAATTGAGATGATGTCAGTGTAGCAGAGTTACCTGCATAGAAATGATCTGTTTTCACTTTCCATTTGACACTTCCTCTTATCAGCTCAGCATTGTATTTTCTTAGTTTAAGAATTGCAACTGTAAATTTAGCATACATTTGTAGTCTTGAAGCTGTAAGAAGAATCTGTTCTGTCCACATTCATGACAATGATCTATGTTTTTTTTTTAATTTGGAAGAGGAGATGTAATTTCACTTTAGAGATTACACAACAGTAAGGACACTGAAAAGTCAAACCACTGTTTTTCTCCTAGAAGCCAGTGTGTAAAGCCTGGGACTGGAGACCAAAAGCAACTGGTAAAAATGGTCAAACAAAATTTTAGATCAGTGACAGCAGTACAGTTTAAAATCCAGCATTTGAATATTACCCATACTGGTTTTCAGTTGGTAATAGTTTGGTGGTACAATAGAAGTTTTGAAACAACACAGAAAATCCAAACTGCTGAAGAGGGTAATAGCTTCTGATTTCCTTCAAGTAGTTTGTTTTTTATTTTGTCTTCTAACTCTCTAACTTAAAAAGCCAGTGAAGGTAACTCACCATCAGCAACTGTCCCCGGGTTTCATTCTACCATCATAATGTGTTCAGGATAAGGATCAGTCTTTCCAGGCTGAATTATTCCATCCAGCAGCTAGAGTCTGAGTTCTCTTTGCAAAGCTGTCCTAATTGTAGCATGACTTCCTTTGCAGCAGGTTACATGTCAGCAGGGTGAAAACTCTATTCTGGATTAAGGTTTTCCATATTTGTGCCATTTCAAAGTGTACTTCATAGTTTACATAAGCATATTTGGCACAAGTTAGATTTTACTGAAAAGGGCTGTCAATGATTTATGGGCTGGTTTGGTTCGGTTCTGTGACTGATGGGCCAAGGGGACCCATGGATCCATGCCTCAGGAAGGGGGAAGGAAGAGAAAGAGAAAGGGTAGGGAGATGGGCCTAAAAACAAAACAGTGGCAGAGATCTGAGGAGGAAAGCTGATTTACTAAATGCGATATTGGAATGCAAAATAATACTATATAATATAATATAATTGGAATTGAAGCTAATAAATCAAGTGGAGAGAGAGAGAGTGTGTCTGAAACTAAAGGCCTTACTCTGAAGCTGAAGGCGAGACAGCTAGGGTGCCTCCAGTGCTGAGGTGACCAGCAAAAAAAGGGAGGTCTCAGGACTTGCATGTGGTTTTATCTTTCTCTCTGAGTGGAAAATGGGATCACAAGTCCTCTGGGGTATGTTGTTCTTCTCTTCTGAGAACCAGGTACCTGGAAATTCAGCAGTCCAGGGAACTGGAGCATTAACTCTTTAACTCCCAGTGCCTTATATGATGTTATGCTGTGGAATATTGATAATAAAAAACATAAAGCTAAGACGAGATGAGATATGAATGACAATTTCTTCCACTCTGTTTCCTAGGAATTCTATTAAGAAACAGGAATTCTAGTTCTCCCCTTCCAGAGGTATTTGTGAGGTGTTATTTTTCAAATTGTGCTGCATTTTGGGTGCCAGACTTTGGGACCGTAGATTATTCTTTCAGAGTAGTACTTACCGTGCTTTTCAGAACCTTTTGCAACATGGAACAGGCTGAGTGTACCCTCAGCAAGTTTGCTGGTGACACCAAGCTGTGTGGTGCACTTGACACTGTAGAAGGAAGGAATACCATACAGAGGGACCTGGACGGGCTTGAGAAGTGGACCCATGAGAACTTAATGAAATTCAGTAAGGCCAAGTGCAAGGTGTAGTACTTGGGTTGGGGCAGTCCCAGATGTGTGTACTGATTGGGAAAATAACTCATTGAGAGCAGCCCTGCAGAGAAGGGCTTGGGATTCTGGTGGGCAGAAAGTTGGGTGTGAACCAACAGGGCATGCTTGCAGCCCAGGCATCCAACAGTATCTTGGACTGCATCAACAGGGGGTGGCAACAGGATGAGGGAAATGATTGTCCCTCTCTACATGATAAGTTACACCATAACTGGTAGACAACATTGCATAGTGAACTTTTTTAGGACTTCCAGCTGTTGTCCAGTTACGTAGGTCACTCTGAAAGTAATGTCTCCTGTTTATTTTCATGGAAACTACAACGGATGAAAAGGACACAATAACACTGGCTGACAGAGCAAAATTCTCAGCTACTAAATACTGCTTTTCAACATGGTCACCACCAAGCATTTTCACCAGTGATGGACAAGAGCCTGCATGCCACACTTATAAAAATGTGCACCAGCAGAGTTGACACACTCTTGCCATCTCCACTGCTGAAATGCACCACCTGCTACCTCACCATGCTGACAGACACTGTTTGAACACCATAACTGTTCAGCAAGTGCCTATGAACATCAGTGCATGAGACTCTTCTTCCCATGGAGGAATTAATTTAGACACCTTTTCTTCATATATACTTCCATGTCAGATGGCATTTTGTAGTGCTGCTCCTCCGCTTCCATGTGTCACAGCAACAAAATGTGACAGGGTATTGGAGGGAAAATGCAACCACCAGCATCCACTTCTGAAGTTGTGAGCCAACATAATGAAATGGAAGGCATTACTTTTGGAGCAGCCATTGTAGTAGGGTGGGTATTTCCCTAATCTCCATGAGGTTTTTTGGATCCAGTACTGGAGGAAAAAAAAAAAGACAGCAACGCCGAGAGAATTTAAGAACACTTGTGTGCTGTGGAACCACAGTCATTTTACTGCAGACTTTTACTTCCGGACTCTGAGGAGTAAAGAAACAGAGTACTTGCTGTGCAGAAGCTGTACAGTTCAATTGCACTAAACTGTAATTGGTGCTAAAAAGTGTTTGTCACACACTTCTGTGTACTGTGTGCCTAGGTTTTCTGACACATTTAAAAGATCATGCTGGAATTAGTAGAGATGTTTGTAGTGAAAATATTCTTGTTCCTGTGTTTTGAATGAAGGGGAAGAATGGCCCAATTAAGAAAAATTGCTGTTCACCTTCTTTAACTGTATCACTCAAACTGTAAGAATCAGCACTAGCTTGAAACTGTGGATGGTGTGTTTGTCCTTGTACGTGTTACCAAGTGTCATAGAACAATTCTACTTGCAAAAAGTGGATATTGACAGTATGTCAGGGAAGGAAAGATTGAATTAACTTGGGGCATTCTTCCAGGGACCTGATCTTTTTGTTTTTCCTCAACTCATGAGAGACTGGAAGAAAATTCTCTGCTGATTTGGATAGTGTATCTCTACTAAAGTGTTAAAAAAAAAATTAAAAAAAATTTAAAAAATCTGTTGCTTGGGGTTTTTGGTTTTTTTTTTGTTTGTTTTTTTTTTTGTTTGTTTGTTTGTTTTGCACTTGGTTGGTTTGTTGTTTCCTTTTTGCTGTTGTTTGTACTAATCAGAATGGTAATAGACTGAAATTGGGAGCAAATGCTCATGTACTGTGAATGATGTTAAACTAACAGATCTTAATTTTGAATAGGGGATTATGTTTGATAGTGAATGCTTCAGCAAAACAAACTAGTTGAGTCTTTATTTTTCTGTCTTTTCCAGGGTCAAACTTGAATCGCTGTGGATTCAGAGGCTCTTCATATTTAGGGATGCCATTCAATCCCTCCAAGGTCAGTTACCTGTGTTTGGAGAGGCCCTTTTTCGATTAGGCTGTAAGTTATCTTGCGTCTTTTTTATAATAATAACTGAAGAATTACAGAATATCTTGAAAGTAGGGTGTTTAAGTACCGTTAATACATTGAAATGTTTGCAGTGCTTTTAAGAATCATGCACTGCTACTAAAATGGTGATGCTTGTGTTTCAAGGATGTTGAAAAATTAAAGTAAAAGTTGTGGTTTGGTCAGAAAAGCAGAGAACACTTTTCTTAGATGAGTAGGAAAATTTCTCTAGGTATCAGCTATCAGGTAAAGAAGGGCAGATAAAGTCAACTTTAAGTGGTGCAGGATGTGTCAGTCTTTTTCCTGTGATTATGCATGGATATTTAATTGCCCCTGTTATCCATTCAAAGGTAGAAAAGGCTCTGTTCATCCCAGCCTGCCAATCACTATAAGAGAACGATGCTTTGTAGCCCATGGTACTGAAGTTCAAGCACGTTAAGTCTGTATAAATAAAATGAAAGTACCCTTGTTGCAGGGTAGAAAAGAGGCAAGCAGAAGCTGAGCAGTGATACAGAAGGTCTGGTATAGTTGGAAGGGGGTTGTATGTGCCATTGTGCAGGAAAAACTTGAAAGAAGAGAGCTATTTTTTATATTGTGCTTGGGAATAAAGAATTGAATTTCTCTGAAGAGCGTGTGAAAAACCTGAAAGAGCATTGACTTATAAATATTTTATTTTACTGTTATTTAAGATAGTCACTTGCTGAATTTATCCTACAGCATGAATTTGAGAACAAAAGTAGACATACTCATTGTATACTTAGGACTATTGTTGATTGTGGAAATGCTTGGATTAGCTCAAGTGTGAGGTGTGTTCTGACCTGATTTTTATTCACTCTATGCAGCATAACTTCATGAATCTGAGTAGCCTGTTTGAGTGTTCATCTACTCCAGCACACCAATACCTTTTAACTCTTTTTGCATTGTAAGTCTGTCAGATACATATAGTAGCGATTTTCACAAGTCATGCTTTGTAACAAGGGAAAAATAATTGCAGAGAGAGTTTTTACATCTCAACACAAGGTAGTACAGCACCATGTGACAGGCAAGGTCATCTGCCTCTTGATTTGTTTTGATATTTATTTCATTTTACACTGATGTCTGCAGTGAGTAAGGTGAATTAATCCTCTTGTTTTAATTGGCATTAGTCTCAGTAGCAATCTTATAGACTACTGAGTTGAAGGGAAGGAGTATCCCAAGTCACAGAATATCCCATGTACAGGTATTGATCCTCAAAAGGATCACTGAGTCCAATTACTGCCTTTATCCACAGTTCAAACCCTGTATCAAAGAACATTGTCTGGAGCCTGTTTCAATGCCTGACGAATCTCTGGTGAAGAACCTTCTCCTCACCCCCATCATGACCTTCTCCTGACACAGTTCTGTGGCATTTCCTTGGACCCTGTTGCTGCCACTGGAGAGCAGAGCTCAGCACCACCCCTTCACTCCCTGTTAGGAACTGTAGGCCCCCTTGTGGCCTCCTCTCAGTCTCCTCTGCTCTGGGTTGAACAAAGCAAAGGACATCAGTCACTCTTCATATATCTTACCCTTTAGACTCTTCTTGATCCTCATAGCCGTCTACAAGCACTCCTTATTAGTTTTATCTCTGTCTTATTTTGTGATGCCCAAATCTCCGTGCAATGCTCAGTGTGAGGCCACTGCACCAGCATGGAGCAGAGTGTAGCAGTCCTTTCTCACCCCTGCTGGCAGTGGTGATGAACCCCAGGGTGTGGTTGGACATTTTGGTTCCCAGGGCATGCTTCTGTCTCAGATTCAGCTTGCTGTCAACCAGAACACCCAGATTCCTTTCTGTGAGACTGCTTTCCAGTCTCTCATTCTCTAGTCTTTATGTACAGTGAAGATTGTCCTGTCCCAGGTGCAGAGTTCGCAATGACTCTTGTTAAACTGCACATGGCTGGTTATTACCCAGCTCTCTAGTTGGTCAAGATTTCTCTGCAAGGCCTTCAAGGAGATTCAGCAGCACCTCTCATTTTAGTGTCACCCACAGACTGACAGTATATTTTCAAGAATGGAGCCCTGTGGAACCCCACTGGTGACTAGCTGCCAGCCTGATATAAGCACATTTACCCCCATTATAACCCCTTTGTGCCTGATCTTCCACCCTGTTGTTAACCCATGGTTTTTGGATTTTGTATCTGTAAACTGGACATTCTGTCCAGAATTATACTGTTTTATGTTGTGCTTTCATTGTGATATAGCAGCATCACAAAATGAATAAAGACATAACTTTACCAGACCGAGACCATAAAAATGCTCTGTCACATTTTGTCAAAGGTTGGAGTCAATGTAGTACATGAACTAACGCATGTGTTTTGTAGCCTTTTTGAAGTCCTCCCTAATGCATAAGGCTGGATGGATCAGTTCTGTATATAATTCTGAGATCTTACATAGCTTTGCATGCCTCAGACTTAAAATTCTCTTTTCAGGGAATGTGTTGCAGACCATCCTTCTCATAAGGTGTTAGCCAGCCTAATAGAGAACAAAGGAGAGGGGTCATGTAACTTGAGGAAATCAGTTACAAGTTTGTTCATTATGTCTGGAAAAGCATTTCCAGATAGTTGTGCATTCTTTTAAAACATTGAATCTCTACTGATAGTACCTTGTTATTGTGTCTGCATTGAAGGAAGACGATTTGATTGATGTGTTGGCATAGAAAGCTTTGAATTCCTTATTCGTTATTTTAAATGGTTGTAAGCATTTTGAGCTTGCATTGGCGGTTACTTACTACATGCCACTATAGTGGTTTCATTTTTGAACTCTGCAAAGTTGTCATACAGGAGGTAGCCAGATCTCTCTTGAAGCTATGAACCTTACAAGGTAATATAAAAGAATCAAGACATACCTTAAATTCTCTCAGCTTCACTAGATGTTTTCAGGATGGCTCTTTTTGTTCTTTTAGTGTTTGATGGCGGTGTCTCTGCAACTCTTTGCAATGGCAAGAAAAATAAAGCAAAAACTTGACCAAGTCACTGCGCTATCTTAAAAATCTTCCACTTAACTCAAAAAGCTGCTTTTTAAGAATGATGCTTTTATCACTGCATTTAAACATGAATCATTTGGAATTAGATTTTTTTTCTAAGGTTCTTTATTTTCTCAGATGTGATTTTACTGAATTTAAACAAGCTCTTGAAAATAGGGCTTCTTACAGTTTCAGGTGGATCTAGATCTTTTCAAACTGTTAAAATGATACATGTCAGTTCTAGGGGCTAGACTGAAAGGCAATACCTGGAGCTTTTTATAACACTGAGGTAAATGGCATATGCTTTCACTTGGAGAAAAATGAAAAAAGATCTATTTTGTCTTTTTTAGGCCAAAATGATCCATATTTGTATCACTGATGGCAAGCGAGAAGAAATCTTGATAAGTCAGTAGGAATATGTTTTGTAGCTCTTTTTATGATGTTTGGAAAGATCTTGCCTGTGTTTTCACAGCAGAAAATGAGTCTTTAAGACTGTTGGTGACCATGAGATAAGTGTAAATAGCTGTTCTGAATAATGTGCTGTGGATCTTTATCACGTCACTGAACCAGATTTGAATGTTTGAAAGCTTTTCATCTTTAAGTGTTAATTCTTCTGAGGGAGACTTTGTATTGTGGAGACCATGATGGTAAGTCATTCAGAGATAGACAATTCTTCTCCACTCTAAGAGCCAAGTTAGTGTTTCCACTGTGTCATAAAAACTGCAGTTATCACAAAACCTGAGTTGCATAGATGACCTGTTTGTACTCCTGTTGTTTTCTCACAGTATGTCTGCACTAGCGTTTTAATTCAGATCAGCAGAGATTGTCACAACTGCGCTTCAATGTGTTCACTCCATAGGAGTAATACACACCAACTGAGCTCCTTTAGAATGAATGTTGACTTGCAAACACATCCCAAATGCACTTAGTGATCAAAGAAGCCAAACTACAGCTGGCCCGAATTGTGCAGTGAATGCGACGTGAGACAGCAACACTGAATGTTGCTCTGCATTATTCTGTGATGTGGTTATAGCCTTAGTGGGCTAAATGTGTTTTTGCTGGTGCTATTTTTTGAGAAGTAACTGCTATCATTCTTAAAATCAGTTTCTTTTTCTTTGTCCTGGGACTATGAAGGTCACAACTTCTGGACTTATGAAGGTCACGGTTTCTGGTGGTGACAGAAACATTACTTTTGTGCTGAGGATGGTAGTTTGCTTAGTTGCTGCTGCTGTTACATTGGTTTGTAGTTCTACTGAGTCAAAATAGCTGTATTTCAGTAGACTTTATTTGTAGATCTTAAGAAGAACTTCCTTTTCTCAAATCTCAACATACTCATGCACCATGCTTTGACTTTAGTGTCTTTAGACATAGGTCAGGCTGTTAAAAAGGTCTGACTGACTTTATTCTTCGTTGCAAAGACAGTGTAGTAACACTTCCATCCATCCATGGAAGTTTTAGAGTTACTAGCAGTTATCTCATGAAACCTTTGAGACATGCTCTGGTCTTTACTTCAGAGGAGGCATTGCAGTCCTAATTTGTGTTAGCAAGTTGTCATAGGGCTGGTTTCTTCAAGTTCTATGAATTCTCATCTTTTACCTCTTTAAATGGGAAAAAAAAAAAAAAGGTACTATTTTATTGGAATGAGGGGAGCCTTTGGTTGATTAGTTTTACTTCTCTCTTCTCCTGAAATTTCCAGTACTTCTGATTGATGTCCTGTCAGATACATCTTTTATTTTGACTGTTTCATTACTGTATGAAGCATGCATTGGTTTGTATAGGGACAAAACCAAATGTAATGAGTAGAATCACAATGAGCTTAAAATTATTATGTGGATTCTAGAAGATAAAGTGAGTTTCAGTACATTTAAAAAGATTGAATAACTATGGTTAGGGAACAGGTTGCATTAATTTTCTGGTGAATATTTATGCTTGTTTTGTATTTTACAATAATCGTCTGTTGGGAACAAGCATCTGTTAGGCTATCAAAAGCTCAGAAAATCTTACCATAATTTTGCATATGAAACTCCATCTTGGCTTTTGCCAGTATGCCTTCTGGTAATTCCTGGATGATCTTGTATTTGATTCTGATTCACCTGTTTCTGGTTCAAATTTATTGTAGTATTAGCTGCATTTATTGGGATTTTTGGCAGAAGGCAAGTGTACTCTTTTGGACTCTCTATCACTTCCATTGACTTTTATTAATTGCATACCAAAATATCTACCAGTATCCCAATTTACTGTGCACATAATTGTATCATTTGTCACAAGATAATCCTGTTCTGAAGGAAAACTATTCCTTGTAAAGGTAATTGTGTTACCTACTAGCATCTGTCCTTGAGAGCACCTCCCTAATTCCATATAATGACAGTTGGAAATTAGGCACATCAGCAGTCTTTTCTGCCTTACTTGTACGTGATTGTTTGTGTGGATGTAGAATTTGAACTTCATGCAGATGCTGAAGTGATTGATACAGTTTTGAGGAGAGGATGGTATAATTTAGTTTTAAGACTATACTATATACGTGCTTGTAGCATTTTTTCTGCAGCCTGTTTCCACTGCTGTGAATGAAAATAAGGACCCAGTTATTTAAACATAGGTAGGTTACCAGAGCTCTACAGGGAATATGGAACTAATGTGTTTATAGAAAAGTGTGAATGAGGAATTTTCAATTATTTTATGTAGATACTATGTGAAAAAATCACTACTTAAAGAAAATTATTGAAAACAACTGATGCCTTAGAAAATTTCCCCAATATCCGAGCACATTTGTATTAGCAGTTCTTGGTAGAATTTTCATGAGACTTGTTTTAAAAAGCGAAGTCAGAATATCTTTAGAATAAACCTGACTTGCTTATTAAATATAGTCTTCCTCTAGAAATAATATTTTCAAAAGTAAAGCTGAACTGTTTCACAGTATCTGTTGCTGTTCACTTACTCGTGATGTCAGCACTGCTGTGAAGGTGGGCTAGCTGTATGGACAGTAAACAGCGCAGTGGTGAACAGTTAACATGGGTTTGTGAGCTCTATACACTACATTGTTAGAAATGAACACAGGGATCTTCTGCACTTCCCCTACTCCATGTTATTCTAAGTAAGGAGAAATTACTTGTTCATCTCATTACAATTTTAACTTCAATTATACAGATGTTTGGAAGCTTAGTTTTCCTCGTAGTTGCTGACTGGAACTGCTAGGATGTTTTTTGGCACTCGGTCATAGTAGCAAACGACCTTTTAAAGTATTTCTCATCTGCTGCTGCATGTCTCATATTTTACTTGGCAAAATTTGAGCAGTTTTAACTACAGAGCTGCAACACCGAAAATCCTTTCATTTTCAGAACTGGGTTTTTGGATTAGATACCTCCTTTGCTTAGAAGTAAATTTACCAACTGCTTTAAACTAAAAACTTGTTTTGTGTCAAAGCAAGTCTGTGTTATTCTATATATATGGATTTTTTTTAGCCGATTTTTATAGTTGAAATAAAGCTAATGCATGACAAATATTAGGCTCCTAATACTGCAGATCTTATGGACGAGATATTCTGAAGAGAAGATTTGGGGTTCTGTTAGTTTAGAATGTGTAAATTGATATGGTAAGCCAACTTGCTACTCCTGGGAGTGCATCCTGTTGTCTGTTGAAGTTAGAAAAATTTCATGATTACAGTAGTTCTCAAAGCGGTTTGAGTGCACAACTGTCCTCCATCATTGGGATGCCTTGTGTTGAAGCGTGTCTGAGGCTGGAACATGTCTCCTACAAGGAGAGGCTGGAAGATCTGTGGATGTTCAGCACAAATGGATGCGTACAAATAAGAGAAAGGAAAGTGCAAAAGAGGGCAGAGCCATACTCTTGGCAGTGGTGTCCAGTGCCACAATGAGAGTCAGCGGTGACAAACTGAAACAGGAGGTCATTTCTGACCATCAGGAAGCACTTCTGTGTTGTTTGGGTGACAGAGCCCTGGCACGGTTTTCCCAGAGAGACTGTGTAGCCTCCTCCTTCAAGATCTCCAAAAGCTGACTAAATGTGTTCGTGGACACCCTGTTCAAGGTGTCCTTGCTTGAGCAGTGCTTTGACTGGATGCATGCAGAGGTCCCTGCCGGCATCGGCCATGCTGTGATTCTGTGACTGTGGGATGTGGGGGTCATCAGAGAGTGATGGGAGTGCTGACACCTCAAGGACAGAAGGCTCTGTTGAGGCAAACTGTAATTTGAAAATTGCTTGTTGTGGCTGCTCAGTATAGAAATAGATTTTGTCATGTTGAAAAACAAAAACAAACAAAATAATAGTTGCAGAATGAACAGGCCTAAGTAACCAAAGCCATCTTGTTAATTGTGGTCTGTGTTGTCATGCAGTGGTGCAATCCAGGATGTAATTACATCTCTGACTAAAATAAAAACTGTAGCCCAGCTGTCTTATTGTTTCCTGTCCCTTATTTTGTTTTTTATACTATGTCATTATTTAACTTTCATTTAATCTTCTAAGTTGACTTTATTTGCTTGGTAAATACTTTGCTTAAGCTCTGACTACTGTTTTAAAGTAGAGATGAA
Source organism: Callipepla californica brunnescens (assembly GCA_023055505.1). NCBI lineage: Eukaryota > Metazoa > Chordata > Aves > Galliformes > Odontophoridae > Callipepla > Callipepla californica. The sequence goes on along the minus strand of JALIRH010000009.1, from coordinate 15,170,853 downwards.
AGTAGGTGAGGTGTTAACTTGTTATTGCTTCAGGTGACAGAAGGATTGAAAGTAATCCCCTGCACTGCTTTCATCTTGTAGGTCATTAGATTCTAAAATCTGTGTAGTGGAGACCTCCAGAGATCTGGCTCTTTTAATACTCAGCTTACCCAAATGCAAGGAAGCTAATGTCCAGTAGTGTGTCAAGATAAACTCTGATGTAGTTGATATGCTTAATTCTTGAATATTCAGTGTTACCCTTTGCAAAGATCTTATCCCAGCTTTCATACTGACCTACTGATGAGGAGGCAGAACTGTGCAGTAGCTTGATTCGACTCAGAAAAGTTGAATGGAATTCCTTCAGTTTAAGCCTTATATCAGTAAAGAGAAATTAACTCTGTTTTCCTTTTTTTCTTTTCTTTTGTCCTTTTTTTTTTTTTTGCTTTTTTTTTTTTTCAGTTGGGTGTCTGGCAAACAGAAGTTATGATGCTTCAGCCTTTTATTTCTTGCTTTTTTTTTCTAGGGTTCAGATGTATCTCATCCATATGATAGTGGGCACATAGCAATGACTTACACAGGTCTGTCGTGTCTGGTTATTCTTGGAGATGATTTAAGTCGAGTAAATAAAGATGCGTTACTGGCAGGACTGAGAGCTCTCCAGCTGGAGGATGGAAGGTAAAAGACATTTTACAACTCTTTGGAAGGTCAATATTAAGCCTAGGTCTGGAGTGAGGCATGATAAACTTGATTCCTCTCTCCACTAGTAGGCACTTCGGTGGAGGTCAGTAAGAGGACACCTGATAGCGCACAGGTCCAAACGGTATTTTGTGTCTAGATTTGTTTTTCATATTTAACATTATAAAGTCTGCTTACAACTGTGGATATTTACTATTGAAAAGTTAATTGATCTTAGGGATAGCACATTTTGTGCTGTGTCTTTCAGGTAGGTGAGGTTTTCAGTATTCAGATTCTGGCTTGTTTTGTTTTTTGTAATGACGTGGAGCACTGTTAAGATGATGTTTGCACTGCTTTGTGGAATGATGAACTTAACTCAGCTTTCAGAGATTTGGGATAACAATACATAGGATGAATTAGCCTAAATTTTAATTACACATAGGAGTATAATATTAGTAAATTTTATTGTGAGATACATCTAGTTCTGTTTGCTTTTTTTTTGGTTTTTTTTTGAGTAGTAGCAGGTGTTAGTGCAGACTGAAGTAGATAGATAATGAAAACTTCTGCTAGGAGGCATAACCTGTTCTTGTTGAGAAATTTTACTGAGTATCATTTTTGAAAGAATATTTAAGAAGTGCAGAGTTATAGAAATCTTTGTAATGGAACTGTCTTACTTCACCATGAAACCACTACTTTCAGAGCAGCTCTCATTTATATACAGATACAGCTGTGTAGTTGTATGTGTTTACACGTCTCTGTTTGTTGGTCTGCCTTAGCTGGCATTTCTTCAAGCACCTGGAGGTGCCTGTTCCATTTCTCTGAGTATTCCTGTTATAGATATTGGACCATTTTTGTTGTTGAAGTACGTCCAAAAGACGGAGTGATGGATGAGGTGCTCCCAACACTAGTATTTTGAAGCAATTGCTTGCCATATTGCCTGATTACAGTAATAAGCTGCATGCAATTAACTTCAGCATATTTGTGACACATATGGTTTTAATGTGTATACTGATAACTCTTACATTTGATGCTGTTTTTCATTCTCCATGCTAAAGAGAGCCAGCTTGACCCCAGAAGAAATGGAAGTTCTTCACATATCTCTGGTGTAGAACTGTGGGTAGGAGTGAACTTCTAGTGTAGTACACACTTTGATACCTATGAAAAGCACTTTTAGTGGGAAAGGATGAGCAGAGACACTGGATATCTGGCCCAGATGGAAACATCAAGTAAACTGAGTGAAGGAAAGAATTTTTCTAGGTGTTACCCTACTGTAAGTATTCTAGGCTCAGGTTTAGTTTCTTATCTTATAGTAAATAAGAGGTTTATAAGTATTACAAACTTCACATTTATATATATGTGTTGGCTGAATGTGATCTGAAGTATTTGGATAACCTCCAGTGCACTTGTCTCCAAAGTACGGGATGAAGTTGTGCTACAATACGTGTACATCTTTAGAAGTGTCGTAGTTCCTCCAGAACCATATCTAAGTCTTTGCCCTATCCATAGAGTATCCAAAGAGCAGCAGCATTCATCCCCATGTGAGCTGCAGAGGAGATGGCCTGACACCACTGGGGTTAATAGAGAATAATGCATCTCCTAATATATTGGAGGCTTTCCTTTGCAGCAAGATGATAGACTACATAACTGGATCCTGGGGACAAAGGAAGAGTGTCTTATTGGTCTTCAAAGTCTGTCTTCAGAGTCAGAAGTACCTTTAGTATTATTATTACTATTTCAAGAGATCTGATAGAAGACCCATTAAAATACGTTTTTTTGTTGTTATTGTTCTGGTTTCTTGCTGTGGTTTAACTCTTAAAATATCTGACCTATCTCTTTGAGCAAAACAGAAGCTAGGCAGTTACACATCACACACCCGTGTTCTTTTTAAGAATCTCAGGAGGCAGTGATTATACAGTAAATCACACAGAGTAGTGTTAGATAAAACAAAACTTTTGGAGATGGAAAGAAAGCAACCACAAGAAGCTGAAAAGTGTATTGCATGTAGTTTTCAGTATTTCTCCTAGTAAATGGTGGTAGTTACATTTATACATAAAGGAAGTCTGATCCAGAAATAAAGGTCAAAAAGTCATGTAGGCCATGAAGATTTCTAGGAAGGCAAAGAATTCTGTCAAGGGCAGTAAGTGTTAGGGTTGAAGCTTACTCATCACTACGTGGTGTAAAAGGTGAAAGAATGTTAAGTGTTGACATCTTTGGTTAAATAAAGAGCAGTGTCACTGCTGGAAGTAGAGTTATGCCAGCCCCTGAATGTTCATAGTTCTCTTCCTTTTGTTTGGCTTAGCTGGAAACCCATCTTCTGGAAAGAAAATTAGGTCTATTTATTTTTCTTTGTGTTGTGTGTATGCTGTAAGCAGAGGTAGATGACTGTGTTCAAAAGGAAAAACTATACAATTCCATAAAATGCTTTTTGTAATTTCTGGTGTAAAAAGCTACTCAGCATCTAATGCAACAAACCTTCCTTTACAGTTTCTGTGCAGTGCTAGAAGGAAGTGAGAATGATATGAGGTTTGTGTACTGTGCTTCCTGCATCTGCTACATGCTTGATAACTGGTCAGGCATGGATATGAAAAAAGCTATAGACTACATTAGAAGAAGTATGGTGAGTATTCTCAGAAGTGTGCAGAGTTTGGAAGTTAATTAGCTCTGTTTCTTTGTTATGACTAAAATTGTATCAATCCAAACTGAAAAGGTAGTGTTTCATTTTTATTCCTACTTCGGTGAGTTGAGAATGGGTAAGTAAGCTCCTCTGGAGTGTCTGATGCTTTAAAAGTAACCTAAATATATTGTATTTTAAAGTAAATTCAGCTTGAGCTTATTTCCTTCATTATTTCTTATGTAACAATGTGGTAGTATACATTCTAGCAAGTGCTGACTCCTGTTTTGTTACAGTGTTACCTTACCTTGTTACATGTGCTATAAAAACAAATCGGGTCGCTTCCTTCAGCAGTAAGCTGCTGGAGTTTTACACGTGTCATCATTGGCAGATAGATGGAGCAGGTGCAGTTCACAGGCTTTTTCTGACTCACACTGGCATACATGTGAAGTGCAGCTTATTTGGGTGAAGAGTAATATGGCTGACTAGACAAGGTAATCTTCATAAAAAGTTTTTGAATTGCTTAGCTTGTTCTTTCCAATTTACTCTCTTCAGTGGTACAGTGTCAAAACTCTGATGTATAATTCAGTACAGCCAAATGTCAGAGCGATTTCAGGGGGCTGTGATCAACTGTGCAGAGTCTGTTTGGAGGCCTCTAGCTGGTGGAGTTCTCCAGGAGTCCATACCATGCCCAGTCTTGTTTAAGATCTTCTGTGTTAACACAGCCCAAATTACAGAAACAAGTAAATAAATAAATAAGTTTTTGTTATCATTGGAATTGTGAGGTTTTAATTACATCGTTCTTATCAATTCGCTTCAATTTTGGCTTTAATATTCAAAAGTCAGTTGTATCAACAATTAAAAAAGAATAGATACTCAGATGCTGAATGACTTCTGCAAAAATGGACTCTAGAATGCTACAGTTCATAAAGTTTCTGGGTTTACCTCCAATTTGGTAAAGATAGTGAAAGGATTTTTAAGTGTAGCATCTGGGTTTCTTTTCTTTTATAATGGTGTCATCTGTATGAAATGGATATAAATCTGTAGATACAGTTCAAATATGATGTAATAGCTGATTGTGGAAGTGTTGGAGTGGAAGTTTAGAGTGTGGAGTAAGAACTGTACTTAACGGCGCTTATACATTTTCTGAGGGCAGTATTTTATTATGTGTCTTTCACGTTGCAGTAACCTACTAGACTCTGTCTTGTTTTCTTCTCCAGAGTGAATTACTTCGGTATGCATTAGGCAGACAGCCTCCTCTTACAGTCACTGTTTGTAATATTAATTAATTCTAGCAGTATGGTTTTGCTAGTCAGTTTACCTTTGTTCAGCAAGTAGTGAGCCTCTGGAGTGAGAAAGCATATTTTGATTGCCTTTGCAATAGGCACTACAAAGATTTTGAAGTAACTTTATGCTGTGTTTTAACATTCAGATGTTCCTAGTCACTATTTAAAATCGGCTGGTTCATACTTTGAAAGGTCAGGTTGGAATTTAAAGTTGTCTGTCATGTTTTAGTCTTTCTAATTGATTGCACGGGCAGCAGCTACTAAGAAACTAAGGAATACAGTTCTACTCTGTACAGCTTCTGTATCTACATCTGTGTCCTTTTTTCTCCCCTAAAGGGATCTTTGACAGTAGATATGCGAAATAATTCTGCAGTTAAACCTTATGTTGTGCTAATTGCTCTTCGGCTATGACTGTAGGAGTCATCAGCGGTCTGTCAAGATGTTCTGTATCTACTAGCCACTTCTAAACATTTTGAAGAAAACATGAGAAATTAGTAGTTAGAACTTGGCAAAAAAAAAAAAAAAACACAAAACAACCACATATTATCCGTTTAGTCAGATCATGAACCAGTAATTAATTGGACAGCATGAACTGTGTAATTTAACTTTGAAAGTTGAAGATAAAATGTTGAATAATTTTTCTTCCCACTAAGAAGTTTGGTATTTGTCCAATGACAGTTCATTGGTTATTAAATATTGTATGAACACTTGTAAAATAAAAAGGCTTTAAAAGCTTTTTGATTAATGACAAATTTGGTTTGTGTTTAATTTTGTTTGAAAGTATCTATTGATTTTCTCTTCTTATAAAGACAAAAAGGTTTTTTTTTTTTTTTTAGTGGTTATCTGCATCACATGCTTCACCTTTTTGACAAAGAAATGTTTATTCATTTCAGAAGTTTAATGTACGTTGCAACTAAAATGAACTCAGCTGAAGTCTTAAAAGCTGTCTTTATTAACTGAGACATTAGTTAACTGTCCTGTGCTAGGAACTTTTGAAGCATAGGTTCAGAATGTAGCTATTCTAAAATGGTAGGTATAGTCTAATGATGATTTTGCTAGTAAACTGAGAAATTGCAATGTCTGAAAAAGTAATTTGTCTCTAAAGTAACTGGTTTGTTACAATTTTTCCTTCAGTCTTATGATAATGGCTTGGCACAAGGAGCAGGACTGGAATCTCATGGTAAGAATGTCAAAATGTTCTACATCTCTTTTTAAAACCGGAATTGAGAGGTGTTGTAAGAAATTCAGGTTATGTCATGCCTTTACTTTTTTTCTGCTTTTGAAGAAGTGGGATGAAGAGGAGCAAATCTAAAGCATGCCTCAGAGTACTGTCCTTCTTCCCTTAGTTTCTGCTTAGTATTAGACCAGGTGGGCTCTTACTATACCAACTCCATTATTTTTTTCACCCAAATAACTTTGACAGGTGTTGGCTGTAGTTCTCATGTCTTGATGACAGAGCAAACCTTTTCTGCATGTGCTGTTGTTACTGTGTAGATTCATCAGCAAGAGATTTTATGCATTGCACCTGATAATCTCCGATTTCAGCAGCTATTAGTAAAAACCAGAAACTTTTCCTGTGACAGACTGTGACCCCAAATTTTGAAGTGACATTTAAGTTTTGTAAACAGATGGTAGCTATGAAGATAGGAATTTCCAAGAGACTGATATTTCTAAGTAAAGTAGTCTTCTGTGTGATGAAGTAATTATCTCTCCTTGATAAAAATCTTTTTACATTTATGTGATATTAAGTCTGTACAGTGCTTCTAGATTTATCCGTGAACTGAACCTTAGCAGTATTCAAACTGTGTTCTTCATACAGGAAGGATAAAGTTAAAAAACTGAAGCTATTTCCATAGTTGCTGAACTAAATTACAGTAGAATGCTAGTGATATCATTGCTTCAGTTACTGTGTTTCTGCATCAGGATGAAGGTAACCTTAGAGTGGCTGGGATTTTTGAACACCAAAGCATAGTAAACATTGAGCCCCTAATGTTACATCAGCAGTTTGTGTATATTTCCCAGGCTGTAATTTTGTCATTACAGATATTAGACTCCGAGGACAGTTACACATAAACAACATGAGTTTCTTTTATGATTTCTTTAGCAAAAAACAAAAAAACAAAAAAAAAACAACAAACCATAGAAATATAATTTGTAGTGGTTACCACCATGAGAATCCTTCAGTCTTTTCATTGTACTAACAGTGCTTTCTTTTTTTTTTTTTTCCCTGATATATCTGGGGCTTTCTGCCCATCATCAGACAGTTCTGTTTTTCTTCTCTTAGGGATTGTATCTGACACTGCTTTTGACATCTCTGCTTCAGTCTGATTGCTAACTTCCCAATAGCTTTTCTTCTGTAAGTTTAATGTGAAAAAATATTTTCTGTTGCATTACCATTTACTCATTCTTGAGCTGCTGTGTAATGTAAATTGCACAGCACAGAGAGTCCCTCCATCTTTAAGAAAGTGGATTCATACTTATGTGAGCAGAATTTTTTTCCTGTGGCACTTCTTCTTCCTTCAATATGTATGATGAACTAAAGTGTTTCTGTTTGTTTAGATTTTAGACTTCAATACTTTCATACTTGTAGAAATCCACTGATTTAATTTTTATTACTGATTGTAGTTCTACAAGTTCTACTGAGTACTACTTAGTTCTCATTGTTCTAAACATTGTAACAACTGTTTCTTCACAGGTGGCTCTACATTTTGTGGTATTGCGTCGCTGTGCTTGATGGGTAAACTGGAGGAAGTCTTTTCAGAAAAAGAACTAAGTAGAATAGGAAGGTGGTGTGTAATGAGACAACAAAATGGCTACCATGGACGACCCAACAAACCTGTAGACACTTGCTATTCCTTTTGGGTGGGAGCAACGTTAAAGGTAGTGTACAAAACAAATACGGGATAATCATGAATTTGTTTTGATTTCGTAGAATCATAAAGGTTGGAAAAATTTCTCAGATGATAAAGTCCAACTGCCAACCCATAATTCCATTCCCACTAAACCATGTCCCTGTGTGCCTCATCTGCATGTTTTTTGAACTTCTCAGGAAATGGTAAATTCACTCCTTCCCTGAGCAGCTTGTTCCAATCTTTCTGCAGGACTGTGTAGGGATGGGGTCAGGAAGGCCAAGGCCCAACTAGAACTGGACTTGGCAAAGAGTGCAGAGAAGAACAAGAGAGGTTTCTGCAGGTACATCAAGCAGAAAAGGAAAGTCTAAGAAGGCCTATCCCTGGTAGTGAGCAATAGGCAGGCAGCTAACAACAGGCAAGAAGGCTGATGTACTTGACAACTTTTTTGCTTCAGTCTCCGAGCTACTCTTCACACACCTCTTGAGTAGATGAGTTGGAAGGGGAGCAATGAGGGAGAGGTGTCCCAGCAAGATGCATCTCTGAATCCTGAGAGAATTGGCTAATATAGACACTGAGCTACTCTTAATTATATTTCAAGAGTCATAGCTGTCAGGAGAAGTCCCTGGTGACCGGAAAAAATGTATTGGTGCCTCTTCATCCCTGTGGGGGAGAGGATGCCATCCAGAGAGACCTAGATGGGGTTGAATATTGAGCCCAGGAGAACATTATTAGGTTCAGCAAAGTCAAATGCAACATCTTGCACCTAGGTCCAGGCAACTCCAACTACAAGTGGGGAGACCAAAGGATAGAACACAGGCTGGCCAGAAGGAACTTGGGGATAGTGGTGGATGGGAAGCTGAACATGAGCCAGCAATGTGCTCTCACAGCCCAGAAAGTCAGTTATATCCTGGGCTCAGGATGCATCAGAAGAAGTGTGGCCAGCAGGGTGAGGGAGGTGGTCCTGCTCCTCTACTCTGCATCCAGAGATGAAATCCTCAGTGCAGTAGAGACATGGACCTATTAGAGCACCTCCAGAGGAGGGTCACAGAAATGATCCAACAAATGGAACACCTCCTTTATGAGGACAGGCTGAGAGAGCTGGGGCTGTGCAGCATAGAGAAGAGAAGGCTCTGAGGTGATCTGGGAGTGGCCTTTCAGAATGTAAAGGGAGGCTGTAGGAAAGAAAGGGACAGACTTTTTAGCAGAGTCTTGTGATAAGACAAAGAGAAATGATTTCAAAGGAAAAGAGGAAGATTTAGATTGGATATAAGAAAAAAAATATTTTACAATTATGGTAGCGAAGCACTGGAACAAGTTGCCCAGAAATGTGGTGATGAACATCACATACTTGGAGACATTCAGGGTCTCGAGATGGGTATAGCAACCTGATCTTCCTGTAGATGTCCTTGTTCATTGGAGGGGAGTTGGACTAGATGGCTTTTTAAAGACCCTTCCAACTCAGTTCTGTGGTGGTTCTGTGATGCTGCTGGCCTTCTTGGCCACCTAGGCACGCTGCTAGCTCAGGTTCAGCCTGCTGTTGTGGAGCATCTCTAATCCCTTATCCTTAACCATGATGTAATTTCTTTGCAAGAAAGTTTCATCTCTGAGATGAGTACATAAATGTGTATATATCTGTAAAGATCTTTCATCTTGTAAACAGGCTTACCAGGTTAATGCTTTATTTACCTGCTTATCTCCTTAAATAGGCACAGTATTTTTATGTTAATAATACACAAAGATTTGGTATCTTACTGTAACAGTCCAACTTCTTTTCAGCTCTTGAACTTATTCCAATATACAAATTTTGAGAAAAACAGAAACTACATCCTGTCAACTCAAGATCGCCTTGTTGGTGGATTTGCCAAGTGGCCAGATAGCCATCCAGGTAAGGTTACTTTTCAAAATCATGATGAGCATATTTAAAGCTACATTCCAGCAGTTGGACATCTGAGGGGTGTAAGGGATGTTTTTTCTCCACTGACTTCAAAAACTATATTAAAAAAAAATAAAAAGAAAATGAGAATTATAATGAGATGTTCATGGTTTAAAGGGAAAAAAGGGGGTTGTTTAGACTGTTTCTAAAGGAGTGTCGGTATCTGCTTAGCCTGGATAAGCCTGCTTAGCCTGGATAAGCCTGGATAAGAGCTACCCTGCCATCCTGCCTTGTCACCCTGTCTTTCCTGAAGAGCAGGTAGCCATCCATGGCATTGTTCCAGTCATCTCCAAGCCTTCTCTGACCTGTTGACCCCCACCCTCTTCCCCCCTCAGATCTAGCTGAAATACTTGCTGCACCCTAGCAAAAGGCATCATCTCCCTTTCCCCCTTCGTACCTCATTTAAAGCTCTCTCAACGAGCCCTGCCAGCTCCTGGCCTAGGATCCTCTTTCCCCTCAGAGAAAACCATTAGCGATATGTTTGGTACTACAGAATTTAAATGCTCTAGGATTTTTTCCATGGGAAGAAAAGAAGTGTGTTTATTGCAAGATTTCCTTCATCAGGCAGATGATATCATAAGTCTGTGTGCATGTTTTGAAAGAAGGAATAAAATGTTAGTGCATCTCTGATCTGAAGGATGAAAATAAATGCAGCAATTTCAGTGTTGTATTCACAGCTGAGTTTCCTACAATCTGGTAACTGAAAGACAAGCTGTCTGTTTGAATGTTTTTATGTTTCCCACAACGAACTACTAACACAAGCATTTTGTGTTGTGCAACATCGTTGTTGTCCAAAGCTCTGCTATCAGAAAAAAGTGATGTGAATCAGAACTGTTTCTCTATGTTTGTCAAACATAGGAAAGGTTCCTGTCTGATAAACCTTTGGAATATCACTATGGTAGTATTACTGCTGTTTTGTAGAGGTGGAATGGGTGTTGGCTTTGTCAGGATTGATACTTCAAAACAGAACTGAACACTCACAGTTCTTTATTTACTGATAAGCTTATCTGAACGTGTCTGTGTGGGGCAGCGTCCCAGTGCTGGGACTGAGAGGGGTCACAGCCAGGACGGCTGACCCCAGCTGATTAGAAAGATATCCCGTACTGTACAGTGTCATGTTCAGCCACAAAAGCTGGAGGAGTGAGGAAAGGAAAACGGAACTACAGCATTTGTCTTCCACATAACCATTGCAAGAGAATTGGAAGCCTGTGTGAATTAGAACTGCTGCAGGAGAAGGATGAAATGATTTAGCATGATTAAAACAGGAGAACAGAAATATGAAAATGAGTGTGTACAATTACTGAAGTAATGAAGTAAAGAACTGAAATGAGGTTTGCTCTGTAGAAGTATTGATTTGCATAATACCTTGCTTTGTTGTTATACGGTGTTATAAGTGCAGCTGAGCAGCTGCGAAGTTTTCATGATGCTTTCTTTACTTGTGAATTGCTTATGAAACAGAATGCTCATGCTGATGTATTTCAGCTTCAAAAGGCTTGGTCTTTTATAGCTTGGAGCAGATGAGTATGCAGACTTCATAAAGGTGTTTTTAGTAGGTCTAACAAGTATTAAATTGTTATGGATTTGCACAACTGTTGAACTTTGTGATTAAAGCCACCAGACAGCCATATACAACTGTTAGCTTTGTGTACGTTTTTTAGTGCATGTCAGTGCAGCTCTGTACAGGGGTTGATATACTGTAGCTCATGAAGCCAAGTTCTCCTTGTATAATATACTCAACTGTATGGTCAGCTATCAAGCCACTTTATTCTCTCAAGGAGGGGAGAAGATAGGGAAATTAATAACTCACCTATTCCATGTATTTAAATATTCTGTATTTTATACTTGTAAGTCTTGCTGTTTGACAGCTTTTGCTTTTGATGTTTTTTTTTAGTCAGCAGTCCACTGTGTAGTCAGTCAGAAAGTTCCATCATGTTTGGGAAAAAACATTTGCTCTGTTGAAGGAAATTACTTCTAGCTCTTCAAATTCTTTTGCTATTTGGTCTGAGCAATAGGAAGAAATTAAGTAGTGGGCAGAAATGGCTCTAAAATTAAACACATCTATCTCAGAGATGGTATAGCATGAGTTCACACTGGAAGGTTTGAACAGAAATTGTTTTCTTATGTTTAATCTCACGTTTAGAACAGAGCACCTATGTGTTCTCCTTGTCTGTGATTATTCAGGGGTGCTGGATTTCAGAACTCTTGACTGCTACAACCGGAAAGACACGTGGTTTTATATGTCATTTTCTGTCCTGCTTTCAGATGCTTTGCATGCCTACTTTGGGATCTGTGGCTTGTCGTTAATTGGAGAAGCTGGTATTTGTAAAGTTCATCCTGCCCTGAATGTAAGCACAAGAACCTCAGAGCGCCTTCACCACCTTCACCAGATCTGGAAAACAAGGACTCTAAGCAGTGTTCAGACGACATGCACGCCTCTACACGACTGATTTAGACTCAAGTTTAGTTCTGGTAGCATAATTGTAGCCCAAGGTTAAAAGCCATGTATAACCAATGTGCTCTTTTAAGTGCTGGAGTCATGCAGTCAGATCTGTGTTGCTGGCATCACTTTGATAGGGAATTGCCTTCAGCAGATTATTCTGCTGTGTGGAAAAGAAGGAAATATTTTGATTACGTAGGAGTTTGTCACCACAGACTGTAAATGGCTCTTCAAATGGCTTTATGTCTAAGAAATTCCTTGAGGCAATTAAAATTCATTTTTATTTTATTTTTTAAAACTTGTGCATACTGTGTCAAAATATATAATAAGAAAGTATTTTCAAAATCTGTTTACATATCATACAGTATAGCACAAAACCTTGGGGATCTTTTTGATTTTAATGTATTACATATTTTTGGGTAGAGAATCTCCCATGTTAAATCTCAGTTTAAAGTTACTTTTTACTGTCTACTTTCAGATTCCATAAACTTTGTTAAAAAAAAATAAAAAAATAACTACAAATAAAATTATTTTATTCAATATTCTGGACTTCTGAAGTTGTGTGGCCTTACTGAATGAGTTTTACAATTCTCCTGAGTACCTACTGCGTGGATGCAAAGGATTGTTAGCCACAGTGTTTTCACCTGAGATTCTGTCTTCGTGGGATATGCGTGGTGTATTGATAGGTGGCACTGTGCTCAAAATAAGCTGCTCTGAGTCTGTTCTGGCAGACTTGATACCTTCTTGCTTTGCTTCAGGAGAAATGGTGCACTTGGTTATTTTGGAGCAAATACATACTTGCTAAATCCTGAGCTGCAGTTCTGAGTTTCCCTACCTGTTAACAGGTTCCCATCTCTAAGGAGTATTAATCAGAGGTGACATCACAGCAGGGAGAAACCATATTTTATAGGGAAAAAAAAAAAGCTAGAAGATTTCTCAGGACAAGTAATTGTGATCTGTGAAGAAAATCAGTTAATTCTTGTATGTTGTTTATATTTGTAAGTCATTGTCTCTGTGCTGAATGACAACTAAATTACTAAGTTATAACGGTGCTGTTAGAGAACTACATTTCCCGCACACCTTTTTAAAGTTTTTGTCTTCCTGGTCTCTGTTTGTCTAATTAGTGTCTGGATTTAATGAATGTCAAGGACCTGTTGCTTTGTGAGGAAGGAAAAACTTTTTTCTGCTGAGTTACAGATCTCAACAGTATTGTTTTTTTGCAAGCCAGTCGTATGACCTGGCTGAAGAACTGCCCACGCATCATCCAAGAACTCAGAACATGAGAACTTCCAGTGGCACTCCCCAAAGGCAGCAAAAACCCCACACTGCTGCCTGGTTTTCTGAAGCAGTGGTGAAGTGCCTTCTTTGGTAACTGCAGTGTTAGACCAGTCTTTAAAATGTTCATCTGTGGGTACCAACTCTACATTTTGGAAGACAAAAAGTGGTAATTGTAGGTAATTGAAGCATGAGCATGATCCCGATGAAGAGAAAAAGGCTGTCTCAGTAAGTAGGAAACGTGTCAAGGAAGAGAAAATCTATATAAGAGCAACCTTCAGCCTCTAATTTTTGAGAATTCCAAAATAAGCACGGGAGGGGAAAAGTTTGTGGCCAGGAAAGAGCGCTCCATTTGCCAGACTAGGCTGTTAAAATGCACGAGCAAGAGGAAGGAGCAGTAAGCAGAGGCTTGTGTTTTGACAGCATTGGCTGTGTGTGTGTGTGAGAAGGTGGCTTCCATGTGAGCTCTTAGCAGACGTGATAACCAGAGTCCGGGTACTGAGGAGCAGGGGGCTACTTTCTGTTTGGTTAAAATAGCAGTGAGCAGTGCCAGAGTTGAAACACCCCTGTAAGACAGCCTGCAGGTCTTCGTGCAGCTGCTTCTCCAAGATCCATTGCTGGGTTTCCATCCAGATCTCTGCCCTTAGCTGCAGCACGTAACACGGGCTCTGCCCTGTGGGGGAGTATCCCTGTCATCTCACAAGGAACCCACACAAGCACAACTTGAAAGGAAAGTGCCTTGAAGTCAAGGTGCATCTTTTACCTCAGTGCTTGTGGGAATGGTGCTTACTCTGCTTGGAAAGCTAACTATGCTGGCATGCTGTTAATACATGCTACCTTTGGGTCATGTGGAGGTTCTCCTAAGCAGAGAGCTCTGTTTGCTTTGACCAGGAGCATTGTTTCACGTTGGATTGGATTTAGCAGCCGAGAACGATGTATAGACACACAGTTTATCCTGCCTTGGGGCAGCTTGGCAGATTCTACAGGACTCTTCTTGCCTTTTTTTTCTTTTTTTTACCAAAAAATGTTCTTTCATTCCACTTAATCACTCTCACTTCTCTCCTTCAGTCGTGTGAAGAATGGTTTTGCTGGTACGACTGTTGAGCTGCAAGGCTTCCAGTGCAGCCTCTACACTTTCTGTATTTCTGCATGGAGTTGGCTGCAGGAACTGGCCGGCTTCTCTGAACAAGTTGGGCCTTCTGGTGCTTCCTGACACTTGCCTTATCTGCAGCAAGCAGGAACGTAGTAAAGGAAGCCTTTTATTTTCTGTCTGAAATATGGTCTGATGTCAGACGCTCTGCTGAAGGTCTGTGCACTGCAAGTGCTGGCAATGTAAGACCTTGGTCATGAGCAGATTAATAGCCCCTTTACCTATACGGTTTGTTTCATCCACCCCAGCTCTACGTGGAAACAGTAAAAAGGTAGAAAGTAATGCAACAACAAGTGGGAAAGAGTTTGTCCTGAGGAAGCCTCTGGAAGAAGCCACCCATCACAGAGCAACTTGCGTGCGACTTGCTGGACTTTCCTTCCCAGCGAAGGAGACCAGCTGTGACTTGGTGACAACAGTGCATTGTAGCTGCACTGGAGAGAAAACTCTCCCTCAGGCTGTGGCACCACAGAGGCAGATGTCAGTACGGCTCATCTTTCCCTTCTCTTCACCCAATTGCCTTGCTTCTGATTTAGTTAGATGAATTACCTAGATCAGTAGGACCAATAAATGAATACTCAAGTATTTTACCCAGTTCGTCTTAAAACTGTAAGTACCTGAAATTCTCTTTAGGTTGTCAAACATGATTAAATGTTGTAGCACAAATGGCAATTATATTATTTATTCATAGTATGCATCATTACATACGTCAGCTGATTCTTTATAAATATGTAATAGCATACTCAATACATTAAATATTTATAGGACTCTTACATACTTGACCTATATTCCTTAAAGAGCTTCTCAGGAGCGTGTGGGGTTGTGCTAGTGTCATGTGGGATGGTGTAGAGGAAAGCATCAGGCAGTTTTTCACGTAGCATAGATGCAGTTTTAGCTCTGTGCCTGTATCACAGTATCTATATAGTCAGCTACAGAGTTGTTCATAGATTGCATAGGCACAGATATAGACAGATGCCTGCAGATACTTAAATGTGACAGAAGGGCTGAGCACTGCTAGTGACAGTTCCCTTCAATGTCACTGTCCACTGAGGAAAGTTGTTTATGTGCAATTCATTAACTATTTACACAGGCTCTGTTGTTGCTCTGAACACTTCCAGGAGAATTAAAGCAGGCCGTAGTACTTAACCAAAGCATGCACGCTTGGAACCGTATACATTATGGTTGGTGTTATATTTTTTTGTGATTTCCAAACATAAGAGTTTAACACTGAAGCAGTCAGTAACAAACACTGGCACCCCTTTTCCACTGTTTATGATACCTTCTTTCTTGCCCTGTCTGCTGCTCTGGTTTGTGACAGTTGTGACATTTGAGCTCTGTGGGATGGCAGTGCATCAGCACAGATCCATTTCCTCCATGAATACATTACTTAGGGACATGACTAGGTTCAGCCCTCTGGTTACTGTTCCTTACTGACAGTTCATGCTGGCAGTGATGAGGTTACTGGGAGAAGCCAGAGGGCTATCAGAAAGGACATCAGGGCACGGGGTGGTTAGTGGATGGAGCAGGAATACAGGTAGTGTTTTCCGCTATCCCTTCACAGGGATACTGAGAGGAGCAGGAAAACCCATCTCATAAATACCTGGCTGAGAGGCTGATGCAATTGCAGGAAGCTTGGTTTTCCTGATCACAGGGCGGTTTACTCAGCACCTGGCCTGATGTCTGCGGGTGGGTCTTGCCTGTCTCAAAGTGGGAAATGAGGCTGGCAGGGCTCATTGAGAGGGCTTTAAACTAGGGGGCCTAACGAGGATGGAGAGACAAATGAAGCATTCTATGAACTGAATTCTATGGCTGAAGTTGCTCAATTGCCAGCCCTTGTTCCTATAGTGGACTTCACCTTCCCTGATACATGCTGGAAATACAGTACAGCACAGAAGGAGCAGTCAAGGAAGTTTCTAGGGTGTATGGAAGACAACTTCCTGATGCAGCGGATAAGAGAGCCTACCTGGGGAGGTGCCCCGCTAGACCTGCTGGTCACAAACAGAGAAGGTCTGATGGGAAATGTGGAGCTTGGGAACTGTCTTGGACAGAGTGACCATAAATGGTAGAGTGCTTGGTTCTGCATGAATTTTGGAGGGGGGCAGCAAAACTTCTTCCTATCTTGGGGAAGGGATGGGCTTTGAACTATTCAGGGGTCCCTTGGGATTAAGTCCTGAAGGGTAAAGGAGACCAGGAGAGCTGGTCGAGCAGGCTGACCCCTGTGGCACAAAATGAGCCAGTGGGGAAGACCAGAGTGGATGGACAGGAAGCTTCTCCTTAGACTCCAGGAGAAAAAGAGAGTCTACCTCCTGTGGAAGAAGGGGCAGGCAACTCAGGGAAGAATACAAAAGAGTTGTTAGGATATGAAGGTGGAAAGTTAGAAAGGCAAAGGCCCATCTTGAACTCAACCTGGCCACTGCAGTAAAAGAGAACAAAAATTTTTTTACAAATGCATTAACAGTAAGAGGAGGGCTGAGAATCTCCATCCTTCACTGGATGCAACAGGGAGCATGACCACTGAGGACAAGGAAAAATCTGAGGTTCTCACTTTTTATATCTGTCTTTAATATTCAGACCAGTTGTCCTCGGGGTACTCTACTCCTGATATGAAAGTCCTGGAGGAGTCAGCCTCCGCTTCCATGTAACTACAGATTGGATGAGAGGGAATGGCCTCAAGTTACACCAGAGGAGGTTCAGGTTGGATATTAGGAACAGTTTCCTCTCTGAAAGTGTGATCAAGCACTGGAATGGGCTGCCCAGGGAGGTGGCTGTGTTACTGCTCCTGGAGGTGTTGAAGACACTTTTAAATGCACTATTAAGGTGCATGGTTTAGTGGGAAATACTGGTGGTAGGTGGAGGGTTGGACTAGATGATTCTACTATATAGACAATGCTCCATCTCTTCTTGGCACTGAAATGCTGGTATCACCCCCTACTGCATGGCCACCCATGGTAGTGCTCATCTTAGGAAGATTCCCTTCAGGGCATGGTGGTCAATACACCATTGTAGTGTGCAGGTGTATGGTGGGAAAAGGCTCTTCCGAGGACTGCTAACGAGGAAGTGGGAAAATACTTCACAGTCTCAGTTAACGAAAAAAAAAAGCATCAGCCTTTCCTGCACAATTTTATTTCAGAAACAGAAACTTAGATGGAAGAGGTCAACCAGAAAATCTAGAGCTGTCATTGCTGGCCTGGCAGAACCAATGTAACTCACAGGCCAAGAAACATACTCTTCTTTTATAATTTGCTTTCCATATCAATGTGCCAATGTAAGCATTGTGCTCCATGAGATTGTATAAAACTATACAAATTTGTTTAATTCCATGGATAATAGGGCTGAGGATCCTTGCTTTTTTGGAGATGCTTCCTGCCTAAGTGATACAAAGGAAATTAAATCTCTTTACTGTTTCAGTTCAGCAAAACTGTGTTGTGTTCTGAGTTGAATAATTTCCTGATTACCAAAGCCTCTCGCTATTGATCAGCACGATCTGGTTATATTTGCTGCTGAGCTCTGCTTGTTATTGGGAAGTTCACATCAATACTGCAGTACAGCCGTTGTACAGCAGCTGTTTGGGCCACAGCTGATGTGGGCCCTGCAAGCCTCCCTGCCTCTGACCACACTTCTACCTCCCAAAATTACAGTGGCAAAGTGTCCTGCACAAGAGCCATTTAGTGAGCTAGAATTAGAGCAAGAAAACACCTTGCATGGAGTTAAACTATGAATCATGGTCTAGGAAGTGAGCGATGGTCCCCTGTGTGTCTGAATTTTTATGCCTGGCCCATTTGCAGAAAAGCAGTGTGGGAAATGCTGAAAGCCTGCCTCTGCTCCAGTAACAAGCTATGTGATTAATGAGCCATCTGATATATGTAATTCTACAGTATCTAGTGGCAGAAAGGTCTGGTAGCTATTCATGAGTCCCATTTCTTGAGAAAGAAAGAGTATATTGTTTCAGTCAGCAACCTGCAGAGAGGATCTCGTATAGCATTACTACCATATCCATAAGCTCAGGAAATTCAGCCCCAAAGGGATATGCAATACTGTTATAAAACACCCTTTGACATGTTTTCACTGAGCAGGGGTGATGTGCTCCACAGGCCACCTGATATCAGAAGCAAAGCACAGCATGCCCCTTACCCGCTCATTCTTGGAGAGCAGCGGGCTGGATGCTCTGCCCTTTGCCACCAGGCCTCAGGCAGCTGCTGCTGTGGCAACCTGAGACCACAACAGGAAGAAACAAGTCATGGCATGCTGAAATGGCATCATTCAGGCAGCTGCAGTGGAGGGTGGTGTGGAGCAGGGCTGTGACATCTGCCATGTCTCCAGCATTGTCCACCAGCCATCCCTCGGGGTCTTCGCCCACCATGTCCAGATGGAGTGTCCCAGTGTCTCCCAGCAGCTCTCTGAGGGCTGCTCTCCTCCAGCAGCAGGTACTCAGCTGCCTCAGCTGTACACAGGCATGCTGTGCGCATCCCATCTCAAGCAGCAGCACCAAGCCTGGGATGGAGGAAGTTTTCTTCCCTTCTGACTTACCCCACAGACATGCTGCCAGCCACAGAGACCCCGCATGCAGTCACAAGCCTTTCATTAGCAGATGTTCTCATGTGCAAATGTATGCCCACATGCATTTTCATCTAAACAAAGCCTGGCATTTCATTAGTCTGGGTGGTGCCTCAGGACCAGCACCGCAGAGCCCACCTGCACCACAGCACCCAGCTGCCCCCTGGGTCTGCCCTCAGCACTGCCAGGGCTGTGGGTGCCAGAGACACTTGCCGGGCCCCCGCCAGTCCTGCGCACCCACAGCTGTGTGGGTGACGGCTGTTCCACGCTGGGGATGGCTGGACACGGCCACTTCGAGTACCTCATGGAGCTGTTGGAGTGGGGCAAGGTAGGGAGCAGGGCCCCTGGGAGGGAGTCGGTTGGTGTCTGGGGGTTTCCTTCTCACTGTGGTCTTTCCCCGTTCCCTCTGTCGCTCCATTGCATTCCATTCTATTTTTGAGTACTTGTATTTTGTTGGCTCACTTAACACTTGCAGCGCTGTCGTGAGGCTGTCAGCTGAACCTTGGCAAACCTAATGATGCAGAATCAGCACTGGGCATTTCAGCAGCCCTCTGCTCCAGCGATTTGTCCCCTTGCTAATCAGTGACTGCCGCTGACCACGCTGTACCAGCATGGTACTGGGTGCTTTTTCTGTCATCCACAGCTGGGGCATAGGCAGTGCTGGAGTGGAGACTGTCACCAGCAGGAAATGAGTCGGAGTTTGAAGACATTTGGGGAGAAACAGGCATGTGCATTTCTTACAAAAATGGAGGGAAAAAAAGAATAGCTGAGCAATATCTTTGCTCAGTGACATATGGTATGTAATATCCCTTTGGCCAATTAAGGGCAGCTGTGCTGGTTCTGTCTCCTCCTGCTCCTTGCACCCTCCCAGCCCCCTCTGAGGCAGGCCAGTACGGGCAGCTGAAACATCCTTGGCTTTGTGCAGCACTGCTCAGCAACAACTAAAACCTCCGTGTGCTATCAGCATTAGTTTTCTCCTAAAACCAAAACAGCATCATATCAGACACTGTGGAGTTTCTGTCCTGGCTGAAATCAGGCCAACAATGCACAAAATCATAAAGGGTTTCAAGCAAGAAACTCCTCCTTTTTTTCCCCTGATTTCCCCATGAGGAAGTGGCATGCCTGCCCTGTCTGTTGCAGCTGAGCAGCCCGTGCTGGCAGCTTGAGTCAGGCTTCCCTCCATAGGAGCATATGCTGAAACAGACAGCCGAGTTAGCACACTGGAGTGAAATGTGTGTGTTTATTGAAAACAGCTCTGTTCTTCACAAACAGAGCATCACCCTGCCAAACCTCATCCCCTGAGATTCTTGACATATGTGAAGGAAAGAGGAGTCGTGGCAGCTGCTTGGCCTTAGCAGACTTTCCATAGCGATGGGTGCTGTGTGTGAGGCTCTGCGAGGGCCCGTGTGGAGGCCCCTCACCTGCTGCATTTCCTTTTACATGTCATTATCTCCAGACTGAGGTTTTGGATTACAGATCCTTTGTAGTTTATTGATGTCACCAGGAGCTCAGAGATACTCTGCTGGGACAATGAAGCTTCTTTCTCAGGTGACATAAATCATGCCAGCAGAGGAACACTTCTGCACAGTAAACCATGTGTGCAAAGGGGCAGGGTATTATTGCTTGGAGACAGCACTGCTCCAGTTTTCCCTTTACCAGGCTCTCACATCAATAACATTGTTGAAACAGATCTTTACAGGATTACTGTGCTGTACATTAACTGCTAAACTTTCACACAACAAGGTACAGCTACTAGAGAAAGAGGGTGTGCTGGCAGTACCTTGCAGCCACACTCTGCTGTGTGCAGGGATGTCCCAGGGGTATGGTTCCCTGTATGTCAGCTCCTGGAGGCTGGGAACATGATCTATTTCCACAGTCATGCTGTTTTTCCACTTATCTTGTCAGCCCCCAAACCAGGGCAAATCATTGCATAGTGCTGTTCCCCTGGGGAATGCCTCTTCACAGACTTGTTATCTTTTTAATGGGCTGCACTAATTATTTTCCCATTGCTATTTCACATGTATAACTTGCTCATTGTACCTGGAACACAAAGATGCATGTAACACTCCCAGCCCCAAGAAGATGGTCCTCACACAATCCATATACTCACATCTCCTTGGACTCATACATACAATCTGGGAGAGATGGCTGATGTGTTTGCTGAGCCGCTTTCCATAATGTTTGAAAAATCATGGCTGCTGGGTGAAATCCCCAGTGCTTGGAAAAAGGGAAACATTACTCCCGTTTTTAAGAAAGGGAGAAAGGATGACCCAGGGAACTACTGGACGGTGAGCCTCACCTCTGTGCCTGGGAAGATTGTGGAGCAGATCCTCCTGGATACCACATTAAGGCACAAATGAGACAAAGAGGTGATCTGAGACAGACAGCATGGCTTCACCAGGGGCAGATCTTGCCCGACCAATCTGGTGGCCTTGTATGGTGCAGTGATGGCATTGGTGGACTGGGGAAGAGTGACCGATGTCATCTACCTGGACTTCTGCGAAGACTTTGACATGGTCCCTCACCACATCCTTCTGTCTAAATTGGAGAGGAACAGACTTGAAGGATGGATTTTGGATTAAGGATTTGATGGATATGGACTGGCTGGTTGCAGCCAAAGGGTTGTGATCAACAGTTCTGTGTCTAGATGGAGACTGGTCACGAGTGGTGTTCCTCAAGGGTCAGTTTTGGGACCAGTGCTCTTCAACATCTTATCAATGACACAGATGATGGAATTGAGTGCACCCTCAGCAAGTTTGCGGACAACACCAAGCAGAGCAGTGCAGTCAGTGCACTGAAGGGAAGGGAATCCATCCAAAGGAACCTGGACAGGCTGGAGAAGTGAGATGGTGTGTACCTACTGAGGTTCAACAACGACAAGTGCAACGTGCTGCACTTGGCCCAGGGCAATCTCAGGAAGTACTCCTGGCAACTGTCAAAAATGTCACAGCATCTGAGCACTCCAAAATGTCCATGTGAGATAGATCAACATTTTATAGCGGAAACACAGAGGCACTGGGAGGTCGTATGACCCCTCTGGTCTCTTCAATCCCAATTCAAATCATAGGAAAGAAGGACATACAACTGTCTCAAAATGACAGAGGATTACTGAAGAGATCAGGCTTCTTTTATCTCAGTTCTTCACTATCTGTAAGTTTCCTTCTGTAGTAGTTGGGCTTAAAAAAATCCCTACAATGATTCATCCACAATCTATTAAAAATTGTTTTATTCACCTTTCCTTCAATTGAACATATCTGCTTCTCCTGTAGTTTTAACTTAAAAAAACGTGTAAAAATATACATCTTATGCTGTAATTGATGACAATACTTGTCCTGCAAGTAGAATGAAATCAATAAACCAATATAAAGTACTGTGAATTTCAGATCTCAGGCAGCAACTCTGGCACTGATCCCTGAGAAACAGCTGTAGATTTTGTTGAAATGTGGATCCTGGCACACTCCAAGTTTTAATGAATTCCCTACTCTTTTGCTGTTTTCTCGTTCATTCACTCCACTCTGCTGTCTCTTCCTATTCTCATCATGGTTTTTGATTTATAAGGAATGTTTAAATAATATTTCTCCAGAAAATGCATTGAGAAAAATGGACACTACTAGAAAAAAGCCCCAGACTCCACATGATATGGACACAAGAACCTCCTGAAAATAATTTCAGGAGCATTTGAAATTCTGCACGTTCTCCACCCTTACCCTGCAGATGACACCAATTTCTGCCCCTGTCCTCTCCCTGTATTTATACAGTGACTGATGTACAATTCTCTCACACTGGCATTTCATCTTTTCTCCAGGTGAGGGTAAGGGTTAGAACTTGGCAGCTGTACCACCATGAGCCATGTGAGGATCTGCAGCCAGGCAGCACTGCAAGGTCCACTAGAAGCTGGAATGTGGGAGGTTGCTCTGAGCTGCCTAATGGCTGAATCCAAGCCATGCTCCTTGTTCTCCAGAAGAGAAAGCTTTTCTAGTTTCCTGCCTATGTGTAGGAAAGAGTTCTGAGTACCTGTAAGGAGAACAGTCCTTTCCCATAGCTACATTTTGCTGAGTATCTGGAATGTACAGTTACCTGGATTAAGTCTGTTGAGAGAGGTGTTTATGCAGGATCATAGAATTGTAGAATTGCTCAGGTTGGAACTGACCTCCCCTAGCTCAATCTGCAAACATACTGAGGGCGCACTCAATCCCCTCATCAAGATCATTGATAAAGATGCTGAGTAGGAGCGGGCCCAGTACCGAGCCCTGGGGGACACCACTCATGCCTGGCTGCCAACTGGCTTTGACTCCATTGACCACAACTCTTCGGGCCCGGCCATCCAGCCAGGGTTTTACCCAGCAGAGCATATCCCCATCCAAATCATGGGCAGCCAGCTTCTACTTGAGAATGCTGTGGAGGACAGTGTCAAAGGTTTAAAGAAGGTGACTTGGCTAGAAAGACTTGTCTTAAAGGAAACTCTGAGTTCAATTTCAGGCAACAGCCTAAGTCAGATATTGTAGAAGAGCCTGAGTTTGACATCCAAGGAATTAAATTCCAGTTTGCTCGTCTTCCTACATCTTAATTTGAGTGACGTACCTGGGACAGACAGCATGCATGAAAAAAGAGTTCTGAGACCTTCCCTTGTCAATTCAGCAGGGGCAAGCAGAGGAGCTGACAAGGGTGGGGGACAAGGGAAGTTGGGCTCCCTGTGGTGACAGTGACAGCACCAGAAGGAAAGGAAGGAAAGCAGCAGGGCAGAAGAGCAGCCTGCCATGTTCCAGGTCAGTACTGCTCATAGTTTTCACATCACATCTCTGGTGTCAGAAAATGAGTCCATGCATGAGCTTCCTCTAATCTGAACTTTTAAAACACAAAAATCTTCTGAATTCCAAATCCTTTTTAAAGTAACCATTACATTTCACTGATGCTAAACAGAAATATTTGTTCGGAGACACAGTACTCTTCCACACAGAGCTGGAGGATATGGAGGATGGAGGCCTTTTCATGGTAATTCTTTAGTTTGTTCAGCAAGTGACTACAAAGGATGGAGGGGAACAGCAGGGTCTGCTCTGCACACTGTTGCCTGTAGCTGCTCCCTGCATCCCTGATGCTGTTGCTTGCCAGGTGTCCTAGACATGAAGCAGAAGGCAGTACACACAGCACCAAGTGAAAAAGTGAAGATACACTGATCCAAGGCAAATACTTTCCAAAGCTGTGCATTATCTTAGTATTGTGGCAGTTTAATGAGCATAGTCTTTACTGGCTGAGAACTCTGTGTGCAGCAGCAGTGTGACCTTCCAAAACTGTTCTGTCCAGACGATCAGGTTATGGGATTCATTAGGAGACCCACTGGACCATGAAGATCATGGGACGGTAGCACATCTCTGCAGGACAGATACACAACCCAAACCAGAGCACGAGGGCTTGATAGTTCTATATGGAAGGCCAGAAATTGTCAAGCCATCCTTATTTTCATTTTGATACACCCATATTCTGTGGCTGTTCAGCAAGATACAGCTGAAGGGTAATCATCAAGAAGACAAAGGTGAGCTTGCCTTTTTAAGGCAAAGCAGGCAGGTTTTTCTCAGGCAGCATCAAATCCAGCCTTATTACTGTGCCCCATTCGGCCTGCATGACTGAGAAAATCCTACGATAAACAGTGATCTTCAAGGCTGAGCTCCTCAGTGATCCACTGCAGACAACTCACAGATAGTTGAGTGTATGCTAAAACCACATAGCATCTATTCCAACATAACATACTTCCATCACACAGAGGGAAAAGTGTCTCTGAGGTAGCTCAGTTCCCCAGGACAACGCCTGCTCTGTCCGATGTGCCAGGAACAAACCTCACAGGCATCCTGTATTCCTGCTGTGTACACACTGGCTCTGGTGCAGGTCTGCTGTCGGTCAGCTCAGAAGAGGAGCCCTGAGTAGAAAAGCATCTTGAAAAAGAAAATAGCCTAGGAAAATTTAGATTTAAGGGCTGGACGGTGGCCTCGAATGTGGCTCCTGAAGGCAGTGGAGGTGTTGCCAGGATATTCTGAGCTATTTAGGCAGCACTGCGCTGCTTGGTACAGAACAACCCTAGTCACATCCCAAGTACTTTACAAGTGTAGGATTCTTGCTAATTGAAAACCAGTACTTTGTCCTTCTTTGGTTTGCCTTGGTAATTAATAGAGATGAGCACTCAGGGAACTGCTCTGTGATAGTGTTTGAATTAATGAGTGCCATTTAACCCTAGGGAGGTGAGAGAACGGTGACAGACTTGGCTCTCTCCAGTTCCAGAGGTGTGCTGGTCTCATGGGTGCCCACTGTGACCCTGCTCCCAGACACTGATGCCAGCAGGAGCAGGCTGCATAGCTGAACCACTTCGGACTCCTTCCAGGGATTTTTAACGTAAAAAGAAATTAGCAGGAGAGGTGTTCAGCTGGTAGGTTCGTGCACATGGAAGCAGCCAGCAGCGACTTGCTGCAGCCACGTCGCTTACACCAATTCCCGCAGGTGCCAGCAGGAGGGGCCAGCAGGAGTCCCTTGTGGGCACGGCTGCCGCTCGTTCTTCACTAACGCGGCACAGACCCCCAGCCGTTCTGTTCTCCCTGTAATTACGAGCCGACATGGATTTCGGCGCGGTGGGCGCCTCAAGAGCCCGGTAAAAATCTACGAGTGCAGCAGGGGAGCCTGGACCCTTGTACCGCTTCTTGAAGCCTTCTCAACCCAGTCACACCTTCAGGCGGCGCAGAACGATAATTAACACCCAGCTCTAAAGCGCGCTGCTCCCACACGGCTCCCACCGTCCCCCCCCCACAACCGCCACACGGAGCGCCCCGAGTTCCCGCCGCGCTCCCGGCTCCGCGGCGCCCCCTGCCGGCCGGCCGCAACCTCAGTCCCTGGGCGTGGCCGCCCCCCTCGGGGCGCGGAGGTTGCCGGTGTCCGCGTCCCGCAGCCCGGCGTTGAGCGCTGCCGACGCCCGACGCGGTGCTACCGAGAGGTCCGTCCCCTCCTTGCGGTGCGCGGCCGGAGGAGGGGCCGCTATGGAGGACGGCGGGCGGGAGGTGAGCGCCGGGCACGGAGGGGCGGCTTTGTCCGGGGGCTTGTCGGCGTTTGTATTTTATCTATGTGTTTATTTTTTTTCCTTTTCTGACGGCTCTGGCTGCTTGCGGATGGACGCGAGGGGCAGCGCCGTGCTGCTGCTGATGGGTGGCCGCGAGCAGCTCGCCTCTCGGCGGGGAGCGCACGCCGAGTAGCGCTGCCGCCCCGGCCGAGGCGTGCTCAGCCCACGCCGCTGCCCTGCAGCCGAACACGGCAGCATCGGTGCTCGCGAACGAGTGTCACGGCGTGGAAGCCGGCTGTCCAGCCCATTCGGCGCTCCTTCTTTAATTTTTCCCTTCTTGGGAGGCGGGCAGGCTGGCTGAAATGTGCGGATTGCTATTGTTAAGAAGCACGGTTGCTTTCATGCTACTACATCCCTAGGTGCAATTAATCCTACGTGTCTTCCTTCCTACCCTGCAATGCAGGCATAACCTAAAGATGAACCAAATTTGCGTAGAAGCCGGGTGCTTTTCGGTTGCAAGGAGTGCTCTCATAAATGTTAAGATTAAGATTTGTCTGCAGCATTAACCAGAGCAACGCCTCAAGACAGCTAAAACCAGCCACAGAGCTGGGGTTTGGTGACATGAGTAGGGACAACATGCTGTATCCTACATCTTCTGCTTTCTCCGGTGACGATTGGTTTTCTGCTCTTTCTGTCATTAAGGTTGGTACGAGCAATATTGAAAGAGAGCTTATCTGTCCAGCGTGCAAGGAGCTGTTCACCCACCCGCTAATCCTTCCTTGCCAGCACAACTTGTGTCACAAATGTGTGAAGGATATACTGTTTGCAGTTGAAGACTCATTTGCTGATGCGGGTTCTGAGTCCTCAAATCAGAGCAGCCCACGGTTCCGAATCTCTTCTTCTAGCACGGACAAGATTGACAGAGCTACTAGATCAGGTGTGTGCCAGAGTTCTTCATGTTTGTCTAATTTTACATATTTTGCTGTCTTGAGCCAAATGGTATCTGCACGGGTAGAATGTCTTCTCAGTTCTCCTGATGGGCATAATTAGGTGGTGCTGATCTTATTCATTCTGTAATAAGAACAGTGGGAAGATTTGAATTTTAAAGACACCGCATTTCACGCTGAATACATTTGTCTTCGTGGCATCCTGTAAATGCTTGTAGCCATTGCTTGTTTATTTCAAATACCGTCAGGCACCAAGATGTACATGTCAGCAGTTTTGCTGTCCTCCCAGATTTCAACCAGCCTAAATTCTGTAGTTTGGAATTCCTTCTGAGTCCTTGCAGACTTACAGATGATAGTGTTGTCCTGTCTATTTCACGATGTTTGCAGTGAATTGTTTTCCACAAATGCTGATTATTAGGTGGCTGAAGAGCTGGAGAATATGGGTATTAGGAAAATGTGCTAGAAGTCTCTTCCAGTGTGATTTGATCAAGGCTTTAAGGTGTGCTTAGCTTGAGGACTCGTAACACTTTGTGGTATCATACTATACAGATTTTCACTCTGACTGTACTCAGCTGTCTCTGTAATTCAGGGATGAGGTGATCAGGTTTTACACGGATACACTGGAAGTATTTTATGCATGCCATGCATCTTAACAGAAACCTCATCTCAGCTTTTAGTCTTTGTGCTGGAAATATTGCCCACTATAAAACCACATTCCACAGGGCTCTGAAAGAGTCATGTGCAAGACACACCTTAAATCTGTGTTTGCATTTCATGCTGACAGTTGTCCCCTTCACAGTTTTCAAAGTTCAGATATCACTGACTTCACTTACGTGAAACTTTGATTCATTCAGCTATTCCCTGAAACTAAAATAAGTTTGATAAGTAAATGCTGTGCTTGCCATAGCTTGGCTGACTGTTGCGTGAAGGAATCAAACTACTAGTTGTCTTCATTCCAGCCCTGTTCCAGGACGTGGTGTAGACAGCCTTGAGGTGGCCGAGCTCTATAAACAGTCCTTTGCCTTCCTCAACTGCAGGTTCACAGGAGCCTGCTGGTAACTGTGTTAGCCCAAGTGGAAGTCTGCTCACATCCCCCCCCTTCCTTCCCCCTCCCAGTAAGCGTGGTGTTCTGTCATTGCTACATATGCATAAAGTAAGAGTCTCCCTGGTTTTGTGGCTGTCAGCTTTGACAAGGTGGGTTTCGTAGCCCCAGGCTGGGTAACTGCAAGGTGGTGAATGCACCGTGGGTGACCTCCTTGTGAGAGACAGCGCAGGGAGTGTGAAGAGGCTGTGCATGGGGAGCAGCCTTTCTGTGCTGTGCTCAGCAGCCTGGATGTGGCGGACATCCTCTGTCCTGTAAACCCACCTTCATCTTGCTCTCCAGTACCAGCAGAAACAAGGACCCAGTGTGACACGGTCCATCTTGGTGCGCAGCACAGTCCACCCTCCATGCTGAAGGAGACAGAGGCTCCTCTGAGGAGCTAGCACTAGATGACTGTAAGAAACCAAATGCTTTCACATCCCCCTTTGGAGAATTCCAGAGACATGATAGATAGTGTTTCCAGAGTTCAGCTCCCAGTTCTGCAGTAGTAGCTGGCTGCGTTTTTCACAGGGTTTAGAGTTACTGCATTGTTAACACCCCTGACAGTAGGACAGGGAAGACCAATTTTTGGTGTTCCTGCCCCCTTGAGATCTACTGTCCCGTCAGCTTATTGCAGATGTTGGCATCTTCACGATAGTCTGCCTTCCAGCAGACGAGTAGGGTGTCGTGTGTGTTATCTCCTGATCTGACTTGTTAGCTGGGGGAGATAAATGCTTTGCTAATGTCTTCATACCCTTTCCATGAACTGCAGGATTGTGCTGAAGCCCAGAAGGAACTGGCTTCCCTCCGTTCTCCCTAATGAGTGTTGGGCAGAAGCACATCATAGGAAAATTATCTTCCCAGACATTTCAGATTTGCAAAATGAAAATCGTATGGAAATGGGAGCTTTAAAGAACGTGTTTGAATGTTCAGGTTATGCTGTCTTTGGTTCCTTTGCTTCTGATGTTACAGGTATTATGGTCGCGTTGCTCTCTGAGGTGTGAGCATTTTGCTTTCAGAAGTCTGGTACTGCTAGTATTCAGCCAGCGTGCATCACTGCCATCCTGCAGATGAAGGGACTGTATGGGACGTCCCATGACTTAATTTACTCTGTGACCTCCAGTGGGGTTTGTAATAAAACGACTCAATAAGAGAGTGAAAAGACACAAGATAGCAACCTAAGTGAAACTTCACTTACCTAAGAAAGAAACATGAGAATTTCTTGTAGGTGTGTGCAGGGCACGTCACTGTGAAATCACTGATGTGAAAGTGTATGAGGGCTGCTCTGAAAGCAATGCCTCCTATTTTATGAGTGTTGGTGGTATAGCAGGAGAGGCTGAACTCTCTCACCAGTGTTTGTCACACTTTGCTGCCATGTGACAGGTGGCAGCAGAGGAGCAGACTGACATGGAAATTCGTATGAATCGAAGCCCTGTAATTGAATTCCGACATGTGGAAGAAAATGTTCCCACTGGCATTCATTGATGCTTGCTGAATGTTAACGGAGACCAAACAGTGGATGCTGGCGCAGTGAAAGTTTAACTGCATGGGCAACATTTTCCTAGCAGTGACTCCATCACAGCAGCTGTGAAGCAGAGGATCACCTCCACTGGCACAGATTTTTATGAGTGCAGCATGCAGGCTGATGAAAATGCATGGCCAATGGTGATGACTGTGTTAAAAAATTGTTTGCTTGTTTGTTTTGTAGCAGACAAAGTGCTCTATCGAAAAGTGATATAGTGCTCTTTGTATCTCTGCATTTTCTGTGGAAATAAATACGAGGCATTACTTTCAGAGCAACTTAAATATACGACATCTTCCTCCTGCTGTGTTTTGGTTGGTTTCTTTGCTTAAAGAATCCTTAGTGCCTTCACAATGGGTGCCATGTGCTTGGAATCATTTGGGCATTTAAATGCTTGAGATGCCAGAAAGAATGGGTCTGAATTCTTTATTCATTGTGCATACACATCTTGCATGTACAAATACAATTTATCCTAATGCAAAAAGGCCAGAACTGGTAGAACTCTTGACTTTACAGTTGAAATGGGAGTGCATCTTCTTGTTAAAATCCAACATAATGTTTTTAGAAAGATCTTAATTACATTTTATGAAGTATTTTTTGCACAAATTGTTGCATGTTGTAGGGAAATGAAAGCTATTTGTCACTTCTGATGCATCTTCTGTAATAGCAGTGTAATTAATATGTTGGTGTAATTGGAAGAAAGCAAGTAGTGTGGTTGTCATTTGTGTAGCACACATGATGCGGAACTTGAATGTGTATAATATTTTCTCCCTGTTTTGTTTCTGCTTGAATATTACAGTTGTGTCACCGCGTGCTAGGAATTAAACATTCTTTCATTTCAGTCCTGCAGTATTTTAACAGATCCAGGAGAGACAACAGCTGACACTCTTCATTTGAACCATTGTAAACCAATGGTATATCTCATTTTTTTGATTTCTAAACAGCTTTCTGTTCATTGTTTGCAGCCTCACAGAGGAGGTCTTTTGGTCGGAGAGGTAGAAATGCTTCACGTGTTGTTTTGGCTCTAGATAGTGAGGTCTTCAGATCTCAAATATTGCTGGTTAGCGTATAGATTTTTGTCAGTGGTCAAGTCCACGAAGTGGCTTTTGCAGCGAGCAAAGGTATAGCAAAGAACTTAAGAAAGCTTTTCATTCTGACTTAAAGGTCAACTGGACTGACATTCGGTTAAAGGTTAGAATTGTTTTGTTTTTTTGCATCTGTGCACAGCTAGACGTACTTGATGGGTGCAAATAGTGTAAATTCTCTCTTCCCCTTAAAAAAAACAAAAACAACAGTCTATACTCCAGCTTTTTAATTTTCAGCAGTTTACACACTCAAGTTTGAGTAAAACTGCTTTCTCACTAGAAGTGAAGGGTAATTATTGTACTGATCTTTTTAACAATTGTAGGTCATGGTTTCCTGTCACTTTTAAATATAAGGTAGTGCAGTTCTTCATTTGCTCCCAGCCCTCTTAATTATGTCTGATAAATTTACACCTTGTTAATTGAGCAGGTGTTTCTGGATCTGGCAATTTAGTCCAAGGCATGAATAGGAGGAAAACTAAATATTGAAAACTATCATTCTGTTCTAATGTTTGCTGCACTTAGTGACACAGGCATGTTGAAGGGATAGCCAGTGTCCCTTTGTTTGAAGTAAATCTGATTTCTGAAACTGGGCTAGTCTGAGCATCTCAGCCACTGCTTGGGCTTACTATTGTAAATGTTTCTCTTCTTTTGTGCGACACTGTCAAAATAAAATAATACAAAACTTTTCGATGGTGTTGAAGGTCACGTGAGCACTCATTAAAAATAATGTTCCCGTGAAGAAAGGAATGAACTGAAGTGAACCTAAATCTGCATTTCACACTCAGTGTGAGGAGCGCTAGTTAGTAGAGCACAGGCGTTCATTTGCATCAGGGGAAGACTGAAGGTGTCCTAAAACACAGAAATGGCATAGGACTCCAGCAGAGTTCTCAGAAAGCTGTCCTTACCACCTGCTCTTTTTGCAGAAAACACCCTCGATATGGCTAAGATTTAAGTATCTGAAAATGATGTTTTGTAGCCACTTCTCTCAGCTTTTCCTTTCTTCCTAAGCACCCATGCAGAAGCTGAGTTTGGCGGTGGACAGACTTTTACGTTTTTTAAAACTTGTAGGAGAATCCAGTTGACTTTTAAAATATTTTATTTTGTTTATTTATTTATTTAACTCACACATTTGATTTTCATGTCTTCCATAATCACAGAATGCTGGTGATACTGTTTACTTGGAAAAGAATTTCTTATCTTTAAGATATCTTATCCCTTTGCAAACATGCAGATGTAGGCTGGGCTCTTCTACATTTGAAGTGTTGGCATCTCTTCTTGGGAAGAGAAAAGCCTAAGCAGCGTCTCTATAAGACATACTTAGTATTGCTCCTCGACTTGAGTAATTGCAGTCTCTATTCTGGTTATTCATGAGTTTGGAGACTGAGCATGAGCATATGCTATGCCTATTCTTTACTTATTGAGTTATTTCTTACAAGAGAAGTGATTTTATTCATTCCTTGAGATGATTCCTAATATTTCACAGAATATATATAGTGTATGTACTTGTTCTTTGGAAACTGTATTGCCGAACTGTAAAAGACAGTATGGAATGGATCTAAGTTCCTCTTGGCCACATATCTAATGTGACTTCAAAATTCGTGGGTTTTTGTTTTTTTTCTTTTTTTCTTTTTCTTTCTTTTTTTTTTTTTTTCTGTTTGTGTGTGGTTTTTATTTGTTTGTTTTTTGTTTTTGTTATTTTTTGCTGCATGGAATGCTTGCAGTTCAGTTTTAGCAAACTGCTAGATAGTTAGGAGCGACAGTGCTCCGAGGGGTTTATCACTTCATGAGTGCTTTCTTTTTATAAGCCTTGTAAGCAGAAATCAAGACTTTGAGCTAGTTCTTGTTTCAGAGTAGTATATTAGCACTATTTTAAAAGAGGCAAAAAGAGAATGCTTCCTTCCTCAAACTATTCATGTGGCACATCATGCAGAGCTGCCAAGGGTGTACTCTTCCAGGTTTTAAAACAAGAGAAAACAGACCAGGCTCTTTGAACACTGTCAGGGAAAAGGGATGAGACATCTTAAGATATGCAGGGCTTGCCTGATGCTGGATGGCTTTCAGTTAGCAGTGTCACCAGTCACTGCCAAGCATGGCTTGTGATGGCAGTCTGATTTTGTCCCATGATGGGCAGAATGAAAGGCCTCAATTGGATTGCAGCAGACCTCACCTCTGTGTTACCAGTGTGAGCTGCTTCAGCCAGACTTCAAAAACATGCTTCTAGATAAGAATTTCAGATTGTGTTTTTAAACTTGACCGCTGCACCGTGTTGTCTTTTTTTCTTGTTCCATGTTTTGTCATTGCTTGCTCTCTGCTGTAGTGGATTACTTGCAGACGTACATACAACACTGTGTCATTGTTTTCTTAGTTTTAATAAGTACTCCAAATCCCTTTCTATAGCTGCTGACTGCATGACAGAATATGCAAAATCATCTCTTTTTTAGGCCATTGCGATTGTCTGTGTGGAAGGTGTCTCTGTTTCTGTGCACAATGTTGTAAGCTTGGAGCTTACGTTTGAGATAAAGTTTGTGTCTTGCTTCTGTTCCTGTGCCTTGCATGTGTGTGTTGCAGTGTATGCCAAGTTACAGATATTGCAGGACACGCAGTTTGGGTAAATAATTTGCTTCAAGTAAGTACTTGGAAAATTTAAAATCTTGATAACAAAGAAACAACCAACCAAAAAAACAAACAAACAAACAAAAAAAAAAAACACAAAAAAAACCTCCCAAACCTCACACACACACAGAGAAAAGAAAGAGTCCACACCAAACCTCTGCTTCCTTTAGCCAGAAAGTTATGTATGTTGAGTTGAGTAAGCTGTGCTGTGACTCAGAATGTACAGGAGGGCATGAGACCAGGTGAGACTGAGGGACTGAGACTGACAGCTTGCACAAATTTACTTATCCTTTTGTTTTTGGCTTCTTAATTGATGATCATACATGAATATCATGGGGCACATTGCAAAGGTTTGTAAAGCAACCACCTTCTTGTTGATTTGGTTGCTTTTCTGAGAGAGTGAGAAGCTGGAAGAGGCATGAAGGGGAACTGTGAAATGTTGGTTGAAGCAGCCACAGAAGAGCAGTGCAAGACAAGCATCGTTGGCAAAAGGACTGCTCAAAAATAAATGAAATATCAGTTCTTTTGCAAGGAAGAAAATGACTAAGTACACCTAACAGAATTCTGGATAATTTGTTGATATCAGAACTGAGAATTCTAGTTTAAGTTATACCTCCCTTTATGAACTTGTTAGCTACAGTGGAATGAAATCCTCTCAAAGGGATTTTAAAACCATGGTCTAGCTTCAGAGAGTGGTTTTTGTTGTTGTCATTATTTTCTTCGTAGAGAGAATATGCATTAGGCTTAAAGGCTGGCTTAGCCTGCTGCAGACATACATAGATGACTGCTTTTTGGTTGCTGTTCCTCCTTGTTGCTCAGGAGTGAGGTAAGGATGCACTCCTGATTGATAGCAGTAAGAACACTGTCCTATGCGTAACTTTCAGGTCTGTGTGAGATATGTTAGGCACATGCTCCAGAGGCTCTTTTAGCTTGCAGTTTTATTCGAGTTTTCAATTTCTTTATTTTTAGAGAGGAGGAGAAAATGGTGTGTAGCTATTTGGAGCTTCTCTACAGTGCTCTGTTGAAATGAAATTATGTTTTTAACCATCTGTGGTTCCCTAATTCAGAGAGGAGGAAACTCTGCAACTTGGTCATCATAGTAAGAACCCTCATGTTTGGGGTTTCTTTGCATTCCTCCTTCATCAAGGCCATTCAGATAGAGAAAAGCTATGCCAGCCTCTGCATATTTTGACTAATGGTTTTGGTTGATAGTTCATACTGGAAATACCTAGTTCTCATGTTTTTCTCTTTTATGGCTTCTCTTGAGATGAGCCAGATAAGTTTGACTCAGCCAAAGAGAACTTCAGGGAGCTCAGAACTGGGAATAGCTTATCTCACTGGGAACAAATGTCTTTTACTGGAATGTGTTACAAAGCTGTTTATTTCTCTTTAGACAGCCAGTTAGCCTAATGCTGGCTGGTTCCTAGGAGGTACATTTAGTGTTTTAAAAGACAGCATTTGAATGCATCCCCAACTGGACCACAAACTTTCTTCATCACCTTTTAAAGGAACACCTTTTTTAAGTTCGCTGTGGTATGTAGCATAGGAGTTTATTAGGCTTAGGAAGGCATACATTTGTTCCTGTGTGAATCCTCATTCTCATTAAAGTAGGTGGCCACAAGCTGAGGCAGCCTGCCTCCCATGTCTCATGCAGGGACGCTGTGGAGATATCAGGAGTAGAGAAATTGTTTTCATTTAAGCCTGGCAGCACGGGACATGCTCTGAGGAAAAACAGTATTGTTGACAAAGTTGTTGCAAAAAGCAAAGCTGCAGGAAGCAGAAGGTGGAATTGGAGCAGTTAAATTCATCTTGACAATTAAGTTTCAGAAAAGTTTGTAATGTTCTGTGGTCTCAAACATTACAGTTCCTTGTCACAGCAAATCTATTCTCTTTGGCTTGGCAGAGTATTTATAAATCAGTAT
Organism: Callipepla californica brunnescens; assembly: GCA_023055505.1. Classification (NCBI taxonomy): domain Eukaryota; kingdom Metazoa; phylum Chordata; class Aves; order Galliformes; family Odontophoridae; genus Callipepla; species Callipepla californica. The sequence goes on along the minus strand of JALIRH010000009.1, from coordinate 15,135,898 downwards.
TGTATGGGTTTGAATGATGTCCCATGATAATTTGGGATTGGTTCATAAATTGTTGCGCTTCTCTCTTTATGACCTGAAACTCTTCTGTTTATGCTCCTTCTAATCAGGACTTGCTATCTACACAGGCAGAAGACACAATTCTCTGACTCCTCGAACAACTATGTTTCCTTGTCCTGGTTGCCTGCATGATATTGATCTTGGAGAACGTGGTGTTAATGGCTTATTCCGAAATTTCACTTTGGAAACAATTGTGGAACGGCATAGACTGGCAGCCAGAGCAGCCATAGCTATTATGTGTGACTTCTGCAAACCTCCACCTCAAGAATCCACGAAGAGCTGCATAGACTGCAGTGCGAGCTACTGCAATGAGTGTTTCAAAGTACACCATCCTTGGGGAACTGTGAAAGCTCAGCATGAGTGTGTTGGACCAACCACCAACATCAGACTAAAAGTGAGTATACTGAATCTTTGTGAATTTTGTTTGTTATATTCACCTACAGCTTCAGAGATATTTGTGCTGTGGTGATTGATTTTTAGGACCACTTATTTATTTCTGCTGTCATTTGAGTAAATCATAAGTTTTTGATGATGACTTCAAAGTGGCTTGAACCGGGGACCCTCAAATTAAGAATTTTGTTTTACTTTTGTTAATGGTTTGTGTTTATTTATTTATTTAAGACATAGAGATTTTGAGCATCCAGAATTGTCTTAGGGGAGTTTACTAAGAAACATGTCCTCATAGATTTGTTGCTTGTAAATAGAGAGGGTCTTCTGGGTGAAATGGCAATTGAAGGAAGTCTTTCAGAGAGATCTTGACAAACTGGAGGTTTGAGCAACCACCAACTGCATGAAGTTTAGCGAGAGCAAGTGCTGGATTCTGCATGTGGAACAGGATAACCCTGGTTTTGTGTACAAACTGTGGGGTGAGTAGCTGGAGAGAAGCCCCACAGAAAGGGATCCGGTGGTTCTGGTTGATGGCAGGCTGAATGTGAACAGGTGCTCTCTGGTGACAGCAACAGAACCCGTGGGAACGGCATGGAGCTGCATCAGGGGAGGGTCAGTTGGGTATTAGGAAAAGATTCTTCCCCAGAGGGTGGTGGACATGGAAAAGGCTCCCCAGGGCAGCAGGCATGGCCCCAAGCTGCCAGAGTTCAAGGAGCATTTGACCAAATCTCTGATATAGGGTTTGGATTTTAGGTGGTCCTGTGTGAAGGCAGGAGTTGGTCTCGGTGATCCTTTCAGGTTCCTTCCAACTCAGAATAGGCAGTGACTCTGAATGTCATGTAAAGGCAGGTGCCTGTGTATGGTAAACAACAAAAAAAACAAACCAACAGAAAACAACCAAACAAAAAACCCTTCTTGAAGCTAGATCCCTTTGGATGTTTTGAGCCTGAGCTTAATCCAGCACAGAGCATCTTCTCTGTCTTATTCCTCTGTGCATTGAGTAGGTGAGAGCTCAGGTCTCTGCTGGTATTAGGTGCATCCTTCTAATCCTTCCCTGTAGCAAAAGGCAAGAATGAAATTGCAGTTTTCCTACCTTACACACTGCTACATTCAGACAAAACACAGTGCCTGCAAACTGCTGTTGCTTTTGTTTCTTTCACTGAGTGTGATGCAGGACATGGATGTACCTAATTAGATTCAAGTTTCACAGCGGGAGGAACTGTCACAACTGCCCTCTAGCAAAAGATCACAGTAAGTCTTAGTATCCCAGCATTTGCTCCATGCCTGGGTTTAGTGACAAGAATTGTGCTCTGGGCTGACTTCTATGAATTTCTTAGTTGCAGCAGTGCTCAAAGGAAGCACTTGGTGAAATGCTCTAGATGTGCTTACATGTTGCTAGGTTTTGATCCCATGCAGGTGGTATTATGGTGAAGAGCTCCATGTGTGTATTTTGGGGCAGGGTGTGGGAGAAAACTTGATTAAAAGTTGCCCTACTAAGCATCCGTTTCTGATGTGCTGCTTCTGTCCCTTGTACAGAAGAGATACAGCACAGGGAAAGGTTTTAAGTGTTATCAATAGTAAATTGGTCATTATTGTTTTGTGGACTGTGTTTAGTATAAGGAAAGAAAAGTGCATTTTTAATTATGGTACATTCTTAGACCAGAACTTAATGAAAGAGTATCTGTTAATCTCCTAAACAATGTTCCCGGTCGTAGCATTAATTTAAAACTAGACTGCAGAGCACTTTGTAATGTGTGTGGTAGGGATGTTAGAAGCACACAGTAGACTGATTGTTCTTGAATTTTGAGGGAGCTAGACAAGATAATCTGCTTTTTCTGTCTCTAGTTTGCAGGCTGTGCATTCGATTTACGCAAGGGGTAAATAAAAATATTTGGTTTTCTGTTAAGTGTGGCTATACAGTGCTGTGGAAAAGTGATTTCTGGGGGCTAAGAGATTATTGCAGCTCTTTGGAGATACCTTTTTCCACAGTTGATTTTGCTAAAAGTTTCTTTCTTTTTTTTTAATCAAATCAACTGGACAGTGACAGTTGGATACCTTATCATGTGTTTTGCTTAATGATAATATTATATACCAAGATGCTAGTGAGACTAGTGTCTTTGGCCTTTTCACCATAAGATATGGGTTTCAGGGATGGTATTTAGATTTCAGTTAGTGTATCTATATTCATGCTACATGGATTATTTTTTCTTTTTGGTTCCTTTGTTTTTCTCCCCACCTCCTTTTTTGGCACGTGTATTTGTTGGAGTTGAGTTGCACATTTTTCTCCCTCATTTAGCAGTTATTCCAACATACATGTTCAGTTTTTGAAAGACATTTGATAGTGAGCACCAGGCTTTCCAGAATATTGAAGCTGATACTTGAATTAGCGCTCAGCATGAACAACCTGTAATTAGAATCAGATGAGGAAAAATAAATGAAACAGAACCTTTGACCTTTAAGCAGACTATGATTGGTGGTAGAGGCTGTATTTCACTCCAAGAGCAATAGCTGTGTAGCTATTCTGAGCCTAGTTTAGATTTAAATCACTGCTGTTATTATGCCAGCTCTTGCTTTAAGAAACAAGTCACAGCTTTTCTGGGAGAGAATTGAGGGGCTGACCTGGAGCCAGTAGAATGTGAGAGCATGGGGTGTGTTGTATATGTTGCATTTGCAGCTCTAGACCTGACTAGAGATATCTTACCGAATGTGAACAATTTCAGGGGTTAGCAAGATGATTAACTGCAGTATGGAGGCTACCTGAGGCAGACATAAAATTGTGGACAAACATAAATTATATGGCAGGTAAGTTCAATATAACAAAAATCAATTGTAGGAATCACATACTGTCTTGGGGCAGCTGTTTGTTTTGATGGTCTGTTTTTGGAAATACTCTTTCACTCTTTTCTCTCTTTTTTTAGATTTTGATGTGCCCAGAACATGAAATGGAAAGAATAAATATGTACTGTGAAATTTGCAGAAGGCCTGTCTGTCATCTTTGTAAACTGGGTGGATCTCATGCAAACCATAGGGTTACAATGATGAGCGTTGCTTATAAAACTCTTAAGGTAAATGTTGTTTGACCTGAACTTGAAATAAGGAAGAACATTGAGCTTCTGTTGTAAGGGCAAACTCTCTCTGGCAGGAAGCCTGCACACATTTTTGGAGGACATTGGTCACGAAGCATGGTGTTGTGCAACATCTGTTAGTGTACATATTAATGTGACTTAGCACATCTGAGAAAATAATGGTTTTCTATGATGTTTAAAACTTAACCACTTAAAAGTGCCTCCACCTTAATTTAGCCATCTGTGCTGTAATAATGACCCTTTCAGAAAGTTGAAGGCATTAATAGTTTGCAGTCTAGCTTGTACCACTGAATGTCTTCAGGTTGATTCCCTCGTGTCTTGGATGAACTGACACTTTCAAGGCATGTCAAAAAAATCTGAAACTGAAGTGTCTCATTTGACCAGCATGTTTCTGAAGCAGTGTAGCCGTTAATTTCCCAAGCACAGTACGGTAAAGAAGACTTGCAAACATTATTTTGTTACTAGAGAATGACTGCTGCTACCTTTGCCTTTTTCTTCTTCTCTAGCTCTTGCCCACAAAAAGGAAAAAAAAAGAGACAGATATTTTTCCTTTTTGCTCTTTGGCCTTGTTGCTTATTTACAAGGCTGTTCCTGTACTGATGTTAACTCCTGAAAATAGGGAAGTGCAGAGACACTCATAAACTGCACTTCAAACCACTAATTTCTCCAGCAGTTGTATTAGAAATGAATTAATAGCTGGCAAGGCTTCTCTGTAAGTTGTAATCATGTTCTTAGGCCTCAGGTTCCTCAGCCGAAGAATGGATGACTTCTGTAGGAGGCATGAGCGTTCTTAAGTTGCTTCATGTTGCTGGCTGAAAAGAATAGGTCAGTGTGGTCAGTTTGGGACACTCAGCGCTTCTTTACAGTGTTGGTTTACAAAGACTTTAATACTGTGTCCCGCAGTATTCCCCTGCCCAGAAGTTGGCAGGCCACAGCTTGGACAAGTACAGTCTTGCTTGGTTAAGAACTGGCTGGATGGCTGGGCCCAGAGAGTGGTGGTGTTAAATCCAGCTGGCAATCAGTCATGACTGGTGTTCCCCAGGAGTTGGCACTGAGGCCTGTCCTCTTCAGTATCTTTACTGATGACCTGGATGAGAGTACTCCCTCAGGAAGTTTGCAGATGACACCAAGTTGGCTGGAAGTGTTGGGCTGCATAGGGGTAGTGAGGCCCTACAGAGGGATCTGGATAGGCTGAATGGCTGAGCCTAGGCCAAAGGGATAAAGTTCAACAAGACCAAGTGCCAGGTCCTGCACTTTGGCCACAGCAACCCCAGGCAACACTGCAGGCTTGGGGCAGAGTGACTGGAAAACTGCAGGGAAGATCTGAGGATCAGCTGTGGGAACTGGGACTGTTCAGTCTGGAGAAGAGGAGGCTCAGGAGATTCCTTACTGCCCTCCACAACTAGCTGAAAGGGGGTGGTGGCAAGGTGGGAGTAAGCCTCTTCTCCTTGGTGACTAGCAATTGGACGAGGGGGAATGACCTCAAGTCATGCCAGGGGAGATTCAGGTTGGACGTTAGGAAGTACTACTTCTCTTAACAGAGTCAGATGCTGGAATGGGCTGCCCAGGGAGGTGGTGGAGTCACCATCCCTGAAGGTGTTCAAGAAACATTTATATGGTGTACTGAGGGGTATGCTGAAGTGGGAAACATTGTTATTTGGTGGATGGTTGGACTAGGTAAAGTCTTTTCCATCCTTAGAGATTCTCTGATTCTATAACTTTCAGAACTGATAGTAGGCTGCTGGCAAGCTGAGCATTTACTGAGTGATTTTTCTTTCTGCTGTTGTTTAGTTTGGGGTGGAAATCCTTGCTCTGACAATTTACTGTTTTATTTTGATAGGAAAAGCTTTCAAAAGATATAGAGTACCTCATCAGTAAGGAAAGCCAAGTAAAAGCTCACATCTCACATCTGGGTCTGCTGCTGAAGGAAACAGAGGTAAAATTGATTTTTCATTTGTGAAGGGATCCTGAAGGAACACAACAAGGGCTGGAGCTGTTTCCAGCACAGTGTTTCTTTGGCTATATTGAGGAGTGGAGGGTTAATTGGAAACAGTTTCTATAATAGTTGTGTTAGTCTTCTCACTTTTCTACAGTAAAACCATTCTGATAGTGTGGGAAATTTAAGCAATGTACAGGGGAAGGGGAAGTTTTCGTTTCCAGTGTAAATTTGAATTAAGTCTTATTTGATACTTTAATCAAAGATAGATGGGTTAGACTTAAAGCTCCCTGTATTAATGAAAATGCACAGCTTATGCTTTTTAATTATTTTGAGGATGTTACAGTAAAGTCAGAATTAAGATAAAAAAAATCTGCATAGGAGAGGCAGAGGTGAGAGTATTCTTTGCATGCAAGATGCAAAACTCTGACAGAAATTGCAGGAGCTCCTGGCCCTGCCCTTTCCTGGGTGCAGGCTATATCTGTGCTTATATCTGAGACAGTAGTCAAGAGTGGTCCTGCTGCTCCAAGGGAGTCGGGAGATGTGGCCTGACACTGAGTTACCCTGGGTAATGTACAGAGGTCACAAAGTTTGAGATCCCTTTGCGGTAAATTAAGATGAAACAATGCCAAACAATCAGTTAAGTGTTTGCTTGGATCCCACTATGATACTTAGATTAAATGTCTATACCTTAGTGGCTGTGAGCCATGATGATATGCCTTGCATTACAACTTTTGGATCCAGCAGTGTCACAGTGGTAAGGGTTGTTTCTCTGGTGCTGAGAACACATCCCTGAACTGGCTGTCTTTTGCCTTTTATGTACTCACAGTCCCCCCACTAAAGAGGAGCTCAAGTCACTAGTTGTGCAGTTCCACTGAGGATGTACAGTCCTTCAGAGTGTCCCAGAAATGAGCTGGGGTCTCAAGTAGTTGTCAGGCTCACCATGAAGTTGTGACTGAGATACTTCTCTACTCCTGCTCAAATGCAGTTTGAAGTTTAGAATACTCTGGAAATTGGTCAGTGGATTGTCTCGCTCTCCCCCTGCCCAAAAGACTGCTTGTTGAGCATCACTGACGTGCAGGCATAGTTGTTGAGATCTCTCCCTCCCCCACTAAGTCATTCTGGTGTTGCTGAACAGGTCTTCATAGTCTCACAAGATAAGGAAATCCACCTGGAGAAGTGCTGTTTTGCCTTTGTAAGGTCCCCTCCTCCAAGAGCTCCTTGTCTCAGTGATCTCCTTTTACTCTTCTACCAGGCATTTAGGACATTAACCCATTTGCTTCTCAGCCTCTTTTGGGCATGGAGGCTTCAGACCGACCTCCTTGTATAGTGCTTTTTCATGAGTGTTTAGGCAGAGAAATGTCCTACATTATTCAAGGCATAACCTGAGAAATGTTTTCGTGCTCTTCATTTGCAGTGTTAAGATAGTAAATATACGCTAGCTTGGGTGCATTGTTGCTTGTATTTTCAGTTCTTTAACAGTATAACAAAGCCATAAGTCTTGTCTTTGTCTTTCAAACAGATGACTGTATTGCTATTGTAGTTTGTAAAAAACTGTGTGTTTCCTTACACAGACACAGAGCTATGAGGTTGTTTTAAAATGTATTTTCTTTCCTAGTGCAATGCAGAAAAAGCTAAAGAAGAGGCATCTCAGAGTTTTGAGAAATTAATTAATATTCTGGAGGAGAAGAAGTCTGCAGCTCTTCAGGCAATTGAAGTGTCTAAGAATTTAAGAGTGGACAAGTTGCAGAACCAAGCAGAAGAATATCAGGGTCTCCTGGAAAATAATGGCCTTGTAGGATATGCTCAAGAAGTGCTTAAAGAAACTGATCAGTCCTGTTTTGTTCAAACAGCAAAACAACTTCACGTCAGGTATCTTGGTTATCGTCTGGGTTAGGTACACGTTCTTTTGCAGGATATCTGTTCAAGTAAGTTATCTTGCTAGTAGGGTTCTGAGTGTAATACCTTTAATTGCAGAGCCTCATAACTAGTCCAGGTGCAGTTCAGAAGAGGTTACTGTGTTGCAGAGCGTGTTAATAAATAGCATGCTGAAGGGATTCTGTTCTACAGCATGTAGCCCTGTTTAGCAGAACAGCATTGGAAGGGAAATCCATATAGCTCACTGTCAGGTTCCTTTGCACAGTGATTGTATCATCTATTTGCAAGTTAGGATCTAACAGGTCTCTTCCGGCTTTACACTTCTGATCTTAATAGTTGTTCTCCATTAACACTTCACATCTATTTTGTTCTTTGAACCAGATGCAAAAAGCTGTTAAAGATACTCTGCTATTTGTAACCTATTTGCTGTCCTTACCTTCCTGTGTGTAACGATTTTAATCTTTGCATTTAAATTATGTCTGAAGTGAGATTCTCAGTACATGATCACTAAGTACATGAAAGCAGAACTATTTTTTTTTTTTTTTTAAGTGAAACCTAGCCATTTTTGTTTTTAGAAATGCACATTTATACATTCCCTTTTCTTTTGTCTGACATCTCTCTACTCCTGTGCTTTCAGAATCCAAAAAGCTACTGAATCTCTGAAGAGTTTCCAGCCAGCTGCTGGAAGTTCTTTTGAAGATTTTGTGGTGAACACAACCAAGCAAGAAGAGATCCTTGATGACATAACTTTCCATTCCAATGGTAAATTGTGAGAACATGAAGTCTTCCTTGAGTTACAGTTTTAAGAGCTTCTCTAGAAAGGGTGATAATTTATGCAGGGCTGCAGTTGCAGACCTCAGTGAGGTACCCTGACTTGCATTGTTTCATCTCTGCCTTTGTGACCCACACAGCATTACCTTTCAGCAGCAATGGCTTCAGCTTTGGCAGGCAAGCTGAGGTGTCATCAACTTCAGTACCAGTTTACATTGGCTTCCAAAATACTGTAGTTAAGTGACACTTAATTAAGTCTTACTGAAAGCTTGTTGTCGTGTGCATAGAAAATAATGGGCTTTTTGTTGTTGTTTGTTGTTGTTGCTGTTGTTGTTCTTTTCAGCCACTTGCAAAAATTAATAGTACAACTTTCAAATTGAAAACAGAAACTAAGGGATTCATTTGAGTGCAGGAACATGGGCATCACCACCTGTACTCTTTAACTGTGCGAGTCATAATTTCTTCCACTCTGCTAAGCTACTGAAGAAGGGCTGGTGTAGATCACTCTAGAACAGTGTACATCTAAACTTATGGGTTTTTTCTTCTTAATTTCTGTCCTTCCAGGTCTGGAAATACCAGAAATCAATGAAAAGCAATGCAGAATGTACAACAAAGCTGTGATCAGTTGGGGATCTTCTGGGAAAACAGACCCAGCTGATATGTATATTCTTCAGTATCGTAAGAATGATACAGAAGAGGAGAGCATGATTTGGAAGGAAGTTAAAGTTTCCAGCAAGAGCAAAGTCATATCTGATCTGGATGATGACAGTAGCTACACCTTTAGAGTTCGAGGATATAAAGGGTCCACCTGTAGCTCTTGGAGCAAAGAAGTTATATTGCGTACACCTCCCGCTCCAGGTACTGAGTTTTCTTGTGTCCACCTGCACTGGAAACCACCTACAGTTCCCAGACTTCTATCCCATTCTTGGTTGTATATATATGTATAGAAGCACTATAATGAAAAGTTAATTAGCATATTGAGAATATTAGCTTGCATGACAATCCCAGTAGCTTTTCATAGTGAGAATTTCTAATGCCAATGTATGTTAAGATGCAGTTTATGAGCACAGAAAGAAAAAAAAAATTAACAGGAAATTCTTGGAATACTATTTTTCAGTTCTTAGCTTTCTTTTTGATGACAAATGTGGATACAACAGTGAACATCTCCTGCTGAACTCAGAAAGAACCACTGTGGAAAGCAGGGCTGGATTTCCATTACTGCTAAGAGCTGAACGCATGCATTTTGGATGCTACACTGCCCTCAATTACATCATTGGTGACACTGGTATTGCCAGAGGGAAGCACTTCTGGGCTTTTCATGTGAAAGCCTATTCTTACCTGGTAAAAGTGGGAGTTGTTTCCAGCACGAAGCTACAGAAATTTTTCCACAGTACACATGACGTGACAAGCCCAAGGTAAATACCAGGCATGTACATGAAGCATGTTTTAAACAAAAAGATGTTTGTGTTTATTTTATTTTAATTTTCCTTTGTAATAATTTAAAAGCAAATGCAGTCTCAGTTAATAAAATTGAACCTAACCAGTGGAAAGTAGCTTGAAGCAGTGTGATATATGCAGGTTGTCCTCTCTTGTTCTCTCCTTTCAGTAGAAAGCTGTTCTAAATACTCAGGGTCCTGGTATCTTTCTTTTTTGGAAAGAAATCCATCAGCTGCAAGACTTAAGCAATTCTTGGTTGTCATTAGCTAGACCATTAGCATTATGGATTCAGCAGCTGTTCAGAGGTACAACGTTCATGGTGTTATCTGTCTGTCTGTGCAGTAGCTTGCATCATGGTAGATTCGAAGTTGCTTGCGTATGGTTTTTAAATTGCTGCTGAGCACAAATCAGAATAGAGTGAGCAAACCAGCACAAAGGTTTCCAGTTCTCAATTACAGCTGTAGTAAACTTGGATGTATCTGGAAATGGATGGCTGGAAACGTGTTGTCTGGAGACTATAGCTTCAGATGTAGCAGATTTATTGGCTTCTTCCTACACGAAATAGTGAAACAGAAAAAAATGCTCATGTCTCGAGTTGCTTAGTCAGAGGTGGAGCCTTTTTGCAAAGTGAGAAATCAGATCCTGATTTCCAGATTCCTTTTTATCTTTGAGCAGAAGAATATCTGGAAGTCTTCCACTCATGCATGTCCAAAGAAACAAACAAACAAAAAAGGACCAAAATAAACCTCCCAAAACCAAAACTGAACACTTAGGTAGGACTTGTCTGCATGATGATGATTCTTGTGCTTCTGTGGTCTGTCTTTATCTGGTGACAGCATTCAGGGGAAAACAGGGATATTGTGTAGATCTAGCTAAAAATTTCTGCCAGCTGCTATTCTGGGAAACAGAAGTTCCAGGAAATTTCTAGGTAGAGCACATTTTTATTTAAAACTTAAGATATTAATTACTGTGTTCTGAATTTCAAAGGCAGTTTAATATTGCAGTTGCATGGAAAACTCATGGAACAAGAGTAACATTACATATGTTTATTGGTGTTATTTAAAATAATGTAAATAAAGTTAAACATATCCTGCCTGTAATCGTATTTGAAGAACTACCTCTCAGGTTACCTAATTTACTGTACCTGGTAGGTTCATTAATGATAGCCTAGCATAAGTAGATTTAGATAAACCTGGAACTTAATAGCTCCTTAGCAAAACCTTCTGCTCTCTCGCCCTCATTAGTGTTCAGCTCCTGTCAGTTGTTTCAAGTGGCCCAAGTGGCTGTTCACTTATGAAATGCATCTTCCCTTCCAGGTGTACTTTTACCCCACAAGCTTTTGTGTTCTGTATAGTGTTACCTGTCTTACGGAAATGTTATCTGTAGTTCACGTCGCAGACTGTTTCTGAATCTGACAAGAGCAAATGGTTGTTTTTCTGTTCTAGATCTGAACAAGACAGTGGTCATGATAGTGGGAGTGAAGATGCCTGTTTGGATTCATCACAGGCTTTCACACTGGTAACTTTGGGCATGAAGAAGTTTTGCATCCCCAAGGCAGCTGCTGACCCAAAGGCAGCTCGTGACACCAAGGACGCAGCAAATAGAGTCCTTCCCCTGCCCTCTTGCATGGGGATCTGCCTCGATTATGACAATGGCAAAGTGGGCTTTTATGATGCCAGCCACATGAAATGCCTATATGAGTGTGAGGTGGAATGCTCAGGCATAATGTACCCAACATTTGCCTTAATGGGTGGTGCTGCAATTCATCTCCAGGAAGCCATCACAGCAGAGTACTTGAAATATGAAGATGACCTGTACTACTGATCTCCTGTTGCTGTTCTGAAATTAAAAATAAGAGCAGAAGCATTTTTCAGTCCTGATTCAAATATAATATACCTAAGTGCTGCACACAAGCCTTTGGGTCACACTTCTATGTTGCTTTTTTTGTTTGTTTGTTTAAATGAACAGTCCAGACACTTCCAACAAAAGGAAATGTTCTTCCAGGAACTCTCCTGCCTTTCTTGTGATCTGTATAATGCTGATCTCCACAGACTTTCCTCCTAGGGAAGGCAGGGAGGAAGTTTGACTAACAACCAAAATTACTCTTCAGGGATAGAAATCTGCCTTTTATGTAACATAAATCCTTATGTAGTCAGTTTTGTGTTTAACAAACCAAACTGACAGCATATGATTGCCATTATTCTTTGAGATACCTGTCTTAATGCATCTGGAAGATCAAAATTGCACTAATAGAACAAAAAGCAGTGAGAAATGAAAACTGCAGGTGAACATTTAGGCTGTATTTGGAAGGAGGAGGTTAAACTAGAAACTTTATTTTATCTAAGGGTAATGTAACTGTAAGCTGAAAACTAGTTCTAACACCTGATGTATAGTTGATGGTATTATCATAAGTTCCTGTACTAGTCCAGGTTTTAGCATAGACGTAAAATATATAAAGTGCAATTTGACCCTAAATGTCAGACTTCCAAGTCTGATATGAGAAGTTTTTGCATGTGTGAGTAGTAGAACCTGGTTTTAGGCAAAAGTAAATGAATACTTGACATGACTAATAACTTATAAACTTTTAAAAATTCATGTATTTCTGTTAATACGTGTTTTTCTAAGTTAATTATTTAAACAAACTGGCTTTTTATTAAGAATGATAAAACACACTGATTCAGTTTTGAGACACAATTTCTGCCTGAAAAGGCGTCTCTGTTCAGATTTCTGTTCCTCTCATGTTAAAAACTGTATCATGTAGTAGTGCTTGTATCTGTTTGGAGGAAGTTTACATGAACAGAAATCAAACATTTGAGTACTTCTACCATTAATTTTAATTATGGAAAAATAAGGATTTGAAGGACATTTCTAAAATACACTCAATTCTGTGTGAATTTGGGGATATAATGTTGCATCTTGATGAATGTGAATTATGTTTACTGAGTACTTGTATATAGCTGTAGAGCAATGAACTGTGACCTGAAAATTGCTGTACACTTAAATGAATGTAGGTCATAATGCAGAACATTAGCTATGCTTTGCTGTCTGAACTGTTGTACTGATGAGATTTGGAATCTGCCCTACTAAGCCCCCAACCGCTGATCTCTGTAAGAAGAAACTGGCAGAAAAGATAGGTGGCAAAAGGCAAGCAAGACAACTGCAGTCTTGAAGTTTATAGAGCAGATAATCTTGATTGTAATCACATAGCTTATATGGGACAGCCAGGGGATCAGGCCTAGCCAGCATGGGATCATGAAAAGCAGGTCCTGCTTGACCAACCTGATCTTCTGTGACTGTGTGACCCACCTAGTGAGTGAGGGAAAGGCTGTGGATGTAGTCTATCCAGACTTGATAAAGCCTTTGACATGGTCTCTCACAGTATTCTCCTGGATAAGCTGGTACCCCATATCTTGGACAGATACACCCTTTGCTGGGTAAAGAACTGGCTGGATGGTCAGGCTGAGAGAGTTAGTGAGTGGAGCTAAATCCAGCTGGTAACTGGTCATGAGTGGTGTTCCTCATGGGCCTGTCCTGTTTGGTACTTCTACTGATAATCTGTATGAGGCAGTTGAGTACACTCTTAGTAAGTCTGAAGATGATACCAAGTTGGGAGGAAATGTTGATGTTCTTCGTGGTAGAAAAGCCTTCAAGTCAGGACAGGCTGGATCACTGGGCCAAGGCCAATGGGATGAGGTTCAGCAAAACCAAATGCCAGGTCCTGCACCTTGGTCACAACAACCCCAGGCAATGCTGCAGTCTTGAGGCATAGTGACTGGAAGACTGTGTGGAAGAAATTGATTTGGGGGTATTGAAGCATGGCTAAACATGAGCCAGCAGTGTGCCCAGGCGGCCACAAAGGCCGTTCTGGGCTCCTCACTACAAGAATGACGTTCAGAAAGATCCATGTATGATGAGGGAGCTGGCAGAGGTGAATACTGAACCACTTTCTATCGTCTTTGACAGGTCTTGGAGAACAGGAGAGGTGCCTGAAGACTGGAGGATAGCCAGTGTCACTCCAGTCTTCAAAATGGGGAAGAAGGAGGATCTGGGGAACTGCAGGTCAGTCAGCCTCATCTCTGTCCCCAGAAAGGTGATGGAACAGCTTGTTCTGGGTGCCATCTCCAGGCAATTGGAAGAGAAGAGGGTAGTTAGCATGGGTTCACCTGTGGGAGGTCATGCTCAACCAACTCGGTAGCCTTCAATAATGTAATTACTGGTTGGGTGGATGGGGGGAGAGCAGTGGATGTAGTCTACCTTGATTTTAGCGAGGTGATAAAGGGCCTGGAGCATCTCCGTTATGAGGAACGGCTGAGACACCTGAGTCTGTTCAGCTTTGGAAAAAAAGGACTCACGGGGGATCTGATCCATGTCCATAAGTATCTAAGGAGTGTGAGACAAAGGGAAGCACTGGATTCTTCTCAGCAGTGTGTGGTGATGAGGGATAATGGCCACAAATTGAAGCATAGGAAGTTCTGCACAAATATGTGCATGGGAACTTCTTCACAGTGCAGTGACAGAGCACTGGCACAGGCTGCACAGAGAGGTGGTGGAGTCTCCTTCTCTGGAGACGTTCAAGACCCGCCTGGACGACTACCTGTGCAACCTGCGCTAGGGAGCTGCTTTGGCAGGGGGTTGTACTCAATGGTCTCTAAAGGTCCCTTCCAACCCCTACAGTTCTGTGATTCTGTGATTGAGAACCTGGACCATGTCCCAAGATGAGTAATGAGGCTGTGAGGGGTCTGGAGCACAAGTCTTCTGAGGAGCAGCAGAGGGAAATGAGATTGTCTCATGTGGAGAAGAGGAGGATCAGGAGATTCCTTATTGCCCTCTACAACTACATGAAAGGAAGCTGTGGCAAGGTGGGAGTTAGACTTTTCTCCTGTGTAACTAGTGGTAGGAATAGAGGGAATGGCCTCAAGTTCTTCCAGGTGAGGTTCAGATTGGATATTAGAAAAAAATAGTCTGTGAGGGTAGTCAGACGCTGGAACAGGCTGCACAGGGGAGAATTTGAGTCACCATCCCTAGAGGTGTTCAAGAAACGTGGATGTGATAGTTCATGACATGATTTAATAGGCACCACTGGTGATGAATTGACAGCTTATCTTGATCTTTAAGGTCTTTTTCAAATGTTATGATTCTGTGATTCTCTCATCTTGTGAGTCTGTCTCTCAAGCAGTGAAGGATGATGAAAGATCTGGCATTTGCTTCATTCTATAGTCTTAAAACTTGCCTTCTTGGTCCATACCAGATACAGATAAGTACAAATTTTCTTCTGTACGATTTTCCACATGATCCTAATGGTTAGCTCTGAACAAGATGCGTGCATACAAGGCTTCCCCATCCAGTGTATTATTTTGCATTTAGTAAGACTGAGTCTTTTCTACCATCTTACTGAGGGCTTCCTGCAGGCAGCTCTCCAGTCTCTTGATTGTTTTCTGTTATTTTATAGTGAACACAAACCTTTTCCAAGTCTTGCAGCAGCTTAGGTTATAGTGAGACAGAGCAGTTTTGTCCCCACTGTTAAAAATGTACTGTTCCTTCAACATATTAGACAATTATTTGTTATTCAGCCACTGAAAACCCTTACATTTTTGTATGCTCTGTTGACTTGATGACAAGTGTTCTTTGTGCATGCAAACTCAAGTTATCAATCATACTGAGAATTCAAGATTCCCTTTTCTTTAGATATGACTTATCCTCATGTGTTATTTTCATTCTTCCATTTATCTACCAAATGTAGTATCAGTTTAAAGATACAGATTGTATGGTTAGATTTCCCATTCTCTTGTTTACAGATCAGATCTCTTCCTACAGGTAAATATCTCATATTATTTTTAATTCTTTTGTTTCAGAAGTTGTTCTCATTTGCAGTTTTATGTCTCAGTTAGCACTCCATAGTTCCACACTCGTATCTTTAGAAGCATCTGGACCAATACGACCAGGCTTTACAATTTCATTACTTTATGAAAATAGTCATAAACTAGGCACAGCATCTTAAAAGTGAAGGTAGTCCATCAGACATGCTCATTAAAAAAAAAAAAAAAAGGGAAAAAAAGGTAGTGGTTTAAGAATACAGAAGTAAGAGAATAAGAATTCATATTTTTTTTCTACTTTATCTTTGCCTAACATTCATTTAAGATATGCTCTGCTATGCAATTACTTATTCTACTGGACACAGGCTGGTACTACTTTAAACATTTACTTGCCTTTTGGTGTCTCAGTTTGTATGTATCTCGTTCAGCATTTTAAAATTGATATGGCTTTTGGTGTAGAATAGTTTGGATGTGTTCATTGCAGTACTGTATGGTGCTTGCTCCAGTTTATGAAATAGAAACTTAGAGGCAAATGATATTTTCCACCTGTCAGAGATACAGTTCAGTAGTACATGCCTACACTGACACTTACTTATCCAGAACAATTTTCTTCTTACAAAACAGCACTTTATGATGTGGACTAAGCTAAGAGTGGTGTGATATTGTGTGGATCTTTGTGCAATATAGCTGTCTGATGACTACTGTGTGATTTGCAAAGCTCCAATTCAGGTGTGAATCATGTAGACCCTTCTTAAATATCTAAAGCTTTAACAAAAAGGCCTTATTTAAAAATACTCTGAAATGTAAATGTGATATCAGTTTGGTTTTTTTTCTAAATAAAAGCTAGAAAAAAGTAGCTTTGTTGTTTGCATTGTTACTTCCCATCTCTGAAGTACACCAGTTGAAATAATGTGTTGTGTGTTTTTTGGTTTTTTTTAATGGATGGAAACTGGTGAATTCAGGGAAAAAAGCACTGCTTATGTGTGTGTATGTCCGTGAAAGGCTCTTATCACACTGCTGAGGTAGCAGGAGTACTGAAAATAAAATGCAGTATTCTACTGACTTTTCCCAGCTTTCTGGTATGACAACTGTCCTCAGGTGTGTTGTTCTAAGGTATAAGTGACAGGTTGGTTCATTACTTTAAGCTGAGCAAAACTGACACGGTAAAGACAAGAAGAATGGATGAGGAAGCTTGAAGAAAGACTTGGGTTGAAGAATATTCCTGGAGTCACAGCGTTATGAATGCAGTTTGCCAGCACTTCCTGAAATGCATGGCCTGAGTGGTAGACTAAGATGGTGCTTGGTTTGAGGCTCAGCACTTACTCAGCAACAGCTTTCTGAAAGCTTATTTTTAAGGTTCTGAAAAACAAACTACATCGGCATGAGAGAGAAGTCCACTTTGCACTGGAATCTCAAATTAGAAAGAAGGGGCTTTGACTTGGCCTGAAGGATATTTTTAGTTCATTGGCAAAATAATAAGGCTTTTTGTGTATTTATTGCCCAACTATAAATATTGCACTGGGCAAATTCAACGTAGTATGAAAGGGTCTGTTTGTTTTAGCTGGCCTGCCTGGTTTTACAGGCTTAGTCCTTGTTCTTAACCCTTTCATTTCTGCTGTCCTTTTTCCCATATGACCATTGTATGAAAGAAATGAGTGGCTGAAATTGTTCAAGAGAATGTTTTTCTCTATTTTTTTCTTTTCCTGCCTGTACATTAAATTCTGACCCCCATTTTCCCACTCCATTGCGACCAGAGTGTCTTAGGCTGGATTCACTTACTGGGTTTTATACCCTCCGAGTTGGAAACAATTACAGCAGCAGTCTCTGCTCCTTCATGCAGTGCAACTGATGTGGAATACAGAGCTATCCTTAGAACCTGCAGAAGGAAATGGGGAGAAACTGCCCAGTGTAGTCAGAAAACTTTCATACAGTTAAAGGATTTGGAGGAGATGAAAAATGAGCATTTTTTCCTCAGGAACACAGATGGTCAGTCGGGGTACGCAGATGAATTTCCCACTAGTGCTGCTAAAAGTATGAAACCCACAGCATGAGTGGGAATATTCTTCAGAATTGGATATTTCTGGTGTTGGTAACCCACTGAGACCAGCTTCCAATCAGGTTCTTTGTATTTGGAATAACAAAGAAGACTGTATATGGCTAGCTGATTTAAATCATGATAGACTTACAGAATCCTAGAATGGCTAGGGTTGCAAAGGATCTTAAAGAGCCTGCATCAACTCCCCTGCTATGGGCAGGAACACCTTCCTTTACACTTAAGTTGCTCTTAGCCCCATTCAGTGTGGCCTTGAACATTTCCACGGATGGGGCATTCACAGCTTCCTTCTCTAGGCGACCCCTGATGCCTATCTCAAATGAAAGGGTGTTTTGCAAATCATGGTACAGGAGACTAACAATCCTTAAAAAAAGAGAACTGCACTATGACTGTAATTTAATTTATATATATATATATATATATATGTAATTTAATTTATATTATAACTTAGTGGGAGTACAGGTGGTGTTTATCTCTTCAATGGCAGTGAAGTATATTAGAGGTCCAGGCAAACCCATCTGCTAAATATGTTGCTGAGAGGCCAGTGCCACCACAGGAATTTTGGCTTTTTCAACCATGGGGCACTTTACTTGGTATGTCTCCCAAGGCTGGTAATGGGGTCCACCTAGGTCATAAGGGGAAAAGAATTCTAGCCAAGGATCTGAAGGGGGTGGCAGAAAGCCTGCCCATGACAAAGTGTGGGGCAGCATAGCTAAGTTAGACAGACAAGGTGCTAGCAGGGGCCCTCAACCTGCTGCATCTTTTGATGAGTGTGAGGGGCAGCAAGCTGGCAGAGCTTATCACCAGGGCTTAAACTTGATGGGGGAAGGGGATGTACTGCTGAGGAACAGAGAGGAGTCAGGGAACACTATCTCTTTAGGAAGCAGCAGGGGAAGACCTCAGATTTTTCTCAGAGGTTTTCGGAAGGAATCCTCCAAGAAGGTAACGTGACCAAAAACCCAGCTGAAATGCCTCTGTAGCATGGAAAATAAGCAGGGGGAATTGGAAACCATGGTGCAATTGGAAAAATTTGATGTTATTGATATCATAGAAACAGGGTGGGATGATACATAACTGGAATACCATGATTGAGGGCTGTGAGATTTTTGGAAGAGATGGGTGAGGTAGGAGAGGTGGAGAAATTGCCCTGTATGTTGAGAAGTGGATAGTCTGTGAACAGCTGCCCCTGAGAAACGTGAGCAAGTTAATAGTTTGTGGGTTAAAATCATGGGCTGGACCAATAAAGGGCATTTGGTGGCCAGGAGCTTCTACAGGACACCTGATCACGGGGATCCAGTTGGTGAGGCTTTCTCGATTCAGCTGCAAGAGGCATAATTCTCACAGGCTCTCATTCTGATAGGGCATTTCAATCACACAGATATCCATTGGGAATACAAGACAGCAGGCTGCAAGTCCAGGAGATTCCTGGAATCCATTGGCAACAACTTTCTGGTTCAGGTATTGGACAGACCCACCAGAGATGAAGTGTTGCTGGACCTGGTGCTCACCAACATGGAAGAGGTCGTGATCATGGAATATGTCAAGATTAGAAGCAGCCTGGCCTGTAGTGACCATGCACTGGTCAAGTTCATGATCTCAAGGAAAATTTAGAAGAGAGACCTTCAGGCTGTCATAGTCATCTCTTCCTTTCTGACACATGCTCAGTTCTTTGGAGCACCTGTGTCTTTTAAAGACTGTGCTGTCAGCACTGTGATGTGAATAAGTGAAAAAGGGATCTATATTTAGGTCAAGGCTGCTAAGTCATATTTGTTCTAGAGAACAACAGTGTAGCTCCTGTTGAGATTTTTCAGCCTCAGAGCTGGTAGTAGGTGTTTCTTGTTACACTACCTCCAGCAACTGACCATTACTCCCACCCCCCAGTATGTTTATTTTAAAGGATGGTGACTGATATTATATAGTTCAGAATGAGCAACACGCAATGGGAGAGGGGTAACCTCTTGGCAGTGAAGCTGCATTAAGTAAATGTGATGCACAATGACATATTAGAGATTTCATAGCTACAGCAGGATAACTTCCTGGTCCAGGTACTAGATGGACCAACCTGAGGTGAAGCCTTACTGGACCTGGTGCTCATCAATGCAGAAGAAAGCACTAGAGTGGTTAAGACTGGAGGCAGACTGGGGTGTTGTGATCATGCCCTGGTGGAGTTTGGTGGAGGAACGTAGGCCCAGCAAAAAGTTGTCAGGACCCTGAACTTTAGGAGAGCAAAATTCCAGCTGCTCAAGGAACTGCTGGATGGGATACTATGGGAAATTGTCCTGAAGGACATAGGAACAGAACAGAGCTGGCAGCAGTTTAAGGGCACCCTTGAGCAAGTGCAAGAGCTATCCCACCCCCAGCAGAAGAATCAAGCAGAGGAGGCAGCCAACTTGCATGGCTGAGCAAGAACCTGCAGCTTAAACTGAGGGAAGAGATAAATATATAGGAAGCAGAAGCAGGGTTGTGTAGCCTGGGAAGAATTCAGGGGTGTTTATCCACATGTGCAGAGGCAAGAACAGGAAAGTGGAGGCACAGATGGATCTGAATTTGGTGAGGAATGTGAAAAATAACAAGGGGTTCTACAAGTACATAATCAGGAAGAGACAGACCAAGGAAAGTGTTACCTCTCTGGTAAATGAGGACTGGCTTCCTCAGACATGGAAAAAGCTGAGGTGCTCAGTAAGTGCTTTGCTTCAGCCTTCACTGGTGGTCAGGCTCCATATGTCTGCCAGGACTCTGAACTTCTAGGTGTGGGTGAGAGGAGCAGATTCCATCCCACTATGACAGTGGAACAAGTCCAAGACACCCTCATGAAATTCAGTGTATGTAAGTCCATGGGGCTGGATGATATGCTTCCCAGGGTTCTGGGAGAGATGGTTGATGTGTTAGCTGAGCTGCTTTCCATCATATTTGAAAAATTATGGCTGCTGGGTGAAATCCCTGGAAAAAGGGAAGCATTACTCCCGTTTTTAAGAAAGGGAGCAAGGATGACCCAGGGAACTACAGGATGTTGAGCCTCGCCTCTGTGCCTGGGAAGATTGTGGAGCAGATCCTCCTGGGTACCACATTAAGGCACAAATGAGACAAAGAGGTGATCTGAGACAGACAGCATGGCTTCACCAGGGGCAGATCTTGCCCGACCAATCTGGTGGCCTTGTATGGTGCAGTGATGGCATTGGTGGACTGGGGAAGAGTGACCGATGTCATCTACCTGGACTTCTGCGAAGACTTTTACATGGTCCCTCACCACATCCTTCTGTCTAAATTGGAGAGGTATAGACTTGAAGGGTGGACTGTCTGATGGAATAAGAACTGGCTGGTTGCAGCCAAAGGGTTGTAATCAACAGTTCTGTGTCTAGATGGGGACTGGTCACGAGTGGTGTCCCTCAAGGGTCAGTTTTGGGACCGGTGCTCTTCAACATCTTATCAATGACATAGATGATGGAATCGAGTGCACCCTCAGCAAGTTTGCAAACACCAAGCAGAGCAGTGCAGTCAATGCACTGAAGGGAAGGGAATCCACCCAGAGGGACCTGGACAGGCTGGAGAAGTGGGCTGGTGTGAACCTACTGAGGTTCAACAAGGCCAAGTGCAAGGTGCTGACTTGGGCCAGAGCAATCCCAGGTATTTATACAGACTGAGGGAAGAGCTCCTGGAGAGCAGCGCTGCAGAGAAGGACTTGGGGTCCTTGGGATGAGAAGCTGGATCAAGTCAGTAGTGTGCGCTTGCAGCCCAGAGGTCCAACTATATCCTGGTCTGCATTAAGAAAGTTGGTGGCCAGCAGGGAGAGGGAAGGGATTGTCCCTCTCTACTCAGCGTTTGTGAGGCCCTGTGTGGAGTACTGCATCCAGCACAGTAAAGATGTGGAGCTCTTGGAAGTGGTCCAGAGGAAGACCACTAAAATGATCAGAGGGCTGGAACACCTCTCCTATGAGGAAAGGTTGAGGGAACTGGGCTTGTTTACCTTGGAGAAGAGATGGCTCTGGGGAGACCTCATTGTGGCCTTCCAGTACTTGAAGGGAGTGTATAAACAGGAGGAAAAATGACTGTTTACATGGGTGGATAGTGATAGGACAAGGGGGAATGGTTAAAATTAAGAAAGGGGAGATTTAGATTAGGAGCAAGTTTTTCACTCAGAGGGAAGTGACACACTGGAACAGGTTGCCCAAAGAGGTTGTGGATGCCCCATCCCTGGAGGCATTCAAGGCAAGGCTGGATGTGGCTCTGAGCAGCCTGGCCTAGTGGTTGGCAAAGCTGCCCACAGCAGGGGAGGTTGCAACAAGATGGTCTTTGAGGTCCTTTTCAACCCAGGCCATTCTATGATTCTATGAATTCTGCCAGATGAATGCAGTGTTATCTTCCTTCTCATTTCTTTTCACTTGCATGATTTATTTCAACCTCATTGTCTTCTTGTTGGCACTGACTATAAGCAGTGTGGCCAGATTTGTGGGATTCTGTCTGTGACTGTGCAGCAGTTTAACAAGATAAGCAATTTTCTGATAGACATGCTAAAAAGCTTATATGGAATCTGAGCAGTAGTGATCATTACTGACCTTCTCCAGAAGGATGGATGCCCAATATCTTATTAAAAAGAAGTATTTATGTATCGCATAATAGAATGGCAGTTTATTATACTTCCCAACTTGTTTTTATAGAGAGGTTTTTAAAGGCTATCCTGGCAGTGCATTTTAATACCGTATTGATTACACTTTTGCTCATCAGATAGCAGAGTTTTGCTACAGCCTGTGCCTGCTTCTTTATTAAGCTGCAAATGGAGGACTGTCTCCACAGAGAGCTGAATTATTCTATGTTGGTTCATATAACTAAAGCAGTGTATTCAGAAGGCACACAAACCCTAGTAGATCCCACTTGCCCAAGTGTATTCATTGTCCCTAATTGGGTCAGGTTCACCTATAGTGTGGTTGAACAAGAAAATCCTACTAAAGATTTCCTGTAACATCCCAGATTCTGCATAGAAATGTGGGGTTTATTTTTCAGAACAGTTCTGAGAACTAAGCTCCCACATGCACGAGTGGGACCTGAAAGCCAGAAACAACAAAAAAATTGCACAGTCCCTACACAGTTGCAAAGACCATTATGTCTAAATACGTGTGTTTTATTTGTTGTATGATTTTATGTGAGAGTGATAAGGTATTGCTTAGGAAAAGTGTTCTCTGCAAATTGTTTATTCCTAGATGTTCATAAAGATACTCCCATAAAGATTCTTAGTTTATAAAACTATTCCTTTGACAAATTGAGTTTGTCATTCTGTTGGCATTGAAAAATTCTCTCTAATTTCAGATCAATGGGCGAAAGAGACTTTATAAACATCACCTTACTTCTGTGCATCAGGACTTGATGGTATCATGGTCACTGCTTTGTGAAAGTAACTGCTAAAAGGAACAAAAACTGACACTTACTTATCTCTATTCTTTTTTGCTTTTTCTTTTGAATTACAGTGAAGTATTAGAAGAACTGTTTCTTCTGCCACTTCCGTATTGCTACCACAGATGAAGATTTCATGAAGTTCCTTATCTGAAGGACAAATGCATATATTGTTTCTAAACTGTCTCTTAAAGACCACAGTGGTTCCTCTTCAAATAATGCCTCCTATTTTATTATGCTGGCCACAGTGCCGGAGGTGGATGTTGGCATTATGATCGTAACCAGTATCCTCTTACATTCTGTTAATGTGCAACAGATGGCAGCAGAGGGGCAGACTGACAGCACAACATCTGATATGGAACTATAAATGAATCAAAACTGCAGAATTGAATCACAGAATCATGGAATGACCAAGGTTGGACTTAAAAGATCTTCCAGTCCAACCTCCTGCCTATCACCAATAGTTCTCTCCAAACATTGTCCCTCAACACATCATCTAAACATTCCTCCAGGATCAGTCAGTGACTTCACCACCTCTGTGGGCAGCCCATTCCAGTGCCTGATCACTCTTTTGGAAAAACAGTATTTCCTAACATCCAGTCTGAATCTCCCCTGGTGCAACTCAAAGCCATTCCCTCTAGTCCTGTCACTAGTTACAAGAACAAAAAAAAGAGGCCAACCACCAGCTCACTACAACCTCCCTTCAGGCAGTTATAGAGAACAATAAGGTCTCCCCTGCGCCGCCACTTCTCCAGGCTGAACAATCCCAGCTCCCTCAGCTGCTTCTCCTAAGTCTTGTGGTCCAAATCCCTCACCAGCTTCATTGCCCTTCTTGGGACATGGTCCAGGTCCTCAGTGTAGTGATAGGCAGTGAGGGGCCCAAAACTGAACACAGTACTTGAGGTGTGGCCTCAGCAGTGCTGAGAACAGAGGGACATTCACTTCCCTTCTCCTGCTGGCAACACTATTTCTGATAAAAGCCAGGATGCCATTGGCCTTCTTAGCAGCCTGGGCAAGCTACTGGCTTGTGTTCAGATGAGCATCGACCAGTTCCCCCTGGTCAGTACTGGAGGTGTTTAATTCCAAGTTGGATGGGACCCATGGCAATCTAATAAGGTACTTCATCTAGCAGCCAGCAGCCCTGCCTGTGGCAGGGGATTTGAAGCTGGATGACATTAGAAGTCCCTTCCAACTCAAGCCATTCTATGAGTCACGGAATAACTCAATAGAGATTTCTAAGCTTCCCATAGGGATCACTCAGTATAATCAAATGCGTGAATCTAACCCAGCAGGTGCCCCTTAGGGGTGGGGGGAAGAGGGGATTAGCTTTTTGACTGGTCCCAAAATCAAGCGCTGTCCTCCCAGCTTGTCTGCAATAGTATTTTTCCCCATGTTCCTTCTCTCTTAAGCCATTTTTAAACTATTATAGTCAATTATGCTTCAAAGTATTTAGAAGGAATCTGGGAGGTTACACACAGACTTGCTATGAGAATTCAAGCTAAAGCAACTCTTGAGCTGCTCACTCTTTGTTGGATTAAATGATTGGCTCAATCATAATGTTTTGCAGGACAATGTTACTAGTCCTGAGCAAAGACTTGTGTGTAACAGCCAGGCCAAAGAAGGAGGTTGGACATAGAGGGGAGAACAACATCACAGGATACAAACTCATTCTGCTGAGTGTATGAGGATTCACAGACTTACCTCTGATAATCGTGCCACTGGTGAAGAAAATTTACAGTAGACATGTGTATCTGAATCCTGATGGCAAGAGTTTACTCCTTAATTTGCTTACTGGTGCAGTCTGGATCTGTGAAATTAATTCCCCTGGACGTCCTCATTATAACAGAATGAAATATCGTACATTACCTTACCACTTGTAAACGTGTGGATTGTTATTAATAAGTCAAGGTAAAGGCCTCCTGCAACCAAGATCACTGCAAGAAAGCAGACAGAAGCATTCATTGCTTTCTTCACTTTCAGCTCTCTCATAGCCAAGTGGAAAGTGAAAACAGGTCTTCTAGTCATAAAAGACATATTTGCTCCCAATACTCAGCCCTGCTGCACACCTGCCACTATCTCACTCCTTAGCTTAGCAGACAAGATAATGAGTGAGTTAAAGAGCACAATGCAGGTTACTTGAAATAGAACCTCTCCAACCTGAAAAGCTGCACGTGTCATGACATTGAAGTGTATGTTTAATGCAGAAGAGTTAATACATGACTTTAAACAAAGATCAATAACAAAATAATGATAAGCCCATTAAAACAAGTTTTTCTGTAATGGCTGCTATTGTCTGAGATCCTGGAGCATGGAGAGAAAGTGCAGAGCAAACAACAAGCCTCTGTTAATGACTTACCAAGAAAAATATATTTTATTTTCTCTTGTCAGACACTAGCTAAACAAATATGACCTCTGTTCTTTATCAGCCTCGCATAGAGCTTCACATTTGACTTCAGTTTGGCTGTAACACTCCTCAGTGTTCTCCCTCCATCCTTACCGGGTGCAATAAGCTGTATCATACCAGGACCTCATCATCACCATTGACTTATCTGCACTGGAAATGTCTTTGTACATTTTTGTTTTCATTTTACATAGCAAAGCAGGTACGGAACAATTCATGTTACTCCCCAGTAACATGAACAGTTTACTGGATTGTCCTGGAAGTTAAAGATAACACTGTTACAGGATGAACAGATGCATGAGTATAAGCACCAGCTATGTGCATCAGAGGGTTTTTATATCACTTCCAGTCATTTAAATTCTAATGATTGGGATTTTTGAGTCTTCTACCAGTTTGTCAAGTCTTTTGCTGTAAAGAATAATTATTTTATAGACATTCATTACTATTGTAGTCTACCCCTCTATCTCCATTACTCTTTTATAATAAACTAGACTTTTATTACTATCATCATCACCACCATCAACACCATTTTCATCTCTGGAGAAAGGAGGGTTTCCAGGAGTGTCATTGTTTTGGTACTTGTAATTAAAAGAGTTTTTCTGAAAGCAACAAGAAAATAAATACATAGAATGAAGAGGAGATAAAACCTAGTTCTGAAAGAAAAATAAACTTCTAATGAGTCAGAAATTCAAGACTACTTTAGACAGAAGGAATGTTTATGGACAGTAGTAAGTCAAAGTGGCCTGTCAATGCCATAAAATCTTAAAATTCAGGTTCAGCAAAGAAGTAAAGTGCAAATAGTGCATAATCAAGAGCTGAGAATGAATCTGATGGGGTCCTATCTCTTTTATTTAATGATCTTGCATTTCCCCCTAATTTACAGCACATCCTAAAAGGTAAGTCTTCACACCCCTGACTGTATAGACTTGTGCCATTTTCCCAATATGCAGAGCTTTCTTCACAGGGACAATGACAAACCTGAGGAATCTTGCAGAAGTGTCATTGCAAATTTCTCAGGATAGGATTGAACTGCATTAAGATTTTGAGGAGATAATGGCCAAGGGCGTATGATAAGGATTAATGGATATCAGATCCAGCCATGTAGCCAATCTGCCAATTGGATAAGGAAATAAGCAGGTTGGAGACCCAGTTTCCTTCAGTCTCTTCCATGCTTTCAGCTCCAACAGTCTTACACGTAGCAGATATCTCTAGGCCATGTCTGCAATCTCTTGTAAACAAACATCATTTGGTACATTCCAAGTGTCAGAGTCACTATGATATTTTTCAGAAAAATACATCTTGCCAAACACGCTCAGTTTAATTGCTTGAGATCACAGGTTTGGAAATACATGGCAAAAGAAGGCAATGACAGTGCCTTCTAGTGGGATACAAACCTCACAGAGCATTAGCAGGTGAAAGAAAAAGAAAAAAAAACCTCCTTTCAATAACTGGTAACAGCTCAAGAGGAGCGTGATCTCTGTCCAGAGAGATACTACTCCCTTGTCTGCTAACTGTTAAATGAGGGGTGAGGAGGGCTGGATCCAGACTCCACCCCCTCCAGTCACTCAGGTGCATTGATTGCATCTGAGCTTCCTGGATTAGCTACATTGTCTCATCCAGTGCTTAACCATTGGTTCAGGCTGTGATGGGGCAATTCCACTTCAGGAAAGTACAATGCTTTTCTTGGGATCCACTTCTTTGGACACAAATGAGTCCATAATATAGTTCCCACAACTTGCTCATTTTTTGCTTTATGATTTTGAGGAGATTTCAAAGGTTGTCCCTAATTTGGTGGCCTTTAGTTGCAGCTGTTGCACGTACAGTGCAGTTATGCATGTAGGTTGTACTGGTGATTTAGGTTAATATGGGTTTAGATGCTTTCCTAATGTAATGAATTGTGAAAATGTGTGAAGTTAGGAAAACATAACAAGAATGCTCTGAATCCTGATTTATGACTCTTACAAAAAGATAATTAGAAGCCTGATCTCAATTTTTTACACCACAAAAGTGCTTATTTGGAGTACTGTATTCAATCCTTCATATTTTTGTAATCTGTTTACAACATAATCATGAGAAAGCATAAAATTAAAAACAGAAAACAGATATTCTGAGCAATACTCTCAAGGACTCAGAGAAACTGTCAGTCATTCATGATGCTCATGCCAACTGACTAGTGTCTTTCTCAGCAGATGTAGAATGGCCTCACTAATGCACTTCTGATTTACTCTGTAGCTTGTGCTGATTTGGTGTTAGTACTCTTTATGGGCCAATCAAACCAACACCATACCACACATATCATTAATTACAAAAGTACTTCTCAGGTCTGATCCTTGATCTGAGATTATACTAAGATACATGCTATGACAAACGTCATATGTTGAAGATACTACCATTAACTTACATAGACCCACATTCATTAACACCCATTTCATTTTGCATATGAGAATGTTAATCAAAGAAAGGAAGCTCTTGAAATTTAATTCTCTTTGGTATCTATACCGAGATCAAATAGAAAATTTTTGTTAAAGTAGATGTGTCACCTCATGGGAGCAAACAGAATTCTTGACTTCCCTCTGAATTTAGTAAGCTCTTCACTTACTGTTTCTTAACAATGCTGACTAGATTAATTTGTCATAGTCCCCCTTGAATAGACAATATTTAGATGCCATGCTATTAACCACTGCTCTAGTTTCAAATACTAATGAACCCAAATAGCTGCATCTATTAATTCAGATCATCTTAAAAAGGGCTTTCTGTCATCATAGATAGATCAGTTTTCAGCTTGTTTGGTCTCATGAGATCTCTCATTCTACATTGCAGTCATTGCTCTGTTTTGTTATCTTCAGGAGATGCAACTGATTGCTTCTCAGCACCCTCTGTAGAGTAGAGTTGGGGAGATATTAACCAATGAACTCTGCTTCAGAGTTCTTGAATGTCTTCTTGGTTGTGAAGCATATCTTGGTTTCCCAGAGCAACAGAACCACAGAACTGAAGCAGTTTGAAAGGGACTTTGAGAAGTCATGAGGTCTGACCCCCTTGCAAAAGCAGACTCCCTACAGGGATGCACAGGAAGGCATCCAGATGGATCTTGAATATCTCCAGAGAAGGAAACTCCGCAATGTCTCTGGGCAGCCTGTTCCAGTTCTCTATGACTCTCGCAGTGAAGAAGTTCTTTTGCATATTGGTGCAGAACATACTATGCTCTGTTTTATGGCCATTTCCCCTTATCTTGACCTCACAGACTGCTGAAAAAAGGTTGTCTCTTTCCCTGTGTCTCCCATACATAAAATATTTATAAACATTAGAAAGATCACCTCCGAGTCTTCTTTTCTCAAAGCTGAACAGACCCAGGTCTCTCAGCCTTTCCTCATAAGGGAAGTGTTCCAGGGCCTTTATCATCTCCATAAGCCGTCTGCTGGACTCTTCCGAAGAGATCCCTGTCCTTTTTGTATGGGGGAGGCAAGAACTGGATACAATACTCTAGGTGAGACCTGACCAGGGCAGGGTAGAAGGGGAGGATCACCTCCCCTGACCTGCTGGCCATACTCCTTTTAATACACCCCAGGTTCCCACTGGCTTTCCTGGCCTTCCTTTTCACATCCCTGCAGGCTCTGACAGCCCTCCTATACTCCACCCAAGAACACAGGCCCTTTTTCCATATTTCATAGACCTTACTCTTCCCTCTGATACATTCTGGTTGCTCTCTCACATAAAGATCAACTCCTCCACCTTGCTTCCCCAGCTTATGTTCCCAGACATAGCTCTACATGACAGCAACCCAGTTGAGCAACCTGTCCCACTGCATTTCTGTGATTGCAATGAGATCATAACCACGCTGCTGTACACAGATCTCCAGCTCATCCAGTTTATTTCCCATGCTCCACACACAGGCACTTCAGGGAAGTTACCCCTAGATGGACACAAAAAGATTTTGGATGGGGAATGACAACATGCACTTCCCTGAGGAGCCCTTGCATGATCCTATGGAGCAACTCAGAGGTTTTTCCTCACAATCTCCAACAACAGTGATAACACCCGCCAGCCCTCCTCTGTCACATCCTACTCCCCTTTCTTCCACCCTCAAACGTAGTTTGAAGCCTTGGTAATCAATCCAGACAGCTTGCTCCCCAGAACACTTGCTCAGCTCATCAGACATCAAGATATCAACCCCTTGGACCATTTATCACCATAACATTTCAGGCAGCCTAATTTAGACTCCTATTTACCTGACCCTGTTCCCCCCCCCCACACACAGGGACAACAAAGATGCTCTTTCTTGATCTCTCTCAAGGGGTATTTGTTACTCTATGTCATGACTCTGGGCTTTGCAGCGATCTATATGGGCAGTGCCCAAAAAGTAAGAAACCCTCCTCTCCCTCTGGCATGATGGGAAGTTTTCTGACAGCTGGGATTCTCATAGCAACTCTCTTCCTATTTGTTTTGTTTTGTTTGTTTATTTTTGTCTCTCCTTCTAATATCACATTTATAAGCCAAGTTCTGCTCCCATTTTTTGGTAAGCTCCCATTTGCCACCTGGATAACCTCTTCACAGAGGTGTGTGCTGTCTTCCAGGGTCATTGTGTCAGAGTCATTAGGAATGCTCCACTACAGCTCATTAAGCCAGAAGACTGCTATCTTTCACCATCACTCAGGCTTCGACCCAGGATGCAGGGAACTAAAGAATGTTAAAAGGGACTTTGCATCCCTTGGAAAGATGTTGAAGGGACCAGGAGTGTAGTGCTCTCCTCTGTCCTCCCGATGGGTGGCTGGGACCCAGAGGAAATGTCCCTCACTTTGCAATTATGCGTTACTCACACTTGCTTTTCAGCAGTGTCTACATTTGTGAACAACTAATTTTAAAGAACCAAGAGCAACAGGAGCAAAATTGCATCACAAGTCTCTGATGAACACTTTGGGAAGTGACAGAGACACAAGGAAAAAGAAGAGAGAAAGAGGGAAGGAAAGAGGGAAAGAGGGAAGGAAGGAAGGAAGGAGGGAGGGAAGGAAGGAAGGAGGGAGGGAAGGAGTGAGGGAAGGAGTGAGGGAAGGAGGGAAGGAGTGAGGGAGCGAGTGAGGGAAGGAAGGAGGGAAGGAGGAGTGAGGGAGGGAAGGAGTGATGGAGGGAAGGAGTGAGGGAGGGAAGTAAAAGGAAGGAGGGAAGGAAAGAAAAAGAAGGAAGGGAGGGAGGGATGGAGGGAGGGATGGAGGGAGAGAGGGAGGGAGGGAGGGGAGTCAGGTGCACTGCCTGCACCTGCCTTGCTCTGAGCAGTGCCAGTAAGCAGGGAAAGCCAGTTGATTACCATAGCAAGCTTTCATTTGCATTGCCCCCACCTCCCCCCCCCCTCAGCTCTTTTCTTTCTTCAGACCAGGCATGAAATGGCCTCTTTGCCTTTGTAAAAGACAAGGAAGACAGGTGTGCCCGTTGTCCAGCTTCTCCTCTGCAGGAGGAAATCAACAGACTCCACAATGACTCCACAAGTGACATAATAGGAAGACACTTTATTCTAAACATCAACAGTATACATAGACAACTCCCATGACAATCAACTTCAGATTGGGCCACATCAAGCAAGTGGCTACTTCTGATTTGTTGCTTCACTCTTTGTTGTTCCTTCTCATTGGTCCTACTTCACTCATCTCCAGACTCCGCAGTACCACCTGCTGTCTCGACGAATATCTCCTGATCTTCATCCAGCCCCAAGGGTCATATCTTCTGTTATAGTCCTACATAGTCTTCTCATCCTCCACACACCCCTACCTGAGCTCTGTAAGAGAAAGCCATGAGTAGGCCATGCTGAAAGAGACATTCCAGCAGAGCCTGCCCAAATGCAGCTCCCATTGTCGCTGCCGCCAGGAGAGACACATGTGGGGGCAGGAGTTCAAAGTCCTAGGTCTGCCAGATGGGCAGAGGTCACCAATTTTCTAGCACAGAGGCAGTTCTGTCTGTGGCAGAGTATAAAAACACGAGGTATTGTGGCTATAAAGCCAGAAGACAAACAGTGCTGCAGGGCTGTGTTTTTTTCTCTCTAGTTATGGTACAGCATCCATACACAAAGTACTAGAGGCTATTCTTCTGCTTCCCCTTCCTGTTGCTGCCTTTACATCTCAGCTTTGCTCACATCAGTGAGCCAGTGTCAGGGCCAGAGGTAAGGCTGCAACGCCCTGGGGCCTGGCCAACCGCAGCACCTGCCCAGCCACTCTCCCTCACCCTTAGGGATGATGAAGGGTCCTGGTCTGGTGTACGGGAACTGCTTAATCACGGCCTGAACCACTGATCGGTCACCTGAGGTGAGCACTGAGTCAGCCACAGGGGCACAGGTGAAGGCAACGTACCTGTGTGATTGGAAGGGGTGGAGTGTGGCTCCACCTCTCCCAGACCCCATTTAAGGGCTGACCACCACTGGGGAAGGATCTCTTGGAGATCCCTCCCCTGTGGAGTTATCAGTGAACCTCAGCTATCTGGAAAAGGTAAGCCTCTCTTTATTCACCAGTTGTCTGTGCACCATCCATATAAGCCTGTCAAAATATACCATCTTCTTCACTATTCTTTCTGAGTACCACTCTTTTGGGTTACTCACCCTACATCCTGGCCAGAGCCCAAGGGACCCAGGAGACCTTCTCCACTGATCTCTACCAGTTTTGGTTTCCTGATCTGGTCTACATTATACTTTAGCAAACAGAATGCCTGAATGCAGCCACAAATGTTTCTGTGACTAGAACTGTGACCAACCGACAACCAACTCGAAGGAGGCTGCAGATAGGCACTGGCAGTGCTCTCCTGTCTCTTGGAAGAGTTATGAGTGACCAGAGCTGTTTTAAGAGAACTGAACTTCTCAGTAGTGTGTGGTGACAGGATGAGAGGAAATTACCACAAACTGAAGCATAGGAAGTGCCAAACAAATGTGCATGGGAACTTCTTCACAGTGCAGTGACGGAGCACTGGCACAGGCTGCACAGAGAGGTGGTGGAGTCTCCTTCTCTGGAGACATTCAAGACCCCCTTGGATGCCTAACTGTGTAGCCTGGGCTAGGGAGCTGCTTTGGCAGGGGGTTGGACTCAATGATCTCTGGAGGTCCCTTCCAACCCCTACAATTCTGTGATTCTCTGAACTTATACCAGTTTAAAGAGGACTGAAGGTATCCTTTATTTTAGATTACTATCTATATCACTTATCAACTGGTTGTATGGTGAATGGCTTTCCCTGAATTAATCAGAAGGTATAAAAGTCTTCCTGAGCCAGATGGGCCAGCGTGGCATTCAACCAAACATGAATTCCAAACACTGAGCAACCAACAACCTGAACTTTGAAGAGAGTTGCTTTCAGCCCACATATCCCCTCCTGGTAACTGGGAACACCCAGAGCCATGGTAGTGAACACACAGTGAACACTGACATATAGTGAATTTCATTTGCACTGTGATACAACTGTACACTGCAATTGTTATACTGTGACACAGAAAACTCAGTTATTGCTGCATCACTCTGTTAAGTCAAAATCCCATGTAATGTCAAACATCTTCAATTAAGTAAATTTGGTATTAATATATTAATAACACTCCTTGAGCGTAACATCTACTGGTCAGAGCACACAGTCAGGGAACACCTCACTGTGCAGCAGAAATTGCAGGGATGGATAGGGAAGCTAAGGCCACACCCTCACACAAGCAAAAGAGACAACAAGTGATGCTTCTTTCTGAGCCTCTTCAGATCATCAGCCAAATTTTTAGTCATTTAAAAACAGAATAAGAAGCCAACAACCTTGTACGTATCAAAAAATTCTAAATATATATATATATTTTTTATTTATATTTGCTCTTAATTGCACAAATTTGTTTTTTATCCCCACGTTTTACATTTTTTTTTTACAAAGCGGGTAGGAGTTTTAGAAACTGTTAAAATGATCACTGAAGTCAATTTAGGCACAGTTCATTAGTCCATAAGTATATTCCCTCTTTTTTTTTTTTTTCTCTACATGAAAGATTAATGGTTGATTTGGAGCTCCACATTGAAGTATTTTTCTACACTTTTATGGACATACTGTTTAAAAGAGCAGTTTTGATTAAATAGTCTTGCCTTATCAAAGGCTGCCAGCAAAGCCTAAATGAAAGGGATTTTTTTTTTTTTTGGAAATGCTGAAATCAAGACAACCCTAAGATAAGAACCACAGTGGCTGACAACTTTCTATGCTATCCAGTCACAGAATGACGAAGAAACAGTCCTCAAGAGAAAGTACAAATTCTCTGGAAAAATTATTTTATCTAGGAAATAATTTAAATAATTTATTCTGTAAGAAAAATAAGAAAAAAGTCTAGCAAATAAAACACATACAGTGACAGGACAGATGCCCTGTCATGTGGACTGACTAAATTCTATCAAGCACTTGCCCTTCTGATAATAACACCAAATAAACCAAAATACCATATTCCTGGGACTCCGCTGTGAAAACGGCTTTGAAGCCTGAACACTGTCAGGTTCTCTTGGCATAGCTGGAGAACTGTGGGCTTCTAGGTCTCTTATTTTGCTGTTCTCCTTGCTGAGGAAGCCTGACCACTTCTGTCATAAGATGCATGTTTGGTTTAAAGCTGTGTATCTGTGGTGTGCTGCTTTTGCATATAACTGCATACTCCAGCGTAAGTCCAGCGTGCATGAAAGCCCATTCCAGACTGAAAGTCTGGTTCAATAAAGTTGCTTTAACATAATATTTATCCTTTTTTTTTTTTTTTTTTTTTTTTTTTACAAAAAGAGTGGTGTTAAAGAGGAGTTGGATTTGATGAAACTTAGCAGACTCCTCCAACTCGGGATATTCTATGAAATAAGTGATGGATGGTAAGGTCTTTTCCTGAAAAACTTGGCAACCACCCCCCTTCTTTAATACTGCAGCTGCTGCTGCATTCAGGTCCCTGGACTGCTGACAGCCTCCTTATCTTCATGCCATGACTCAGCTCGCATCTCTCAGGAGCAAGTAAAACTTCCCAGACACCAACCAGGCTTGAGAGTCCATATACTCCCATGTCCTGGCCCAGTTCTGTGTGTCAGGGACAGCACCTGCACAGAGATGGTCACTGGTGCCAGCCTGAAAACAAGGATGGGGCCCAAAGCCCGCAGCTGCTCTCACCCTATACAAAGTGACAGCAGCAAGCTGGTGCCACCAAGTACAGATGAGAAAAAATGTTGGAAATGGGGTGATAGGTCAGCCTGCTGGAACATGCAGCAGATGGAGCAGCACAGCCAGGACAGAGGAGCCCAGCAGGAACAGGACAAGGCA
The DNA here is from genome assembly GCA_023055505.1 of Callipepla californica brunnescens. NCBI lineage: Eukaryota > Metazoa > Chordata > Aves > Galliformes > Odontophoridae > Callipepla > Callipepla californica. Next base: position 15,101,430 of record JALIRH010000009.1, on the reverse strand, counting down.
TTGCCACCTGGGAATTAAGAAGGCAGCAACTGTGAGCATAAAGAACAGGAAGGGCTGTTCTGTGGCCAGCCACGGTCTCATGATTCACCTGTGTCTGAGATTGCTTTTCTAGCACCGTTGCTGAAAAGTCAGCAGCGGGATGGGAGTCTTTGGTAGAAGGAAGAAAAGAAGCCCCTGACTCCGAAGACCCAGAGACCTCTGTTGCACCTGCGGCTTCTCTGGTGGGAACCAGCCAGCGTCACTGCCCCTTCTGCATGGCATCTCCAAACAAAGCAGCCCTCCTTCACTGACTGCCAAAGTGCTGACCATTGGCAGTCCCAGTGCAATATCCTGCATGGAGCAGGACTATCCCCAGCACTAAGGGGAGGGCAGTTGCAGTATTGTCAAGCACCCTGATGCAGGGCTGAGTCGTGAGGCAGGAGGTGGCATGAGGAACACTTTGGTGTCAGAGGTGGGAAAAGCAGCAAGAAGCTGCCTTTACTCTCTCATCGTGTAATGTGGAGGGGCAGGAAAACAGGTTTTGGTCCTAGAGCTTGACAGGTGGCTTCTCTAGAACAAGAGTAAGATTTTTCAAAGTTTCTCACTACCATTAATGCAGGAGCTTAAGACACAAGTGACTTGGCAAGCAAGAGAAGACTGAAAGCACAGCAATTCCATCAGTGTCTGTCTGGTGACAATTAGAGAAATGTTACCACCACAAGCCAGGGAAATCCATGCTGCCTGAAGCATAGTATTTTTCCCCAGCAAAAAAAAAAAAAAAAGAAAAAGAAATAGAGAGTCTTCTGCAAGAAATAGAGTCTGCTGCAGCTGCCGAGGGTGCAAAGAGCCACAGGTGAACGTGCTGTTCACTATCCATCTCAGTTCATGAAGATGTTTCTGAGCTCCAGCTCCAGTTGTTTAATTCTGATATCTCTCAGATTTACCAGCTCTCGTAGCCTACGGATTTCTTCCTGCTGTCGGTAGAACATATGCAGAAGCTGTAAGAAAAAGTCACATTTTATTTCACTTACAGTGAGGAAATACAGACTTCTTATCGTATCAAACACCACCAATCTTGTAAACTTTTGAGAGATACAGCACCTAAAGAGAGGGCTTTCAGCTAACAAAATGACCAGCAGCAGCGATCACCTATGCTGCAAAACTAGGTTTTTGTCAGTAATGCTACATCTGCTTAATTCAACAGATAATATAACTTTCCTCCTGATGGCCCAAGCTGAGGAGAGTATTTGGATTCTAGATTCCTGGATCTCCTACTGTCCTACTTAGGGAATTTTCATCTTTCCTTCTTTATTTCTTCTGATCATGCTCTTTACTCTCTGGTTTGGACTAGAATGACTTCTCATTGTGCTCACAGCAGACGACCCAGTTCTGAAAGGGATGCTTCTGTAACCTCATGGGGCAGGCTCAGAAACACGAAGAAGAATGATGCTCAGAAACACGAAGAAGAATATCCTTCTTCACACCACTGGAAAATTGAGCTTGGTAAATTTCTGCCCTGTCAAGCTCAAATGCCAAAGCCTTAGCTATCCAAGACAGACTAAGCATGACTATGGGGAATGAAAACCTTTCAGGGTGCATAAATGCAAACAACCTGCACGTCCTCAAAAATGCCTCTGAGCTTCCAGCGGCGTTCCCACTTGTCACAAAGACCTCACACTGTCCCAAGCTCTGCAAAATAAATCCTCTCCAGATTCCATCACCTTGTGAACTGCATCTTTTTGCCAGCGGATTCTGGGTCTCCCCCACAGCCCCACCCTTCACCCTGCACCTTCGCACCTCATTTTCAGTTTTTGGTGGTGGGCACTCGAATATGTCAAAGCCATTGGAGAGATGCATGTGCTCGTTCTTCGGCAACCTCTCCTCCATTGTCGGCTCGTTTCTGCTGTCTTTGATCTCACTGTTCTGCATCTCCAGCAGCATGCTTTCTTCCTGACCCTGGTACTGGGGGAGGTCAGGACTTTTCACAAGTGGTTCTGAGTTAAGAAGCTGCACTGAGGAATTCACAGGACCAGAGCCAGGTCTCAAGGATACTAACAGAGGCCCTAGGGAAGGAGGCAGGTGACTGGTTAGCACTCACATACCATACTCAGAAATCAGCAGTAAGCAATTCATTCAAACAACCTGAAGAGATAGACATGGAGACACTTGACAAGAGAGGTCTCCGGAGTTCACAGCAGTGAACACTTCAGCCACTAAATTATTATAGTTGACAGCTACATTTGTTACATCTTTCCTTTACCTCCATTCATATTTCTCAGGCCAGAGAGCCAGCAGCAGCTAACCCAAGCCTTGAGGAGCTGAAGGGCTGGGGGAGCTATCCATATGCTGACCTTTGTTTAATCCATGCAGCCACTCTTGTGCAGTCATTGCTGGTTGTCCTCCAGTGGTCAAGGGGTAGATGTCTTCCTGGTACGACTCTGACTGCAAGCAAACAAAACAGTCACAACATCAGAGAAGTTTGGGCTTAGACTGTTCGTACTGGAATGTAGTGGAGAAAGGAGCTCATTCCACCTCAGAGCAGAGTATGTCACTAGCATGACCTTATGGTCTTCTCACCTGACCCGAGGCTTTCTCCTCCTTGTCCCAGCTGAGAAGGAGAGCATCTGAAGGCCTATTGTAATTCCTGCCAGGAAAGCCCTTTCTAACTAACTAACCCTAGGAAGCCAAACTCCTTAAATATGTAAACTTAAAGTTTACAGCCAGCTAGTGAGCTGATAATCAGAGAGACCCTTTGTTACACACAAACAGAACAGACTGGTGAGCATGTCTTTTGAAGGAAAGATCCAACTCTGAGTTACCCAGCCCAGGATTTGGTGGCAGGGATACCCCACTAGCTGACTGTGTTCCTTGGAGAAGGAAAATCTCTTGTTCTTCCTGCTTGCCTGCCAGCCAGCAGTCACAGAGAGGAGGCTATGCCCTGTTACTCATTGATATTTATCCCAGATACACAGGTGACCGGAGGCTAACTTACCCGTCGAGGGACAATCATGGAGACAGGCTCAATCAGGTTTTTGGTTGGGATCAGTTTGTAAAAACGGAAAATCTCACAAGCTGACACTTCAAGGCCTCTTTTTGGCATCATTCCTGTTGGGAAAGCATAAAAGTAACAGGACATAAATCTTCCTAAGAGAACTAATGTCATCCATCATAGAAAAAGGGCCAACAAACACCAGTCAGAGTGCCAGCTCAATAGCAGCATGGTCTGAAATCTTGACACAAAACAGGTTTAGTGTTCCAAATAACAAAGTAAAAATCTTTTTTTTTTTTTTTCCCCATCCAGACTACAAGGTTACATGCAGTTATGAGCTAAGCCTCTTGTTTTTTTAATTCATTCTCATGAAATGCAAATAGATTGACCAGCACTGAGCAGACCTAGCAGGTGATGCCACAGGATTTAATTATCTTAATCAGTAGGAATGGAGTTCAGAACCTCACAAACACTACCAGAATAGCCGGATGGGTCAGACCAAAAACCCTTGGTATCATCCCCCCAACACTATCCCAAACTAGAATGGAGTGTAAGTGTATGAACATCTAATTTTTCAGCTGGCATCATGTGTGTTTCACAGATTGGCTGAGTCACATAAAATGTGCTCAGGTAGCTGTAGTGAGAAAAAAACTGAATAACAGAGGGATCTTCCAGCTTGGTATAAAATAATTTCTTCTTTTCTGACAACAGTTTCCTGTAGAAGACCTGCAGGCACAAAATCCAGCACTGCTAAGTATTTGTACCAACGTCCAGGAAGAATAGAAGTAAGTGTCCACAGGTAGTATGTAGGGGTGGCAAACGGTCCTAAAAACTCATTTGCCTCTGTTGGGAAACTTGGCCTAAAGGACAGACTAGAACATGTTCAAAAAAGGGCTACAACTGAGATCTGAGAGCTGAAACCTAAATTTTATAAATTAAATGAGTCAAACAATGGAGTAATGTGGGTACAGATTAATAAGGGTCTTGAATAGAAGAGGGGTGACCTAGTTGCAGGAGGTCTACGTCTAATGGGAAATGCCATTACAGAAGAAGGTAGGCAAGTGGAAAGAGCAAAGGCAGTGTGTGGAACTCTTTATCAGCAAAGAAATCCCACAGAAACAACGTTAAGAGTTCAGAGATGGAAATCTTGAGGCAGTCTTGAAGAGCAAGGAACACCCTCCACCTCTCTGAATCCAGACTACAATCCCTTCCGTTTTGACCAGATATGTGGAGGGGATCACAGAATCACAGAATCATAGGGGTTGGAAGGGACCTCAAGAGATCATCAAGTCCAACCCCCCGCCAAACCAGGTTCCCTATACCAGGTCGCACAGGTAGGCGTCCAGGTGGGTCTTGAATGTCTCCAGAGAAAGAGATTCCACAACCCCCCTGTGCAGCCTGTGCCAGTGCTCCGTCACCCTCACCGTAAAGAAGTTCTTGCACACATTCGTGCGGAACCTCCTGTGCTGCAGTTTCTGTCTGTTTCCCCTTGTCCTGTCCCCAAACACTGCTGAAAAGAATGCAGATGTCACTAGTAAAGTTCCCCAGTCCATATTTTGCTGGTTAAAAGAGACCTCTCCAAGCTGTGACCATGGTACCACCTGAGACAGATAGGTGAGCAGGGCCAAGCCAACCACTCTTCCAGTATGGAGACTGGAGTTAACTCTCTCTCTTTTCTACACGTGAAATGATATTTTGGACTTCAACAGCCTCCAAGATAGGAAGTCACCTCCCTCTTGTAACGTTAGATAAACACACTGTCACTCACCTATTCCCTTCTGTGGTAAATGAGAGCGATATTCTGTCAGGTAGTTCAGGTATGGTTTCTCAGGGCTGATCTCATAGTACCGTATGTTTCCATCACCCTAAATGCAAAGAAAATGAACGTAAGCAAGGCTCTGCTGTACAGCATGACAGTCTGAGAAGAATGCATGGCCCCAAATGCTGTGCAAGGTCAAAAATGTAAGCACCTCCCACCAACATATTTGAACTATATGCAGGGAAGCTAGGAATGTACCACAGCCCTACAGTAAAACTGACATCTTTGCAATAGGAAACATGGCCTGATTCTCCAGCATTCTCAGACCCCATCCCATTGTGTCAATGGTTTATGGGCTGGTTTGGCCCAGTTCCGTGACAATTGGTGTGGGGGACACACGGACCCACGCCCTGGGAAAGGGAAAAGGGAGATGGGCCTAGACATAAAACAGTGGCAATGATCTGAGGAGGAAAGCTAGTTTACTAAATGAGATAGCAGAAAGCAAAATAACACAATATAAGACAATATAATTGGAATTGAAGCTAATAAATCAAATAAAATGAGCAAGAGAGAGTGTCTGATAAACCGAAGGCCTTGTGCTAACGCTGAAGGCGAGATGGCAGCGGGCACCCACTGCTGAGTCCATCCCAAAGGAAAGAAAATGTCTCAGACAGTTTTTATCTCTCCCTCCGAGTGGAAACACGGAAAAATACAAAGCATCACACAGTGCTCTGGGGAATGTAGTTCTTCTATTCTGAGACAGGTACACCCAGAACTACCGATGATCCACAGAGCTGGAGAATTAACTCTTTTATTCCCGATGCACCACATGATGTTATGATGTGGAATACCGGTAACAAAAATCATAAAACCATGACAAAACATTGGTTCATATCCCTAGGTTAATGTGACTTAGGAGCATCTATAACTTCAGCCTCAGCAATGTGAATGACACAACACTAAGAGAAGAATCAGACAGCGTTTGCTAGCAGAGAAAACACTTACCTTTCCCACAATATAAAGCATGTTTGTGTCTGAATCATAGAAAGGAAACAGGAGCCCTGAAGAGCCATCTAGATCCTCCTCCAGTAAAGGCACAGAAAGGTCATTCTGGGTAGGACACAGGAAAAGCAAACAGCTGGAGTCACCTGGCAGCTACTTCTAGTCAGGAACACCTTACATGAACCCCACCTTGGAGTGACAGAAGACAGCAACTCTGTAATGACACTAGTACCTCTCAGCACAACTCAGTTTTGGGGGAAGCCATCTGGTGGTACTGATGGTAGCACAGTTCTCTGTCATGCACAGAGAAGCCATGTCCAAACACAGCCACATGGATCATCAGAGAGCTGGTATACCAGCTTTGTCTGCTACAAAGGATGACAGGTAGAAGACTGTCCTGCAAGGTTAGCTGATGCAGAGGGTTACAGAGATGTGGTGAACAAAGGAAAAGTGTCTTGCTGCACATGAGTGGACAGAGGAGACCTTCATAAGGCCAGAAGTCATCACGGGAGCATGTCTTGAAAGTGACAAATACTACCTAATGTAAGGAATCATCATCAATCAATTGAAATAAATAAATGAAAGACATCTTTTCCTCCCTTCAGGCCTTTGCTTGAGTGTTTTTATCTAGAATTCATTTAACTTTCAGTACCCATAACAATTTTGCCAGTTAGACTGCTAAGAGGCGCTTTTAACTAGGAACTATAGTGACCACCCAAAGATTTCCTCAATTACTTTTTCCTGCAGTGGGCACAGCACATCTTTGTTCTGGTGGATTCTTTGCACACAGAGTTGAGAGCATCTTCAGAAATTCATACTCAGCTAATACTATCCTAAAAGTAAGGCCCATCACACGTTAAAGACTTTGACAGACTGCTTCTGAATTGCTGTTACAAACCAATTCTTGAGCAGGTAGAAAAGTTAAACTGACAATAAAAGAGAGAAAAATGAAGACATTATTAGAATTGCTGGTTCAACTCACTTGATCCCATAATGCAATTTGCCTGTTATTCCACCGGGATGTTCCAGTAGAGAGCAGCTTTTTCATGTTTCCAAGAAACAAGACCTTATTTGCTCTGTGAGGCTTGTAGCTGGCTTCCTATAGGAAGAGAAACCCCATTGTCTGAGTAAGAGACCCTTCCTTGCTGTAAAAAATTTCATGAGAAAACACATCATGGCAAGAAACCACATTCCACTGTCGATGAAACTTATCTGGATGAGCTAAGGCACACCAGTTCATCTCCAATTCATTTCATCTGAGACTTCCAGTCAAAGAAACCACGCACAGTTAAGAATGAAAGCACCTCTCAGAATATTCACCTCCAAATTCTTACATGGGGAAGTTAGTCACATTGGAAAGATCTGCCCACCTGGGCTGAAACTATGGTGAGCAGGATTTCATAGAGATCTGAGAAAGGTGGCTTAAACTCTTCAGGTGCATTCTCAGAAACTCAGTTGAGCTCTCTGATCTGTGATTCACATATTCACATGAGGGCAGACCCTAGAAGTTGTACTGTTGGACTTTCTGTGCACACAGAAGTGTAAATACCTCCAAAAGGCAGTCAGCATCACCTTACCAAGAGACACAAAGTGCAGACAAAGGTACAGTTGCATCCAGCTGGCCACATGACCTCTGTCAGCCATAGCAAGGAATCCCAGAGGACTTCATAAGGAAGCTATTAACGCTTCACAAAGTGTGTCAGAGAGCAAAGAGCTTTGTAGGAAGATACAGAAACCCTGTTCTCAACAGTGGCAGCAATATTTCATATATATTCATAATAGAAGGCAATACTGTCATTAAATGGCTGGAAGAATACTGAGTACAGATATGTCTTTTTTAATGGCACTGAATCCACCCAGGAGAGAAAATGCTTCACAGATGACATCAGTTGGATCTAAAACCTCTGAAGTCAACCTACCTGTAGGACTGTTCTGGCACGAGGGTCTATCAGACGGATCTTTCTGTCTCTGCTGGTTGTGGCAAGGAGGCTGCCATCTGTGTTGAATGACATGGAGAGGACCACATCTTTGTGAGCATCAAGGATCTTCACTGGGTTTGACAGGACATCTTCCGAGGTATCAAGGTTCCAGATCATTATCTGAGGCAAAAGAACAGCAAGTCAGCTGTTTGCTGCCTGGCCAAGCTGGGACTTTGTGTGTGTACCCTCTTCATATCTTTCTCTCTTCTTCAAATGTATAGGTCTTACCATCATGAATTTAAAAGAATTTACAATAATTCCTGGTACATAAGGCAGATCTTGGTTTACATAAAAAAAAAGGCCAGCATCAGTTCAGATATTTGCACTAGAACAAGAATAAAGTCAAAGGTACACAGCATTGGATATTGCTACAAGAAGGGAGGACAGAGCAGGCTGATGTTCATCAGAAGAATGGAAAATGAGCCAGGCTTTTTGAAGCCCATGACAATGACCTCTTGTGTCTTTGGGGTCAGTATGGAATTTCCCTCTCAGAACAGTTTCTGAACTCTCTGTCATTAACTTACAGCTTACAAATTTCAAAACGACCTGACAAACACAGCATCCCAAGGGGAGGGCTTTGCAGAGAACAGACCCACCTTGTAATCATGGCCGGAGCTGAAGAGGATGTTATTGGCAGTGGGATGCCATTCAATGAGGCCAACCCTTCGAGAATGGCCAAGAAGTTCCTTCTTCGGAGTGGTGATGTTTTTTGTTAGCAGTTGCTTGGGAATGTCCCAGATTTTAACCTGAATGAAACAAGATGGGTCTTATTGAGATCAGTGAGTAAGATGCTGGTTAGGAATTTACAAATTTCTCATCATACTGGGATATTTTGTTAGTATATTTCCTGCCTTTATTGGCTACCAGTCATTTAAATCTATAACTTCATTTTTAGTGGTTCTAATTCTCTGACTGTAGGCAGCAATTTCACCTTTTTGTTTTAAATTGGCAAACTCTTACATTCAGCAATGCCATCAGAACATTTAGAAAAAACTATGTTCCAGGGTAAGAAGTAAGCCACAGATCATACAGACATGAGACCACATCACCTGCAGTTTTCCACCTTGACTCCTACCAAATTTTGAGCAGGAATGGGCAAATATGAAACAAACTTCAACAGAGGGTCCTACAAGATAGTATAGCATTGACAGATCCAAGCGATCCTCCAGTCAACACTACCAGGTAGTACTGAAAATGTTTTTGGAAAAATAACAACTTACAGTAACGTTTGTCCCATTAAAACTGCACAAATGCAAAATGTTTTGCAAAAAGTACAACACTTCGACCGCAACACTGGTTAAAGTACACAGAAATCTACTTAGCATGGCAGACATCTTGATCAGAAAGACTGGGCAGCAGCACACACTGAGAGTCTACAGTCTCATAACAGCTCTGCTTCATGTAGAAGGATGCTACATGAAAACAGAAATCAACACTGCTCCACTTGTGTGGAAGGAGACAGTAAAAGTGAACTCTAAAAACTGTGCAGGTAAAGGGAAAAAGGTTTTCTCATGTTAACCCTATAAGCACAAGCATTTAGGATGCTAACAGAAGATTTACCCTTTGGTTCGATGAAAATGACTCTACTAGTGGTAAATTCTGTAAGACTTAACCTGAAGCAAGATCCTGCAAGATGGAAATGTTCTTTGAATCATACAGTCAGTGGAAACTAGCAACAGCTGCCCAAGTCTTCCACTGTTTGGTTGTGGAGAGAAAAGACTTTCTTCATACCAACAGTGAGAAGATGAAGAGGAGTAATTCTGATGACTCTTCATCTACATTGCTGGAAGGTACAGAGAAGATGGAGCCAGACTCTTTGAGATGCACAAAGCAACGGACACAAATGGCAGTAATGGCACTCCCTTGAGATCAGAGGAGCACTATTTTACCCAGAACGGTCCCAAGAAGATCAGCCCAGTGAGGGTATGGTGTCTCCAGCTTTGGAAATATTCCTGACTCAGCTGGGCAAGGCCAGGAGCAGTCTGATCCAGAAAGCCAGTTGTAAGCAGTGCTTAGACTAGGTAATTGCCATGTTTCTAGCTATCAGCTACAGGGATGGACAGTCTGCTGTCCTCACTACTCAGTGGGGAAGGAAAAGCTGTCTCTATACTGTGAAACTGTAACAGGTCCCCTGGGATCCCATTTTGTGGTGCCCAGATGATGATGGGTATTGAAAAGGAGAGTAGAGTCTCAGTGCAGCAAGTTTTTAAGAGCAACTTTTGCTACTAAGATCCGTGGTCACCTGAGTGTTTCAACTCCTCATCCTGGAGAATGATCCAGTGCCACCTGTTTCAGTAGAAAACCAGAAAACAAGCAGAGAGCATAGGCACTGAGATTCTGCTAAACCGAACAAATATGACCAGGCAGCACGCCCAGGCAGAGATGAAAACTAACAACACCCAAGTTTGGAAAAACAGAAAGATAGATAGTAGATCAAATGAACTGACTTTTCATTTTTCTCAGCAACCATTAAACAACCACTGGAATACTGCATCCAGTTCTGTACTTCCTAGTGCAAGATAAATGCTGATACACTTATGTGAGTCCAGCCGAAACCACAAGGATGTTCTTTCTCTATGAGAAGAAGCTGAGGGAAATTAACTTGTTCAGAGTGCAGAAGAGGTATCTTCAGAGAAATGTAAAAAAAGCCTTATCTTTTAGCTTAAATCTTATAAAAGATTACTGAGAAATTAGTGCAATGCTTGTTACTGAAGTGCGGAGTGGGAGGATGGGATACAGCGGTCATTAACTACACTGGGAAGGTTCTAACTGCACATAAGGAAGAAGTTCCCCATAGAGGAGTGAAGAACAGCAACAGGTTGCCCAGAAAGGTGGTGAAACCTGCATCCTTGGAGCTTTTTGAGACTCAGCTCTACAGACTGGAACAGTAGGTGGGGCCAGAGGCTTCTCAAGCTCCCTTTAAATTTAAATTGCATTTACTTAATATATTCTTCAATTGCAGCATGCAACTTCAAAGCTTGTGCTTACTCCTCATCTGAGGCTCAAAAGAGAGGTCACGGTGATGCCTCTGTGCCCCAAGTCCTTTCTGAGATGGCATGAGCACCTGGCAAACCATCTGTAAGATAAAATGCAACACCCACAGGCAGCCCAGAAAGAAGTTGTGAGGAAAAAAAGACATGAAGATCCTAAAGAAAGCAAAGTCACTAAACACGAAGGAAAATTCAAAGGTCATGGATTCCTAATTCAAGAGAGATTCCTGGAGGATCTGAAACGGCAGAGGACATCCAGCAAGCCAAGGCTGGAGGAAGTAACAAGGGAAACCTCCCTCATTCTGTGTGGCAGAAGGTAAATAAACACAACAGGAGGAAACTCACCTGGGATCTCTAAATAAAAAGCACAGTGGTTAGTCATGCTTTTCATTGTCAGACACCAAACCACACTGCTGACTGCACAGAAAGCAACCTTCCAGTGGGTAGGTATGAACTAAAATGCCTTACGAACATAAACTGCATCTTTCTGCTCTTGATAATTAAACTGCATCTGCTCTGAAGCAAAGTAAACCTGACATGTGGTATTTGCTGTATATTAATTGGTTTGCATTAGCATTAATGTTTGCATTTTTGAAGTTTTTCTGTGTTTTCAGTAGGAAAATGCTTTCTTTGATGCCTGGGGTAGAATAAAGTTATGACACAAACTCCTTAGCTATAAAGCATGGCTTTATAGAAACTCAGGACAGGAGCAAGCTCATAGTCTCTATGCAGGGAAATAATCCGAAACAACTCTTGCAGATTGTTGTGTGAACTTTTTGTTTCGTACCAAAGGAGGAGTTTTGTAGTGACTGACCTTGAAACAATTTTAAATTCACAGTCTTCCTCACATAAACATAGCCAAAAAGATGGAAGGCACCAAAAACAAAACAGTTATTTTTCAATAATGATTTGATTAACATCACCCAGAAGGTATCACATAGGCGTGACCTCAAGAGAAACACAGAGATCCTGCTCTTTTACTGAGCTTTTATATACATAGTTTCACATATCATCCCTGGGCCTTTCAATTATTAAATAATTTCTCTCCCCCAGAATGCACATTGGCCACGTAATAGCACAGAGTATAAGCTAGGAAACTTACGGTGGCATCTTCCGAACACGAAGCTATTACAAAGTCATTGAATGGGTTCCACTTGATGTCCAGAACGTTCCCTTTGTGCCCGCATATTCTGGGATAATGTGGGTCAAGCTTCCCTGTCTGGAAAAAAAACAAAATATCAAGATGAGCCATAGAATTACTGACTGTTTTCAAGTGAGACCGGAGCCAGCTCCAGTGAGAAATCCTCTTCTGTCGTTATGATTCAAATACCCCATGTGGTCTCTGCTGAGAGTGGGGTTTTGCTGTTCCTGCAAGGCAAGCCTCAATGATATTACTGACAGGAAGGGAAGTGCTGCTGCTCAGGCCTTCCTTAGTACACACTGCTACCAAGAAAACAGTACACATACAGCAGTCAAGAAAGCTGAGATTATAGATGTTCTTACTTGGTTCAGATGTCAAATAAACTTACAGGGGAAAAGTGAATGAACCGAATCTCACAATTTTTTTTAGAGATTTGGGAAGACTGGAAAATCTCATATTTCTTGAGGTTACCTTTCTTAAAAGCAAGAAAAATGATCTAGCTTGCCTTTTTTAGCTCCCTCGAGTAGAATTTATTTAATGTATTCATTTTTTAAGCAAGTATACTCAAACACAAATTACTAACCCAGTTTTCCTTTCAACAAGCTATCCATTTTTCTCTGATGGTTTTCGAATCCAATAATTCATCACATTAAATCAGCATTCAGGACCTTCTAGAAATAAACCACATCTGGGCAGTAGGCTCACTGCTAAATACCATCCACAGTGAAAGTCACTGAGGACCTTGTGCCACATGGGGGCTGTGCTGCATCAGGATAACACGTAATCCCAAAAGCCTCTACTACAACGCAATCCCAACCTTCTGTGCTACAAGAATTGTTGAGGATTTGATCAAGGTTGGAGTAGCACTGGCTTCTCACTGTTGGGAGAAGGAGAGCAAGAGGAGCTCCAGGACCCCTCTGCCAAGAGTACAGGTCAGCCTGCATTGCACCTTGAGAGATGGTGCCAAGCTGGTCATGCCTTACCTGTCCTCTTTTACCCCAGCTGGAAGAATCATAAACAAAAGTGAACGCAAATGTTTGCTCTTCTGAAAAGCAGACAGTGCAGGAATTTGCTCCCCACACCTCCCCATCAGGGTGTGCAGCAAAGGGGCATTGGTGGTGACTCTAGCCAGGATGTACTGACCATGTCATTTTGCCAGCCTCAACCTTCTGCAGACTGGCTGCTTCTGGTGTAGAACCGGATGCAAAGTAAAACTATTCTGGCTTCACTGGAAAGTTTGTTGCATAGACTGGGACTAACCTGCTTCAAACAGAACACCCAGAGGGCTTTGAAATGCAAAATACCGTGCTCTTGCAGACTACAGTCTAAAACAAAGCATTTTTATAATAGGAACAATAACAAGAGACTCAGGAAGGGAAAAGACAAAAGGACTTCAGTGAGCAGCATTTTCCTGCCCAGAGTGTCCTTTCACAGGATTCAGGGCTTGGTTTCAAGCAGGGAACCCAGTAGGCTGCACACCCAGCATCACAAGGATTCCTTGATCCCTATGAGAACTGCCAGAGCTTTATGCCTTGCCAGCTCCAGGCTCCTTCTGGGAGACTTCCAAGCTACCCAGACAAGCCATCACGTCACACTGAGACCACACTGCCTGCCATAATCTTAAAGCTTCTGCTACCTGCTCAGCTGATCCCAGAAAAGGTGCCCTTCTCTGCTTGCACGGGTCCCACCTACCCTGAGGCAATTCCTCAGCTCTGGCACTCAGCAGAGCCCACAGCACATGACAAGCTGCCAACAAGCACACAGGACAGGTCTCAAGCAAACATACTGTAGGTGTCAAACTGCTGCATGTGGAAGATTTTAATATGCTGGCAAATTTAATTCCATAGACCAAGCACTATTTTACTAACTAGATGTGATGTCATCCATGCAGAGTCACATGACTTCCTCATTTGCAGAAATTGAAAACTAGTTTAATTTTTTTTCAACCATTTGCTTTACAAGCTCCCAGCATTTCTGAAAAGTGTGAGACACTGTAGCCAGATAAGGCTTCTTGACAAGAACACAAACCCAACAGAACAACTGCTGAAGTTCTCCCAGTAGATTTGCACAGGTAGATGACCATGAGATTGGTCATTCCCAGTTCTCAGGTGTTGTTCAGATGGCATAAGCACACCTTCCCATTACACCATAGTGCAGCATCCCTTTGGCTCCAGTTAGTGAAAACCTCTGAGGTCATTGCAGCTTTCATTTCATAGCTTTGTCATTCTAGAGAACAAATTAGAGCTTGTGTCTAGGAGGTCTACAAAGCCAAAGCTGTCGTCTGTTTCACATCTTACTCTGGTAGATTCAAGGTCTGCAGACTACAGATACCTGGATACAAACATTTCCCTGGCCCTCCGGATTTTGTTTTCATTTTGGTAACTCTCTGTCTTACGCTGCAGTCCCAACCGAGTCTGGTCATGGGAGAAGAAAAAAGGAAGATTTTTTTTACTTGCAGAGGAAGAACACAGAACTGGCATCTGAGTCAAAAGCTTTCTTGACTCACACTTCCACAGTACATCTGTGTCAAATGTCAACCAAACATGCTGGCCATGCTGCCAGACAGCAGCTCAGCTGCCAGTTTTGTTCACTCTGTCTGTGTGTCCTCAAACTCGCAAGATTTACAAAAGTACTCAGTCAGTGCTGGGCACCAGACAGCCCTTGTGCTCACAGCCACTTCCCTGGTGAAATGTACTGCTTTACCACCCAATTGGCTTCAGTTGCATATCCTCATGAAAGCCTTACCAAGAAACCATGCAGCAGACTGTTCTCCAAATGGTGGCAAAAATGCAACTTCTGCTTGAAGGCGTAAGTATGTGCTTCTAGGCCTGGTGAATGGGGTATGTACAACTAAGGGCTCTTTTTCAGGAGCTGCCTCCCACCTCCATCTTGTTCACAAGCTGTATGAGAGAGGGGAGGAGTGCTACAGAAAGCAAGAAGAGCTTTTTCTTGAAGGAGGAATGAGCACTCAGTTTCCATGACTCAGCATGATGAACACTGTTAAATCTATCAAGGCTGAGTCTGCATCTAAGCACATCCAGAGGCGAGCAGCCCTTCTGCATGCAGACGCAGAATGAACTGCAAGGAAGGGACAGACCAGGATGAGAGCAGCTCCCCACACAGCCTGTTCATCCTCCCTGAAAAGCATACACAGCCCTGGCTGTCCGGGTACCATTTCCCTCTTCAGCCAAAGGCAACATGCTGGCACTTACACTCTTCTTCCACACTGTGGCATGTGAGGGCTGCGTCTGTTCCCTGTGCATCCAGTCAAAAATAGCCACGGATCAGCTGTCTGCCTTGAGGGGACGGCACTGCCCCAGACACACCAGACTACCCTCGGCCTCATGGGAGCAAGCTAGGAGCCCAGGTGAGCTGCTGTCACAAAGACCACCTCAACGAATACAAGTCTAAAGCTGCCACTTTTCACCAGCTGGCACCTGTTTGAAAGCTTACCATGAAAAAGGTAGCTGGTGTGACAACTCGCAGGCTCAGGGAACCCCTTTCTGATGGCAGCTGAAGTAGCTCTCCCCCATGACATGGGTTAGGAGAAGGTATTCAGAGGACAGCTGAATACAGTAAAAAGCACAGCAGGTACATATGCTTTCCCTGACCCACTGCCAAAGCTTTACCCTCAGGGGACTTCCTGAACTAGGGAAACTGCCTCTGAATAAACAGTTCAACAGCACAGTTCTCTCCATACACCAGTCCCATTTTGAACCCCTTAATTCTTCCAGGCTTATCAGCATCCTGGGCTGCGAGTTCCACATCTGAACTGCAAAAGTGTTTGCCTCTCCCTGCCACCTCCCTGCTTCCTGATCACCACGTCCCCTTCACTACTCAAATTAAGAATTACTCACCAGACCTCTTCCCCACCCTATTTACTTTTTCATCTGTCTTATTTGTCTTTTTCTTTTTTAAACCCAGATTGATCAAAGCCTAAGCTACAAAGTCTTTCCTCTTAAGAAAGCCATTTCACATTTTCATTGATGTGCTTTAATTATCCTTTTCTAGTTACCTTTTCTAGTTCTACTTTGCTTTTGACTGCTGCAAACAATATTTCACAGCTGGGTGGAGTATTTAAGCAGGTGTCGAGAAGGGAAGAATTGCTGTTAAAGATAAGCTGAGCTGAGAAGAGGCGAGAATACAGAAGAGTTAACAGTAAACAACGTAAGCATCTTCAGCTCATTTTATCAACACTTTGAGAGCTGGGTCCCACACCACACCCCACAGTCACCAGCTGCCTGCTCACAGATGCAGCTTTGTGATGAAGATGAGCTCTTCAGCCTCAACAGATCAAGGCCAAGGGGGTAGAAGTGACTCAGTCAAGAAAAACAGGGCAGTGGTTCATCTTAGGACTGTCTCTGAACAGCACAAGTCGTGAATGCACTGAATAAACAAAGTCTAGAAGGACCAGGAACTGTACTAGGTTCTTAAAGCACAGCCAGATCACTTTCATCCTTAGCAAATGCATATTGAAAAAGTGGCATCACAATAACACCATCAATTAACTTTTAATTAAAGGCTGAACTTTTGCCTTTCATCTGTTCTGGTCTAATTCCAGAGAGCTCATAATCTCATACTGAAGGTAATCCACATTAGTGCATGCTCACTTCTTCTGAAGCAATAAATGTCAGACGGCCAGCTTTTCCCTCTCATCAGATCTCTAAGTCATCAAAACCCACAAATATGGGATTTGCTTCTGAAAGGGAAGTTTTTCAAGCATCAGTGCTTGAAGCTCAAGAGCTTCATTGTCTTATAACCATGTCTGCATTCCTTTGTGAGGGAGAAAGCAGTTATAATGAAATATATCATGCTCTTCTTTGGTAACAGCTGAAGCCGTGCTACTAAAGCACCATTCAGATTTTGCCCTTCATATCTACTAATTGCTTTTTGATTTGCAGTTTCTCCTAGGAGACAAACATTTGAGCACCACAGTTCCTGCTAACTACACAAGGCAACAGAGATACTACATGAAGGAAAGTCTTGGAAACCTGCAAGCAGCTACGTAAGACGTGCTAGGTACAGATCACCTGCCAGGGAACCTGGGCCCCTATCCATGTTTCTTCAGCTCAGCAAACAGCACTAATGGAATATGTTCTAAAAGATCCACCTCCCTGCAAGCCCAGCTCACTTCCAGCCCTCACAAAGGCCAGCCTGCTTTGATGGAGCTCACCTGGTGGATGGGAATGACAAGGAAGGCTCCTCCACCTGCACACTCGGTCACCACCGCGATGAAGTGCGGGTTCACAGCGCAGAATTGGTTGTCATGGACACTGTGGGTGATGGGCACACAGTCGTAGCACTTCTCCTTAGTGGCGGCCTTTCCGTACACATGGCGAAACTTGGAGCTGCGGTACTGCGGGTGCCACGACATCTGTGGGGAGAAACACAGAGCACCACAACATGAAGACAGGCCCCGCCAGCATAGCTGGCAGGCACACCCAGCCACATCTTCCCCTTTTGTCTCTGCTGGCAAGAGGGGAGCTCCAGAGAGCAGTTCTCCCTCCCCAGCCCCACCAGCCAGCCCCAGTCAGCACCAGCAGTCTCTCCACTTCAGTTAGCTCTCCAGTGGTTTAAGACCAAAAAGAAGTCAACATTTTGCTTGCATGAAGGGAAAAATAAGATTTGACAGATCACAAGAGGCGTGGCAGGCACCTGTTTGTTTCTTTTCCCACTGACAAAGACATTCTGTGTGTCTGGTTTATAGCTTCACCACAGCCCTCCAGCAGACAGCATTTTAAATGATATTAAAATTGAAGCATGCTAAACAGAAGAATTACCTCCCTACAAAGCAGTGTGGCTTTATGGAACAGACAAAACTGATTTAAAATAGGAAGCTACCAGTGCAGTACAGAAAGAGCAATCCTGGCTACCAACTCCTCTTTCCACAGGAGTCACGCAGTAAGGGGCATGTGGAGGGGACAGAAAGGAGAAGGAAAACAAACACAGTCCAGGCAAACGAGTTGTAGCTGAGTTCCATGTGAGCAACTGGAGGTATGGCCAAAGGCTGGGACAGGATTCTGTCCTTGTGTTTGCTGTGCACTGGCACAGTTATCAGTGATGCTAAAGCAGTGATACTGCAGACTGAGGGGGGTGCCAGTCAAGCAGCTTCTGAGTTACAGCAAGAGCTGTAAGCTCTTACCACTCACTCATGGGTAAGCACTGTCAGGAAAGCATGCACTCAGCGCTGGGAAGTCAGACGCATCATCACCACTTGACAAGAGAGGGCCCAAGAAACTTTAAAGTGTCTCTGCATCTAGCATGATACTGTAAACTGGCATCCTCACAGAAAAGCTGTTAAATGCTAGGATGTTAAGCTGTCTTGCTTGACCCTGGACAGCCAAACTGAGGTTTTACAAGTACCCATCAATACAAAGATTCAGAGAACATGCATCCCACATTACACACCAACATCTGGTCTGCAAATTGCAGTAGGACACCACTTCTGTCCCAGTCTCTGCCCTCCTCCCATCTACCAGCACAGCTCATAGCCGGCCCCACCCTCAACAAATACTCACACCTGTAAAAATTCAATCCTGGCAGGTCAAAAATTGGCTCCTACAGTCCCTTTTGTTCCTCACTTTCAAAGCAGAATGCTCTACCTTTATTTTTAGCTGATTAAATTTCTTGTGCAGAAAACATTAGGCGCAATGGATCTCCAATGCTGTGTGGCCACCTCCCCCAAACAAACCAAAGGACTGCAAATTACTTGATAAAGAAATCACTGATCCTGGGAAACTAGTCTTGGAAGAACAGATGTTCACAGGCAAAAGGACAGCTGAGGGGCAACGTGCTGGCTCCAGAGGAGCACTGTTATCAAACAACTTTGCATTTGTTACAGCCAGGTTGACTTTATCTTTGCTGGGAAAAAAAACAAAACAAAACAAAATAAAACATCACCTTGTTGTCTGGATGCAGTAAGTCTTTCTTACAGCAGAAAAGTTAGCTCTCCAAAAGGAAGTTATTACCAGGCTCCAGGAAACTTCTATCTAAACTACTATGGAAGAGGTTTTATGAACGGGAGACCCTGCACTTCTCAACAGCAACAATCTCAACTCAGAAATAAATCGCCAAGAAAAGGGAGAGTTCACTGTTAGGCTGTCATTCCTACAAGAAGAAAAATACACAGCAAGATACTAATGTCCTTGTAAAGTCTACCTGCTAGATTTTTACAGCAAACGAGGAATAAAGGAAAAAAGGAATTAAATCCCCAAATTCAGCCCGTGCGCCCTCTGCTATTCCAGTTTATAGATCTAAGACTTGGCTGCCACTGAAATGGACTTCACAGCACCTACAATTTTCCCAAGGAACAGAAGGGCAAGGTGTGGGTGGGAATAACAGCAGTGACGGTCCTGCTGGAACCATGATCCTCATGACAACATTATAACAACAAAAGATCAGCATTAGGAGATAGACATGGGGGAAAAAAAAGCCTGAGTAGGTACAGCAACAGCAGGTTAGCACAGTAGGAGAAGCAGATCCCCAGCTAAGAACATAGGTGAATGACAGGAAAAACTTGTCTGGGAGGACTGTGGGGAAATGCTCTGCAGCAGGTCACTCAAGTGGTGATGGAGGTCTCCATCCTTGGAAATTCTGTCACAACCTGTTGAGAAAAGGTTCTGTCCTCCTATACCATGGGTAACAGTCCTGAACAGAAGGCTGGACTGGAGAAAATCAAGGGCTACTAAACCTTATTTAAACCCTACAGCCTGCAATAGAGATCTTTAGACTGTTCTTTCTAACAGCAGTCCTAGGATTCAGAGAAGAGACAAAATAAGGATAAAATGACAATACTCAAGTGAAAATCAGGTGAACAGATTAAAAGGAAATACAGAAAAAATGAGCGTGCTGAAGGAGCCTCTCCAAGAACAGGAGACTGCCTGAATAAAAGCATCTCAGCAGCTAGGCACACACACCACTGCCTGGGGATCTGTTGGACAATTTACCTGGAGAGGAAGATCTGTAATCAATGACCCTTTGCAAAATCCTGAAACAAATTACTTAATGAATGATGTGGCTCCATCAGCAGGAAATTTGGATGATTTAATCAGCAGACCAAGTGAGTGAAATTCCAACATACAGCTTCCTCACCATCAAGCAGTTGTGCGTACAGAAACTGTCCCAAATCGATGCAAAGTTTTCGACTGCATCCCAGCCCTTGTGCACAAGGTGGACAAGATGCAGTTTCTCAGCAAGAAATGATCTTGCAGTTGGCTCTAACAAGAACAGCACAGCTATTAATAGCTGACATATCTCAGCTATTAAGACAGTGCAACCTATGGAGCCTACACAAAGATCCTTGCAGAGAAATCAGGTCAGCATTCCTAGTTCTCTGTTGGAGCTCTCGCACAGAATCACAGAACTGCAGGGGCAGGAAGGGACCTTTAGAGATCACAGAGTCCAACCCCCTGCCAAAGCAGCTCCCTAGCCCAGGCTACACAGTTAGGCATCCAAGGGGGTCTTGAATGTCTCCAGAGAAGGAGACTCCACCACCTCTCTGTGCAGCCTGTGCCAGTGCTCCGTCACTGCACTGTGAAGAAGTTCCCACGCACATTTGTGCAGAACTTCCTATGCTTCAGTTTGTGGCCATTTCCTCCCATCTTGTCACCACACACTGCTGAGAAGTTCAGTTCTCTTAAAATAGCTCTGGTCACTGCTCATACTGAACAGATATATTTCTGGGCAGGCCCTCCATCTCAGTCACCACAGACATATTGGGGCAAGCCCACTGTCTGGTGGAGACCATGGTGAAACCTGCAGTCTCAGAGACTACCAGTAAGAGAGCTGCTCTGCTGAACAAAGAGGGACATCACTTATACACCATGCTGCTCGACCCACCTCCCACACCTGCTGCTGCAGGTACTGTATGGACAGTGTGGGCTGCACTCACACTTTTTTCTCCTCCCTGCTGACAGTGGGCAGCAACACCTTTTTCTAACCTGGTGTGCAGCTCCATAGGGCTGCTTTCAGGCTAGCAGCTAGGGGTTAAGATCAAGAGGTGGTCAGTGTCATCTCCACCCTCCTAGCAGCCTGCCCACAAGCTGCCAGTGCCCACACAGGCACAGCACTTTTGCTGGCTTCAAAAAAGCCCTAAAAACGAGCTTTTTTAGTTGGACTTCTTCTTTACTTCAGATCCCTTGCCCAGTGCAGTCTTTCTTGCCTCAGAGCTGGTCTCTGCAGCAATGACAACACTCAACAACCCTAAATGCTATATAAATAATGGACTAATACCAAATGCACAAGTGAGCAGTAGCCCAGATACAGAAACTGGGAAGAGCTGGGCTGGGCAGACCACTGCTCTGCAGGGCAATCTATACAGTAGCTGATGATCTCAAGCATCTGCTTGGAAAGAACAACACCAAGTTGCCTGCTCCACTCACATACCATACAGACAACTAGCCTTTCCTCTTTTGCTCTCCACCTCACAGAACAGAAGCACCTTCCTAGCTAGTAAGGCTACCAGCACTACTTCCCAAAACCGGGAAACAGTGGGAAAGCCCACCATTAATTATCTCCTGTCTTGGGCGAGTCCTGCAACAGACCAGCCCCCACCTTCTGCATGAGGGTTTTTGAGCTCCCAGATGACCCTCATGCACCAATTCAGTAAACCTCATGCCAAACCAATCCACCCAAGCCACGCTGTGCTGACACATTTCTGTGCTGATCACAGCCTATCATGCTTCACCGTGGCCAGCACCCAGACACAAGGAAACAGGTCTCTCACTTCACTGAGTAAGGAGAGTCTCCTTGTGTCATCAGAGCTGACTGCATGGAAACTGGGAGCTGCAAAAACCTTCTTATAACATTGCTGGCTCCAGTTCTGGCCTTCTGAACACAACAAAGGCATGGAGCTAATGCAGAGAGCCCACAAACATTACAGAGGAGCTGGAGCACCTCTCCTATGAAAAAAGCCTGAGTGGGCTGTGACAGCCTGGAGAAGAGAAGATTCAGGGGCAATATCATCAGTGTCAATAAATACCTGAAAGGAGACCGCAAAGAAGACAGAGCCAGGCTGTTTTCAGTGCTGCCCAGTGCCAGAACAAGAGGCAGTGGGCAAAAACAGAAACACAAGTTTCCCTCTGAGTATCAGGAAACACTTTCTTGTGCAGGTGACAGAGTACTGGAACAGGTTCCCCAAGAAAGTTTGTGGGGCTGCTTAGAACCCACCTGGTCATGGTCCTAGGCAGCCCATTTCAGCTGATCCTGTTTGCCTAGGGAAATTGGACCAGATCTCTTCCAACCTCACCTGTTCTGTGATTCTGTAACTGAAGTATTCTGAAGTCTGTCGTCCAGTCCTGGCTTTTTGGACTGCTCCTCCAATGGGGAGCAGAAACAATACATTTCTCCCCTGTTTCATGTAAACTGCTGTTTGGAGAGACAGTCATTTTCAAAACTGCGTCAAGGCAGCAAATAAGCAACAAACAGCTAAGGCTGAATGCATGAAAGGATGAAAAAAAGAGTGGTGAAAGGACCATGAGTCCTGTGCAGAATAGGACAGGGCCCTTCACATCCTGGAGACAGGAGGAAGGCAACACAGCCATTGCAGTCCAAGAATCACTCTCCCTCCCTCCCTCCCTCCCTCCTTTCCTACTCCTTAACAGGCTAACCTAACTGCCAGTGTCAGTGGTCACTTCCTGAGAAGAAGGAGAAACTGGTATGGAGGGAGAAACTACAGACTGTACCAGCGTGCATATATTTCTAACCACACGGCTGATGGCAAAGAATGTTTAGAGAATGACATTCTCTTCTCACCCAGCTTTCAAAGACCAAGATTTAGGAGCTTGTATGTCACTCCTCCCTCTTCCAACAAAAAGCACTTAGGGAGGTTTTCATTTGAAGCTCCCGAAAGATACTGAAATGGGATACAGAGCTCTCTGTGAGCTTTCCCAAGGTCTCAGCTCAGCACTGATTTTAGCAGTCAGTCAAAGCAAGCTTTTCAAGGCTGAAAAATATTTTTCAGATAGCTTTTGCCCACTGAGCTGAGCAGCCCTACCACTGGAAGCATTCTCATCTCATTAAAGAATATGCTGTGCTTTACTTGAAACAAAGTAAAATACATTTATTTGTCTCATGGTTCCTTACTGCTGGCATAAACAGAGAAAGCAGTTTCACTGTCTATGCAGGCAGGATAATGAAGGAGACTGAAGGAGATACTGCAAGGATGTATAGATGTATAGCTAGTCATTAAAGACTCCCCGAAGCCCCTCACAACAGGCATTCCTGGAATCTGGAGGTGAAAGCAGAAGGACACAATATGGATAAAGATCTGATCATGCAAAGAACCTTAACTGCAGAGCAAAAGAGCTCTCATCCAAGTGTAAGAAGATCCTCACCTATTAACCAGGCTCCAAAATGCAGCAGGAGGCAGATAAAGGGAGGTCATTAACTGCAACTCTAACATCTGCTAAGAGCTGGGGGCATGACTGTGAAAGCTTTCTCTGGTTCAACCCTTTGCAAGCATAGGGACTGGGACCAGGGGCCCAGAATAATAGAGACCCAAGGTAGACAGAAAAGGTATCCACAACATGTAGCACAGAGTGCAGGCTTTAGTGAAAAAATGGGTCTGCACATAGCCTTACTGTTTCTGGGTACACACAGGTTGAGTCACAGATGGAGCAAGCACAGTCAACAATGGCTCAGGCACAGCCTAGCATTCATCTCTAAGTCTGCTGTTTCACAAGACCTTCTGTTAAAGATGCAGTCATATTGTCCTTTGCCCCTCTTGGGTCTGATGTTTTAACAGAAGCTAAAGAAGCAGAAGCAATTCTCGGCAGTGGCCATAAAGAATGACACTCCTTTTCCAATCAAAAAGTTGCTCAGAAAACCACGGGAGTGCACTGATAGCCTCAAACACATCCTCCTTCACCCTTCTGTGTTCGCTAGACAAAAATGTGGAAAGATTTGCATAATTTCTAGAGAAATGATAGTTAAAGAAAGTGTACATATGTCCACCACCTGCCCTCAAAAACAGAATTCAGCAACATTGAATGGACTTTCCTCTGCTTTAGCTCTGAATCCTTTATGAGGCTCACCTGTGAAATGTGACTGGAAATGCCCAAGATCCTTGCTGAAGGTGTGAATTCCTCACAAGGGCTGTGAAGTCTAAAGATGTCTGGAATACCCAGTAGCAGTCTTGGAAGACCTATTCTACCCCCCGGGAAACACCAAATAAATTGGTGTATGAAGGTCAGACTGAATGGACACGTGCAGTAGCCAACACGTTCCCACTCAGCCGGCTGTATCCCACTCAAACCACTTTCACCTGCACCATGCACAAAATCTATGAATTCTGGGTGAGAAGAGACCCGTGTTTGTGGAAACACAGATATTGTAACAGCCTAGCCCAAACCTAAACCAAACTGAGAGCACCTTCTTCTCTGGTGCTTAGTGTTATGCCAGAGCAGCAGTGCTGGCTGCTAACTCACAAGATGGTCCTCAAACTCACAAGATCGGAAGCAGCTTATTTTGACCTCTCACCATTTTTTATGATCTTGGTGTACAGTGCAGACAGTGCCAGCAGCCAGAGGGATTACAGACCACGAAGTTTATTTTCCTCAGACTCTGGTGAAGCCTGGAAGGAAGACTGCGGGCACCTTATTTCCTGGAAATACCAGGCTCTACACACTGCCACCAGCTGATTTCTAGCACATACTCTGGGTCTCTTTTTATGTGCTGGCATCTTCAGCCAGTTCCTTCTCTTTCTCAAAAAGAAGAAAATTAATACAGTGAGAAAAAAGATGAGGAGAGGGGTGGGGGTGGGAGAACGGACTTGAGCGGAACTGGATCGTAAAAAGCACGTGGTGCTGGGAGAAATGGAACACAAATGTATGGTGGTCACATCACAGCAGGATGCAGAGGGAATGATGCAGGGATTCCCTCCATTCACCCGGGCACTGTGCCACCAATCAGCCTGCACTGCAGGGAGCAGGAGGAGCTGCGAACCAGACCTTTGCCCCCTTTGCTGTAAGCATACACATCTCCAGTATGGGCTGTGAGTGCCACTGCAAGCACTGCAAGCCGTGCTGCTTCATGGAGTTCAGACTACGTAAAGGCCAGATGTGAGATGGGTTTGTAACCTAAGCAGGATGTTCAGGGGCAGGAAATCCTACTTAGCATGCCCAGCTCTTGCATGACACACTCCAGGCTTGCCAGCTTTCTGCTCTTCCCCAGCCCCAAGGGACTAGGAAACTCCAAAGCGTACGCCATCTGCTGCCCCGCAACTCTATCACATCACACACACAACATGTAACACCAGATCTCCACACAGGAGAGGAGAGATGACACCAGAAGGCACGTTAGCCAGGACCTCCATTTACTCATGTACTGGCTGCTAGACAGGACCTTCATTTTTTGACTGCCAGGTGCCTGTCAACTTCCAGAACCGGCCCACCACAACCAAGGGCTAAGCATGCAGGTCTGCTTCTGGAGCTGGGACTTTCTTCTGCCATCCACCTTGACCCATCAAAGTGTCAGCAACAGTTTTGATTGCTAGCAGTTTGTACTTGTTTGGCTGATGCAGCATCTGAGTTTAAGCCTTTTGCAGTGTCCTCATGAAAACACACAGGCTCTATTTCCCTTAGATTGAAAGCTGCATGGAACTGCAAAACAAGATGTGCAGAAGGAAGGCACAACCTGGGTGTAGAGCTGAATGTGGGAGAAATGGGTCTCATGGGATCAGACCTTCAGAAGCAGAGGTTACAAAATACTGTGGAAAAGGAAGGAAGGAGACAGAGGTGCCCTTAAAGCAGCGGAAGATGGCATCTAGAGAACTCACAGCAGATGGATGCACAAGTCCAGAGGGCAGAAAAACATCTCATTTTGCTTGGAACACCTGGGTCTCTGCCAGTGTAAATTCTAGGAGGCCCCCAGGCATTGAAAGATTTTCAAGCTAATCAGACTGAGACCACTTGTGAGCTGAGGGCAGCTGGCCGCAACATAGCTGACCTGGGCATTTTTTTCAGGGAAGCCTGGCTTCAAGCTGCCCCAAAACAGCCTGAAGCCAGTAGGCACAGAAAATGTTTCAGAGCGGCTTGGCACAAAAACTCTCTGGGGGTGCATTCCATGGCCTCCAGGCACAAAAAGGCTTTTCCTGAATGGGGTGAGACACAGAGCTGGTGAAGGGTGTTGCTGCTGATAACCTTATGCTATCTCCAGTGTGCCTGCCCAGGCGCAAAGCACTGTGTCACTGCCAGGAGAAGGCATGCAGACTTTACTGCTGTCGTCAAAACAACACTGGCTATTTGAGCCTTCCTCACCACTTCATCCTGTTCTTTACTACCTGTGGAGTGCCACAATAGATCTGAAGTCCCTCACAAGACTGTGTGGCAGTCCTGGTGCTGAAGCAGGGCACATGAAGGCTGTGTGAACTGCAGAAGCAGCCCTCAATTCAGCCTGTGCTGACTTTCAAGGCTGTATCGCAGCTTGTGAGGTCTAACAGAATGCTGTCCAGTCCCACCTACTTTCAGGAAAGCAAAGGGAGAACAGTCTTCCCCATTCTGCCACTGATCTCCGGGCTGATCTCAGAGCAGCAGCACCAGATAAACAAGACTTGCATCCTCTCCCCATCCAAGCACATATGGAAATCTTCACACTTCTCAGCACACGACACACCTGGGCTGAGAGCATTCCAGCCCATCATGTTCAGTATGGATGGTACAACCCCATTGTAAAATGTTTCCTTTTTTCTTGGGTTAAACAATACAAATAGCTACCAATGACATCTAAGATTAATGATTATCTTTCCTTCACTCTCTGCAGTTTCACCTCAACAAGCCTTCCCTTTTCACGACATCTGTGCTAAGCACAGCCCATGCTGCACTCCAGCAGCAGAGCTGCCCTGGCACAAGGACAGCATGGCTGAAATTAGGGTTAGCCTCCAGAGACCTCACTCCACAGCACCCCTTGGGAAAGCACGTGGTGTGACAGTATTCCACAATGCTTTTAAGTGCTGTTTCCCTTCGTTCCTAGGCAGATTTCCAAGCTCTACCTTTCCCTCATTATCTGCTCTGAAAAGCACCTGATGCCCAGGTAATCCAGCCTGACAAGCTGGACACTCTTTCCTCCTGTCCCCCTCTACTGTCAGAGTAATTTACAGTTCTGAGTTATTTTTCTGAGGTCCTAATCTGAATGTTAGCAATAATTTGAAAAGCAGAAAAACATCAGAAAAAAATAAATCTATAATTTGTTCCTTCTCTTGCAAGCAGGGTCAAAAAGAGATAAAACAGGCACAAATAAAGGAATGCAATTGCTGGTAAGAGATTTTGAAAGCTACCAGGAATATTTCAATGTGCAATGCCATGGAAACTTTTCATTTCCCTTTTCTCTTTCAGAACGCTAAACCTCATCATTTTTAGGGAATGTTTCCATAGCCAAAAAATAAATCTTAGAGCAGCTTTGCAGGCCTCTTGAGAACACTATTCACAAGTACCCAAGGAGAGTGCCACAAGAGAACCAGGCTTCCAGCTGCATGCAAATAAACAGACTGAAACTGACAAAAGGACTGATGGCTAAATGTCTCCAGAGAAGAGGTTCATCCACTTTTCAGCCCTGTTTCAGCCATCCATAAAACAAAACTTTTGCATGCATTCAGCTCCAGGTAATAAAATCAAACAAAGCAAGAAATCACCAGGCTTCCCCAAATCTGCTTAGGTCTATAGTCTTCTCTGGCTGCTTTTCTTCTACTGCCTTCAGCTCATTTTCATTCTGCTTAGCCTTCTCCTGCCAAATCCTCTCTCCTCCCTCTCCTGTTATCTTTGCATTTGCCCCTCCCCATCCAAAAAATTAATTATGTAACTTGCTGCCAAAAGACAAGAGGTGTCAAGCTGGGAGGCACAAAAAAAAGCCCCCTTGCTCTGTCAAGGCTAGTAAAATAATGGCAGTTTGCTAACACACAGGGACAGATGACAGAGCCAGGACATGCATGAAATCAGCTTCACGTGCCCCACACTGCATATCATGCTGAGTATGGGACACAGGAGGGATGCAGCCACTCATAATATGCCAGGGCTTGGAGAAAGGAAGCAGTTAAATACATGACTTTAAGTACAGTCATTAATATATCATGGAATGCTGCTGGTTTTCTGCCTGAGAGCCAGCTACATGCACTGTAAATTTCATGAGGTGACTGTAACAAGCAGGCTGTACAGAACAGCTCTGCAGAGGTACTCACCCTCCACTCCCTGCACTGTCCCCCAGCAGGTTTAGGCTGAAGCCAGAAATCTTCCTGTTCCCATGTGGTCCTTGTTCACACACAAGGTCTGGGTCTCAGAGGCCACAAATGAAGGGGTGCTGACCACTGCTCTGGGCTCCCCTGCAGGTGTCACAGCTCCGGAGGGACCAAGGACTGCCTGCTTCTGGGCTCCCTGCTGTCACTGTGCTATCAGGACACAGCCAGGTACAGCCCCACAGATCTGGGGTCAGCAGGGACAGCGTTTCTTGCACCACCCACAGAAAACATCTCTCCCCAGGGTGCTGCACTCCAGCAAAACTCAGAAGCCTTTCAGGAGATACCTAGAATAACGAAACAAGCTAACCAAGTCGCAGATTCACCCAGCTATGCTGCAATTGGTTCCTCAAAAGCAAGAGAAGGATTGTACAAACATCAGGGCGTTATATTTACTCTGAATAACATTACCAACGCTTCTCCCACAGAGCAAAGATCTCTCTGCAGCACACGTGTTCCAGCGGACCCTGCCCCTGCCCTTACGCAGCAGCACTCCAAGTGACATACTGGAGAAACTGTGTGTAGAGGAACTTCTTATTTTCTGATGGCTTTACAACTTTCAATCCCACACTATTCTTCACATATTTCTCACCTCTTCTTCTGGCCCTAGGCAGACAAACAGCTGTTGGCTGCAACCCTGGCAGGAGTGCAGCAATGACTAAGCAAGCAAGCAGCAGGAAAGGTGTCTGCCTGTGCAAGTCCGGAGTGCCAATGTCTAGGAACAGTGCTGGGTTTCAGTTTTCAGTCTTTTGTGTCCTTCTTTGCCACTAGCTTTCATGACAAAAGCGTTCCAGCAGAAAAGGAAGTGGGAAAACATGCCCCCGTTGTTAAACCAAACACTGTTGGAAGTTTTCTGCCAGTAACACACACCTCCCTGAAGGGTTTTGGAAGACAGGACAGCATCTCTCATGCAAACACATCAGGCTCAGGCACGAGCTGTCAGCCTCCAGGATCATGAGCAGCCCAGCCACCATTCATCCTACCCTGTGCTTGTTCTCGGGTGATCTCACCAGAATGGTCAGCTCTGCACAGCTCACCCCACAGTCAGCCTCCACTGAAGAACTACTGAATTCTTTCTCCAGTACAACTAAAGTGGGATTTTCAAGGGTCAGTTTCTTCAAGTTCAGGAACTGTCTGTCAGAAAATGCAAGGTAACAGCATTAGACTTGCATTATGAACAAGAACTTCCTCACAAATCTCAGCCATAAAAAAGGATCCACAAAGGAAGTGGAAGCACTAACCTGGGAGAAATACACTGATAATGTCTAAACACACAGGGCTTGGCTTAGGAAAGCCACAAGCCCATCTGAAGTTGAATTTGGTGAGAGATGTGTAGGGCAACAAGGTTTCTACAGATACCATCAGTCAGAAGGATAACTGTGGAAAATGCGAGCCTGCTGAGGAATGGCAGTGACAACTCGGTGAGAACAAACCCCAAAAAAGGCTGAGGTATCAAACGCATTTGTCCCAAACTACTCTGGTAAAACTAGTTTTCAGCAATCCCAAGGCCCCTGAGACTAGTGAGTATGTCAGAAGTAAGGAAGATTTGCCCTCAGTGGAGGAAGATTGGGTTGGGGAACAATTAAACAGACTGGACATGCTCAAGGGCCTAAAGGGACAAACCCACAGGAGCTGAGGGAGCCAGCCATGACATTTCAAAGTTAGCTCTCGTTGTCTTAGAAAGTCATTGCAACTTGGAGATGTCCCAGAGGACTGAAGAAGGGAAATATTCCTATTTTCAAGAAGGAGATGAAGTAGGATCCAGGGAAGCACAGGCCCTTCAGCCTGACTTTCAGCACACAGTGAGACATAAGACCTCCTTTCTGTGGGAGCTGCCCAGCAGTTGAACTGGTTGCACAAAGAGGCCATAGAGTTTGCACCCCAGCCTCAAAACCCAGTCATACCATGTCCTGAGCATCGTGCTGCTGGCAGCCCTGGCAGTCTGAGCAGGTATCTCTATCTCTGGTCATACCGCAACTCTGTATCTCAAGGAAGACACAGTGAAAGTAGACCAGAAATTTCTGAGTACATTCACCATAAAGAAAATGGGAGAAGTTCCTGTTACAGGACACTGTCAGGAAGGGATTCAACAGACCAGCAGCACTCAGGAGAAGGAAAATGAGAGGCAACAACTCAACCAGGTGACTGAAAGCAACAAAAATAGCTGAACTGCAGCATGTCCTCATTTAAATCCAGCTTCATGAAATAAAAAGGAAAGCAATGTTAGGCTTTCAGGGAAGGCTGGGAAAAGGAAAATGAGATCAAAGAAGTATAGAGAACAAAGTTAGTGGAAAAAAGTGAGGCAGAGTAAGCATAGCTTTTGTAAATTCTAGCCAAGCCTCACATGCCAAACTGTGCCAACAAACATCAAAATCTGCGTGCTTTCAGGCTTCCAATAATGAGTACAGTTCCACACCAGAACAACCAAGGAGCATGAGGTTAGATAGAAGGTCCTTAAATTGACAGGATTTGTGAAAAATTGGAAGTTCCTACTTTTAGAGCACTGCAGGCTCAAGTTCAGAATAGACTCTCACCACCCTTGATATACACCTGCATGTCTCCCGGGAAGGATAAGTTTGTGGAAGACAGGCAGAGCCACACAGGTCTTGGGAACACATTTTTTTCATTATTCTTTTCATTCATTTCTTTACATCCTTCCCTGAAAATCTTTTTCTAAAATCCTCCAGTGACAGACAGAGCAGCAGCTTCGTATAAAACTTACCAGTTCTCAGCTGACTTTAATATTACACAGCTTTCAAAGCTAAATCTCCCTTTGTGCAATCGTGTGATTGTTTCTTATCCTATTTAGTCGCCTCACAGGAAAAAAATTCTGTCCTTCATGCAGCAAGTTTTCCCATGCTTCTGACATACATTTTTGGACTTCTCCAGATGTACCTCATTCTCTCTACATTGCTTCTACTTTCTCCCAGCTGATCTGTATTTTTCCAGAGCAGTTGCAGCTAAAGCTAACATATTTCTATTTTACTAACATGGATGAGTATGTGCTTTCTTTATAATTTATCAGATTCTTTCCTGTTCATCTTGTTTACGTGCAGCAGCACTTAATGTTGGTCTAAAGCCAAGATAAATTACATACCTGTCTTTACACTGTCCACTGGGGTGACCACCCTTCATGAGAGGAAATCAAAGTAGTCTGGCATCATTAGATTGCCATGCTCATTCTGTTTCTTCTGTTCACTGTCCCTCCCAGGTATTCCACTTTTTCATGTTGTTCTGACTTTCTTGCTATGGAGAGGCTTACAATTCCCTTTCTCTAGAGCTAGGGTCTTTGCTCTCTCTAATGTCCTCAGACATTCTGTTCCTGGCCTGGACCCTGCAGGCCACAGTGAACAGGGTCCCAGCACACTAGCCCTGAACACAGCCAAACACTGGAGCCCAAATTCCAACTTTTCCCTTCCCATTCCCTTCCTGTTGCAGAAGAATTTAGCCAGGTTTGGGTGGGTTCTGTGTTTGCCCCTCCAAGAAGCCAATATTGTCAGCAGCTGTGAGCCATGCCAGACAGAACTAAGCTGATGTAGTAATAGCAGGGAATGCCAGAGCTGATGGGTGGCAGTTCACTAGCTGAGCAACCAGCAGATGGACTGGATTGCATGTGGGACAGCAAAGTGCTTGCTGTTCATGGAACAGTGACAGAGAAAGGTGCAAGTTCTCCACTACTTCTATGCTTTTTTTCTTATGGGTCTTCAGAAACTTTTTATTTTCTCTAACACATGAGACTGAGCTCCAGGTCCAACACACCAAACAGCTGTGTTATCAGCAGTTTCACAGGAGCAGATCAATCCTGTCTGCTGCAAGGGGAGAGCTCTTGCCTTGTCTGTGTCTGAAGATCTAGAGCAACTCCCAGGAGTTCTGATTACAAAACAGTGAGCCAGGACTCCTGTCATATCATGTCTTCTCAGTACTACAAAAATCTTGCTGCTCCCACCACAGAAAGTCAAGGCTGCAGTGATGTGCAGGAGAGGCTCCATTATACCTGTGTCTGCGCTGGGTCTTCCCTAGCACAGAAACAAGCAAATGTCCCTGTGCAGACATAGATGTCTATAGGAAAAAAGGAGATGAAAAGTTTCTTCTCCTTCTTCTGCACTCTAAGAAGAACCCCTTCTGGATTAGTTTCTGGATGACAGGATGGAGTCTAACCTGACCACTAACACCAGTGGGGTTTATTAAAGTACATGCTTCAGGTTTTACTGTAGAAGTGGTAACAGCTAAAGGTGCCTTGCAGTTCATAAAAAGCTCTAGACATCCAGAAAGCCACCACAAATCACACTCCGCATCTCAACAGATAAAATAATCCCCTATTAGTTCCATTCTTCCCCTTTTGATTTCAAACTAGAAACTGTCTTTTCCTGCACAAGAAAGAAACGATGGTAACAGCGATCAGAGTAGACTCTCTTCCAACACAGAGAATCTAAGCACTCCTGATGAACGTACTGCTTTTCCGAGTAAGCAGCCATCCACCATGTAGGTGTATAACTGCTGCCCTTTGTCAGTCTCTGCCCTGCCCCGGCAGGCATCTGGAAGAAGTTACTTTGGATCCCAAGTCAATCATGCAGCAATCTGAAGCCCTAAATGCTATCTGCACGTGTCATTTTAAACACCACTAGAAACCTAGGGGCTACAGATTTACTGTCATGAGAGCAATAAACAGCACAGATAAAATAGTTCTCACTTCCCGGTGCACAGCTCAGCTCCCCCTGACACAGGGCAAGGAGGGGCAGTTTCCTTTCCCGCAGCCCTGCCTGTACAGACATTGCCCTGTAGATGAGGTCTGTCCTCTGGGAGTCCCCAGGTGGGAGCCCAGAGCAGCACACCTTGGCTTGGCAGGGACCAGCGCGGTCTGGGGCTGTCACTTGGCAGCCAGGTGGTAAATGACACAGAGCTACAGGAAGAGTGGCGTTCTCGGGATGGCTTTCCATGCGTTCAGCCCACAGAGCAGAGCAGCTGCTGTCAAGCACCCACAGCTGGGAACCAAACCCACCTTGCTGACTGCTGCAGGGTCTGCCCCACAACAGACGTGGTGTGAGCAGTAAAAGCACTACGTTTAAAAGCTTTGACTCCTAGGCGTGCAGTGCAGTGCAGTGCTCCTCCTGAAAGAGGCACATGCTCGCTGCAGCTCAGAAGGGGCCCCAGGCACACGCATGAATGCTGCAGTTGTGCCCCTGTCCACAAGAAGGGGACCTGGGTCCTGCAGCGTGGCCCTGCTGAGGTCCCTCAATGCACAGCAGAAAGGCAGATGCCATCTCCTGTGGCTCTGCTGCTGCTGGAGGTGAGTGCCCCAGCATCCACGCTCACTAGTGGGAATTTGCGCAGATAAAACTAATGCATATGCATTTGTGGAGCTTTGGGCAGGGCTCCATTACCGCAAACGCTCAGTTTTCACAGCCTGCCTTGGCACGCATACCTCACCTCAGACACTTGAGCCTCTTCAGGGGAGCAGCTCTGCCACGAGAAAACTAAACTACAGGTGCAGTCTCGTGGACAGGACCAGTCTGGCTAAGAGCTTTTATATAAACAACGCACTCCAAAATAATTAAAATTAAAAAATCGGCAGATCATTGTAAGTCAACAAGATCTGATGAGGAGAGCCATTAGCTAAGTGTTGTCACATTCTTCAATTTCCTTTATCAATCTCTGTTTTCTTAAAAAAAAAAAAAAAAAAAAAAGAAAGGAGGAAAAAAAAAAAAAAAGAAAAAGGCTTAAGGGTAGTCCGGGCTTTCCAGTGAATCAACAAAACGACACAAAGGGCTGCGCGGCTTCCCACAGCCTCGAGGCTGTGCATTAGCTTTTAGCGAAGGTATCTACCACATGAATAATGCAGAACGTCCTCCAGAGCATCTGTACTCCAATCAATCCACAGTAGCAAATAAAAACCTTTCAGCACGCCTCTCTGCCCGGCAGTAGGACCCTTTCACAGCTGCTCACAGGCATGTTCTAGGAAAAACAACCCTATCTGCCACCCTGGCTGGAAGCCTTTCAGATCAGCCAGCTGGGAACCAGCCATTAAATCAGCCGTCCCGCGACGGGCCCTGATTTTATCAATCGCCTTTCTTTGCCTTTTGTTCCTAAAGATCCACACCCAGCGCTAAGGGGCTCGGATTAAGGGCTGGGTGCACTTCTGGAACACGACACGTGCCGACTCCCCCCCCCCCCCCCCATCTCACTGCCTCAAAGCCCAGCGGCTCTCCGGCTGCAGCCTGCCTGAGCTACCCCTCCAGCCCGCAGAGATCGGATGCCCCCTCGGCTCAGCAACTCTACCACTGCTGTAGACCGTCCCTTTCCCGGCTGCTGGAGAAAGACGGGCCTCCTCCCAGCCGCGTTCAAGCCAGGAGCCCTGGGGCTTGCTTCTGTTGCCTCCCATCAGCAGCCCGGCCCGCAGGCTAGAGGCTGGAGGATTACTGCTGGATGAGGGTATGCAGACGTGGTGGGACAAAGGGACAGCTGCTGGCGAGATCCCGGAGGAGGCTGTGTTCCAGGGATGCATGTCTTTCATCAGAAAATTCGGCTGTAAAATTACACTGTACAAGAGCAGCAGTTCTCAGTTGTTGCAAAAATACTTAAACAGAGGGCATGGAAACGTGGCTATGAATAACACTTCTGCCTGGAGTATCAACATTGCGCAAGGAGGGCATGAACTGGAAGGTGAAGGAATTACTCAAGAAGGAAACAAGTTATTTCCTCATTCATGAAACAGTGAGGTCTGAGCCCTCCTGACTGTGCTCTGGAGAAGACCTATTGCCCCGTTTTCAGTGCACGCAGACCAGGACACCTGGCAGGAGGCTCATCCAGTCCTCCTTCGTGCCAGCAGCAGCCCAAAGCACGCATGGACCTACTAGGTGACATGGAGAGCTGAGACAGGAACTCCCCTGCTGACACAGACACCACTGTGTAGGTCCACAGGTAGAAGGGGGTTCCAACACCTTGCCTGCCCCCTGGAAAAATATCTGCTTGAGACAAAGAAGGCAGTAATTGTCACAGAGGCTCATCCCTTACTGAACAGCATACTGAAGCCCTACACACCACAAAGAGCCACAAGCTGGTGCCGCATCCCTTCTCAGCATCCTTCCAGTGAGGGACCCCCAGGGTGGTCGGACAAAGGCCACAGGACCTGATGAGGACCCCAAGGCTGCATGTGGGTAGGATACCCCAGAAGAGAAGCCATATCAAGGAAAGCAGATTGGTAGTTCCCTATTGCACTGCTGGGACCACTTCCAAGTCTTACATCAAACCTGTACTCGCCTCCCCTGTTAAGCAGGAGAAGAAAAAATAAAGCAACAGCAATAAAGCATGCAGAAACACAGGAAAAAAATCCAGCCAGGTGGCACTTCTGAACATCATATGTCCTGCCTCTGGCAAGGCTGACTATGCAGGAAAGTGTCCAGCCTAGTCTGGCAGAGCAACATAGAGATGCTGGTCATGGATGGACATCTCACAGCCTCCTAGGGAAGCCTGTCTCCCTCCTGGGCTGGCAGTGGTACCCAGGTGACTGGCTGAACTTGTTGCCCACCAGAGCCACCTGGCCTTCACTAAAGAGCTGCTCTTTTGCCAGTTGGCCCCAGCCTTTATCAGTGTTGCTCCAAATCAGAGGCAGAAGACATTTACCTTCACTGAAGGTTATGACGGGCTGTGTTTCTCTGAAGGCCACAAAGCATAAAGCAGGCTGCCCAACCCAGGAAGGGTTGCTCTGAAAGCCCAGAGGATGGGAATTTCCCATAGAGATCCACTGCCAAATCTTGCACTTCCCTGCAAAGGCTGCAGATAAGCACTGCTTTTCCCTTGAGCAACAGAAATGAGTAACCCTGGAGCAATGGGCTCTGAGGCATCTGTGGCATCATCACTGCCACTCTGCTGCCAGCAGAGCCTGGAGCTCCTAAAATCTTGTAATCACCCTGAAGTGAGGCATGGGGAGCGAAACATCACCTTGCTGTACATGAGCTCTCCCAGACCACAGAAAAGTTGTCTCATGACTATTTTTAACCTCTGTCAATCCAAAATCAAGCAGGGAGAACAGGGCCAACCCTTGGAAGAGTGTGAGGGCAGTTTTGCTCAATTGATGCAGTCAGTTTGTGCCTACCAGAGGGGATGGAGAATCCCCTAGGGATGACTCCATACTCAGCGATGACACATTTTTCTGGTGGTTCAGTTCCCCACAGTGCCCATGTCTGTTGCACTCCTGCCCCCAGTCTGAAAATCTTGACAGAAAGATCAGGTGTTGAGGGCACAAACTACACAAGACAGTGTGTTCTTTGAGAACTAAAATGACCATGAAACTCAACTTATTTCCATCGTACTTACCAGAGCTCCCAGGAAGGGCAGGAGCCAGCCCTGACTCTGAGAGCAAGTCCCTGCTTCCATGGGTTCAGCTCCAGCTTTCCAAGATAGCCTGTGTACTCCAGCAGAAAGATAAAACTGACTTGCTCACATTCCCCAGAGACAATACCCTCTTTCACTTTGCTGGTTACTTGGGCAGCAGAGAAAATATTATTGCTTATCAGCGTCCTTGTGAGTACTAATGTGCTTCTGAATTCAATGAGAGGGCAAAATCCAACTCTCAGAGCTTTTCTACCCTGGCAAGAACCTGCTCTGTTACACAAGAAAAGCAAATAACAGCAATCCTGTCTTGAAGAGCAGTAAAAACTCAAAGCCCCTTCACCCCCACAGAAACTCAGCATAAAAAGGAAGCGGTGAAATGCACAAACTTTAAGAGACATTGCCACATTTATTGTCAGAATGCAACCTTGAAAAACTCATCATCTGAGCTGCACGCTCAGCAGCCCTTCCCGAGACCAGAACTCTCACACTTCGCAGGAAGAAGCTTCCTTCTGACCCAGGCCAAGATAATCTGTGAGTTTCAGGAACCAGAGCTTAGTTCCCCATTGAAAATATGCAGCTGCATCCCAGCAGCCTGCCAACTTGTATGACGAGGTTAGGACACCTGATCCCACTGCTCTAGTGGGATGTCTAAGCATGCTCAAAGACTTCTACGGCACATGGGTACCTCAGGTGTGTCAGCTGGGATGGAGTTAAATTTCTCCCCTGTATCTGGTATGGTGCTGTGCTTTGGATTTAGGGTGACAGCAATGTTGCTAACATACCTATGGGTTAGTTGTTGCTGAGCAGTGCTGCACTAAAGGCATTCTCACCCTGCCCTGCCTGTAAAGGGGGTGGGAGCACAAGGAGCTGGGAGGGCACAGAAGCAGGGCAGCTGACCCACAATGGTCAGAGGGATGTCCCACACCATACAGCATTATGCTGAGCAATGAACATGGGGGGAGCTGGCCTGGAGCACAGCTGCTTGGAGACCAGCTAAGCATTGATCAGCAGGTAGTGACCAATTGCTTGTGCATCACTTGTTCTGTATAGTCTTTATGATTATTATTTCTTCCTTGTCTGTCCTATTTAACTGTCTTTACCTCAGCCCATGGGTTTTACCTTTTTTTTTCCAATTGCATCACTGAGGGGGAAAGATCCAGCAGCTGTGTGGTGCTGAGCTGTCTGCTGGGTTAAACCATGACAGTATGCTAAAGCACAGGGGGCTTTCTCTGCAGCAAAGCTATCACTGGTTTGGGGCATTTGGTCACCTTCAGGGAACCACAAGACATTCATTAGTTTCCTTAAGGAATCCACATAGAGCACACTGTGCTGGCTAAAGACCTTCCCAGTCTCTCTCCATGGGGGCTGGAACTCACACTTCACGTGAATGTCTGAAGGTACTGCCCTTAAATGTCATATGAACTAATGGAACCACAATCTAACCTGGGATGTTTGCAGGACGTGATGAGATTCTGGCATGTAAGACCAAGCCTGGCTCTAAGGATCTCATCTCCAAAGCTACCTGAAGAAACCAAGAGCATGATTGGCCAGGTGAAATAGAAACTGCTACAGAACTGGGGCATCTGGTCAGGAAAGCACAAGCACAGGTGCAAGTGGACCATCTACAGGTCTCCAGTCCAGCCTCATAGCAAACCTGTCCGTAGCTCTGAACTAGGGCAGATGTGAAGCCTTTAAAAGCCCATGGGTGAAGGCTCCCAACTGCCTGACCCCAGTGCTGCACCACCATCCCAGGAAAGAAGCCTTCTCCCTTGCCTACCTGCTTCTCTCCATCTGCAGACAGCATCCTTTCCCCTTGTTATGTTGTCAGTGCCAAAAGAGTTTGGCTATGTTAACTGCCCTGCCAGGAGCTGTATGCTGTTATTGGTCCATCAGTGTGGTAGCAACAGATATAGGTACCTACTTACTGTCATGGAGTTTAGAAGAACCTGCCATGGGTTTTTCCTAGTCATGCAGCAGCTTGCTGCCAGCTGCAGCCAGCAGCAATGGATAACATCCCACGCCTCACTGGGATTGGTGACAGCAGGACCTCATTCACTGAAAGGCAATCAGCAGCATCAGAGATCTTCGCTGAAGTACAGATGTACAGAGTCCTTCCCCCCTCCCCTACAGCATCATATACATAGAAAAACATGTAGGGATCCACAGAAATGGGAGTGGGGAGAGGTCTCCCACATATATGCACTGCCTGTGGAAATGCTTTATAATTCCAGCTGGGGCTTTTCTCTTTGACTTGCTGATTCAGTCAAAACTGACACCTCCCTGCTCTCTGGAAAATTCCTAACTCACTTCTGACCTCTCTAATATTAGGTCCCATTTATTTGAGGCATGACAATCTAGCAAGAGTGTGTGGCAAAGGCAGCTGTAGCAGAATCAGAGGCCACTGCTCTCTACTACCACATCACATGCCTGAAAATCAACTTGCCATCTAGAGAAAGGATAGCCAGTCCACTCTGTGCTCCTTTCAGTTCTCTAGCTTTGATTTATACTGGCTAAGTGGAAGGACTGCTGCTGCATTCCCTGCCAGAGAAGACTCTGTGCCCATTCATTCACACACTGGGCTTGGCAAATGCACAGTGCCTGGGAAAACAGTAGTACTTTTCTGAACTTAATCCATCAGAGCAGGTGCAGGACTGGTGTTTGGTTCAGGCTATGAGCACACGTTTGAAGCAAATCTCATTTACTGCACTCCAGCTTGCATTGCAAAGCAGTTTTGGAACATGCAGACAGTATTCACTTCAAATGAAATTAGAGGTGCTCCACAGATCCATCTGCTAATGGGATTGTCTGGGTCAAATTAAAACTTCCAAAATGCCCCTGGATATGAAGTCTAGGAAACACTTGTTTAAACCACAGGTCTACCTCTCTGGCATTGTAGATGTGGGTGTACTTAACACAGAAGTGACCTAGGTGAGGTCAGTCATTGCATGCCTTTCCAGACATCCTTCTCTGTTCTTCACCTTTGCACATCTTTACATTGACTTCCTCCCCCCCCAAGTACTGCTTTTTTTTGACACTGCTTATGGATGCACCTCCATCTCAGATCATTTTCTTTAGTATCATCCCACAGCCACTGCTCTCCTCTGTGACCAGTCCCCCTCTTCACATGCCCATCTTTCAGCAATGAAGATCAGCCTCTCTTCCCATACAGCAGTTAATTTCCTACATGCTTCATTCCTGCCTTTTCCCGTCTCTTTGCACATCTCCTCCAGCACCAGACCTATCAGAATTACATGTCTGTCCCTCCACAATCCCTCTTACTCCATCCCTTCCAGCTGAGGAGCACCCCAGCTTAATTTCCATGTCCCAACTGAGTCCCACTCTCCAAGCTCCCCATCCCTCCCTCTGTGGCTGCCAGTTTCCAAACCAGACTATTTCTCCACCTTAGCTGATATCCAGAGCAACAATCTTTTCTCTGTCTTTGAGTCAGCTCTGGGCATCTGTGCAGTGGGCACTTCTTCAGCCAAGGGCTTATCTGTCTGTTTAACTAGCCCTAATGGATTTTCTGCCTGCAGATCCGTCTAATGGCCTTTCTTGAACCACAGCCTCAGCATCCTGTGTCAATGAGTTTATCTGTATCCTGTAATTCTTGGACAGTGACAAACAGAGGAACAATTACTCCCTATCTGAACCCTCCGTCCCATCATCCTACCATATTTCAAAGGCCATATGCCATATCCTCTCTCAGGCAGTTTTTCCAAGCTGAACAGTTGTCCCTCTCTGCCTTTTCTGCTGCACTATGGTTGTGGTTTAACCTGGCAAGCAGCTAAATACCACATAGCCTCTCCCAGTGGGATGGGGAAGACAACTGGAGAAAAACGTAGTAGTACTCATAGAACTTCAGGTAATAGTAAGTCAGAAAAGACAGAGAAATAAGAGTAATAATATACATACATTTACAACACAAGTGATGCACAAGTAATTGCTCACTACCTGATGATCGCTGCCCACCCAGTCCCCAAGCAGTGGCTGCCCACCTGACCAACTGGTAACTATTTTCAAGCTTCTTCCTGCATGACATCATATGGTATGGAATATCTCTCTGGCCAGTTTATGTCGGCTGTCTGGTTCTGTGCCCCCCCAACTCCACGTGCAGGAATGAGAGCAAGCAATGGCACAGGCAGACATGGGAGTAAAGGAAGTTAAAGGATTTTAGAAGGAGCTGAAAACAAAGATGCAAAGATTCTTCTTGCAGGAGTTTAAGACAGCGTACCGAAAGACAGCATGCAAACATCTGCCTGTATTGCCAGTGGCAGCAGCAACAACAGAGCCACATGACAGTGCCACATAAGATCTTTGTGCCATTCATCTTTTTTTGTTGTTTGTTTGTTTTTAATACAGAAGTTACAAGCTGTCTGGTAACCACAAAGGCAGTTCCTGTTGTAAGTCATGTTGTCAAAGAAGGGACACCAGATAGGCAGGACACCTGAAAACTCTTCTGAAATACACAACACTGTGCATGAGATAATTACGTTGGTTTCTGTTTTTTCAAAATGGGAAGAAAAAGAAGGTTAAGAATTGTCACTTTGGTTTCTACTTTACACATAAAAAGACTGCATTACCAGGTTTTCTCTTTTACTGCCATTACAAACTTTAGGCTTCTAGGGACTTTGTAGGGCCCTTGACCACAACTTCTGTTTGAAGTCCCTGTGTCAGGTCAGGTTGGGCCATGAGATGAGTTCTGAAAATCCTCAGTGGTAGGGGGTGCTACAAGGAAGCAAACCATCCTGATAAGGCCCCAGCCAGATGCTCCTGTGACCTCAGTG
The DNA here is from genome assembly GCA_023055505.1 of Callipepla californica brunnescens. Classification (NCBI taxonomy): domain Eukaryota; kingdom Metazoa; phylum Chordata; class Aves; order Galliformes; family Odontophoridae; genus Callipepla; species Callipepla californica. The sequence goes on along the minus strand of JALIRH010000009.1, from coordinate 15,060,254 downwards.
TGCAGTCAGCACACAGTGGCCACAGTGCTGGGTCCTGGCCCTGCACACAGTGCACAGCCTGCATGCAGACAGGGCCCCTGGTCCAGCTCCAGGCCTCCAGCTCACAGCCAGTGCTGCCCACCTCCACTTACACTAAATGCCCAAAGTGGTTCAGAGGACTCCTGCCTCCAAAACATCATCCCTCACAGTGACCATAAAATGGGAATCAGGAAAAGTGGCTGTCCTGCTGGGGAGATGCTTTGGGAGTGATGGTCTTCTCCCACTGGGGAGATAAGCCTCTGCAGGATACCAGGCAGCTGCTGGTGGGCTGAAAGAAGCTTCAAGAGAGTGCTATTCTGCAGTGGATGACTGTTTAATAATCTAAAAGGATAGATGAGATTCCTGATGTTTTAAACACCACAGGAGCCAAGAGCTCCCCAGAAGACAACCCAAACACCAGTGAAGATGAAAGTGCCACACTTCCACTTGAGCATTTACTTACAAGAGCTCAGTGAAGTGTTGTGTTTGCTTGCTTCAAGAACTTGTTTGCTTGACAGAGTGCATCACACCCATAGCTGTTGTACAGTGGAGGGCATGGGTCTCAAGCAGACACCATGGGCCATGAAGTGAGGACCATCAAGACCACTGAGCATTTCAAATCCCTAGCTAAACCTTTTGACACATGCCATGACTTTTAAGACTGCAAGGCTCTAAACTGCAATTGATTTCTGTGGAAGATGTCAGAAGCCAAGCTATCATTAGCAAAATCAATCTTTTCAATTAAGACTTCAGGCATCAGTTACCAACATGAAGACCTTTGTAAAATCGAGGAGAAACATGAGCCACCGCTTTGGCCGTGAGTGGGAGGTGTCAGACAAGAGGCTCTGATCCTCTCTGACTCTAAGGAAAAAAGCCTCTGTACACAGGAGGAGCTGGAACTAATGAGAACATGAACTTGAAGCAATGCTATTCTCATTTTTTGTTCTACTGTGTGCGTATTTTTGTATTCAAATTAAATTAGAGAAAATGGCAGAGAAAAATAATGTAAACTAATTACATTTAAGTAGATGGTAGCAAGACAATCTTTGACTTCTCCTATTTGTCTCCTGCAATTAAAGAGCTGTCTGGCTTTTCTGTGCCTAATATCCTACTGTTTCTTTGCCAGCACAGGCTCTTTTTGCAGACCAGATTGAATGGAAGAAACCAGAGGATCACAAAGATTGGTCCTTCCTGGCATCTTTCATGTAATCAGACAGCGTTCTCAACAAAGTCAGTATGCGGTTCCTCAGAGAGAAGCACTGCAGCTTTATCAGCAACCGAGGCACAATGGCAGTTACGCTTTCCTAAGACCTTGTGTTATCGTGGCCCAGCAGCCCTGATGAGCCTCCCTGTCCTCCCCACTGCTCTCTCCATTCAATCACAGCTCCTGGGGCTGTGGGAGGAAGAACAAGATGGAGCTCCTTAGCCCACCCCCCCCCACCCCCTCTCTTTCCTGTAAGTTATTTAATCAGGTTCTATGGACTTTGCCTCAAATTCAGTCATAAAAATACCATAGGCACTGTGAGTTTCTGCTGCTTTGTCTTCCTTATTGTCTTCCTTGGTAACTTTGCCCTGCAGTGACAGAGAGGCAGTGCAGACAGGTGCCCCCCTCCCCCCCACAAGGAGTGAGCATCCTTTCCCTGCTTACCAGAGGGAAGCTCAAGAACAACCACCTGTGCATCCCAGAGGGGTGCTCCAAAGAGAGAGGGACTGAGTAGGCAGACTGGCTGTGCACCACAGTGTGCAGTGCTGTGTGAAATAAAGTGGGGACACTGTCAAGAAGGAAAGAGGGAATGGGCTCGGAGCCGCGTGCTGTCAGTGGTCCTGCCATGGGCGGTGGCATGCCCCTGAGTTTCAGAAACAGCTTTGCCTGGCTGAGGGTTGAGAAGTCCTATTTACAAATGTCAGAGTGCCTAAGGAAGAGCAAGCATCAGCATTACCCTAGCACAACCCTGCAGGGTGTATTTTCAAAATGGAGAATTGCTGGCAAGCCTGTAATACCGCAAAGGGGAAATCCCTGGAAATACCAGGCCAGGTTGGCTCCTCTTGCCAGCCAGCATCACCCTGTGCGTGTCAAACCCCCTTGGCCCACAGAGCCTCCTGGATGATCCCAAGGTCTGCGAGGAGGCAGAAGGCACGCCAGTGTAATTGCCTCTGGCCACCAGCAGATTGCCTCAGCCAGCTGTGTGCTGCATGAGGAGCTCTGCTTGTACCTGTGGGAAGCTAGGGGCACCTGTCCATGCCGGGCAGCAGATCGGGCTGCTGGCGGCTCTGCCTGCACCTGGAGGAGGGCAGCCTCATCCAACCAACTCAGCTCCTGCACAGCAAGGAATCAGCCACACGGCCTCGGCAATGCTGGCTGCAGCATCCTTGCCAAAAAATACTACTCCTGTTTAGAAGTGGAAGACAGGAACACTGAGCTAATGGGGGAGGAAGGGGGGAGAGGGAGGTGGGTGAAGAAGGGGGGGAGGGCAGAGAAGGAGGGCAAACATGCCAAACATTATCGGAGAAGAATGGAGGACAGAGTATGGACTGTGCAGACCAACCCTGCACCAACCCAGAGCAGCTACTGTTCTGGGGTGCTCTTCCTCCACCCTGCTCCTTCACAGAAGATCTCTTATGCCTTGTCACTCTCAGATAGGTCCTCTATGAGATCCCCAGGGCCCACTGGGCTGGGATGAAGGCTTCCACAGAAGCCGCTGTTGGCCAAGCGATGCAAATGTATTAGAGGACCACAACGTGAGCCCACATGGTCATGCGGAGCACAAAGCTTCCCTTAGCTTGCCTTTGAGGCATCCATGTCCTTCTCCAGGACATCGTTTTCCTTTCTGGGCATTTACAAATGCCTCCAGTGCCCTCCCTACATCTGCACCACCAAAACACCTCGGCATCTGCAGCTGTCAGGACAGGAACCTGCTTGCCCTCAGCAGAGAACCAGGGCATTGGCAGCCCAGATGTCCCATAAGCAAGTGAAAAATGGTCCTCATGCAGGCAACAGAAGACAGGTCCAGGGACCAGCAGCATGCATGGTGCCAAGAGAACTGCCGCAAATCCAGCACAGAGCCAGACATCCCCAAAACCACTCATTATCCAGCTTCTAATAACATTACCAGACACAGAAAAGTTCAAGATGTTATCCATTAACTGAAATGTTTCCCAGGGGACTAACCAGTGCGTTCAAGGAAGAAAATATGGGCACATAGTCAGAGAGCCATCATGAGTCCAGATAACAGATAGCAGGGAGTCCGCTGCCAGGAAGCAGGTGGGTACCACCTCCTGCAGGGCACTGTGGATGCTCAGCAAGGCACACGCATTGCTGGCCCCCTCAGTGCAGCGAACCCATGAGAAATGTTTTATCTGCAGTGTGCCTCATACACGTGCAAGGTAAGAGCAGCGCTGTGGCAGCAGACAGCTCGAAGAGGGAGGGAGGGAAGGAGGGGGCCCTGTGGGAACAGGATGGTCTTGCTCTGGCCAGAACATCCCTCCCAAGGAGGACACAGCGACAGTGTGGGAGTGACTGCAGATGTGCAGACCCTGCGGATGTAGGATGCCTGTGAGGAGCTGGGGTGGGACCTGGGGACTTCTAGAGGAAAGCTCTCACAGAATGAGGACCCCGTGGGCTGGATCAGTACTAGAACCCTGACGGGTGGTCACTTTCTCAGTTCCTCTCTCTGACTCTTTCTTTATTTTTTCCCTCCTAAAGTTGTTAAGTAACACAAGCTTTATCGCAATTTCTTATGAACTCACATAGTTTAGCCACACAGCTTAGATGTAAGCGTGACAATACTTCTAAAATCATTCTAGTACAGAGATTCCCATTAAAACCCATGACGTTTGGACCTGGAGGACCTTTTGCCTTAATCTAACCATGGCGATTGGTGAAGCCTGTCACCCTCCCTCCCAGCACGCATGGGACACGGCACCCAGCACGGACCCCCCCACCCCCCCTCCCACCCCGCGCTGACATCCCTCACCCCACACTTCCAAGACTCCGGAACAAAGGCTCCGCGTCCTACCTGCCGCACGCACATACCTGGGGCTGCTCTCGGGATCGCGGGCAAAGTTGACGGGTGCCCAACTGCTGCAGGGCCGGGCAGGACGACGGGCACGACCGACCAGCACGACACGCAGGTGCCGTGCGGGCGGGGCAACGCAGCCTGGACCCGAAGGAGCCCCGTCGCAGCGGCGGGCACCGCGCAGGGCCGCCGCGGCCACACGACGATGTCGGAAGGCGAGCACCGCGCCCGGGGAAGGCAGCCCCCGCCGGGGGACCCCGGCGCCCCGCCGCGTCCCCGCCGCATCCCCGTCGCGTCCCCGCGCTTGCGGATGGCGGCGGCCGCACCGCACAAAGCGAGGTGGGGCCGCGGGAGCCCCGCAGCGCCGCACCGGCACCGCCTCCAGCTTCCCCGCGCGGCAGCGGCTGCGGGAGCCTCCCGTCCGCCATCGGCTGTCCCGCTCCCGGCGGCGGCAGGTGCCCCGGCTTTAACTCCCCACGCGCGTCCCGGCCCCGCGCCGTCCCGCTGCTTACCTCGCTGCTGGCCGCGGGGGGTCCGGCGTCCCGCAGGGCGCGCACTTAGGAGCGGCGCAGCGCCGGCCCAGCCCGCTCCCCGCCCCGGCCCGCCCCCATGCCGCGCCCTCAGGCGGGGGGTGTCCGCGGGCGCCCGGTGCGGGCGCGGTGCTCGCTGAGGGCTCGCTGCTCCGGCACCTCGCCCTTTCCCGGCAGCCGCGGGCGCTCGCCCGACGTCGTCGATGAGCTGCGGTGCGGTTTGGGGCGCGTTTCTCAGAGAAACGCCTTGCTGTCATCCGCCCGCCTTCACGGCGCTGGTGCTGCTGCACGGTGCGTGTGCGCGACCGCTGCGGCCGCGGCCGCCCTCAGTCGGTCGCCGTGCTAGCTCGCTGGCCCCACGCGTGGGCCCGGAGCACCGCACCTTCACGGCTTGGCCCTGCGGCCGCTCGGCGAATAGGTGGCAAAGCCCACGGTCAGACACAGAGCAGAGGAGATGTCCCCCGCCAGCTACCCCGCTGACATCGCTCCGCTGCCGCCTGAGTGCGGCGCGGCTGGCCCGTCCCGTGCCCACCCATCATCAGTCGGTCTTGGCGGCTTTGAGCCGAGCCAGTGCCGACAGAGCTGCAGGACCGCGCTCTCCAGGGCCGGGATGCTGCGGTTAGGGTGTCCCCGCACTACTTTGCAGTGCTGTGCAAATCTGCCAGTACCTCCGTGTAGCTCAAGTCCTTCTGGTCTTCAGAAGCAACCCAGCACAGGAAGGATGTGGAGCTGTTGGAGAGGGCCCTAAGGAAGGCCACAAAGAGGATCAGAGGGCTGAGCACCTCGCCTATGGGGAAAGGCTGAAGAAGCTGGGCTTTGGAGAACAGAAGGCCTCAGGGAGACCTCACTGTGGCCTTCCAGTACTTGGGGGGAGCTCAGAAACAGGAAGGAGAACAACTTTTTGCACGCTCAGTGACAGGACAAGGGGGAATGGCCTTAAACTTAAAAGAGGGGTTATTTAGGGTTAGATGGTAAATAGGTGAGCTGCAGGCACAGCTGCCCAGAGAAGCTGTAGGTGCCCATCCCTGGAGGTCTTCCAGGCCAGGCTGGATGGGGCCCCAGGCAGCCTGAGCTGGTGTAAGCTCAGCTCCATCCCACTCTGCAGAGGACAAGGGGCACAACTGGCCTGCAGTAGGTTTCCATGGAGGAACCCTTTCATTAGCTACACCCAATTAGCACTGTACTTTACAAGGGCCTGCCTAGTTTCCACCTGTCCCGCTGTAATTATTTTCAGCCCTGCAAAGCTGAACGTCACTGGCTGTGGCGCACACATGGTGGCAGATGGTGTGGAGGCATAGCCTGGACTGCAGGCATTGACCTACACATCAGCCTTGTCAACGGGTGGGCTTTTCAGAGCAAGAGATTTTGTTGTCTTGAAAACGTTATCAGAGGATTAAGCAAAATATGTCTGCTCATTTAAATTCGCTTTTGGAGCTTCTCCCACAAAAAATCGCAATAAACTTCAGTACTGGAAGAATAAAAATAAATAAATAAATATATATATATATTTTTTTTTTTTCATCAAGAGCTCTGAAATTGTGCTGTCATTTTTTCCCAAGGGACCACAAACTTTACTTAAGGAGCAAAGAGATTCTCTGTCATGACAGTCTGCAAAGCTGGCAGAAGCAGTCTGGCCTGCAAGATGGTGCTGCACAAGCCCTGCAGACAGTACCTGTGACGGGCCCTTGTCAGTCCCCTCTCATGGCAAGGCCTTCTTCCCCTGCTCTGTCATTCTACCTGGAAGAGAAGCACAAGCTCGGGATAAAATTAACCCAAGTCAGAAAAAAAAATAAAAATAAATCCTGTTCCTGGCTCTGTCCAGGGCAGCACGCCAGGGTACAGGAGTGGATTGAGTTGCTCTGCTGCACACTGGCACTTTGGCAAGCAGGAGTTTAGCTAAAGCGTATGAAGGCAATGTGGTTCAGACCAAAGACCCTTCTAGCCCACCACTGCCCAGGGCCAGAGCAGCCTGAAGCTTCCTGTACCTTACTGTTGTCAGCCCAGGGGACTGCTGAGCCAGCAGAGGAGCTCTGCATAGTTTACAAGTGCCAGTGCAGCAGCTGGAACTACTGGACTCCAGGTGCTCCATCTTAAAGTCTTGTTTTCCAGCCACAACAGCTGGCTGCGGCATCACAGAGTATCCTCATGAATTTCATGAAGAGATAACCTCTGTTCAGAACAGACAGTTAGCACAGGTCTTGCAGAGACCAGCTGGACCAGCACACAGCTGAGTTAAACCTCTGGGCCCGGCTCACATCCTGTGACACCAGTTCATTTTGTCAGTCCAGCATTGCTCAGGAGCTTCAGAATTTGCAGAGCAGAAGGGAATCGGAGCAGGGCCTGTGAGAGCATGGCAGAGGCCTTGGACTTATTGCCATGCCCACCACAGTTTAGGAAGGAAGTACTAGTTGCTCACCAAGAATTGGTGATTAGTGGGCAAAGGAATGCCAGTAAACATACACATGGAGCAAAACCAAGAGGTAAAACTAGAACTGTAGGTATACTTCTAGTTTCCATGTCAGGATTGCCTTCCAAAAGCCAGAAGTAGCAACAGTCTGTATGTGTGTGCATGCATGTATGAGTCAACTAGGTTAGCAATGGTAAAGAATCCTTTGCCTTTGGAGCTTCTCTAGCTGTATGGCATCCTATTAAAACTGATGGTTGTTTTTTTTTCAAGATACCATGGTAAGACACTAGTAACACTTCCTTCTCAGCCCACGCTGTCAATGTGCACAGCTTTTACTGACATGCAGTGGATCTGTTTCACTCTTGCCCATCTACCTGCCCTCTTCCATTCTTCCCAAAACCTCAGCTCCACTTTGAACGTAAATTCATCCTGTGTGTTGGCTGCTCTCGTGGGCTCTGCCAGCTCCGATTACTGTCGTTTTTCCAAACTGTCTGATTGGCATCTTTGTATCTCTGGTAGAGCTGGGACATGCAGCATATCTCAGGTGAGCAGAGGCCCACGCCGCACTCACCATGGCTGCCCATCACTCTGTGGCTTTGGCTGACATCCAGTTGGCTGAGAGCAACATGGGCTGTGAATGCTGCTTTCCCTTTTCTCTGTGGGCACAGATGACTTAATACACATTAGGTTTAGAGGAGGTATAATTTACTGAGTGGGTTCAGTCTAAAAATGTAGAGCAGATGTCTTCCCTTACAGCAGGGCCTGCTGCGTGCTGTGAGTGCCTGCACTGCAGGCACACCTGGAATGAAGCACCACTCAGCAGGAAAGCAGTGCAGCAGAATCAGGGTAGCAAAAAAAGCTGCATTATCTGAAGCACTTGATTCACTGTGTCTACGGAGGACCGATCTACAGGCTCAAGGGACAGGGCAGGCCCAGGGCAGAAAAGAATGTTTTCAGATCCCATTCACTAGAGGCAGGAAAGGCAGTTCTGTGCACTAGGTTCATGGAAGCCAGCAGCTAATACAGGAGCTAGTAAAATTTTTGTGTGTGTGATCTAGTCCAAATAGTTCCAACATTACAGTGTCATATCCCATGGGTCAAAGCACCATCCACACTGGAAACTTGGGCTGCTCAGCAAAGAGAAAAGATGGATTCCCTTTAAAACCTCACAGAAATCAAGAAAGGACATAATCATGTGGATTTTCAGGAGATGGCAGATACATGGATGTCTGTGAGCCAAAAGACTCAGCTGTCCCCAGCAGACCAAGCTGCCACGCCACACCCACAGCCAGCTGGCTTCACACCAAGATCAGACCTCCTCTCTGGTGCAAACTCTGTGCCATCAAGGGTCTGGCCAACCACAGACAGCTCTGCTCAAAGCTAATCAAAGAGTAGTTCACAGCATTTTCAGGCAAGAGACACACCTTGTACCCCTATAGACTCCTGCAGAAAGCTACATAAACTGGAGAGACAACTCCACCTTTCCACATCTCATTTCACTTGACCCAGCCCGAGCCCCATAGCAAGATATCCTCCAGCTTCCAGGTCTTCAGACCCAACCTGGAGGGAGCAGTATGACTCAGCAGCTGCAGACTTAAGTGTATGCTCTTCTGGCAAGTAAGACACTGAAGGCACCATGGGGAACTGGTTAGGTTCCCCACCTAACCAGTTAAGAAGCTTAGGTACCAGTGAGGAAATGCTCTTGGTTTATATATTTATTTATTTTTGTGAGTTTACACACACTGAAAAATCTCTTTCAAGTCTCTTCAAGGAAAGCCCTGCCTGGTTGGATCATTTGCATCACATCGTGGTACCACAAACATTTTTTCCTGTAGAACTTCAGCTGCATCCCTCAGTTGCACAGCACAGGGTGGATGGGATGGCTAAAATTCCTGACACCTTCCCATCAATCACAAAGCCTGGCTAAATCTCCATATGGTCCTACGTCTACAGCCTTGCTTCCAGAGGCGGATGAACTCCTCACAAAAGTCTGTTCTCTATTTCTGTCACGTGCAGAAAATTGTTCCTGGAGATCTTCCACAAGGTGAAAGAGTGATGAGCTCCATCTTTGCTATGTCTCTTCTTCCTCTTCACTAATGATATCCTCAAAGTCCCGAGACCCCTGCTCTGCTCTCCCTTTTACATAGGCTGCTTTGATCTGTTCCAGCTCACAGAGCTCTGTCTCCAGCTCTTCCCTGTGAGTTCTCCTCCGGTTCCTCAGCAGTTTCATGGGGAAGGGGTTTAAATCATTGAAGGCAATGTTCATCAGCTTCCTACAATGGAAAAGAGGCCTGGTGAACCCATTTACTGGTTGAAATGGTAGCAGATACCCAAGTGTTTTTAGGAGAGTGGGATTTCCCAGACCAACCCCACCTGGTGCAGCTTGTCACGTACTACCCTAGGATGCTGCAGAGAGTAGTTCAGCTCTCTGCACTCAACAGTCACCAAGCAGCAGAGTCATAAAGGAATCACAGGCAATTGCTTCTTACACAAACCACCCAATGGAACCTTTTAAAGTACACTTTTAAGGTATGCAGTACGCAGTGAGAAGATGGTCTATCCAAAACCAACTCTGATGACTCATTTTCCTTGGAGGAGCAACAGTGCCTATGCTTGGCTCTTCTGATTATACACCTTGGTACTATTAAAGGCCACAAGCAGTGCTGTGTTCCCAAATACCCTCATCTCTTCAGCTGTAAGAAACCCAGCAGGTAGGAATTCCAAGTTCCAGCTGCTGAAAGAAGAGGGCTGGCCCAGGTTTTCTGACCAGGCCTGTTGTAGCATGACTTTGTCCAAGCCAAACAGGCCTTAAGTAATACCATGCAGGTAAAGTCAGAAAAGAGGCACTTAGGTCTACGCCCCATTGACCTGCTAATATATGCATCTCTGTTAATAGGCTAATCACATCTCTTTTTAGGTTGATGTACAGACCTAAGATAGGAGATTGACAACACCCCACCTACCTGCCATCCATGATCATCCTTGTGAAAAAACGTAGGTACTGGTAGATCTCCACACTGTCATGAATTCTTAGGATTTCTTCCTCGTTGTATTTAAAAATTGCAAGAGCATAGCGGAAAATCACCTGAAAGGTTGAAAGGCAATTCAGTTGGCAAAATCTTAGGTAGTTGAGGGATCAGGCTCTCTTGGCTTAAAACATGGGGTAAGGGATACACACTACAGTACATGTGGTTGCTGGTCTCCTCCTGTACTCTGTAGGCTGCTTTAGGATGGGCCTAAAGCAGCACACAGCTAAACCCAAAAGAACAAACCCAAGAGAACAACCCTCCATAAGCTAATTTACAACTCTAGAGCATACCAGAGCCTCCAAAAGTACCCTAAAACTAATCTCACAAGGGTTTTCCAGTTCTCCCTATGCAGAGGGACAGTGCAAGACTCATGATTATTTGCAGGAATATTAAATCTCTGCCCAGCTTCTGATCCCTGTATCTGCCCACACTCAGCTGTATCTGGGTTGTAGAGCAGAGAACACCGTGACTTTTCATAGAAATGTTTTACAGAAGGGCTGTGTGCTGTTATGTCAGATGTGGTGCAGGTGGAAGGAAGGCCAAGATTAAGGGTTTCACCTTAGTTCCTTCATACAAGAAGGCATCCCACACTCGCAGGAGGATGTCACTGACCAAGCTGTCCACAAAGGCCACCAGAAACCAGTTGAAGGTGATGAGTGAGACATCAATCTGATACTGGTCAAGATGAGCCATGAGGCGAGGCAGCTTCTCTGCCAGGAAGTCTTTGAAGACTCTCTGATCTACCTAAACTTGACCAAAAAAAAAAAAAATAATCAGCAAGCAAAAATCATCCTAGAGATGAAGGAGAGGAACAGTGCAGCAGAACAGTGGCCTATGCATGCCACTGATGCTGCCTTCTAGCCTAAATACATCCCAGGAAGAGCATAGCACCTCACTGACTCTCAGCCCTTCTGAATTACTGAGCAGTAAACTTCTGTGTGGTACCAAGTGAAAGGTGTGGAGCTGAAGCAGGGCTGAGCTGTGCAGAAATGTGCTCTTCTCACACAGTAAGAAGAGTTCTCAACCACAAAGTCACAAGGGAAAACACTGAAACATCTGTCCACATTACTTCTATAGTTATTTTCTGTGACATCATCAGCAACCAGCAGAATGACAGGAACTAAAAGCATGCCCAGGACTGAATGACTGCATATGGCCTAATAGACTAAATATATAAGACCCCTCTCTGTCTTCACAAGAAAGAGCTAATCTTCTTACTTTACTTCAGTGCTGTCTGTGCTTTGCTTGTAGCTGCATGAACCTACACACAAAAATGCAGCTGGCAAGATCCTTTAATGAAATTTACAAAGGTTTCATCTCAAGGAAACTGTGGTTTTGTAAGAGGAAGTATACAGAGCAAGACCAGGGTTAGGTCTTTCCCTACACCATATCATATTACCATACCAGTTCTGTCAGCCTACTCACCTTTGGCCCTGCAGTACAAACCAGTCAAAGTGATAAGCTTTGGTCTTTCAAGTCTGCAAGAACTAAACCTTAACATTCTCAGCCAGCTTTCACTTTATCAAAGCCAACCCAGAAAGACTCCAGACCTAACTCTTTATTTGCATCTTGACTAGATTTTCAGAGGCCAAACAAGAGGCCAGGAAGTCTTCCCAAAAAAGGCTCACTGATGGTCATTTCTCAACAAATATAGGAGAGCCACCTGTATTTTTTTCCCCCAGCGGTCACTACTTGTCAAGTATTGACTGCAGTCTGTCAAATTTCACTGTCAACACTACCAGCTCCAGATCACCACACCATAGACATTTTGCTGTCTGCATAATAATTTGGCTGCTTTTCAAGTCTCTGTGGGCTGGCCTTTTCCCACAGACAGGGCAACAGCATGGCCCTGTCCCAGTAAACACCAGTCAAACAACGGCATCACGATCAGTCACCCTCTGCAACTGATGATTGTAGCCTCTATTGCAGGCCCACAACAGTAACCCTTTTCTCTGTGAGATGATCATGCACAACAAGACACCAAGGTCAGGGGCAGGCACACCAGACAGGGTGCTGCTGGGTGTAAGTGCTGCAGTCACACCATTCAACTACAAGGAATGTATCTTGGTTCTTTGTCCATCTGGAGGGACATCTTACACCTGATACTAAATAACATGTCCTGAACTTTGAAATCCATTGACTTCAAACAGGAGGGTAAAACAACATTTTATATAAAGTGGCCACAGAGTGTTCTGATCCGCAGGGAGCTCCAAAGCCAAAGTTAAACTGCATTTGTTCACAAGCTGAAGCACAATGAATATAAAAATTCCTCCATCTGCACAGGGCACTCCAAAGATGGAAAGCAGTTTCCAAAGTAACATCAGCTCTAGAAAGGCACTTCATTCATATCTGGTTCTATGTCAGAGTTAGCCACTTCATTTTTACTGGGTCCTCCTTACAATAAATAACTGCACAGTCAATGGGCACCTCTCCCATGACTAACCTGATATCTAAGTGATTATTCAGGAGTGGTGCCCCATTTCTTGAACAACTTTGTAACTGTAATGGAAAGAACTACAAAGTGATGTCAACTCTCAGAAGTCACACACATTGCAAGCTGACCACTTGTTTTGAAACCTTTACTGTGAATCATCACATCAGAGTACAAGCAGAAGTGAGAGTTCCAGCCCACCTGTGATGTTATCAGGGTGTCACTATAGTAGTCTGCTGGCATCAAGTTTTCCACAATATGGACTAGACACCAGAAAGCACTTTCTTCATCTTTCAGGACCAGCAGGGCAACAGCTGCCAATCTATGATGAACAAGACAAAGAAAGGCAATACCACACTGTAGGATGAGAGACAGTCCGACACAGGAACAGGAGAATCCAACATTCTTACTGGCCTGTCTCTAGCTCTGTGAGGGAGCTCAGCTGGTCAGAGAATAATCTGTTCTGCAGGTTTCCTAAGGAACCCAGGGTCTATGCTTTCCTTTCCTGGGTGCCTCTGTCTGCAAAGAGGAAGCATGAAAAACAGAGCTTCCACATCAAAACCAGGCTCCCAACCTAACAGAATGTTCTGCAGAGATATCTGCTTTTAGCAGTGCGCTGATTTTGGCTATTTCACTGTGGGAAACAGCTCACTCAGAGACATTGCATATTATGTGATGTGGCTCACTTCATCCTCCCATCCATCCACCCTTACTCCCTTTAGCTCTGACTTATCTATCTTTATCAGGATGGGAAGAATTCAAGGCTGGGGAAGCAGGCAGAGGCTGGATCTGGCTTTCAGCAGTGTGATCAGTGGAAGGTGTACCAGGGAGGCAGGGCAGGCTGGAACTAGATTATCTTTAAAGGTCCCTCTCAATCTGATCAATTTTATGATTCTATAACGTTTAATATCGAGGGATTTGGGATGGTTTTCAGAAAGACCTTTTCCATTCTAGAAGAGCAATAACTTACACAGATTTTCCTCATATGAAAACACATGACCAGAAACTCCCTTCTTGCAGCTAGTGACAGGGCCTCTTTTCATAGGCTACCCACTTCTAAGTCTGTTTTTATCTTTTCTGTAGCCAAAATTCGGGAAGTGAAAGCTTTTAGATTCCCTGAGCCTCACAGACTGATACAGCTGCTGCTGTTCAGCCTGGAGGGGAGAAATTTCCAGGAGACCTGGTGGTGGCCTTCCAGCATCCAAAGGATTAATTAAAAAAAAAAAACAAAAAACGGACAGACTCTGTATTAGAAGCTGCTGTGATACGACAGGAGGAAATGGTTTCACACTAAAAGAGGAGATACTTAGATTGGATATAAGTAAGGAGGATTTTTTTGCAATAAGAGTGGTGAGGCACTGGCACAGGTTGCCCAGAGAGCTGGTGGATGCCCTGTCCCTGGAGACATTCAGGATCAAGCTGGACAGGGCTCTGGGCACCCTGATCTAGCTGTAGGTGTCCGTCTTCATTGCAGGGGAGATGGACTGGAGGACCTTTAAGGGTCCTTTTCAACTCAAACAATTCTGTAATTCTTCTTCAGATACAACCAGATCAGTTTCCTTAGCTTCTCCTCATGCATCATCTGCCCCAACTTCCTAACATTTCCTCCATTACCACACAAAAGCAATCACTAGGGTGTTCTCCTGAGCACATTATGACTCACAGATTCAGCCTATATCTCACAACATTAATCTGAGGCTGTATCACTCCACCTCCTATAGCTTTTCCTTCCTATTTTGTAACGTATGGAAAAGACAAAAGTGCATTCTGTTGCTTGCTACAACACAGCAATAACAATGGGTGGAAAAAAGAGACCAAATGCAGAATGCTGCAGGAAAATACCTAGAGCTAGTACAGATCTAGAGAGAGACAGGAGCCTGGGACTGTTTGAATCACAGCCTGGAGAACGTTATCTACAGTGTCTCAGTGCTATCCTGTGAAGAAGCAGCACACCTGGTTCCTCACCTGTTCAGTCCCTGGCAGTATCCAATGGCAGGATTGTGCCAGGAGAATGCCAGAAGCACCCTTCGGAGCTTGGGGATGAGCTGGGAAGTGGGAGATGAAAAATGTTTGTTGTTGGTCAGTGTCCGGGGCAGGTCAAGCTCAATCTGCCGACAGGCAGGGTGCTCAGTGCTCTTGCTCTGTCTTAACAGCCGCTGGTAGTGGTCAGGCAGGTAGCTGCAGTGCCGGCTGATAATCCACTTCCACACCCACTGCCGATGCTCCACGGGAATGCCACTTCGAATGAGGCTTTTCAGCTCTGCAGAGGGACTCAGTTCTCCAATGCTATTCCACCTGTCACGAAGGGGCTTCTCCACTACCTCCTGACTCCGCAGGTTGTTGGATTTCATCTCCAGGGCTTGAATTTTGGCCAGAAGTTTCCAGTCCTCAACTTCATAGTCAGGTACAGTCATAAACCCATACTCATCATACTCACTGGAAGGCACAAGGCAGAGGTTAATTCAAAGGCCAGTTCTGGTCCCCGTGTCAAGGGACACTGCCATACTCCTGTCACCCATGCCAGAGCACAGGTACTTCTCTGCTTCTCTGGCAGCCATGTGCATAAGCCTGCCATGTCTGCTGTCAAAGAATCATCAAGACAAATGGTAGCCTGCAATGATGGCATAGACAGACACACGAACTCAAGTGTAGCTCTGCTCTGACCTGCAGTCTGAGCACAGCAGACCTTTTCTCTTACTCTATCTGTTCTCCTACTCACAAGGTAGCATTTTACTCAACTTGTATATCCCCTCCCTGCCATGTCCTAGCACAGAGACAGTTCTGCAGGAAGGGACTACGAAAGCTTCAGAGCATCAGAACAAAGAACAGAGGCTAACAGCCCCTTCACGTGTCTCCCATGCACAATGCAAATCTCTTTCTAGTCAGAAAACTCCAGGAACAATGATAGTAGTGCTTGTTGAGGGTTTGTGTATCCTCAGTCCACAGACCAGGCTACTTGTCAAGTATCTCACACAATCATATGGGCTGGAAGGGATCACTGGGAATCATTGTGTCTAACCCCCTGCTATGTGCTTTCAAAGGCTGCACAGGAAACAAGTCAGTCCATGTTCATGCTTGTTTTATCTTTAATAAATATGATAGATATATGTTAGAAATTTCCAATTAATACAGTATTAATCTCAGCTAACATCGGGAGGTAAAGGGATTACAGCTCACCTCTACCATAATACTTCCTGATGGCAAGGCAGAGCAAGAGCCATACACCCACATCCATAGCATGCCCAAGTAAATTGCCAGAGACCACACCTGGCTTCAGAGTCTTAGGACTACCTGGAGAATCTGAGTCTGATCAACCAGATGTAATAGAATCTGCTGTGAAACTAGGGCAGTAACTATGTAGAAAAGCATAAACACAAATGCAAGGTTCTCAGCAGCACTGGTAACAGAGCACTCTGGAGGTCTGCAGTCCAACCCCACTCATTACTGCAACACTGACACAGTTAGAAACAGGGCAGTCATGGTTTTGTATGACTATGTCTAGAAAACTCAAAGGAATAAATATTCTCTACCTCTCCTGCATCTCTGTACTCTGCTCTGGTGAGGCTGCACCTCAAGTACTATGTTCAGTTTGGGGCCCCTCGCTACAAGAAAAGCCACTGAGGCACTGGAACGTCTCTAAAGAAGCACAACAAAGCTGGTGATAGTATTGGAACTTAAGGGGAACAGCTAAGATTGCAGGGATTGTTTAGTCTGGAGAAGAGGAGGCTCAGAGGAGGTCTTATCACTCTCTACAGCCACCTGGAAAGAAGCTGTAGCGAGGTGGGAATCAGCCTCTTCTCCCATGGGACTATTGATAGGGCTTATATCGTTTTTAACTCCCCTTCCTGCAGTGATATGCCACTACCAGCAGTGCATGGTTTCCACATTATCATGTTTCCTCTACCTCTCCTTGTAAGGTCATGTCTCCAATTCTCTGCCACAGACCTGTCTCAGATCTTTCTTGCCTGCAGATTCCCCTCCACTGACAGACTCCTGCAAAGGTGTGAATATCCCCAAGTATATTACCTCACAGGATTCAGGTTCAGATCTTCTGCTCCTTCCTTCACATCCCACTGGAGTGCTTCTTGGATGAGGTTCCTCACCAACTCAGCATGGGAGCTGGGGAGGCCACAGACAGTCTCCTGCAGCTTCCGCAAGACTGTCAGGTATTTGCTCTCCATCTGGCAGTTTTGGGCTTGCAGGTAGGCACACTGATGGGAAAACAAGAAGGAATGAGTTAGCTCATTAACCATTAAATGGTTATTGCTGTATTGCCACTGCACTGTACTATCCCGGCCCACAATAAAGGCTTCTGAATGGCAAGACCCCAGAAAACACATCCAACAGTTTTCTACAGCCATGTGAAGTTCAGACATGAATGAATCACCACCGACAATAAACGAACATAAATTTAGTGAATGACAACAGAAGTTGTTTTCTGAATGGAAGACTTAATACAGTGTCACCTGCTTACCTACTGCACTGCATTAATGGGTGGACATATCCCAGGCAGCTCAGCTCAGAGCCACCACTGCATCTGAGTTCTCCTCAGGGTTTTTCCCTGCTGCTTAGACAAGTTTTCTAATGCAGACTGAGCTGTATCCTGAAAATATATACCACTCAAGGGACTGAGCTGGAACCCTAACAACTTCAGGATACACAGCAGTATCACAAAGCAGACATGCTCCTGAGCAACCTCAGTACCATTGTACTATTACACAACATTTCTCAAGCACAGGAAGCTCAGCTGAGTTCAAAGAGAGCAAAACTACCACATTCCAAGGCATGCACAAAGAAAAATTGGAAAAGAAAAAAGAGAGATAAAGAAAGAAAGAAGGAAATCACCACTCCACAATTCACAACAGAGGCTGTACAGGTGACAAGACTCACCCAGTCAGTGTTTCACAGGAAGCACAATGAAGATACCTGCTCAGTGGGACACAGCAATGAACAACAAAACAGAAATCACAGAAAGAATAGGACACAGGACACTATCACATTACCACTTTAATCAGCATTTTGCCTCAAGTAGAGCATGTCAGTCTGATTACTTCCATTCTGAAGGTGACAGCAGTTGCATGATCAGAGAAGGGCAGTAAGTTGAGGCGGATAGGGTTTCAAAAGACTGGGAAGCAAAAAAGAATGACAGTAACAGCTTAGAAGCAGCTGTTTGCCCTGTTCCAGAATACAGGGCTATGGAGACATTCCTTGAAACCTAGTATGGAAAACTCAGGAAAAAAATAGAGAACAAATGCCAGTCTAGACCAGTGGTTTAGGACAAGAAATATAGGTCTGAGAATAACTAGGTTATGCAGACTTACAATACAAGAAATAAAACCAGAGCCTAAAAAAGGAAATGAACTCAGAACTAGCTTCAGGATCTGAGAGAATTGCTATCTGACAGCAACAGGCCTTGTGCAGAAATCAAAACTTGATGAAGCCACGACTTAGCCTGCCAAGTCTCAGGAAACTTTTCTCATTCTCTAAGCATAGAAATTTCTTTATTTTCATCCAAAAGTATAGCTGAAGCTATATAAGGACACTGAGGCCCTGGAGTGTGTCCAGAGAAAGACAAGAAAGCTGTGAGAGACCTGGAGCACAAGTCTTACGAGGAGCGGCTGAGGGTGCTGGGATTGTTTAGTCTGAGAAGAAAAGGCTCAGGGGAAACCTCATCACTCTCTATAACTCCCTGGAGGAGGTTGTTGAGAGGTGGGGGTCAGCCTCTTATGCCAGGTAACAGTAATAGGACAAGAGGGAATGGTCTCATGCTGCACCAGAGGAGGTTCAGATTGGATATTAGGGAAAACTTTTCCAAAAGAGTGGTGAGGTGCTGGAACAGGCTGCCCAGGGAGGTGGGTTAGTCACCATCCCTGGAGGTGTTCAAGAAACATTTAGATGTTGTACTAAGGGACAAGGTTTAGTGGGCAACACTGGTGGTAGGTAGATGGTTGGGCTAGATGACTTTAGAAGTCTTTTCCAATCTTAATGATTCTATGATCCGTAAGACTGAACTTTAGAAGCATTTTGCTTTAACTGGAGGAAATAAAATAATCATATATAATCTGAGAACAATGCAAAGCAAGTAAATGTTAAACTAAAAATAATAATTAAAAAAAAATAGGAAGTAAACTTATTTCTGGTGTGTTTCATATAAAAAAATCTGAGTAGCCACTTTGGAAAGAACTTCGTAAAAGCTGCCCCCAGGGAAAAGGAATTATTTTGCCTCACCTTCATCAGAAGGGCTTTTTCATTCTCGGTAACTCTTGTCCAGAGTCGAGTAACCTGGTGGATCTCCGAGTTGAGAAACTGGTTCTGGGTTTTATATGCCTCAATATCATCCTGCCACAAAACAAAACAGACACCAAGAAAGAGTTTCTGAGGGTCCCCAGACAGACTTCCAGTATGGAATGAGTTAAGGACAAGAAAATATCTCAAAAAACATCATGTTCTGGAGACAAGGCAGGACTTTCCAGGACAAATACTGTCTACAAAGAAAATGAAGGCACTGTATTAAATAGAAGTGTCATGCATAGAGAAGATACTTGGAAAATGCTATCTAGACTTAGAAAATGTATGCACTTGTAAAATGTAGAGACAGTTGGATGACAGAAAGCTAAGGAAACAGCTAAGTGAGATTTTTTGTGTGTTTTTTTTTCTATTTTTTAAGAAACAGATGCAATTTCAGCCCCACAGCTGGCAGGAAAAAAAAAAAAAAAAAAAAAACCACTCCCTACAACGAAGTGGCTCTTTTGGCTGTTCTCCACCCCATGCTAACAGTTTATTACAGCGGTGCATACGATAACAGTAAATTGGCTGGATATGAAAGAACTAGGATGTGTTGGGAAACTGTTTGCAAGAGGGAAACACACACCAACAAGGCCAGTAAAGCAGCAGTTTAGACTGCAGTTAAGTGAAACAGGAGATTGAACAAAGAGGCAGGCACCCAGTGTTGTCGGGAACTAGAGCAAAACAGTGTTTTTTCTTCCAGGCTGAAGCTGAGCTTTTGAGAACCCTATCAGTAGCAGGTGGGGCCCTCCCTCCCTATCTCTAATACACATAGAACTAGAAACACATTCTGTACTTCTCACTAGAAACGACCTCCCACTGAACCAGAAGATAGAGGAATGGGAGCTCACAAATAAACTGTGCCACCTCCACACACCTTCAGGTGCTCAATCTCCTCCTGCTGTTTATACAAGGTCTCCGCTGTGATACTGTTTGCTTCCTGCAGGGAGTCAGAGAGTTCTCGGGCCCTCTGTTCTGTCAAGGCCACGATGACTTGCTGCTTGGCATGGTTCTTCTCCATCAGAAGCTGCGCATGATCTCTGAGTTCCCGGATATGGCTGTCTCTCAGAGCAAGTATCTGCTCAAGTTCCTTCTTTTCCTGCTCAAGAGCTTCCAGCCGACTGGTGAGATCTGCAATTTGTCTCACTTTGTGGCGCACTAACTCCAGCCTGTCCTTATCTTCTGCTGCAGTGAGATACATGCTAGATACCCGCTTCTCCTGCTGAGCTGCCTCCAGGGCTTTGTGGAGAAGCTTAACCAGTTCCTGGAAAGAGAAAGCAAACTCATGACATCACAGTGCAGTCCAGGGCACTGGCATTAACAGACACTACAGGCCTGCCTTGTAACAAGCGAACAGCTAAAGAACCTCAGCATCACAGTACTGACTCCTCTCCAAAGGAAAACTGAATAGAAATTGCTGTATTCATTTCAGCTTTCCCACTGCAAAAGTCCTCCCTCACTCCAAGCCAAATGAAGGTACAAAAGTTTGCCCAAGCACTGTGCTGCTGATTCATGCTTTGCTGTCTCAGACATTTAAGGAAGCAAATCAAGGGTGGAACTCAACATGGGGCCTGGCTTTCTTGGCTCTTTTGCTGGAAGACATACCAGCACTACTCGGGGAGCCTGGCACTGCTCCAGGCTTTTGGAGAACAACGTCACTCAGGAGAAGCCTTCCAGTGACTCATGCACTGGACTTCAGCAGTCACATCACATCTTAACGGTGGACCATTGTTCAAAAAAAAAGCATGACACAACTCAGCCTCGCAGCTCCTGCCAATATCACAGTACCTATCTATCCAGGACTGTACTTCATATATCTGTTAAGCAACATACAGCAGCATAACAACTGCAGAACAAACCTGAATTGTTTTAACCTCTCTTTTCCAACCTGTCTGCTAGATGTGTTTCCTAGCAATGGCTGACAGACATCCATGTTTCCCTCGTGATAGGCACCATCAGGTTATGTACACAAGGGTGAAACCAGGAGCTCCAGCAAAGTGCGTGCTCAGCCTAACACCAAGGTCAAGGGAGTCCCTGTGACCGCTTTTGGGGTCCTGCCCTTAGAAGCAGCAGATTCTTCACCACACTCACCTTCTGTGACTTGACCTCTTCTGTGAGCGTCAGCATCTGTTGCTGTAGGACGCCCACTTTATCCATTGAGCTCCTCTCTCGGGGCAGCTCTTCTGCCAAGCTACTGTTCATCCACCTGGCTTTCCTAAACAAGTTCAACCTAGGCTCCATCCTCCCATCCTCTGGGGTCTCCTTCACTAAAAGAAAATAGAGTTAATTTACACAGAACCGAGTTTCTTGCTGTAGACTGCTATGTCTTGCTATGAGGGAATTCAAAACATCTCCAACTGGAAGACTGAAACAGCATAAAACATTAACCTGTTGGGATTCACAAATAGCAGGTATCAGAACCACAGGTACCTCCAGAATACATAAATTATGATGTTTTATGGTACCTGTAAACCCTCCTTTCACCCTGCCTGCCTTGCCCACAGCAAATGGAAGTTAGCATTTGTGGAAAGCACAAGCTAAACTCAGCAGCTCTACCCTACATTTGGGAAGAAAGGGTTTAGGAGAATGAGACTGTGCAGCAGTTTAACTTACAACTCAAAGAAATAGAATGGGCTAGCAATATGGATTCTATTTTTGCCTCTGGAAAATATTCTACAGGTAAAAGACAGACAGACCTAGCCCAAGCACAGCAAAATGGGTCCTTCTTGCGCCAGCAATGTTCAGGAAGAAGTGAGACAACCTGGTCAACCTTCCCAGAACTGTTTGCGACTTTCTCCTTCACTTTCCTGCTAAGTCTGACTCACTGGTAAATAATATCATACCCCTACACAACTCAGTAACAGGCACCTGTACTCTGTGCTTCCGCTTCTGCCTCTTGTTCAGGGTGCTCCTGGAATTTACTGAAGTTAAACACATTCCCATCATTCCCCCAGAGCTGCTTGGAGCCACAGATATTGTAGACAGTGTTTCTGTAACAAGAAGAGATCAAAACAGACTAGTGAATAGAAGTAGTCATGAACACGGAAGCCAGAGTATATTCAAATTACCCAGTGACACACTTTTCCTTGTTTATCATGCTTCCTCACATTTCATCCCTCTTCCCAGAACCTGCCTTCACCATTTGATTAAAAATAAATAAATAAATAACGAACCACTCATGGCACTGGTGGATATAAGGGGAGTAAATCTGAAACTTTGTATTCGGAAGACGCCACAAAATGGCTACCAGCATAGCCAAGTGAATTTGAGAAAAAGTGAGTTTCCATGTATTCTACAGCCCTTTACATAAGGGCTGGACAGAAGGAAACAACAGATCAACCACAGTCATTCCTTCCTTCCTTCTTTCTCTCCCTCTCCTCTTCCTCCCTTTGCTCACTTCATTGCAGAAGCCCTCAGATAGAAACAAAAGCTTAGCTCTCTACAGCACAGCCAGAACTCCAACAACAATCAGCTTCTGAACCACATTTAATAACCTTTCCACAACTAATTTGATAAGCTTTGATACAGTAAAGAGATTCTGGAATAAAACTGCAATCAGATCTAGAAGGAGTCCATCACAGATTGTTGACATTGCTGCTTTCAGACACTGCCAGGAGAACTGAAAGATGACACCACAGGATTATGAAGAGCCAGCAAAAAGACAGTGTTTTTTGTAAGACCTATACAAGAAAGTGAGAAAACTGCCTATTTCTATGTAAGTCTTCTCCCTTCCCATCAGCTGAAAGAAAATAAGCCCCTTGTTCTGACACTTACAGAAGACTTCATGTTAGCTACTTCTTTACTGTTAATGAAGATGGGACTTAGATACTATTCTTTTTGCCTTTTTACTGTGAGACTCCAGAGCAAAAGAGCAGAGATTTCTGACCTCAGGAAACGTACTGGCAGAAGAGATCAGCAGACCTCCATTCCCTGTAGGCTGCAGTGGGCATTCATCTGATGTGGTTTTCCTGCTTTTCTTTATCTCATGCTACGCTGTTTTCCCCATGAAACCAGAACAACTCAGGAATCTGATGAACTTAGCTGAAATCAGACACTACACAACAGAGCCTGCAGAAATGTTCACAGAACCAAGGTAAAAATTTGATCTGAGGATGAAAAGAAGCAGTTATTACTCAAGCTAGCAAAACCAAGGCTGGGGAGGAGTTGTGATTATAGTATTTTTACTCAAAGTGCAGAGGAAAGAATGCCTACCTTGCAAACTTGAGATTGCTACTGTTTGGTACCATAGGTGGTCTCTCTACCTACCAGTATCAGACTGTACCCAGAGCAGCAGCAGTACAAAACTACAGCAAACCTCCCCATCAAAAAAGTTTGGCAAGTTCCAGGCTACCTACTGCACCTGCGACCACTGCATGCTGATGGCTGTGTGTAAATAAGTGATGAGGATATGCTTAAGGACACTCTAGTGCAGACTGTCTTTGAGCAACAGTAACTGCTCAAGGTTTGTAATGTGTAAACCCACAGCTTGCCATCACAAACATGAAATCCATATAGGCTGGGGGACTATTCACATGCCTGAAACCCAGCCAAGAGACAGCAAGCTGTGTGATGTTACGGCCTTATTACAGGTTCAAATGCCTTGTGCTTGAAGTACCTGCTCTGCAAAGTATTTCAGGTCCTTTCAAGCCACTGGAAAGGGCTTTTGTTACTAACCTACAGAGTACAGTTCAACCTGCCCAAGAGTCATTCCAAGAGCAATGCTCAGATGCACCACAGAAGGTAAGCAAACCACCAGCTGTACCTAGGAAAGCTTAATCACGCTCTAAGTCTGTCTTCAGGATCTTTTGCAAGACAGCTAGGCTTTGTGAAACGCATTAGAACAAGGGAATGCCAAAGGAGTTCCAACAGAAAGTTTGTTTCTTCATAAAACTGCTTCGTGGTTTATCTACCTAGAAAAGAGTCTCAATTCAAACACAGAATAAGTGAGTAACACAGAAATGGGCAGGCAAGCACGCGAGCTGCACTGCAACTCTCCTTATACACTTACTGTATCTCTGTCCAAGGGTGCTTGAGGGAGATGTTCTGCAAAGTGGTAGCTGTCTGGGGTGCAGGCAAAGAGGCTGCCTGTAAACCCACCACTTCTGTTGGCGTTTTGACAGGAGGCAGAAAGCCCTCATCATCAACAACATCTGTGTTGAAACAAAGCAGAACACGAAAGGCAGTCATTCATTAGACTTTGACTCCTTAATGTAAGTTAAGAACCACAACATTTTCTTACATGTAGGCATTCTGTGTGCAACACGTTAGGAACAAAAGCAGCAGAGCAGGTTTCCCTTATATAAGATCAAATTACAGAAGGTTCCATGTAGAAATAAATTATCTGCTCAGGGACTACCAAGAGACTTCAAGCACTTGTACGTGAGAAAGACTAACATTAAGAAATCAAAATCTGACCCCCTAAACAAATAAAGAACAGAATTACTGCTGTTCCCTACCCCAGTCACAGTGCTTTTTAATTTGTAGGTAACAGTTCACAAATAGTTTTTGTTGTAATACTGCTGCTTATCGTAGTGAGATGCCAAGATGTTTAAAGGCAGACATGTAGCAGAGAGCAGGTTGGTTGGTTTAAATAAAACATTTAGAGCATCTAGTCATAGCTAAATATACGGATGCTCTGCCTCTATTCTCCACTGATCCACTGGCCACCATACTCAAACTGCAAGGAACATGCATCTTTATTCCACCACCACTACAAGACTTGTTTACTACAGACTTCACAGTGGAAAGGGACGTCACCAAATACGCAGGCTTCGCACACATGAGGAAAACCAAGAGAGGACTCACAACCATAAGATACCTGAATACTGCCTAACACATGCTGTGGTAGGCCAGGAGACGGTGTATTCATGTGCATCTCCTGTGAGGCCACAACCTCCAAATATCAATCTAGGCCCTGATAGTTGGCACACGGTTTTCAATAGCCAGGCAATGCCTCCACCCACTTAGAGATGAGGAGCACTGGGAGGCTGAAAGCAAATGAAGGGCCAACATACATGACACTTACTTGTTCTGCCAACTAGAGGTTCATCTACAAGCTGGGAGTTGCCCATGGGAAATCTGCTCTGAGCACTGCAAAATTCCCAACGTCTCATTTGTAGCTGCTGCAGCCAGTACATCATTGCCTGTTTGCTGATTGCCTAAAATAACAGAAAACAGGAAGAAGCAGGCAATCATATCAGCACAAGACATAATCTGTAAGGCTGACAACCACTGCTCTGCCCATATTAGCAAAAATAAAAGCCACATCAGTCATACTTATGCTACATTCTCCAGCCTCAAATCTTAATTTGGAAAGACGATGTAAACCTTCAGCACGGCTTTAGCAACAGAACCTTAGTAGACAGCTGACCAAATTTCAACTGTTCCTGGTTTACTGTGTTCCAAGGCTTAAGCAGAAACATCAAGATTACTTCAAGTGGGAATCATGAACAGAGTTCTCTTAATAGAGACATTCAGAGAGATATGAAACTAACTCGCTTCCTACTTCAGGAACCATTTCATACAGGTGAATTCATTTCTATTAGTAAGTTATGCATGGGCACAGGGCTCTTAAATTACTTCAGGTTCAGCACCGAGTTTGTCTTTTACTCATATTCTGTTCAAGAAAAGCCATCTCAGTAATGGAAGCCCAGTTCTGCAAAAAGAGTGAAAGAAACCTAGGTCTACAAGTTAACAGTCCAGGCTGCGAGGATTAATACAAAACTCAAGCTGAGGTGCATTAGCAGAGGTGTATCTGTCCTAACGGGAAATGTTTTGTAACAGCCCTTAAGTGAAGGGGCTGCCTCTTACCTTTAAAGTAAAAACTCTGTTTGGTGTTCTGATCTCAAAAACCCCTTCATCATTTTCCACTTTGCAGTCAAAGCTGGCACTGAAGAGCTCAATAGAGCCCAAAGGGTTAATGTCTTGTGCAGTCCTGTAGTATAGTAAGTGACATTTATTTTCATCATAAAAGAACCATCGAGACTTCCAAGTCTTGATCGGACCCCTGATGCCTAGCTTATTCAGATAGCCACAGAGTTTTTTTCTGTGTGTTTCTCTGCTGGGTTTCAGCTGTATATTTTCCAGTTCTCCAGGAGAGGGAAGCACATCTTTCTCTTTTGCTGAGGCTCCATTGCTACTACTGTCATCTGAGTTTGGCTCTGTTTTCCTGTCTGGAACTCCAGAAACAGGAGAAGAACCACTTCCTGGTCCTTTCTTCATCTCTTTCAGGAAATACACTCAGAATCAAATTGAAACAGGAAAATCTCCAGTTAAATGAGGTACAGCAGATACCAACTACATCAACATTATTGTGCAACCTGCAGAAGACAAAAATGAGGAATAAAGTCTCACATACACACACACACAAAAAAAAAACCAAAACAAAAAAACAACAACAACAAAAAATTTCCTAGCATTCAAATTACCCAGTGTCTACTTTTGGTTGTCACTCCTTCCCGTCTTGGGTTCTAAAGACCTCAACATCTCAGTTTTCTGTCTACAATTCCTAAACAGTTTCTACTAGCAGCAAAGAAACAGTGCTACAATCTTTCAAGCGTAAAAAATGAGTATATCCTGTGAGCATTTCAAGACAATCGCAACAAACAGGGCATGTGAAGTCACAGACAAGAGTATTAAGTATTTCCAGCAAAAAAACAAGGTAACAAGCTCTGAGTGATGCTTATTCAGGTCAACCACTTTCAGGCAAGCTTACCTCTGCATGCTCAGTTAATATTTTAAACCACAGTACCTGAAGAAAAACTCATACTTCACTTATGTCAGGGGAAGACTGCTGTTACAAAGCCTGCATACCATGTGCTAGATCATATCCAGCAGGCCTCATATGATGGATTATGCAACAGAGAAAAGGATTCTGTGATTCCTACTAAATAGACCTGGTTATTCCATTGCCTAAAGCACCCATCTGGGTTTCTGAGAGGAATGCAGTGCGCAGAAGAAAAACAGAAAAATAAGGCTGTAAGGGATTCAGGTAGATTATTATCCCTGTCCTCCCCTCAGAGAAGGGACCAGTTTCAAAGCTGTACCTGACTACTCAGGCTCACATCCACGTGAATTCTGAATTCACGCTAGGATGGCAAACCTACCACATTTCTGGGCAAATTAGGAAGGAAAGACTTTTTGCTCACAGCGGCAAACAATGGCCAACTGTCTTTGCATAAAGAAAAATAACAACACCCCCGAATAACACCCATTAATAATTTGTTAGGGTTTATTATTTTTTCTTAAGTAAAAACCTATTTTAAAGCTCAAATAACGAAAAGTCTGCCAGAGGCTCCAGTTCAGACATTGCAGTTTCAGAAACAAATATATAATATATATTCTTGTAGGGTTGAGTTAGTGGAAATCCAACTGCAACCTCAAAACCGCTGAACACTGAACCAGCAGAGTGATGACAACAGGTCAAGGGGGATAACACAAAGGAGTACAAAGAGACACTGGCCAAGCTCACGCTTTTAGGAACAATATCCTTCCTACTGATACGTGCTTACGCACATCAGTGCTGTTCAGGCTCCACCATTTTAATGATTATTCCTATTCACTCATTTGCTTTTCAGAAAGGTACAGATAATGTTGTGTTTTTTTTCTTGAACTTCTTTTATCCACACTCCTACTGCCTAAAACACAAATGCCAGGGATAAGCAGGTGCCACCTCAGAAGCTTAACTGCCATGCTGATCTTACCACTATGAGAAAGAAGCTTCCCTGCCAGCACAAGGACTTCCTGTACAAAGTCCAAAGACTCTAATATGCTTCTACCTCTGGCCACAGCAATGCTCCATGGGTCCACCGCACAGGTTCAAGACCCTCGTTATAAGAGTCAGACCTGCGTTACCAAGGGCTCTAGAGAAAAAGTCTCACCTACTTGCAGGAACTGGAGAGATGCCCCCTGGGAGCCACAGTCTGCTGCTGTAGAGCTGCAGGCACCCCAAGGCAGGGAACTACAGCCTCCAGAACAGATCCGACAATTACAGGAGCCTCTGCTTCAAGCCTCCCTCTGTCCAGCCGCTGCCCAAAAGAGCCGCTCAGCTGAACACGGCTCCGGCACTGACTCACCGACGAAAAGGGAAGATCAGGGTGAGCCCAGCGCAGCCGTTTCTGGAGCTGCAGGCACATCACGCAGCTCCCCCCGCCCCCCCAGAGCCTCCCAGCCCAGCTGCATCTCCGCCGGGGCACGGCAGCGCCTGGCACCGGGCTGCACCGCCTGGAACGGGGGCGGCGGGGGGGAAGCGGGGGGAAGGGGACCCAGCGCCCGGCCGGGAGCGGGTGCAGGCACGGGGCAGCGCGGGGAGGGGGGGACGGCGCCGAAGGGCGCGTCCTGAGGCCGCAAGCTGCCACCGCCCCACCCTTCCTGCCCCGGCAGGGCGGGGAGCTGCTGAGCGAGCAGACACAAATAAATCAGCACAGAAGGTGGAGCTCGGAGCCATGGAAAGGCGGAGCGCGGGGCCGGACTGCACAGCGCTGCCCCAAAACGCCTCAGACGGCGACGGGAACGACGGGCACCACCGCACCCCTCACCCCGCTGGGGGGGGGGGGGCGCCGCGCCTGCGCACTACGCGCCCCGCCTACTGCGCCTGCGCGAGCGGCGGGAAAGAT
Source organism: Callipepla californica brunnescens (assembly GCA_023055505.1). Taxonomy (NCBI): domain Eukaryota; kingdom Metazoa; phylum Chordata; class Aves; order Galliformes; family Odontophoridae; genus Callipepla; species Callipepla californica. The sequence continues at coordinate 15,031,924 of JALIRH010000009.1, read as the reverse complement.
GTCGGCGGTGTGTGAGCGGCGCGCGTTGCGTTGATCGCCGCCGCCATGAGGAATCTGCGGCTGCTGCGGACCAGCGGCTGCCGCCCCGCTGCCGCCCCCGGCAGCCCGCGGTGCTTCTGCCTTGGCGTCGATCCCGGCACGGTGTTCGTGGGCTCCCAGAGAGGCCTCGTGGAGCTGGACTGCGCCGCGCAGTCGGTGAGGCGGCGGTCGGCTCCTGCTGGCACCCGCTGTGTGCGCAGAGACGGGTGTGGGGAGGCACGGCAGCTAGGGCTGCTGGCGGGCTTCTTGGGCTCTGTGGAGTCTGTGGTATTTACCTGATCGTTTTTTCTGTTTGCTTGCGTTGTTTGTTTTCCCCTTGATGTTTTCTTTCGCGAAGTACTCGTACGTCAGCTGTTTCTCAGTGCCATCCGTGTGCCACCCTCTCAGGTGCGGTGCTTTGTGTAGTTGCAGTGGTTGGAATAGGCGCACAGTTGTTATCCTGACATTTTTTCTTCAAGTGAGGCGGTGTGCAGTGATTCAGCTGTTGGTCTTCTCTTGTCAAGGTGGTGAGAGAACTTTCTTTGGCTGCGGAGGGCTTTATGCCAGAAGATGGAAGTGGCTGCATCATTGGGCTCGAGTATCTTCCAGAGCAGGAGTGTGTGTGTCTTGCTACAGCAGCTGGAGACATCCTTCTGTGCAATCTCGGCACAAAGCAGGTAATGTGGCAGAAAAGACAGCAGTACTGAGGGACTGTGAAGGCAAGCTGAAAATTAATGGGCCAGTTTTGTATTTATTCCATACCATGCTTCAGGTAGTCTCAGTTTTCTAGGCACATGAGCTGAATCTTCAGGCATAACCAAGTAAAGAGTATGCAGAAATGAAACAGAATCCAAACTGTAACTTGCATATACATAGTCCTGGTCCTGCAATGCTTGCTCACGGGGCTGTTGGCATACAGTCGGTACTGAACGTCACACCCTGACCATAAGGGGAGGGATGACCAGATTCCCAATACTTAGATTAAGGTCATACAATAAGCAGAGATTTACACACAATCGTCAGTTGTAGTCAGATTCTGTATACTACAGTTATCCCCAAAATATCGGCATTTTAATATTTAGATTCTTTCTTAAACTGTGCAGCTAAACTACATAACCTTAAGGAACCAAAATAAATCTTGTAGTTACTTAGCAGCTGTTTGAGAGATAAGGCTTTTAAGAAACCAGAATAGATCTTGCAATTATTTAATGATTTTATGAGAGAAAAAGAATGAAAAGAAAAAAATGAGGAAAATGTAGAAAGAACGAGAGTCATAAAAATGAACTGGAGAACAGTTTGATCACTAGCCTATTTTGGAGTTATGTTTCATGGAGTTCCAGTGTTGACCTGCAGCACTGCAGAAGAGGGATGGGGGCAAGTGTGGTCATCTGGAAGTCATGGTCTTATACCAGAGAACAGCTACAATGACCACAAAGAAGGCAAACCCACAGAGTCCTTCCTAGACATCTTTTTTTTTATGCCTGCTCAGTTTGCAGGTGCAGTGTCCCAAGGCTGTAAATAAGCAAGTTTGCAATAGGAAGCTTGTCAAAAATAAGTTTGTAGCCAAAACCTCTAGGAAACTTAGTTCTTATCCCACTGAGATAACAGAATATCACACTCTTTTGAGAGCAGCCTTCTACTGGCTGCCATGATGATAGCCTTGCATTGCAAGTGTTTGAGACTTACAGTGCACACCCCATAAAGTCAGAAGGACATTTGGTAAGTCCTTTACACTGGACTCATTTGATAGTCTCTCAGCAATAAAATATTTCTGAAACTAGATACAGACCTCTGCTGTGATGAAAGCCTGAGGGAGCTGTTCAGCGTGAAGAAGAGAATGCTGCAGGAAGGCCTCATTGTGACCTTCCAGTACTTAGAGGAGGAAGATAGACTTTACAAAGTTTGATAGTGGCAAGGGGGAACAGTTTTAAACTAAAATAATGTAGATATAGGTTAGATGTTAGGAGAAAATTCCTCACTTACAGAGCAATGAGGTGTTTGCAGAGAGTGCCCATAGAGGCTGTGGTTGCTCTATCCCTGGGGGCATTCAAGGCCAGCTTGGATGGGAGCCCTGAGCTACCTCATCTGGTGGCTGGCAACCCTGCCCTTGGGTAGTGGTTTGGAAATGGATGATCTTTTATGTCCCTGTTAACCTAAATTGTTCTTTGATATCTCACAGGTTTGTTAACATTTTTATTTATCTATCAGTCAATAAAGAACATTATGCTGACATGACTTAAATGAAGAGATAAGAAACTATTGTTATATTGTGATATGAAGATTACCTGGAGTAAAATAGAACTAGAAAACACTGAAGGGAATCTAATACATCCCAGATGAGTAAATAGGGTAGAAACTGAGATGCTTGCTTTCTATTCTCATTGTCCAGTTTATACCATCTTCACTAAAACACTACAAGAGCATCCTCTGAAATTAGCATCACTTCCTATGGTATCAGCCTAAAAGTGTGAGCAGGTGGAAGGAGCCTTGAGATGACAGTGTCATGTTTGGACTGGCTGCTAGTTACTTGCAGCTCACTTATTTTGCTTCCTGTTGGAGTTTAATTTGCAGATACTACTGAAATGTAAAACCAACTGTATCTGAAAACTGTGTCCTGCATTGCAATTCAATAAACATCATTAAAGAATGAAAATGAAAGATGTGAAACTAACTTTTCTTGCACTGTGTGTTAGAGTACTTATTTAACTTTGGATGCCTTCTTTCAAGCCTTTTTTAAATTGCTCTTGTTGTTCTGAGACCTTTTGCACATGGATGGTAGGTACTCTGTATACTCCAAAAAAAAAAAAAAAAAAGTGCTACCCATGTTTAATTTCTTGAATAGAATTATTTTGCTATACATAATAATTGTTCAAGCCAGGGTGATAGTGAAGTGGACAGAGATCTTCTGTCACAGTGTTGTGAATACACCCTTAATAGCTCACAGAATCACTGATGGGTTTGTAAGGGACCTCTGGAGGTCATCTAATCCAAACCCCCTGCTAAAGCAATTTCTCTGCAGTAGGATGGAGGTACAAGAAGGTGTCCAGGCAGTATCTGAATATTTCCGGAAAAGGAAACTCCACAGTCCTTCTGGGCATCTTGTTCCAGTGTTCTGTAACCCTCAAGATAGAAGTTTTTCCTCATCTTCAGATTGGACTGCCTTGTGTTCCAGGTTGTTCTTTTTGTCCCCTTGTCCTGCCGCTGGACACCTCTATAAAGTTCTTGGACCCATGTGCTTCACTCTGTACAGGCACATCCAAGGATACTGGATTTCTTAGTTACATCTATCTACGGAGGGGAGTAGAAACTCTTGCCAAAGACAGTTCAGTAAGTTGCAGATCACCAGCTGATCAGATGTATCCCATCACATTATTCAGTCAAATTTGTAGCGTGTGGTGTTCCATGAAAGAGTTTAAAAAGACTTAACTCCTTCCCTAGCTCTTAGAGGTATTTGAAAATTTATACTCATCACACTTCGGCAATTCAGAAAAATCAGTTTGGCAGTATTCCCAGGATACAGATTCCCTTTTTACCTCTCCTGGGATGAATTTCTTCCGAACTGTGGGATTATTTTGTCCTAGTTTTTTGTAAACTTCTTTAAAACTTGTACAGCTATCTATACTGGTCACATTCAGTATCCACAATCAGCTTTTGGGATCAGATTTTTAATGGATACAGGGCCTCTTTTAACTGCACAGTGGAATTCTTTTGTTGTCAAGAACAGTTATATGTGTTATGTATACCAGTGGAACCGCAGTCAGGCAGTATTGCTGTTAAGTCTGTAACGTGCTAGTGTAATACTGAGAGCTGCAAAATAAATCTGTTGGAAAAATGTTGAGGGAGAAAATGCTGATGCATAGGTTTTCTGGGCTGTTATATATAAGCATTATGGAATCATCTTTGATTAGAAATGTTTCCTATGTTTCTTTCAGCACAGAAAGTGAAATATGTCTTCTGACTTTTCTAAGTATGAGAGGATTTCCGTCAGTGACTGATGGCTTTTGTGCTGTGATGGTGCTACACTGGTCTTCTTGCTCATCTGTGATCTTAATTCTTTCCTACAGGTGGAATGTGTTGGATGTGTGGACAGTGGCCTGAGTGCCATGAGTTGGAGTCCTGACCAAGAGCTTGTTTTGCTTGTGACAGGTAGTAACATCTAGTAAGCTTTCTGGCCTTTGGAGTGAAAATCTGTGATCAAAATGTAAAATACAAATGATTTTAAGATATGAAAAACAAGGTATAAAATTACAAAATACGGACTAAGATGTAATGAACAGAAGAAACATCACCTGATTCTATATATTAGGTTTTGTTTACTTCAGAGGTGCTTTGGTGATCCAAGCAGAAGCTGTTCAAGTCCAAAAAGCTGAGCTTTATAGAGAACAGTATGGCATTTATCTTTCAGGTCCTCCAGGGAGGTTTATTTTCCATTAAATTGTAAAGACTATGTTCTAAAGACCTCTTGATTCCTTAATAATAAAAACTTTCTTGTTCTTTGGGAAGAAATATCTGAATTAAAAGCTTAACTTTATTGACAAGGAGACAAAGCTCTGCAGTAAGTTTCAGGCAAAAAGAATCACAGTACTTGAGGATGGAGGATCTTCTATTTAAGACTAACCCAGTGTTCGATAACACAGCAAACAAACAAATAAAAAAAACAATGATATTTTCTCACATTTTCTTACATTTGAATAGATTTCTTTTTTAATTCCATTGCTTCTGGGTACCACTAGTAGTTGGTTGTTTCTTTTCTGTGCTCCACCTCCCATCCCTTTCCTTCCCCAAAAGATGTTGATGCCCACCAGTGATTCCCTCAGAGCCTTCTCTTCAGAGCATCCTGGTTTTTATCACCCTCTCCCCATCTGTCTGATTCTCCAAGACTTTAATAATCTGTGTGACTGTTTTCTGGACCTATTCCTCTTCGACATTACTTGCCTTGTACTGGTGAGCCCGGAACTGGAGCCAGTGCTCCAGAACTGTGTCACCAGTGCTGAGTAAAAATGAAGGATCACCTCCCTAAACCTACTGCCTGTGCAGTAGGTGCATGCTGATGATTCCTGCTCATGCCCCACAGCATCCGCGCAATTTTCTGCCACTTGGTCCCCACATCTGTCATAGTTCCTGATGTACAGTACTTGGCTTTTCTCCCTGTTAAACTTCAGGTGATTCCTGTCAGACTCCCTTCCACATGCATCTGTATGCGCAGCCTCTTGCTTTATCCGTCACTCCTCCCAGTTTTGTGCCACCTGCAAACTTGTCCAAGAATCTAGTCATTCAGGACATCAATTAAGATGTTAAACTGCCCAAGGTCCAGCAGTGGTGATGTGCCATGGGTGATGGGCCTCAAGCTGGATTTTGGGAAGTCATAACAAGCTTCTGGATCTGTCAGTTCAGCCCATGTTCTCTAATAACCAATCTGTGCCATCTTCCTTGAGTTTTTATGTAATGTTGTGGGAGACAGTGTCAGAGGGCTCTGAAGAGTCAAGACAAATGACTTCACCTAACCTCCCCATATCCAGAAGCCAGTCACATGGGTTCACCTTCCTAAATCCATACTGATTGCTCAGTGCCTTCTTCCTATCTCAAGTAAAAAGGTTTAAGAAGTGCTGGCTACTTATTCTGAAAGCGGAAAGAACTTTTTAAAGGTAGTCTAGGAAGTATGTTTCTGAATACAGAGACTTTAAGGTACCCTTTTCCAGTTTGAAATTCTCGTTTTTGAAGGATGTGTTCTGTTTGTATGAAATTACCATTAGAAGTGTTTCTATGTTCAAGTCTATCACATAATAACAAGATAATTGAAATCCTTTTTTTAAAATCTGAAGATTTTATTACCAGTATTTTATTTAATATCTCTCCTGCAGGTCAACAAACACTCATCATGATGACAAGAGATTTTGAACCAATTACTGAGAAGCAAATTCACCAGGATGAGTTTGGGGAAGGTAAGAGAGGCATGAAATAAAGTTGCTGGGACTGGTTGTGTTGATCAGTTTTAAGCATATATAAGGAGTGGGAATGGAGTGCTAACTAGAGCCAGCAAGGCATTTCACACTGTAGAGGGGTTGGGGAGCTGAAAGGGATTGTCTGTATGAACTTGTCAGTGGAAATTCAAGCAGTTTTTTTTAGAATTTAACTTGGATGGCTGGAGTAGGTGACACGGTGTTGTTATTTATCACCCTCTGCAAATTAACTAAATCTTCTGCCGCAATGATTTTTTCTTCTTTAGGAAAGTTTGTTACTGTTGGCTGGGGCAAAAAGGAGACACAGTTCCATGGATCAGAAGGAAAGCAGGCAGCACAGCGTAAGCAAACGGTACTATGCTATTTTTCTTGTGTTATGCTCATGCTCTTTAAAGGAATGTGTGTAAGAAGAGTTTCTGATATTGCTGTTACCCTCCCAGGAAGTTGTCCCTGTGGGCTCTTTCTGCTTGTTTCTGTTATCTGGAGTTCAGCATTTTTATCCTCCTCATAAATGAGAACACCAACTGGGAGTACGTAAGACTGGTTCCTATAGAGGTCAAAGCAGTATTTGCAGGAGTTAGTGCTTTCAGAAGTAAAACTTCATGATAGATGTTTCTGACTTTTGCTATATTTGTGTCAAAATGTTCCTATGACCAAAATCTGTAACAGTAGTTCAGCAGAGGAGAACTGATGATGTTTTTTTTCCTTGTGAAGTCAAGAATTTAAGGATTTGGGCTACTGAACATTACCAGTCATGTGAAACAATTCCTTATGCCTGCAGGTTTTAGGTCTTTGCTCCCTTGTTTGAGGCTTCCTAAAATTGTTGAGTAATGAATTCTTAACTTTGCAGTTTTATGATTGTTTAATGGGTTGACTTCATGTCAAGGCTCTTGAAAGAACAGGCTTGGCAATGATGTCTTAAGTAGGCAAAGCCAGCAGGTGCCTTCCTAAGCTTTTGTGTAACTTCAGGAAGTATCACCTGCTTCGTCCTGGGATGATGGCAAACCTCGGGTGACGTGGAGAGGAGATGGTCAGTTTGTTGCAGTGAGTGCCGTCTGTCCAGAGACAGGTATGGAACCAAGTTTCATTGTAATACCAACCTGTTTAGAAGACTTTATAAGTGGAAATGTGACAAGGCAAGGACCAGCTAATGTTCATGATCTCTAGGCCACTAAAAATCAGAAGTTTGAGCTAATGAATTGTTCCTTCCTCTGTTTTGATCTCAGAGGTACAGAACAGGCATTTTATATACATGATCTTTTGAAAACTTTTTTAGCAGTTTGATTTCCAGTCCAGTGAGAGGCCAGGAGAAGTTACTACTGAGCAGTTACTACCTGAACTGCTTTTTTTTCACCATTTTAAGTCCTTGCTCAAGTTCTAATATGTAACAGGCTCCAAGTGCCATATGGGTCTTTTTGGTTGTTGTGGTACGCAAAGTTCCTTATAGGAAGATTTCAGCCTTGCACACTTTTGTTTAATTACTGGTAATGGTTTTTTGTTGGTTTTGCCATACAGTCAAAGAGATTACAAGGACATACTTTTTTTGTAAGACCATAATTGTTATCTACCATTATTACTGAGAATTTTAAAGGGATTTGTTTGGCATATTGAACTGTACAAAATGACCTGCTCTTCCTTAGTTTGGGTTTTCACCCACAGTACTAGGCAGATTTATCAAACATGGGACTAATTTAATATTTTTCTGAGAGAGCTGGAGAGTGAAATGGCTACCACTAAGCTACATCAGACCGTAATTCCTAATTACTTGAGTAGAGTTATTGTTTTCTTACAGCCTTTCCTCCCTGCCTTCTCAACCTGTAGGTGCTCGAAAGGTTCGAGTGTGGAACAGAGAGCTCATGCTGCAGTCAACAAGTGAGCCTGTCTCAGGATTAGAACAAGCACTGGCCTGGAAGTGAGTAGCAGGGTGTCTGTGTGTAGGCAGTGGAGTCCTTGTTTTTATTCTCTGCTCACAGTCTTTGCTTTGCATTTATTTAATTTTCCTAAGTTAATTTTCCTAAAACTTGAATAAAGCTTGATCCAGCATGTGGATCAGAACATCTCTTAAGACCTGGAAAAGCTAATACTTGCATTACTTGCATTTTCCTCATGTCTCAGTGTCAGATGTTTTGAGATTGAAGTGTATAAATAGGAATATTATAGATGCCTTTACTTATGCTGACATTTACCTGCTCCCCTGAAGATATCAGGAACCCTAGTGAAATGCCTGAGCTGCACCTATGGCTTTGTCTGAACAGAGCTGCGGAAAAAAAAATGCTCTGATGCCCTTTTCTTGATGTCTTGTGTGAAAATTTTGTCTCTGGAGAAGGTGATGTTTAAAGTGACAGCTATTGATTATGCGAGCAACTGATTTTTATTTTACTCTCTATTTAATTTTTTTTAAGGCCCTCTGGAAACTTGATAGCATCCACACAAGAAAAACCCAACAGATACAATGTGGTTTTCTTGGAGAAGAATGGACTTCTACATGGAGAATTCACCCTCCCATTCCAGAAAGGGCAGGTCAAAGTAAGTGCTCTGTCTGACCTTCCTTAATTAGACTGTAGTGAAAGGGAGAACTGTATCTTTTTCAGTATTCTTGGAGGAAGTTTTTAATCTCTCTCTTAGTGCTGATCCTAATTGAAAAGGGTGATCTTTACTTTTAGGCCTGAAAATAGAACAGTAAAGATAACAAAGTCCTCTGCAGGCTCTTGTACAGAGGTAAAGTGGGGGGTCAAGTACCCTTGACACTTTTCTGATGTCTGTACGCTTTCTATCAGGCAAATGCTTCAGGAGTGCTCTTCAGGATTTCAGCTCATGTATGAGTGAGGTAAAATGCATATCTCAAATAAAGGAAGTGTAAATTGACTTCTAGATTTTGGGTTTGGATGCTGAGGAGTCTTCTGGCTGATTATTTCTTAATGTCAAGAACAGTGAAGAGAGCTCTGCGTTCATGTTCGGGGTTGTTTCATCTCTTTAGCTGTGTAGAACTGCTGTGATGGGTTCTGCTTCAGGGAGCTTTGCTCCTCTACTGCCAGAAACTTCATGAGTACTATGTTAATGTACTAACACTTGCACATTGTTGAAAAGGAGAAGTAACTGGTGGTCTTGCAAATCAGTCTGGAGTGTACACTCCAGATACCCAGTAAAAGCAATGCTTGTTTCTGCAGGTTAATGAACTGATTTGGAATGCAGATTCCACGATCCTGGCTATATGGCTGGAAGAGCTGGAGACTGTGAATTCCAACCCAAACAGTTATGGTGAGAGGACTCTGTAAAGCTCTAGATTTTACACTTGACTGTGAACTTGGTCAGCCGTGGGTATTGCTCTACAGGATTGGAGACTTTGCAGAGGCTAACTGAAAGCCTTGAGATCCCTCTACAGCTCAGGAGGAAATGTCAGTTCAGCTTGAGCTTGAAGCATCTTCCAGGTTGCTGTGGAGATGGAGGAATTCTAAGATTGATTCTTTTTAGCAAAATCTGTGGTTAACATTTTCATTTTCTGGATGTTGTATGACAAAGCATGTGGGCTGAAGGGTAAAACTGTTATTTTTGCTGCAGTTTTTTCCAGCTGCACAAAAGCATCCTAGGATTTGGGGTGGGTTTAAAGTAGTAGTCTCTGGTAACTACTTCTGTATCTATAGTCCAGCTGTGGACTACGGGGAACTACCACTGGTACCTGAAGCAAAGTCTGCATTTTGGCAACTTGGAGAAGAATAAGTTGGTGTCGCTGCTGTGGGACTCAGTACTTCCATATAGACTGCACATACTCTGCCAGGGTTGGCATTACCTCTCCTATGACTGGCACTGGACTACAGATCATGGAATGGGAGAGAACAGCCTGCACGTGGCAAGTGTGGCTGTGATAGATGGAGGTAAGCAGTGGGACTGCTTCGCAGTTCAAGGAAATGCCACAGCCCTTTGAATGCAAACTGTTGGGGATTATGGTAGTACTGCTACCTTCTATGCAGCACATTTTACTGAGGGGGACATGTGATACTGGGAGGAGTTTCAGAGGTGATTTAATGGGATTATCTGCAAAGGGTACAGCAACTGTGTTTTCATAGAGTCATATATTGGTTTGGGTTGGAGGGGACCTTAAGATCACTTAGTTCCAACCTCCCTGCTATAGGCAGGGACATCTCTTACTAGACCAGGTTGCTCACAGCCCCCATCCTGCCTTGCCTTGAATGCCTCCAAAGTGGAGGCATCCTCAGCCTTTCTGGGCAACCTGTTGCAGTGTCTCCCCACCCTCACAGTGAAGAATTTCTTCTTAATATCTACTCTGAATCTGCACTCTTCCTGTTTAAAACCATTTCCCCTCATCCTGTCGCTATGTGCCCTTGTAAAAAGCCCCTCCCTAGCTTTTCTGTAGCCCCCCCTCAGGTACTGGAAGGCCACTGTGGGCCCCTGGAGCCTTCTCTTCTCCAGGCTGAAGAGCCTCAACTATCTCAGTCTGTCACTGTAGCATTGTTAGTATATTAGTGCATTGTTAATACATCTCAGCCTGTCCTCTAGCATTGCTTCTGTATTCAGAAGAGAACCTCAGTAACATTTGAACTGTGTTACAGCTTGATTTCTTTCTCTTTTCTTCCACAGCTAAAGTACTTGTCACAGCATTCCAGCATGCTGTAGTGCCTCCACCCATGTGCACCTATGAGCTGCAGCTCAAACAGGCAGTTAATCAGATTGCATTTCACACAGATCCCAGATGTAGTGGAGACATGGCTATCCTGGATGCTGATAACAGGATCTTCATGTACAGATATGGTGAGAATGTGTTGCACCGTCTTTTTAAAGGAAACCATCTCTCCTTGACAGTGATATTTGATGTCCTATGGGACAAGGGTCAGTTGCTGTTATCTCTGAGTTTTGTATTGTAACATTATAAAGTAATTGTGATCCTCAGGATAATTGTTAATAATAAGTGAGGAGTAGGTGGTGGTTGTGCATGTAGGTGTGATGTATTTTGACTTTCATAACTTCCTGCAACATCTGTTTTTCTTCATAAGAGTGAAGATGTAAGCAACTCAGTTGTCAAATTGTATAAACTCTGCTTCGTTCTCCGCTTACTAGGTCAGAGCACAGTGAAGGACCCCACCGTGAGGTTAGGAGCTACAGGTGGAACTGGATTTAAAGCAAATGTGGAAATACCACACCTGGATAAAACATACAGGTAATATGTAAGTAGTGCAACAGCAGTAGAGAGAAGAAGGTAGTGTCTGGCTGGCTGGTTTAGTGATCACAGCTGTGACCACTATCTGAAGCTTTTGAAGAGCTTATCTGGTGACATGGCTTCACTGTACTGAGGCTTTGGCTTCAGTTAGTGCTAAGGATTACATGATGCAGTTGTTATTTTATCCTGAGTCCTTTGACTGAGGTCTTGGTCTAGTGGAAGCTGTGGCTACTAGTTACAGCACTGAGATGGCTTTTTCTGTGCCTGGTGCTCTTGACATTGTGGTGCTTCACTTTGTTCTCCTGTTCCCAGAGCCAAATGAGTGGCTGTGCAGTGTACAGGCCTGTGAAGGAATACAGAACAACCAAACTGCTTGCATGACAGGGCTAGGACAAAGTCAAAAAGAAAGCAAAAGCAAACAGAGAAACAAATAATATATATGTTCTGCATTTCATCCTATACTTGGCTGGCATGGAAACGTCACTACCTAGGGAAAATAAATGGGTCTCCCCAATTCTTATTCTTCCTCTCCAGTCTCTGCCTGTGGCAGGATTCATACTTTCATTGACTGTTGTTTTGTGCACTGGAGTCCTCTTAGCTGTGTTTTGTGTCTGTATAGCTGATCTGTGCCTAGGAGGACATGGTGTGGAGGGCCCTGTTCCAAGAAAAACAACGTTGAGCACCATTGAGGCTCACATAGAAAGAATAGGATGGGGAGTGGGAAAAGAAAATGAAACAAAAACTAGTCATAAAGAATGCTGATAGATGATGTGGGTAAAACCAAGGGCGGGATTTGAACCTTCAGAAATAGAAAGAGAGGAAAACAGGAACAGAGATCAGGAGAAAAGTATTGTGAGGTTACAAATTGCAAGAGAGAGCAGTGTTCAGCTGTTGTACTGAGATAAAACCAGAAGAAGGACGGGAAGCAGGACAGATGGGCAAAGAAAGGCCCAAGAAAAGCAACACTGTTGTAGAAGGGGTAATGGCAAGGAAGAGCATGGAAGGATTGAGACAGAGAAAGGTCAAGTTTAGGGCAGAGATGGAGAAAGAAATTATGTTCAGTGATGGGCAGGAGGACTGAGAAATGGAGCAAGGAAAAGTATGGCTGGAAAGCAGGTCGGGTGAATATAGATTGGAGGAAGGGGAAGCCAATTGGATAGAGGGATATAGTCAGAAACACTGGGTTGAGAAAGACACAGAGACAGGGTGCAGAAAGTGGCACAGGGATCAGACTGGACATCGTGAAAAATTTTGTTAGCATTAGAGTGGTCAGAACACTTGGAAAAGCTTCCTACATATGTGGTCAATGCCCTATGCCAGTCACTACTCAAAAGGCATTTATGTAATTCTCATGGCAGGAGGTTTGTAACTAAATGATCTTTCAGATCACTTGCAACCCAGGCTGTTCAATAATGCACTCACGCTTCAGTTTTTGGATAGTTCAGAAGTCTTCAGGCATTCAGACAAAATGATATTTGTCAGTCTCTTCCAACTGAACTATTTTATTCTAGAGTAATTTTTATTCTGTTGTAAGACCTTGGCCTTATGCAGTGTGATTTTTGATGTGGCCTACTGAAATCAGATTCTTCTTGCTTTCCCATCTCTTCTGTTTCACGACAGAGTTGATTTAGGCAGCAACACCGATGAGATGATGAATCCTCTGAGGCTCTGTTTTCTTACCTGGCTGCCAGATGACAGCTTCTTGGTGGTTGGTCAGGATCAGCATTCTGCCCGGTCTGTCCTTCACCATCTCACTGCTGCACCTCACATAACTGGAGCTGAAGAAGAGCAACTCAATTTACGGTACTAGAGATCTGTCACTTATGGTTGAGGTCTGAGAGTGACTCTGAACAGAGTTTAGAGAAGATTAAGACTCTGATGTGTCCAGGAGGCTGTGGGGTGGATTTGTCTGTCTTGCTGCAGGAGGAAAAAGCAGCTTATGAAGCTGCCTATTATGCATGTAGTCCCCATGCCCACAGCCAGCTTGACAAGATGTGGTGTGCCTGTGTCAGTAACATGATACCTGCTCCTTTGTCTGAAGTCCAGGCCTCTGAACTCTTGAGGCTGAATTTCTCCATTCTACCCTTTGTCTGCTATTACCAGTGTCCAGAGAGTGCTGGTAGCCCTTATTGTTCCTGTCCTCTGCTGCTGGGCTTTGTGCAATCAGAGCAGAAAATCAAATGGACTGAGGTCTTGAGAGTCCCGTTTTTATCACTCACACAGCAAAAGCAGGGTAATTTGCATATAAAAACGCTGTAAGTACGCAGACAGTGGTTAGCACTGTTAGGCAAATGCCTGTTGACTCAAGTTGTTGCTGCTGTTTTTTGTCAATCTCATCTGACACTGGAGTCAAAAGAGTAAAGAAAGAGGATGAAAGGATTTATATGAATAAGATGCAGATCCATGCTGGAAATCTGGAAGTAAAACACTACAAGGTTTTTAGCAGAGAAGGGCGGAGAGGGAGGGGCAGAGCAGTTGTCCTGTGTGCTAAGAAATGAATAGACTGCAAAGAGCTCCCTCTGAAAAGCAGCCATGAGCGGGTTATGACCTTGTGGGTAAAAATCTGGGACCAGACTGATAAAGGACAGTGGTGGTCATGGTCTACTACAGGCTGTCTGATCAAGGGGAGCCTGATGATGAGGCCTACTTGCTTCATCTACAATAAGCATTGCATTCACAGGATCTCATCCTGTTGATGGATCTCAACCACCTGGATTTTCTCCTGGGAAAACAAGATGGCACAGTGTAAGCAATCCAGCAAGACTCCTGGAGTTTATTGAGGATAGCTTTCTAGTCCTGGTAGATCAAAAGAGGGTGAAGCGTTAACTGGACCTGGTGTTCACCAGTGCAGATGAGCTTTTTAAAGAGGTTAAGATTGAAGTCAGTGTGGGCAGTAGTGTCTGCGCCCTGGTTGAGCTTTGATATCCAGGAAGATGGGCCTAGCAAAGAGCAAAGTCAGGACTGAACTTTGAGATGCCATTCACTGGGAAGCTGTCTTTCAGGACAGGAAAGGAACTGAGCTAGCAATTCTTCCTAGATACCTTAGTGAGAGTGCAAGAGGTCTCCATTCCCCAGTATATGAAATAAAACATGAAATAAACATGGCAGAGCAAGGACCTATTGGTCAAACTGAAGGATAAGAAGGAAATGCACAGGCAGTGGAAGTGCAGATGTGTGGCTAGGAAAGAATGCAAGGATGCCATCCAGATATGTAGAGGTGGTATCTGGAAAGCTAAGGCACAGATGGTACAGAACATGGCAAGGGGTGTGAAAATGAGAAGGGATCCCTCAGTGACATTGGTCGGAAGAGAAATGCCAGGAAGAGCATACTCCATCTGATAATTGAGAAGGGAGAGCTGGCAACAGTAGCAGTGGAGGCAAATTCTTTGCCTCAGTCTTCACTGGAAGTCAAGCTTCCCACATCTCTCATGTCCCTGAACCTCTAGGCAGGGGATGGGGCACAAAATCACTCTGTCAGTGGTTCACAGGCTGATTGGGCCCGGTTTCGTGACGACTGGGGTGGGAGGACCCAGACCCACAACATGGGAAAGGGGAAAAGGGGAAAAGGCAAAGGGAGGTGGGCCTGAAAACAAAGCAGTGACAACAATCTGAGGGGGAAAGCTGATCTACTAAATAAGATACCAGAATGCAAAATAACACAATATAATGCAACAGAATTGGAATTGAAGCTAATAAATCAAATAAAATGAGAGAATGTCTGAAAAAACAAAGGCCTCACGCTAAACGCTGAAGGGAGGTGGCTAGGGAGCACCTGCTGCTCCCTAGGAAAGAGCCTGAGTTCTCATGACACAGGGACAGTTTTATCTTTCCCTCTGAGCAGAAAACGGAAAAATGCAAAGCAACACAAAGTCCTCTGGGGTATATAGTTCTTCTTCTCTTCTGAGACAGATGTACCCAGAGCTGTTGATGATCCACAGAGCTGGAGCATTAACTTTTTAACTCCCAGTGCACCACATGATGTGGAATACCAGTAACAAAAATCATAAGACGCGCTCTCAATGTAAGAACAGAGCATGTCTGAGAACACATGATGAGTCTGAACATGTACAAGTCTATGGAACCAGGCAACATGCATTCCAGGTTCTTGAAGGAACCTGGGGATGTAGTTGCCAAGCCACTCTCCATCATGTTCAGAAGTCCTGGCTGAAGTCCTCAGTGAAAGAAGAAGGGAAACATCATTGTGAGTTTTAAGAAAAGTAGGGAGGACAGCCCAAGAAACTACAGACCGGTGAGCCTTGCATCTGTGACTTGGAGGATAATGGGACAGATCCTCCTGGAAGCTATGTTAAGGCACATGCAAGACATAGAGGAGACAGCACGTGCAAGACAGCCAGCACAGTCTGCCTGATTGATTCTGGCCAATCTGGTGGCTTGTGATGGAGTGGACAAAGGAGGAGAAACTGGTGATATCGTCTACCTGGACTTCTGCAAGGCATTTGACATGGTCCCTCACCACATCCTTATCTACACGTTCGAGAGATGAACTTGAAGAGTTGACTCTTCAGTGAAGAACGAGTTGCTCTTCAACATCAGTGACCTGGAGAGTGAGATTGAGTGCACCTTCAGCAAGTTTGCTGGCAACTCTAAGCTGAGTGGTGCAAGTGATACAATAGGAGGAAGGGATGCCACCCAGAGGGACCTGTGTAACATTGAACTGTGGGGCCACATGAACCTGAGGCTCAGCAAGGCCAAGTACAAGGTGTTGCACCTGGGTCAGGGCAGTCTGAGATGTGAGAAGAAGTAATTGAGAGCAGCCCTTCAGGGAAGGACGTGGGAGGTCCTGGTGGATAAAAAGCTTGACAGTGCTAGCTTGCAGTACTGGAAGAGTATTCTGGGCTGCATCAGAAGAGAGGTGGCCAGTAGGGCCAAAGAGGTGATTGACCCACCGTTAGTGTGACCTTGTGAAAGCTCTGCCTGCATTACTGTATCCAAGCCTGAGGTCCCCAGCATAAGAAAAATGTGTAGCTGTTTGAGCAAGTCCAGAGAAGGACTGTGAAGATGATCAGAGGGCTGGAGCACCTCTCCTACAAAGAGAGGCTCAGGGATCTGGTCTTATTCAGCCTAGAGAATGGAAGGCTCCAGGGAGACCTCATTATGGTCTTCCAGTACTTCCAGCTTATAAATAGGAAGGAGGCTGACATCTTACGTGGGCAGACAGTGATAGGGCAAGGGGAAACAGTTTTGAACTAAAAGAGTAAAGATTTGATTAGATATTATGAAATAAAGTTTATTTGTTTTTTTTTTTTTCTCAGAAGATAGTGAGGCCATGGAACAGGTTGTCTAGAGAAGCTATGGATGCCCCTTCTCTGGAGGCATTGAAGGCCAGGTTGGATGGCTGGCAACTCAACCTGTAGGCAGGGGGGTGGAAATGGATGATCTTTAATGCCCCTTTTAATTTAAATTGTTCAGTGATTCCATCTGCACCCTCCAATTGCTCTGATATTCTGTGTCTTCTGTATCCTCTTCCAGGTTGTCTCTGCCTGTGGATGGAGAAGTGATCAGTCTGTGCTGCAGCACAGTGACAAAAACTGTAGCTCTGCAGCTGGCTGATGGATGGATCCTGAAGTACCTCTGGGGTAAGCTGAGCTCTGTTAAGGTTCCTGGACTGAGGTATAGTTGTTAACAAATTTATTGAAAGGTTTAATGACAATTTGACTTGCTGTGACAATGGATGACTCACGCTGATAGTTGATGCAGCATTTCATGTTCCCTCTGCTCATAGAAATTGATTAAAATTAGTGATTCTTTTTTGAAAGCACTTAACTGTTGTTGACAGTGATAGCTGACTTTGTGATTTGAAAAGCACATGATTGTTTTTGAGCCTCCACAGTTGATGACTGACAGCCACACCATTGCCTCTTTCATGATATGTAGTGGAATAAAGGTGCTGCAGAGCCCTTGAAATTATCACCTTTGTTTCTGCCATTATGATGGATTTATATCAGCGTTCCTCTTCTTGCTGTTAAATACTGTAGCTTATTCCCAGATGGAGTTTTCTTGAGACTTTTGTTATGTGGTTTTAATGCCTGGATCTTTAATTGAATGGAAAACTGACTGATCTTTGATCTCTAGAGGCTTCTACTCCAGTTCTTGAGCCATGGCAGACTAGCAGTGGCTGTACTGTCCGATTCCCTCACCTCTGCATGCAGACTTCTATCACAAGAGTTGGTGGTGAAGTAAGTAAGACTGAGCGGTCTGAGTTCCTAAGGCATTTGCTGTCTGCATCAGATGTGCACCACTCTGCCAATGACCCAATGATACTTCTCAACTGTGTTCTTTACAAGATGCTATGCACAGCAGAGCATGTAGTTCCTTTATTTTTAGAGCATTTCTGTTGGTTTGCTGTTAAAAGTGAAACTTCTCTTTCTTTAAATATAAAGAACAATATAATTTAAGGACAAGAAATTTCATTTTTAAGATTTCCAGCATTCACTGCCATGCTTTCAGTGAAGATAGCATTTTGCCTCTACCACACAGTGGTATTAGCAAATGTGTTTGCACTGTTTTACTGCAGATGTCATACTACTGTTGTTTCCTCTTAGTGATAATGTCTTGAAGACATTCTTTAAACTGCTGTAGCTGGTTATTTTGCTGGTATCTCTAGGTTTTCTTTCCTACAGTGTGTATCCAGGTGAAGGCTGTATAGAGTCGCTTTATCCTCCTCTTCTATACTCTCTAATTTTGGACCAAAAGCAGCAGAAAAAAAACCCACAAACTGAATATTCTAGTGTGGCATCTGCATCTCTTTTGTTACTGTGCTGTTTATGTGACAGGATAAACCAAGCTGAGTTTCCATCTAAGCACGTATAAAAACACTTAAGTAAGTTCCACGTACAGAGGTTGCATGATTTCCTGTCAGTTCCTCTAAGTAATTCACATGAGGTTCTTGATAGTGCAAAAGGTACTTGAATCCATTGGCAGTCAGTGTGGGGAAACTGGAAATGGTGACACTGATAGCTTATGCTTGTCATCCTTTTTGTTTACAGGAGATGATCTTGGGCCTCACAGATCGATGTCGGTTTTTTGTTAATGATACTGAGGTACCAATATGTTCACCCCTCATTCTGTCCCCTTTTCCTCTGGCAAAGATTTGTCCTGTTCTGCTTCGTACAGCAATAAAAGTAGTCATTTTTCTGCAGGTTGCTTCCAACATCACCTCGTTTGCAACATACAGTGAGTTTTTGCTGGTGACGACCAACTCGCACACCTGTCAGTGCTTCTGTTTGAAGAACATGTCAGTGAAAGGTAAATGCCAGTTCTGCCTGCCTGCTCCTGCCAGCTCATGGCCATTTTCTCTGAACTGTTAAATATCCCCATTTTTCACATCCAAACCTGCTGTATTTGGGCACTCAGAGCAGCTACTTAACAGGCAGAGGTAGAGAGCTATTTTTAAAAGTCTGTCAGGCAGCAAGGAGCATAGGGGATGTTAAAAATCATGCACTCCTCCCAGGGAGCAGGTTTTGTCCTACAGTTGTTGTCCCTTTGTTCCCTCCCTCCCCTTCAGATCCAAAAAAAGAAAAAGTTCCCTGTTCTTCAAAGGCGTGTGGTAGAGAACAGGTCCCAGGAGGAAGTTTCTGGTAATATCTGATTATGGAAGAGGTGAAGACCTCAGGAAAGGTACTATGGCAGCTTCTTGGTGTTATACACTTCTTCCTGCTTCTCTCCTCTGATGCAGGAAGCATTAATCCTGGTAAACAGAGGACATTTCTCTACTTTGTACAGAAGTGCTTGGCACTGAAAGGCACTCAGCCTGCCAGCAGCCATTGAAGATAATGTTGACTGAGCTGGTACAACATGGCAGAGCTGTGTGTGAAAGCCTGACTGAGTGGCACTGTGCTGTGGTCTGCGTGGATGCTGATAACTGCTATCTTTAGATCTTCAGGTTGCCCTGAGCAGTGTTGCAGCCCCCAACAGCGAAACCTTGCGCAAGGTGGAGCGAGGATCGCGTATCATCACTGTTGTGCCTCAGGACACAAAGGTTGTGCTACAGGTCAGTGCTCGACTCACATCTGTTGAGTACTGCTGTCTGGGTGTAAAACGTTGTCTCAGTTGGTAGCTGGTCAGTCTGCAAATAGTACATAGCTGCTCTCCTGTCCTTCTCCAGCTCAGTGACTTTGATCTCCAGCTGCTAGATAAGGAATGGATTCTGAGTGTGGCTCTGGGAGCTAGATTCAGCATAGGCAACTGAGTGTGTAGTGAAGTGAGGAGGACTGTTCAGATTCCTATGGCTAAGGTAGTGTAATTATATATGTTATGGCCTCTCCTGTGAATCTCAGACCCAGTTCTTAAATACTTACTGTGTGTGGTAGCAGCTCTGCGTTAGACTTGGGACTGAGTTTGTCCAAAATTTGGAGAGCTGCGCTCACTCATGAGTATCAGCACAAACTCACAGAGGATTTCATTTGAAATGCATCTCTAGAGGTCTGCAGTTTGGCATCTTCTTTAATGCACCACTAACATGAAAGTTAGATCAGATTACTCTGGGTTTTGTCCTCTGAGGAAGCAATGCTTTTGAGCTGAAACAATTTTCAGGTATTTTTCCTTGTTCATTTCAACTGTCCTTTGAAGTGAAAAAATAGGCCCATGTCACCTGCAAGTAGCAGCAGGCCTGTCTTCACTTTGCCTTAGATGTAGGCAGGGTAGCTACAAATAAGTAATTGTGTGGATCTTTTGCTGTAGATGCCAAGAGGAAATCTGGAGACTGTTCACCACCGAGCTCTGGTTCTTGCCCAGATTCGAAAGTGGCTAGACAGGTAAATGGCACCAGTGTTCTCTGGTCTTCCCCAACCCATTTGGAGATGTTGAGCAGCTAGCTGGATGGTCCTGTGCTGTATGTGGGTGGGAGGCTAGACTGAAATTAACTGTCTTTGTCACTAGGAGTGAAACAGTTTCACCAGCTACCAGTCTGGTTTTCAGCAGCACTGCCTTACACTGAGGCGCTTGTTTGCTGAGCCTGTGTGGGTGGGAAAGATCTTGGTTTGTATCTTTCTCCAGATATCTTGATTGTTTCATGATTTAACTTGCTGTTTTTCATATTGTATTTGCTTAATCATTTTACATTCAAGTTTTCTGGAAGAGAATTTGGTCCATGAGATTCAAATCCACTTTTCTAAGAGAGGAATAAGAAACCAATGTCTGTCTCACTTTCCCAGTGTGACCAGCTGGTCTCTTTCATGGCAGTGGCTGTCAATGAGTAGAACTGACTTTGCATGTTTTTTCTGGAGAGCAATTTACATGTCTTACTGCCTAGGCTATTGTTCCCCTCCAGTTGTCTCTGTGGTAACCTCTAGTCAGTTATCTCTATCTGTGGGTATTGTACCTATCCAGAACATGCACTCTCTTGCTTGACTCTTCCCCTTAGGCTTATGTTCAGGGAAGCATTTCAGTGTATGAGGAAGCTGAGAATCAACCTCAATCTTCTCTATGACCACAATCCTAAGGCAAGTATACCTAGTTCTGTGGTGTCCTTTTCCATACCCATCCAGACTGGTGGGATTCTTTAATAATGTACATTCAGATAAGGTCTTTGAACACGTTCCTATAAGTAATGTACTTTTCCAGAGTAACAGAGTGATATTCTTGTTCATTTTCAGGTATTTCTGGAAAATGTAGAAACCTTTATCAAGCAAATAGATTCTGTGAACTATATCAACTTGTTTTTCACAGAACTGAAGTGAGTATAATTCTGCAAATGGAAGCAAACAAGTAAGGTGGATTATTTCACCAAAATAGTGGCAGCTTTTCAGTATGAGTGGAATGACTCAGCCTGAAGTCTGGCGTGTTGGGTCATAAAAACACAAGTAAGCTGAATAGTTTCAGTGTATCTTTTTGAGAATTCATACTTGCAGGCTATCATTAGATTTTTCCAGTAGTAGATTGGGACACCATCTGATGGCTTTGTCTTGTCTTCTGGTTTGCTCTACCAGCGTAAATGTGAATAGTGAATGTTTTGTGCCTTCATAAAGAAGGGCAAGACAGCCTTACTGTCAAGACAAGTGGGCTTTAAAGCAGTCGTAGCTTCAGGGCTTTTCAGGCTTGTTGAAGTACATAATTGTTTGGGAGCTGGAGCTATCACTCAGCTGCTCTGTTTTATTTTCAGTTTTGACCTGACCTTAAATCGTTCCCTAGAAGTAAAAGCAGATGCCTTAATTTTCAAAAGTGCTCTGCGCTCAGCATCTCCACAGTGTATTTAGTAGAATACTCAGAAGGCCTTTTGAGTTTTGTAAACTACAGTCGTTCTGAACAGTTGATTTTTAGTACATCTTGTGATTGAGACTCAGTTGAGATGCATGAAAAATGTTGGAGAGCTTTGTAATAGTGTGGCATATTGTGTCTGTACTGAAGGACTTGCAAGCTATTTTGTTGAGTGGTTATTTTCTGCATGTTTTAATATTACTGTCTTTGTGCTGAGCTATATGATAAACCATACTGGTATTTACAGTGTGTGTTTTTATTTAGGGACGAAGATTTCACAAAGACTATGTACCCATCTCTGTACAGTACCAGCAATGATCAACCACATCATCAACCTGAACAGAAAAAAGTAAACCTTATATGTGATGTGATGAGAGCAGCCATGGAATGCATCGACCCTGAAAAGTGAGTGTTTTCTTACTGTGGGTGAGGAAACAATTAGAGAGACTTCTTTTAGGTCATTTACAGAAAAGGGAAGATGTCCTTACTATCAGTTATTTTGCTCTGGATCCCCTGAGGGGAACTTGTGCTCTGAAAACTTACATTGCCATACCTTTTATCTTCCAAGGATGGTCTCCTGAAAAGCACTATGTACAGTAAATTCATCAGGTAGTAAAACATTCTTTCTCATAAGTATTCAAGTAATAGAAACAGGAAACCTACAAGGGTTTTAAAAACAAACCCAATGTAGGAACACACTGTGTAGCACAAAGGATAAGAGGTATGAGCAGGATTGTCCTCCCAGGGACATCATAGAATCGTAGAATCATTAAGGTTGGAAAAGACTTCTAAGTTCATCTAGTTCAGCCATCCACCTACCACCACTATTTCCCACAAAGTGATTTCCCTGAATAATAAATCTGCCCTTTCCGTGAACACCTTTCCTTTAAGGGGCAGATGGCCTTTCTGAAAAATCTCAGTTGTTCTGACTGAACTATTTTTGTTCATCTCCAGCTGTATTTCTGAATTGTTACCTTTCTGTCACCACCCTTCTTGGATGAATCAAGTCTAGACTGAGGGTGGGAAAATAGGATCATAGTGGTGGTTAGTGAAGGAAAGTGTAAGTGTTAAGCTACAGGTAGTTTGTACACAAAACAGTGGATAGAGGAGTAAAGACAGTGAGTTGCTGCTGAACCCTGAACATTTTGACAGTGTAAGTCAGACAGCTTTGGTATCAAAATATCCTCCGTAAAGATTATCTCATCCAAACCTTCTGCCATTGGGCAGGGGCATCTTTCACTGGATCCAAATGCTTGAAACTCAGTCTAACCTTCTACTTCAATGTAAACTAGACCATACATGGTATACGCTAAAGTAGGAATAAGCAGTTTTTCTACTTTCCCTCTTTTCCATTTACTACTTCTGTTTTCTTCAGATATTGCCTATCAATACTGACAGCACATGTAAAGAAAAATCCTCCAGAATTGGAAACTGCTCTCCAGAAGGTTCATGATCTTCGAGGTATTGTGTCAAAAGCCCAAGTACAGAAAACACGTGGAGTTTGCAGGAGCTTTCATTGTTAGCGTAATTTACCCTGAAAAGTATTTTAACATGTCTTTTTGAGAAGGCTGTCAGAAAACAAATGTTTCTAAAACTGCTGCTAGTGAAACAGAATTTTGTCAGCTAAAAATGTTTATTTGCCCTTGGCTAATCCTTTCATCTAGGAATGCCAGCAAATAGCTCAGAGCTGGAGCTGTTCTCCAGTTCACAGCTCCATTTCTCCCAGCATGAAGTTGGTGTTTCCTGTTCTAGGTCCTGCTGCCTCAAACCGGCACACTTTACTTTTCAGTCTTCGCTGTTAATTCTGACTTGTCACTATTGCGCATTTCAAAAATTACCATGTTTGGGTGAGACCTTGAAATTGTCTGGGGAAACCTCTGCAAACAGCCAAGTATCCCTCTCCTGCAGGACAGAATGAGCCTTTATGTCCTGTTAGGTACATGCTATACATTGCATCCCTCCCTCAGACCAGGATAATAATGTAATCTTACACTTCTTTCTCTTATTACAGAGAACATTTCTCCACGTGCTGCAGCTGTGAGTGCAGAGGAAGCACTAAAGTACCTGCTTTTCCTTGTGGATGTCAATGAATTGTATGATTATTCCCTGGGCACATATGACTTCGATTTAGTCGTCATGGTGGCTGAAAAGTCTCAAAAGGTCTTGGTTTATAGTTCCAGTGAATCATTTTTTTTACATTCCCAAAGGACCCTCATAGCCTGAGAGTTGGTCCACATGTTTTGTTAGTTGTAGCTCTCTGCTGGCAGGATCTCAGTCATTCAGAAGTCCTGTGTGTGTTTGGGATGATGCTAGGAACGTGGCATACCCTTGCCTCTGCTATCACTTTGAGCACATTTTAGGGAATTTGCTCAGACTCAAGGTGAAATAGGGCTCTGTCAGAGCAGCACAGCTCAGCTGGGGAAAGCTGAGATCTGAAGTGTTGTGGCTGCATGCATTATGTTCCCAGTTCTGTGCCCATTCAGTTTTTACTTAGTTGGCAGTGGCTACGATAATCAAATCTATCTTGCAGTGTGCATAGACTGAAGTCTTTTTCAAAAGGTCTTCACAGAGTTTTCTGAGGTTCTTACAGAGCCTGTTACCTGGCAGCTAAAACACACTGCTCGTGTTAACAGAAACGTAATTTCTGTGACTTCTGGAATGGAAGATACCACTCTATTTTACAACTATAAATTTAATACATGATAATAGGTAATAGTAAACGATATTTGATGTGATGCATACCATATAGACGGACTTGAATTTTAAATGGCAACAGTCTTTGGATACTTGCCAAAGACCACCTGAGCTTGGAAGTTTATTAATTCCTGACAAGAATACATACATATACAGAATTAATTCTTCAACATAGTTTACCTTTGAAGAAAAAGCCCTTTCTAGTGTATTATCACATAATTTCAATTATGGGAATGAGGATTGGGGTGAGTGAGGATCTTAGCACGCTTAACTAAATCAGTTTTTATTCTTTACAGGACCCAAAAGAATACTTACCCTTCTTAAATACTCTCCGGAAAATGGAAACCAATTATCAGCGATACACAATAGACAAACACTTGAAGAGGTACACCAAAGCTCTTGGACATCTCAGCAAATGTGGTAGGTGTTCTGCACATGCAGCGTATTTAAGGAGAAATTCTGCCGTGTAGCATTTTGATTTTGGAGAACCTGTTGGGGGAAGAAAGAGAAGGATTGCAGCAGGTCATCCCCTCTCCTGGTAATTCATGGTTAACTCAGTTATACTCTGTGGTTTCTGTAGTGTAACTTAAGGCAGAGAGAAAAGTGTTTATTGCCCTTTAACTACGAAGCACGAGTCTTATTTTCTTCTGGCTGTAGGTGACGTGTCCGCAGTTGATACTGCTGGCAAGAGTGAAGCAGACATTAAAGAAGTGAATTCCTTGGGTTTTCAGTGGTAGAAGAAGTGTCTGTGTGCTCTCCTACCCAAGCACCTCTAGTTGCTTGTTATTGCAGTAAACCCAAACTGCCTGGGAGCTATGAGAGGCATTGCTTTCTGTTTTGTTGCTATGAGAATTAAAATATTTCTACAGGTCCTGAACACTTCTCTGAATTTCTGAACTTAGTGAAGGATCAGAATCTATATTGTGAAGCCTTGAAGCTGTATCCCTCCAACACCCAGGAGTACAAGGTGTGTGTGCATGTGACCCTGTAGTGTGCAAGTTTTAATTCTCTCAGTTGTGTTTACATGTATCTCCAGCACCTCGAGTGAGAGCAGAAATGAGACAACAGCTGCTTGCCTTCAAGTTCTGCAGGGTGTTTGCTGTTTCAGTGTTATCTGAGACCTTTCTTCAGCATAATATAGGAATTACCCTCAGCACTGAGCCTGCAAGATCTGGGCATCAGGAGGATGACTGTTATTTCTTTGATCCCATGACAAGGAGAGCACCTGGGAGTCTGATGTTTGCTACACTGTCTTATGGTGTGCTGGTCTTGGTGTTTCTGATACAAGCTTTTTTTGTGGTACTTCAGGTTGTACAGAGTCACTTTGTTGTGTGTAGACATTTCTGGAGTGTTCAGGAGCTTGCAGTTCTTCTAGATAGACTGTAGGGTCCGTTGTTGATTTCAGTGCAGTTGAAGAACTGTAGCTCACTCAGAGCTAAGGTATAATATATATGAATGCATTTAATTTCATTCAGATTATGTAACCACAGAACAAGCAAGCCTTTATAAAAGAAGTTGATGAAGAGAGGGGAGATGCAGAAACTGCCTATTTGCATCAAGACGAGTGTGGAAAAGATTCTCCTGTTGAGGATGGCTCCAGTGGCCTTGGACTAATGGGGGTTTTCTTTATTCCTTCTGTATTCTTCCAGTCAAATCCATAACCCCTTCTTGGTAGAGATTGTGAGGTTGGAGAAGACCAGAGAAGCTCCATCTGTTGATTCCCAGCAGCCTGTGCCTACAGAGTTTCAGGGTCTCCCTTGTTTTCCACTCCTGGAGTGACATAGTTCAGACAGACCTTCTCACAAACGTTACTCATCTGAGTAGGAAAGAAGGGTCTGATTTTCTGCAGTCTGCAGTTTAACCAGCTTGGACAGTTAGATACCTCCTTGGGTCTCTTGCTTTAATTCTGTGTGAAATTTCTGCATATGCTGATACAAAGTTTGAAATGTAGGAACATTGTGCCTGGAGGTTCCTCAGGAAAGGGTGGAAAAGCACTTTCGTGAGATGGCCTCATAATTCTTAGTGGTGGAGGACTGCTGCTGACTCTACAGCTAATTTCTTACTTCGCATTTGTCCCTGTCTTTCAGGATATCAGCAGTGCATATGGAGAATATTTGATGGAGAAGCAGCTGTATGAACAGGCTGCATTGATACTTGCTCGGGCTGGCATCTTTGCAAAAGCACTGGATGCCTTTCTGAACAGTGGCAGCTGGCAGCAGGCCCTGTGCATGGCCTCTCGGCTAGGTTACACAAAGGATAAGCTTTCCAACCTGGCACGGTCCATGGCAGGTAGGCCTTGAGAAG
Organism: Callipepla californica brunnescens; assembly: GCA_023055505.1. Lineage (NCBI taxonomy): Eukaryota > Metazoa > Chordata > Aves > Galliformes > Odontophoridae > Callipepla > Callipepla californica. Next base: position 15,005,560 of record JALIRH010000009.1, on the reverse strand, counting down.
ATGAAAGCATGCAGACCAAGACTGACTGCTCTTATTTCTGTTCCATTATGATTTTTGCTAAAAAATCAGTGAAAACCTCAGTCTTCAGCAGTGTTTTTCTTAAATTCTTCATGATTCCCAAAGGTTTGCATGATTGCACGTTGCCTTTGTTTCTCACTGGAACCAAAAAATGCTGAAGCTGAGTTGCTGGGCACCTAGGAGTTGCTAAGCTCGGTGTGGCTTTGGTTGCCCCAGACTGACTGGTTCTTGCACTCTCCTTGCAACCAGTTTCTGAAACAAAACCTTTTCCTTGGTTAACCTCAGTAAATGGAGATTTCCTTAAAGTGTCTGATATGACTGAGGCCTCTAGATATCATTGACACAAATACTGTGTGATCACATTGCTTAAAGGCAGGTTGTCTTAGTGTTTATGCCCACTAGGAAACATCACACTGTGTGATTGGATGTGTTGTGGGCCTGGCATAAATTTCAGCAAGATCGGTGGAGCATCATCCCGATTTTAGCTTACTCAGAGGCAGAGCTTATGAAACATCCCTTAAACAGTGGAAATATGGGTCCTGGAAGTGGTCTTCCAGGTAATTAATTTTTTTGGCTCTGTGTATCACTCTCTCCCTTACACCGTAGCACGTAATTCAGTAACAAAGCTGGTGATGGCTTTCAGGGGACTGGAAATCCTGAACGTCATGGATTTGCTGCTTCCTGTCTGTGCCTCAGATTGTGGGAGTCAGTCTTCTCCCAGCGCATAGCTAGTCTTATGTGATACACTGAAGCTTTCAAGAGAGAGTTCCTGTTTACATCCTGCCTCCCTCCTCTTAGGAGCTTTCTAACTCACATTGTAGGGGAGAAGTTGTACAAGTGGCAGTGAGGAACAAGCAACAGCAGATGATGTGGCATCACACAGGCCTTATTTTATCAGGAAGATTAAGTGACCGTGTAAGCAAGTGAAAATTGCTACAGTGAGCGTAATATTCCTCTGCCTCGTTGTTTTGTGGTAGAAAATTCAGCTCCACCTGATCTGAACTTCACCTTTTCTTGTAGGAAAACTGGTTGAACAGAGGAAGCATGCAGAGGCAGCCATGCTTCTGGAGCAGTACACTGAGGTAATGTAATTACCCTCTTGTCTACCTCACTTCCTCTGTTCTCTGTGTGCTGATAGAACAGTCCATGCCACTGGGAGCAGAGCAGGTTCAGGTGATACAGTGAGCAGACGGTTGAATGCTGTGTTGCCAGGTTTTCTACTCATGAAGTTGCCTCTGCTTTGGCATGAAAAGCTTATGGTTCAGAGATCTGAAGCATGAGCGCTGGAACAGAGATGACTTAGATGCAGAGGGATTTCCTGTTTTAATCTTGGCCTGACGTTATAGTTTTAGTGCTTCAGAGTTCCTGTCACAGCAGTGCTGTCCTGCCCAGTACTGCTGAGTAGAGGTGCATGCTGATAGGTGCTACCTGAACGTGTGTTACTAGCATCAGTAGCAGCACATGGTTGTTCTTTCTTTATAGGACTATGAAGAAGCTGTTGTCCTACTCTTAGAAGGGGCTTTCTGGGAAGAGGCTTTACGACTGGTAAGGCATTTCATATCTCAAGAACCAGAAATATTGTTTGGATTGTAAGAAGTGGATTGTAAGAAGTGGAAATACTTTTTTTAGAGTGCAAGAACAGGGATGGAATGTGGGGTAAATCTTTAAATAATACCTTTTTTTCCTTTTCCTGATCCAGATTCACAAGTATGATAGACTGGATATTTTGGAGACCAACTTCAAACCTGCCATAGTAGAAGGTGAATATTTGCAATAATCTGAGACGTACTTGTGTTTTGGTGGTGAAAGAAGGACTTTACTGGGTCTGTGGAATGCCAGAGCACACTAATACTGGGAGCTCTGTGGAGGAATGCTTTGATTCCACCTGACTGATCCTGGCCAGATAGCTGAAACAATGATTTTATATTTTCTCTTCAGTCCCAAAAGGATTATTAATTTATTTCTTATGCTATGTGCAGTGAGTTCTAGGAATTGAGCAGTATTTTTCCTTAGCTTGAGCCTAATTAGTGTGAAGATGTGGCCAGAAACAGTCTTGTTCCAAAGATGCTTGTCTGGCAAGTATGTTCATTCCATACACAGACGCATCTAAGTTTGATGACCTCCAGTGCTACAACCTTCAAATTTTTTCCACTCTGTTATGCTGATTCCCAAGGTTCTTGAAGGATTGTGCTCCTTCAAGCTCCTTGTGTAAAAATGCTCTTCTGATTCCCGTGTTCAAATCTGTTCTTATTTTGGACCTGTTTTTTTTATTTTTATTGAGCAGCTCAGAAGAGTCAGCTGATGTTCCTAGATTCTCAGAAAACAGCATTTCTTCATCACAAGAGTCGCTTGCAAGTGGTCCGAGAACTGAAGGAGAAGGCCTGTGAGAGCCTGCAGGGTTGGTATTGAAATGCACATGGCTTTCTCCTGCATAAGTATATGTCATCGTCTATCCTTTGGTTGTTTTTCCTGGTTCCTATATACCCTTGTGCAGTTGTGCTCTTCAGAACGTGACAGCGTTGTCTCTGTAGTGCCAGCTTACCTGTGTCAGGTAGTGCTCAGCACATCCTGTGTGCTGACAGTCTGCTGTGCATATTCACCTGCCAGCTCACACAGGCTTGGGGAAATTTTCTAAAAGCAGAATGTTCTGTTCTGGTTTAGATTTGTTTCTGTGAGATTGTCGTTCCTCTGACAGTGCTGTTCAGTAATCACAATCCCTGCCAGGGCAGAGGAGCAGTGTTCTCACAATTTCTGTTTCTTCTTGTGGGCTGAGTTGGCTCTGTCTGTGAGGCTCCAGTGTGCCAGCAGGTAGAATGAATCTGCAGGGCTGCTTTTCCAGAAAGAACATAGATTACACGGAGAGAGAGCTTGAAATAACGGTGACCTTTTCCCATACTGTGACAGTTGTTAATATGTTTTGCAGATTATGAAGTGCCAAATTGCCCAGAATTTGACCTTTTGTCTGAAACCAGCAGTGTTGTGACACCCAGCGACATGAGCAGCAGATATTCACACAGCAATTCAAGAATATCAGCGTAGGTATCTGCCTTCAAATTAGATGGTGGCTGGCATGGCATCAGCCTTTGTTTGAGAGGGTGGCTTACTCATGTTTGGCGTGCTCCTCCTAGCAGCCATATGTGTCTTGAAGCTGCTTTAATTACAGGCAGTTCTTGGTTATGTTAACTATTTACTGGGAGGGATAGAGCAGAAAATGCCAGAAGCTAGTAGTACAGTAGGAACAGAACGACCAGCAGAGGAGCTGTGAGCACATTCTGCAGGGGCTGTCTCTGTAGGCAGCAGGCATGTTGCCAGAATAGCTGACTGTAGGAGGCTTGGCACAGGAAATGGGCAGTTTCTCAAACATTAACAGCTTGTGCAAAGGGCTTATTATCTTTGTCTTTAAGTTTTGCATTTTTATTAGCTAACAGAATTATAGAATGGTTTGAGTTGGAAGGAACCTTAAAGCCCACCCGGTTCCACCCCCTTGCCATGCACAGAGTTGCTTCCCACCAGCTCAGGCTGCCCAGGCTGTCTGGCCTTGAGCACCTCCAGTGATGGGGCACCCGCAGCTTCTCTGGACAGCCTGTGCCACTACTTCATCACTCTAATTGGGGGTTGTTATTAAATTCAGTAACTATCCTCTTTCCATGGTGGGCTTCTTTGTTGCTTTTGAGTGTTTTTAATACCAGCTGCAGTATCAGGTAGGTGCGTTAAAGGCTGATGAAGTTTGTGGTTCCACTTCTGAATTACCTATCTGAAAAGTGGCAAAGATGTGGTTGTGGAAAAAGTGAGGCTTTTTGTGGCACTGTCTGTGGCTCAGATTAAATGGAGAAGAAAATGCAACCTTAATAGTCAACATATTTGTATCACAGTGAGATGATCGCATTGGGACATTAAGTTACTGACTCGTGATTAGATCCATTACTGTGATAATGGATCAGGAGCTGAACACAAATTGAGGAGATAGCAACCTCTTCTTAAGAAGAGTGTAAGGAACTGAGTAAGAAGTTGCATAAGCATTGTTGACTTCCCTTCACACGCTTACCTGTTACAGCTAATCCTGCTGTGCACAGTGAAATTAAACGTCCTCCTTTTCCAGGCGATCCTCAAAGAACCGTCGCAAGGCTGAGCGCAAAAGATACAGCTTGAAAGAGGGCAGTCCTTTTGAAGATATGGCCCTTCTGGAAGTCCTGGGAGAAAATGTCCGTGCTGTTGATTCTGTGAGGGGTATGATATGGTGATTTTAATCTGCTCTCTGACTTCAGAGCACAGCTGGCTGGGGCCATGTGCTCCCTCTTGTTCTTAATGGGTATGCTGGGGAGAAGAGCTTCGTGGTACATGAGCTGTCTGCGGTGGACTTTGATTTGGTTTATCTGCCCCTGCTGGGAGGAGCACCTGAAAGCGTGAGCTCTCCTCATTTGGAAGTTTGGGAGCAGAGAAATTAGGACTTCTCAGTGTCAAGATAGGACTGGCTCACATTTGTGCTCAGGCACTGTAGTGTCTGGGTAGAAGCAGAGAACGGATTCTAATTGGCAGCTCTTTCCTATGCCTTTATACCAGAAGAGCACTGCTATTTATTTAGCACACCTCTTGGAAGTGCCATCGCTTATGTTTCTGTTCCTTCTGCAGGAGACGTACACGTCCTTCTGAAGCAGCTTGTGCTGTTTGGTTTTGATGAGCAGGCTGAGGGACTGCAGCAAGTCCTGGAAGAAGTTCTGCAGCTGATGGAGACCTCAATCCCAGAAATCTGGACTCCAGCCTTGCAGCAGAGTTCTCTCAACCCGGTCTGTGCTTGTCCTCATTACCTGTAATGTCTGCTGTACAGTGTCAAGCAATTGGCAGCGTTCTGTGTTATCCAGTACAGAATATTTCCCTGGCTTTCTAAATCAGCCCTTCTCTACAGAGTTTAAGCAAATACTCTGTGCTGTGTATTGTAGGGACAATGCGCCTTCCAAATCAATAGGCAGTAAAAAAATGTATGACAGATAGAGCTTCCTATGGAACAGAGGAATACTCTCTTATTTTCTAGCCCAAGCGGTTGAATTTTAGCATAGCTTTTGTGTAATGGAATGATGCTTGTCCCCCCTTATTGTCATGAGATGAACAGCTAATAGATTGGTCAGTGCAGTCTGAACCAGAGTATCATGAGGAGTGTATTGCAAGTAAATGGGTTATGTTGTGCTTCTGGGCTTCAGCTTTACACATAATTAGAAAATCGTGAGGCCAGTGCTAGTTCCATTGCAAAGTGGAATATCCCACATAGTTTTTAAGCATTTGAGGTGAACACAAAATATTCCCCAGTATCTCCTCTCTAATTGTAGTTTAATCTCACCATTTAAAGGCAGATTAAATCTGCTGAACGTGATCGGATGCTGAGGCTCCCCAGTGAACTTTAAATGTTGCTGGTACTGTAATGAAAGCAGTTCTGCCAATTCGTGACACATAAGCATAGTAAGGAAATGCTGAGATGGAGATTCTGTATCTTGAGAGGCTATCTGAAAGCAGCTCTGTTTTTCTGCTGCTTTGTTTTTTCTGAGATGTTACTGAGCTTTGATCCTGTATTTCTGATTGTTTTAAACTGTGAGATGTCCTGCAGCTAGTGGCTTCCACTCTTGTCAGCGGTTTTCTGTGTAGGCATCTTACTCTGTGCCTTGCTTTGTGCAGGTTTGAACATGGGTATTGCTTCTTCATAGGTCCTGGGACCCAATTCAACTGCAAACAGCATTATGGCAGCCTATCAGCAGAAGAGAATGGTGGCTCCTGCTGTACAAGGTCAGTTCAGGCTCACGGTTAGGTGTGGGTGTGAAGCATCACTGTGGCCAGAGAGCTTTGGAGCCCTCCAGGCATTGCAGTGTTCTTCATCTGTAGGAGTTTATTGCTTTATGTTATGGTGTCATCTTCCTTTTGGCAAGTGAGCAGCCTTAATAAGGTTTTGCTTGCTGTGAAGTACCTCATTAAAGCTACTGCCTGAGTTGTGCTGCTCCTGGTTTCCTGTGTTTATCCTCTGTATATTGTGAGAGAACTGAAGTCTCTTTTCACAGAGGTGTGTCAGATAATTCTGCTAGTACTTTCTGAATTTATCTTCTTGTCTAATGTTGGCACCTAGGCCAGGTTCTGGAGCAGGCGAGTCCATGGGACTATGTCACCTTGAAGCCCTCACAGCTGATACAGTTTCAAAGGCTGAGAGAGCTGCCCTCTCTCCTAGTACTGGAACTGACAGAAAAAAATCTTCTAACAAACAAACCTCATTAGATGTGATCCACCCACTGCTGCTTGGCCGGGCTGGCTCCAGGGGAAACTCTGTTCCTGTTAGACACAGCTCGCAGGTCTGGCTGGCTGTTGTGTGTGGCAACACCCAGGGGTGTCCCAGCTGCTGATGAATGAACCAAGTCCTGCTTTCTGCCACAAGTTGTTGCTTTTCATTCCAAATGATATCACTTAGCAGAGATGGGACTTGATTTGTCAGAGGGATCCATTTCTGCATGCAGTTCTGCTGGGCAGTCAGTGTGGACTGGCGCTCAGTCACTGAAAGGTGATGCTGTCTGAGACTTCTCGGTGTTTGTTGGTGGAAAAGAAAGCGAGCTGATCAGATGACAGGTCCTGAGGAAGCCACACTGCCGCTACCTTCTGTTCTGACGTGTGTCATCTTTGCCTTTCAGATCCAGAATTACTCATTGCACCAAAGCTCAACAAAAATCTACAGTGGAAACTGCATCTTTTCCAGTAATAAAAAGTCAAGGAATCCTAATGGACTCTGAGCTGTTTCATTACAATGTTATGAAATCATCGTTGTCCTAGCATTCTGTTGCGTTGCTCACGTGGCTGTGCAAGTGAATGATCCTTCCAGCTGATGCAGCTGTTACTTTGACCCATAGTTTGTGAGGTTGGGGAATAAAGCTGTGTGGCTCTGAGCACTGCTGGCTAAGTCTAACTTCTGCCACTACTGTTCCATCACTTCCTCCTGTGGATGATGAAGGCAGGTCATATTTTGTGCTGTTCATCCTGATTTAGTTACATCACCAGTAAGTCTTTGCTAATAGCAAATAGCTGTTGCTAAACAAATAAGTTTTCTGTGCTGAAACTGGTTGCTGGTAACGCCAGATCTTCATTAGAATCCTTTTGCTGCATCAGAGTGTACGCTGTAGCAGTAGCAGCCATCACTGTTCCAGGGATCTTGCAGCAGGGAGATCCAGGTACACGAGGACATGCGTAACAGTGGGGGTGGTTGTCAGCACTGCACGTAGCTGGGTAACACTGTCCTAAATATCTGAATTTGTTGCTGCTCGATGGCACTGGCAGATCAGCAGCTGTGCCGTGCTTATTCTGCGTGTTACTGCAGAACTGGTGTAAATCTATGCCTGAGAATTTGTTTTCACTGAATAGTTCTGCAGTCTGACAGTCTGAGAGGTAACAGCAGCAGTCCTGAGAGCAGAGGAAGGAGATAAGCTCAGCAGGCAAGACTGGATACTGCTTCAGGAGGAAGCTCCCCTGCCCTTCCTTCCCCTTGGCCTGGCAGCTGTTCTGTCTGATGAAAGCCTCTTGGTTAGGTGCTCCTGAAACAGTGCCAGCACCAGCAAGGTACTCACTGTCTCCGAGCAGTGGGCTGTATTCCTGCTGCATGACATTAGCACACCTAGTGCTGCAGGTGGTTGTTTTTTGTGCAAGAGTCCCGCTGTGCTGGGGTGGCCTTGAAAGCTCGCACTGTACACCAGCCTGGGTTTGCTGGGGACCAGTAGTGGAGCAGTCCTTCATCAGTGCTGTGTGAAGCACTAGAGTGATCTTATTCTTAGCTGTCTAGAGGTCCGTGGCTTAAGCCTGTTTTCAAGTGTTGTGATGAGGCTGGAGAGAAGTTCTCCAAGCATGAAGTCTAAAGATAGCAAATCACATGAAAGGCTGCAGCGGATAGCAGGTTTTATGATGGATTTGGGTTTCGAACTTGGTAGACAAACCTAGTCCAAAATAATACATGGAAACAATCTCAGTGTAGCCTTCCAGTACTTGAGTGAGGACAGACAAAGGGGGAACAGCTGGAGCCAGTGCCTGCTGCCAGCAAGCCTGCAGAGGGGAAGTCCTGCATCCTGCCTCTTCCGTGGCTGAACTTCATCAGCCACCAGGAGTTTCCCTCCCCTGCACTTCTCCATTGATGCTTCTTTTGCTTTCTTTGCAGTGCATCTCAATTTGAAATACACTACCATCTTTACAGATGCATTGAATTTTCTCCCCAGAGGCTCTTACAAACAGATGCAGTTGAAATAATTACAGGGAAAATACAGTTAATTTGAGAAATACCCTCACCCTTGCTGTCCCCCATGTCACTACAGGAAGGTCTCTGTTTCCTTCCAGCAGCAAAGGGGTCACACGTGGGTCCACCAGTGTATGCAGTAACAGTGCTGAATGCAGACACAACAGCAAGGAACACCCTCTCCCGGAGAAATACATTATCAAGACTTGCAAAAAAAGCATTCTCCTTGTATAAAGAAGAGCTCTGTATGCTTTTGCTGAAAGGCATTTCACCCAGAGGGGCATCATTAACAAATCAAAGCTGGGCTGAGAATGATCTTCAATCCCACTGATGGTTCTGGTCCAGGAACAGATTTCTATTTCTGATGATCTGCTGCTGGTCTGGGAATTCACACCAAGGATAAAGATTCACCAAAACCCACGGCAGCACTGGACCACGCTACCACGTCTGTACCGTGCTCAAGCAATCGAAAACCTTGACAGATCGCTACTCTATGGGGAGGTGGGGAGGGAGGGGGAAGCAAGGCTGATCACAGTGTACTGTGTGTTTGAGATGCTGTGGACAATACTTCTGTTCCCACATTTTCTAAGCACATCCTGACTGCAGTTTTGTTGTCAGTGGCACTAACCTCTCTCCATCCTTTCTCCAGAATCCTCAGCGGTAAGCAGGATGCACCGCAAGGAAGCACTCTGAATTACACTGCCTCTTCCTCTCTCTGCTGAAATCTCCATCTGAGTGCACAACCTCTGAATTAAAATGAATTAAAATTCATCCAAAGAAAGCACTTCCAGACTTCCATTCTCACACAGAACACTGAGGCAGTGTCACAACAAAGCTGCAAAAAACTTGGATTTCAGAAGTAATTTTATTTCACTATTTTTGTCTAAGCCCTGACAATGTAAATTTGCTACTGTTAATACATTTTCCCATATTATGTTTCTCATTCCAGTAAACAAAAAACTGTGTGTGTCCCCTCACACCTTGAGGTCTTTGTGCTAACCTGAAATCTGAGCACGTGGGTTGCCAGATGATTTTTTTGCAGTCATTTTGTCCAGTGTTTCTTGAGATGTTCCTTGAGCTGTGGGATAGTGGATAGCTGTTGTTTGCAGAGATGGCATCTGAGGGGCGATTTGAGGAGTTCAGAGGCATTATCTTTAACCGTTACTTTTCCCTTGCTTCTTACCATCTCTATCACATCTGAAATGAAATCAGACAAGACGTACTGGGACCATGACACACTGAAATGTGTGGCACTACCGAATCTGCACACTGCTCAGCACACATTGCGTGTCGTTACTGCATTTCTATTTCAACCATCCTCACAGCTTGGCTGACTTCTACTCAGTGCTGTTCCTCAGTACCTGAAATCACGTAAAACCTTTCACTTATTGTAACAAATGTAAGGCTTACACTTTTTCTAGGGAAAAAAAGCTCCAAAGTCAAAATCCAAGAACATGATTATTTTATGAAATACCTTTTCTAATAATTACCTTCAGAGTTTAAGAAGTATTCTGTGGTAAAAGAGTTCCAGTGCTTTTTGGTTTTCAGAGCGGGGGAATCAAAATCTTGGCTGATTACGTGCAAATGCAGCTGACTAAAACAGATCATGCAGATAAGACAGAAAAAAAAAGGTGTTAATGAGTGAAGTTGTGAAGTTCTTTTGCAGTAGTATCAGTTGCAGACATGACTGGAAAGGGTCAGGCTGCCAGTCTTATGAATCAGTCTTAAGGGTCAGCCCTGTGACCCACAATCCTGACACAGAAAAAACACAGTCTGTGTTTTCAAGGTACTTCAGCATGTTAAGTGTTTCGCTTCAATAGCAAATTCTGTTTGCTCCTAATTACAGTCTGCATACCTGCTAGTTTCCAGAAAAGCAAAGACAGTGGTTTTAATAAACAGAAGGATTAAACTTTGTAGGGCATCTGAACAGGACACTTCATCAGCAACTCTAAGCATGCTCTATGACAACTAATGAACACTGACAGTCAAATCCTCTGCAGTCATTTGGGCACTGTAATGTCTAGAAGTTTTTACACAGAACATTAAAATCCTTGGTGTCAGGCTGAACTGTGCAGGCTTAAGAGTTCCTCTGATCCCAGGAGCTGGCACTCCCACCTCACCCACTCTGCAGGCACGCTGCAGCCCCAGCTAGCACAACTCTCTGCAGAGCCCTACAGGCACTTCCCAGCTGATCCAAAAAGCCCACTGCTATCACAGAACAGCTTGGGGCGACAGGAAGGCCACACTAGCCACAAACCCCTCTGCTGTGGGCAGGGCAAAACCGCCGTGCTCCAGGTGAGGCTCGAACTCACAACCTCGGCATTGCTCGGCTTCAGTACTGCTGTATAAGTACCGCGCGCTAACCGATTGCGCCACTGGAGCCAGCACACGCGCGGATAGCGGCGGCTCAGCCGCACCCACGGGACCTACAACCAAAGCCGGCAGCGTGCACCAGGGGGCGAGGCTGTGCCGCCACGCAGGCCCTGCGCCCACACCCACGAAAGCACCAATGGGTCCTCTAGGGCTCACCTCATACTGGGAATGGCATGGTAACCCAGACGGAACTTCAGGCTTTCTTTCTCGGGGCACTGCTGAATCATTTTCTGCCCAACTGTGTGCATATGTTCCAGGAGTCCGAGATGCTCTCTGGTGACTGATTTGAGGCTTGAAATGGAGTCCCATGGTAAAACAAGCCAGTGGTAACGAGCTTTGGGATATTTATCCTTGATGACTACAGTCTTCTCATCCTTATAAACCTAGCAAAACAAGAAATTTGATTATTTACTGAAGTTAAACGTCCTGTCCCTATAACCACTGTACCTTTGAGGTGCCAGTCACCTGCACATCCCAGCACAGCTGCAGGAGTCCTCCAACACGTGCACGTGTTGCTAGTGGAACTGTGACTGCCAGGAAAAAAAGCCAGGAAAAATCACTACACAGGAGAAATGCTGAGCAGTGGGGTGTTTCCCTTCATGACTTTGGCTAGTGCTCCCCTGCCACGCCAAGCACCCAGCAGCTTCAGGGAGGTGCTCTGGTGCTACATCCAAGCTTGGGGGGCACTGCAACAACAGTGATGGGACTGCACCAGTGCAGAGCGTGTACAAGCAGGCTCCCTATGCTCTGTGATGAAACACAAGCCTCAGAGGTGCAGCAAAGGCTTCTGCCTCTCAAGCCTTCCTTCCTCTTGATTTTTTTATTTTTTTGTCCGGGAGGTCAACTATGCTCAGCTAATCAAGAGAAACAGTAACAAAGCAAAGTGGAGAGCAGGGAGAGCAAAGCCTGCCCCTGGCAACAAAAATCTGACAGCTTCTGGAGCAGGAACTGCGTGCCCTCTTTGCTCTGTTAGCAGCAAGTCTGGTGGCGAGAGAGGGATGATGCCTTTGTCATCTTTGCTATTTTTTTTCTATGTTTATATGCAGAGCTGATCAGTCTTGCTCTACAGGAAAGAAGATTAACATTTTATCAGCACACAAATCATTACACTGTCTTTCAGCAGCAAGTCTAGTCCATGTCATATTTTCATGCACTTTGGTCTCTGCATACGCAGACTTTGGAAAATGGATCAGGACAACTGTGAGCAGCTGATTCCAGAAAAAGGTATCTGTCATTTCTTTAAGGTATGTTTAAGGTGGGAGGTCTGCTGTCTATATATTTAATTCTAAATCAAAACTCACAAAGGTCACAGCTACTGCATTCTAACACTCCAATAACATCTTTAAGAACAACTTATCTTTTGAGCCAAGAAAACACTGCCCTCGTAAGCGCCATGGAACCTCTACTTAAAGAGTAAAGATTGAGCTTTGGGTTTAAAAAGTAAGCAAGATAGCTTTAGCATTCCTGATGAACTCATCTGAAACTGCTGACTGACACCTGCATTATTAACAAAAAATAAATAAAAGGGACATTCTGATGGGTAATGAAATTATCTTCAGTCTAAGGGTGATTATCTTCTGGAGGGGCCTGTTGTGGCTGAGGAGTTTTTTTGCCTTTGGAGACCATCTCAACTCAAACAGACAAAGGCTCAGGTGATCAGGCTGGCCCCAAAGCTCAAGGGAAAGCATGATGTAGTCACAGGGAAGCAGAGGAAAAGAGAAGCATCTGTAGCATCTATAGAAGGTTAACAGAAGGCACCTAGGAAACTCTTGTGGTCACAAGGAAACAGGGTAGAGAAGAAGCCAGAGGTCACATCCTCTCAGCTGCTGCCCAGGTGCTGTGCAGTTTTTACTGGAAATGAAGAAGCTGCACCATGCTTGGAAATACAACAGCGCTGACTGACAGAAAATAGGAATCTCAGTCTTGTTTTAATTGGTTTCCACTCCTAAGTGACCTCATCGCTCACCTGGTCTCCCTGCAACCTTTTTAAAACGCTGGACAAATTTGACAGTGCAGAGAGCTCCAAGACAAGGAAGTTCCAACACTGCAGAAAATCAGAATCCGGGAGTCCCTACTATCAGATGCAGCTCTTGTGCAGTACTCCCCCAGTTAATCACATTATTAATGTAAACTGCTGAAGGAAAGAAGACTGTTCGCTTTTATCTTAGACAAGAAGTACTGTGAAGTACAAGTGCACGGTTCTCACCTGCACTTTCGGATCCTGCATGGAGCTCTTTAGACCTTGACTCCAGTGTCCTAAATGTTCCTAAAACATAGAAGGAAGACAAAAAAAAACAACACAATTTTATAAGAGAATTAAGAATCTAATAATGTATTTTAAAACATTTTGTTACGTACTCTCATTGAAACTACAGTGGTAACACCTGAATGACAGCTGAATCATTTCCTTTCTGTGAACATCAACACAACCCTCCATCTATCTGACCCAAAAAGCTACTTTTGAACATTTTAACCAGGTGCTGTTAAGAGTCAAAACTGGAAATTTAACAAGAGAGAGCTCTAGATCTGCTTGGATTTATTAACTCACATGCATAAGTTACAGCACAGACCCTGATTACCAATGACGACTGACCATTTTACTACAAGACCTGCTGCCTCATGCATCACAAGGGCCAGAGGAGGTACGAAGATCACCATTTACTGTCTCATCACATGCTGCTCTGCACAGAACAAAGAAGCATTGTGGTGCCTGGCCTTACTCTTGGAATATTTATCTTACAATACCATGCAAGACAAAGTGTCTTGTAAAGCAAACAACAGTACTGGAGAATCAAGCCAGAATTAGCAGATTATCTCTTAATTTTGTTATATAACTCCCAGTAAAAGATGCTTAGGGTGCACAGTTTAGAAATACATAATATTTTATCTATTCAGATCACTTCACAGGCATTGCCACTGATGATACTCATCACATTCTTACAGAGCAAGACACTCAAATGTTATTCCAGTACTGACAGAGAAACAGTGAATAGCAATCTCTCTGATCATAGCACCCCAAATCTGACCCTAATATAATAAGTTGAGGTCATCACTGATGTAAGTGGTCAGCCCACCAGAATTTGAGACTGAAATTTGGTCCTGCACTCTTGCTGTTCCAGAGGCACTAAATGTCCTTATGCACTTTGCTCATGTCAGCAGCGCTAAAAATTTCCTTTCAAAAGATTCTGGCTGGCAACATGAGCATAGACATGGTTCTACCTTAATGAATGACCTGAACAGCAGGGGAAAAATAAATAAATAAATAAAAAGGAAAAAAGAAAAAGAAAAAAGGTCAACACCTTCCACTCTCTGTGTGTGAGCTTTTTAGATAACCACTGTTCTACTTGCAAGAGAGCAGATGGCACCTCAAGAGCCTGCATACCATGCAACTCCAGCTAAGCAGAGCTCAGTGGAGCTCTGCTCTTCTAGCTGAAACTGCAGCAGGAACCAGAGATTAAGACCTCATTTGCTGAAGCAAGCTCATTACTTTAGCACTCCCCAGCTGAGGTTAACATGACATCCGTGTCATGTTCTCAGGATCTGTGTGCCAAAGGCCTTTGCCTTTGCATGTGCCAACTCACGTTCTGAGTGTGAAGTGCTAGGACCCAGATTCACCTGAGAAGTTCCCCATAGGCAGCACCTACAGAAGTAAAAATGAAAGCCCAGCAATGGAGGAGACAGCTCCAGGATAAAAAGCAGAAGTGCTGATACTTGCCTTTTTGTTTAGTGTCCCTTCACGAGGAGATACACCGCTCTCGCTTGGCTTGAGGTCTGCAGAACTGCCTTGTGTATCCACCACCTCCATCTTCTTTGCCTTTCTGGGCACATTTTCTATATCCTCATTGGCACAGGAGTCCTCACGTGACCTCTTTTCAGTTTGTATTTTCTCTTCTGCTTCCATAACTGCTTCCCCTGACTCTTCACCAAATTGCACCACGAAGGGGTAAAGTTTATTCACAATATGCAGAACTTGGCCTGGCCTCATTTTCACCTCTTCATCCTTGCCAACATCCACTAAGTCAACACTAGTTGGGTTGACTCCTATCTTTGGTAGAGAGAAAGGTAATAAAAAAAGCTGATGTTGCAACTGAAATCACCAGCAGCTACTGGTCAGCTGCCCTGGAGCATCACCTTGCTGTAAAGCTAATGTGTTTGGTTTTCACTCCACCCCTGTCCCATCCTGGGAAGTTAAAGATTGGCAGCACCTGGCAACAACCAGTCTTGTGACTGCAGCCATTAGAGCATGAGCCACAGCTTTAACAACAATTATTTCTGAAAAACAAACGACCAACAAAAAAAACCAGCAGTTTTAACAAATTATTTTGATCCAAAAATCCCCAGGAACCTTCCTGAATTCAAATTATTTTCTATTTCTTCTCTTCTCTTTTTTACTACATTTTGTTTTCTATCCAGCACCTAGGGAACACTGTCCCATCAGTACATCTACCTTCAAATGCATAAATCAGGTCTTGTAGGCTCATTTCAACACATGGGTGTTGTAGGCTCATAGCAGCTGGCTCTCTAACCACAGCATACTGCTAACACTTGCAACAAAAGGAAAGATAAACTAGGAATAACTTTACTGGAGCTCCCAGAGGACACCAGTGCATGGGGAACATCACCCAGCCCGTCCTTGTTTTCCCAGGCCAGGTGTGATAGTACACATGCTCAAACACATCCAGTGAGAACATCTGCCTGTTCCACGGGGTGACACTAAACCTCTCTGTCCACCTCAGCTTGTGCCAAGTATATGTAGTATATAGGGGCTGATGCACATCTTCATGCTTTTAGTTTTGCATGTCACATTTGCAAAAAACAATACAAATTAAAAATTTCTGCTGACTTTTTAATAGCAAAAACTCAGGCCAGCATGGTCAAAACTCGTTTTCCCTTCTCATTTCATCATTTTATGGACCTATGCAACTTTAAAATGATTTTCCACCCAAAACAATGTTTTAAAGACTTGGAAGCTACTGAAATGTAGCAGGCAATGGAAAAGCAATGCTTTTTTCCTCTGCCTCAGTTTTACCCAATAACTCGAAGTAGCACGGGCAACCTACATGGGCCGACCAAACAGATTCTGTCTGATAATGCAGATGAAACTAGGAAAGGAATCCCTGCCTTCAGCTAAACGCTTCTGGTTCATGTTTATATATAAAATAAGTTTTAGAAAACCAGCTCTTGCTTCTAACTGATAAACTCCTTTGTGTCTGCTTAACTCTGTCGATACCTGCTTGTTTCACAAGATGGCACCATGCATCTCATTGCCTCATGTTCCATCTGATGGAGCACCTGCCTGACCCCAGCCACAATCTCCTCATCCTATAGTGCCACAGTTCCACTCAAACAGAGCACATTCCACGTCCCTGCCCAATGTCCTATTTAGCCACCCATACTGGGAAAGAACTCACGAGCTGGCAGTGCAAGCACACTAACACCCACTGCCAGAAAGTACTTACGGCTCTGAAATAGCAGTAACACTGCATTCAAATTGTAATAAAGACTGTTTTTGGTGAAATGGTGAGGTTTCTGCAGGATTTACCAGAGATCCATGGGGGCTCAGCACTCACTGAGTGTTGGCAGACATTTTGATGGAAGATCAGATGACAAAACAGAACATGCTGCTGCGTTACAGCTGGTGCTGTGGGGTCTTCCACGAGCCCCTGCACCAGAGGCCAGAACATTTTCCCTTCACGTTATCTTGGGGACACTGGTCATCATCAGTAAGAGACAGCAGGCCTACATCTATCCTGATAATAATATGTGAACGCCTTCCGTGCTGCCTCACATCCCATCCCTCCCTAGAAGTGAAAAGGTCTTTGGCTCTATCAGTCATCAAAGCAAACATCAGCCCAGTTCCTTCAATACAGAACCACTGTGACTTTAAATGAAGGGCCGCATTAACTTTAGAAATATAAGTTCAAAAGGAAGGTCAGGCAGTTAAGGAGAAGAACATGAACATCTCCAGAGCACAGAGCCTGGAAAAAGCATACGGTGAGGATTCAGAGCGCTGCTCACTGTTGCTGTAAGTTGGCAGTATGGCTGGAGGCTGTACGCTCCTGCACTGAGACACACAGTGGAAAACAGATCCCTTCTGAGGACCATGTGGTGAGCTGCTGATAGCTACCAAATAGCTCCAGGACCTCCACAACCTGGAATGAGAACTGACATTTGCAGTACTTGTGGACTTCAAGTGTAATATGCCAGTAAGTACTGGAAACACTGAAAAACTGCTGAAAAGCATACCTGCTTAACCGTGACATATCCCTTGTTATAGTCTGCCTTCAAGACAACTGAAAAGAAAGAAGGAATACTTATGAAACAATACGAAGAGAAAGGCTGAATCTCTGCCTTCCCCGTGGAGAATACTCGCGCGCTTTCAGCTCTGTGGAAAGGGGCTGTGAGCGCACAGAAAGTTCTGCCTCGTCCCGTCATCATTTACGCGACCAACGCTGACGTGGAATTAACCCACGCAGCCGAATCGCGTCCGCTCATTCCAAGCGACAAAATATAAGAAGAGAGCTGAAATCACGGAAACCCTCTTCGTGCTCTCACTGTGGCACGGGTCGCCTACAAGAGGGAAATACGGAGCGGGACCGCGCCCAGAAGGGAAGAAAGACGCAGGCGGGCAGACAAGCGCTGTGCAGAGCACAACGGGGCGGGGGGCGGGAGGCGCGGCCTTACCTTGCTGCCGCGAACACTTCCTGTCGGTGATGCGGGTGCGCGGCCCGCGGCCCAGCACCACGGCGGCCTGGTGCGGCAGCGGCACGCGCAGGCCGCGCTCCTCCGTCCCCAGCAGCCAGCACACGCGCATCGCCGCGCTGCAGGGACAAACGGACGGCGCGTTACCGGGACGCGCCGCTCCCCATCCCCGGGCCCGCGGGGCCTCCCCGCGTAGGGCGGGCTCCGTCCCCATGGCAACGCAGCCTTACCGAGCGCCAGTCGCCACAGCGCAACGCGCCAATGAGCGCCGCTGAGCTGCGTCACGTGACACAAGGGCACGCGCGCTCCCGTCCGCAGCGCCTCGGCTGTGGGCGCGGATCTGAGGGGTAAGCCGGGCGGTGGGCGGGGCCGAGCGGAGTTCGAGGCCGGCGGCGCTGATTGGCTCGTCGCTCTCCGCCTCCCGCTCCTATTGGATCTTCCCCCTCCCCCCGCTACCTCGACTTCCGGGGCGGGGCGGCGCCGTCTCAAAAGCTCCGGATGCGGGCCCGGCGGCGAACTTTCCAGAAGAGTCGGGAGGTGCGGGCGGCGGGAGCACGGCCGGCGTCGCGCGGGGCTGCCCGCCGCAACCATGGTGAAGGAGACCACCTACTACGACGTGCTGGGCGTGGAGCCCGAGGCCTCGGCCGAGGAGCTGAAGAAGGCGTACCGCAAGCTGGCACTGAAGTACCACCCCGACAAGAACCCCAATGAGGGCGAGAAGGTGGGCGGGCGGCGGGCGCTGGGTGCTGGGCGCTGGGCGGCGGGGCCCCGGGGTCTCTGAGTTGCGTGCGTTCCTTCCGCAGTTCAAGCAGATCTCCCAGGCGTACGAGGTGCTGTCCGACCCCAAGAAGAGGGAGCTGTACGACAAGGGCGGCGAGCAAGCCATCAAGGAGGGCGGCTCAGGAGGCGGCTTCGGGTCCCCGATGGACATCTTCGACATGTTCTTCGGTGGCGGCGGGAGGATGCAGAGGGAGAGGCGAGGTACGGGGAGGGGGGGGGCACCGACCCCGGAGCCGCTCTGGGAACGCGTGGATGTAGTGCTGAGGGATGTGGTTAGTGGGCAGGGTGGGGGGAGGCTGGCAGTGTGGCTTTCACAGCCTTAGTGATCCTAGATACTACTCTGTGAAAGTTGGCTGGAGTGCTGTCCCTTACCCTTATCTCCCAGAGTGAACGTGGGTCGTGCAGTGGTGGTACGGTCTGTGTAGCTGTGCGTTACGTTAACCTCTAACCAGGCTTTGTGCTTGGGAAGCTTTGAGTGAGTGTGAGCCCAGCTTTCAATAGGCTGACTGGGAAGCATAACAGTAACAAACCTTAAAATGAGGGCAGGTAAGGTGCCATAACATCAAAATGGAATTTGATCTGTAATTGCAAGTAGTTATATCTAAACTAGATAACCAAATTGCTTTGAGTCTGTGAAACCTTCCAGCTCTCCTGTGATATTCAGTTGAATTGGATTGATAGAAGCTGCAGTAGAGGGCTGCTCAAAAGTTAAAATCTAGAGGCAGCACATTAGCATCAGGAAAGGCTGATGCTAATTAAACTGCTTAAAAGCAGCACTGGCCACAGCACTTCTCTT
This sequence comes from Callipepla californica brunnescens, assembly GCA_023055505.1. Lineage (NCBI taxonomy): Eukaryota > Metazoa > Chordata > Aves > Galliformes > Odontophoridae > Callipepla > Callipepla californica. The sequence goes on along the minus strand of JALIRH010000009.1, from coordinate 14,986,649 downwards.
CCTAGAAGACAAGGGAGGTTAAGAAGTCTGTATCACATTATTCCTAGTAAGCTGGAACTTGCTATACTAACCTAAGAGGGTTCCTTTGTTCCTAAAATTCTAATTAATTCCTGGTTATAGAAACATCATTACTCACAGTCAGCTCAGTTTCATTTCCAGAAGTCCCCTCCAGATAGGGGAAAAAACCTATCTGGCTTTAGACAGCTCCTCCCACTTCCTTGTAGCTGGCTTGTATTGGAATTACAGTTAAAAGCCAGATTTTGTATCTAGAACTTTCTTTGTTACCTATATTGCTTGTGCTCTCAGGGATGAGTCAGATGTCTTCTAATATAGAAGTGGTGATGCCATTAGAACCTTCACCTAACTGCAACACAACTGGGGGACTGTTATTATGTATACACGAGTAATATTAAATGTATGCAGTTAATCTGAGAGAGCTGTGTTGTGATGTTAAAGCCTATAGAAGCTTGTTTCGTTGTGGTATGTGAAATGTACTGTTACTTTGAGTCCCAGCACACAAACTTGAGTAAATGTTTTCTTTCACAGGGAAAAATGTGGTCCACCAATTATCAGTAAGTTTAGAGGACATGTACAATGGTGCAACTAGAAAACTTGCGCTGCAGAAGAATGTTATCTGTGACAAATGTGAAGGTAACTGAGAAACAAACTGTAATTCTTTCTCTCCAGAGATGCAGAATCAATTTATGCATTGCCAGAAGCAACAAGGAAGTGCAATTGTTCATCTCCATTTCTCTCCTCAGGTCGTGGTGGTAAGAAGGGTGCTGTAGAATGCTGCCCAAACTGCAGAGGGACAGGCATGCAGATAAGAATTCACCAGATTGGGCCAGGCATGGTGCAGCAGATCCAGTCTGTGTGCATGGAGTGCCAGGGGCATGGAGAGCGCATCAGCCCCAAGGACCGCTGCAAGAGCTGCAATGGCAGGAAAATTGTTAGAGAGAAGAAAATACTAGAAGTGCACATTGACAAAGGTGAGGAATCTTGGTAAGGGTACAGGGTTGACCCTGGTTATGCTGACGCTGCCTTTGCAGCTCTGAAACATTAACAAATATGTAGTTTCAACAGTGCCACATGCCAGATTGACAACATAAACCACAAAGTAGCCTCTTGCTGTCTTCAGAAGTGGACCTGTTTTTAGGGAAGGCTTATTCTGTGTTAATTTTGGTGCAGAAATCCAAGAGCAGATGGATAAATGGGCATTATTGTCAGCAGCGGATTGTTTTATCTAGTGCAGTTCTGTAATGCAAGTCATGATTGGGTAAACATATCACATGTTGGTTCAGCTTTCCCAATGAGTTTTCTGTTTGTAGGGAAGTTATGCAGACTCCGATCACTTCTACTGTGTTTCAGTGTGAAGGGGAACCAGGTCTGCTACAGTAATTGGGTGCGAAGATGGTGCTAAGCCTCTCATGCTTAGAACTGTTTGCAATGCAGTCCCTACAGTGCTGCTCGACATAGTTGATCTTTGCCTGGCAAAATGCAATTTGATATGTGAGCCCTCACACTGGTGGGAGAACGCAGTGTGTTGAGTGTGACAAATACTTTTCCCTTGGGGGATCTCCAAAAGTTGAATGGAGAAATCATGGGCATAGTGCAGCTTTGAAGACAAACCACAGTAGCAGGGAAATAACTTGTACTGATTTACTACTGAGTGTTTTCTGGAGCTATTTTACATTCATATATAATCACACACTGTTTTTTTTTTTTTTGTTTTTTTAAGGAGATAATTTAGAAAAGCTATTCTTTCTACTTCTTCCATAGTTGAAAAAACTGAGCTAGCATGAGGCAGTTTTATATACAGTTACTTCTGCATAGGCGAAATATATTTCCTATGTGAAAGGTACAGTCCCAGGGAAAGTAATTTTTGCACTGTGTGCAGTCACTGAAATCAAGTGTCATATGACTGCCACATATAGTTCTAAAAGTTATGTTGGTTTGTACTTCTCAAAATGAATGGTATTAGTGTTTTTCTTGTTATACTCAACACTGATGCCCTTAAACATTTTTATCTTGACAAGTAGCAGTTTCAGGCTCTAATTAATCTTAATGTTTTTTGAGCAGTATCTCTGTTTGGCAGCATTAACATCTGTTGGAATTTAGTGGATGTGAGGGGGAGTGAGCAAGACTTCAAGGGAAGAAGTTCCTGATATTGTGAATCTGAAGATTCAGTTGTCTCCTGGTGCTGTCTTATGCATTTAAAATTATTACTTGCTGCTGAAAAAGTTTTTCCTATTCTTCAATAGGAATGAAGGATGGTCAGAAAATAACATTCCACGGTGAAGGGGACCAAGAGCCAGGACTAGAACCAGGGGATATTATTATTGTCTTGGATCAAAAAGACCACTCTGTGTTTACAAGGTAAAAATTTCATTGGACCTTTGTATTAACTTTTGAGATACTTGTTCACATGCTTCCATGGTTACAAAGGACTTTTTTTTTTTTTTCCCCTGGGAAGATGAGTAGATATGGGTGACTTCTAGCCACATGATCTTGAGTACTGATGTGTGCAGAGATCCTGTTCTCTTTTTATTTAAAGCCATCTGTAGTCTTCACAGCACTGGATATTTGTGTGAGATTTGGCAGTGGAATATCTGAATATTTCCTTGCTCTTTCTAGGATAGTTCAGTCCCTTATGTTAGAAGATCATGTTTTAGTGTAAGCAGCTATTTATTGCCCACTTGGCTCTAAGGCGCAAGGGAGAAGTTGCAGTATTTTCATTTTTCTTCAGGAATCCTGTCTGTAACAAACTTGCTGAGTATAGCATACACCTTTCTGACCAAAAGCTTAGGCAGGAGAAGTCAGGGAAACTGGCAGTGTAATCATTCCTTTATTTTTACATGAACACAAAGTACGTAAGAAACACTGAGGATGTTTAAAGTACTTTATTACCTGATTGTACTGCTTGGTGTTGCAGGTGTCTTTGTTTCAAGTTACTGTTTATGGAATGAGCTTGTCAGGTACCTTTTAGACTTGAGCAGCTCAGGTCAACTTTAAAGAAACATCTTGTGTTGCACTTGGTGTTTCACTGCTTCTGTTGGGAGCATTAAGGAAGAAGCCAGTGAATGTAGGTGGAAATTTATCTCCTTAAACCCACCATTGGCACTGTACTTGTGAATAGTAATGATGAGAAAAGGTTTGTAGGAAATCAACAGCTGGTCTGCATGACTGTCATCTGGCCAAAAGGACTCTGTGCTTGCAGGTTAAGAATCATTTCTGTTCATGTTTGGTAACATTAGTCAGCTTGTTTTTCTGACTTCCAGTGAAACCAGGTGCTCAGTCAGTTATGCTGAGGAACAGCTTGGACAAGCTGTTTGCACAGCTACCTGGGTCTTGAATTTGTAACTGCTTATTTTTGTCCATCTTCCATCCCGCTGCCTTCCATGCTGGTGTCCTTAGGTAACCCTTGATATTAACGGTAGTCTAGTGTTGTGCTGAGGTCATGCTGCTTCTGGGACAACTGGAATGTTCCTCTGCTCCCTTCACAGTCTAAAATTAACTTTTCAGGCAAGTCTCATTCCAGGGACCTTTAAAATAGGATGAGTGAAATAACTAAGTTCTTTTAATAGGCTTGAAGATTTCTTAGTTCTTGGACATGCAGTGCGTGCAGAGACATTGCCTGTACTGCCTTACTGAGGTTAGAGTAGGCAACTGAAACAGCTGTAACATCCGGATAGTCCTGTGGTTTGTTCTTGGTCTTTCATGAGAACCTGGAGTGGGCACAACCCACTAGTAGTAGTATCAGATCTTCAGAAGCTGTGTATAAGAGAATGGTGTAGAGCTGGTTGATGCACCCAGGAGTATTAATCCACAGAAAAAGGACTTAACAGTCCCAGGTGCAGTTCTTAGGCTGTGAGAGAAGCTCTTTTCTAGAATGGAAAAATAGTGCTGAAGTAAAAACTGAACACAGTTGAGCCTTAGTGCGTCTATTTTTTTCTAGTAAATGTGTTTTAAGTGACTAATAGCAGTTTCAAACATGGACAGTGTTCCCATTATGCGTTAGCTTTTGCTTCAATACTCAGTACGACTTTAATTGTCCAAGTTTCTCTCTAATTAAGTATTTTCCTTAGTAAGTGAGCTAATGAAGGTGGGCCTGATCCTTTTGTTGCTTCCCCTTTTCTGTCACTGTTCTTGATTCCACCCGTTTGCTGTTCTTGGTACTATTGTAGACGAGATGAAGACCTTCTTCTGTCTATGGATATACGACTGGTTGAAGCACTGTGTGGCTTTCAAAAGCCTATCACAACACTGGACAATAGGACTATCATTATTACCTCCCATCCTGGTAAGTGTTGGCTTGCTTTCTGCTGAAAGTGCATGCGTGTGTAAGCTGTGAGCATAAAGGAGCAGAAGCGATCCCTGTTGTTGTGCAAGGGGTGTACATGAGTACTGGGCTTTTTCTGCCTAGGCTTTGCAGTAGAACCTTGAAACAAGAAGGGACTGTTGGATAGCAGTCATTAGTAATTATTTCTTTGCATGATGTAGTAACAGACCTTCCCTCATGGACACTTGAAGGCCATGTGTCTCTACAAACCACTTTTTCAACCCTGGAGCTGATGGGGCACTTAGCATACTTGTAAGTGTGCTTCCTTGGGAAGCACAAGGTTACAAGAGTGTAACTTAGATGTCAGCTGACTTTCCTACTTGGAAGCCTGCAGGCATCGAGTCCCTGTCAGACTGCTGTGCATCAGTGTGGTTGTCTCTACACAGTGTAGAAAGCTAGATAAATACTGAAGGCGGACTAGATATGCTTCCGCTTCCTCCTTGTGTTCCTTCTCTGCTTTTTGTTTTTAGGCCAGGTTGTCAAGCACGGGGCTATTAAGTGTGTTTTAAATGAAGGCATGCCAATTTATCGCAGACCGTACGAGAAAGGACGTCTCATCATAGAGTTCAGGGTAAGTCAGTCAGCTTAATTCCAGAGCACAGTTCAGCTCCTCATATCCACCCAGAAACTTGCTTTTTCTCTGGAGAAAAGCTGATGCTGGAGCTGTGGCAGCAAGCTCATTGAGATGAAGGAGATTCAACATCCCCAGTGTCAGATATTTCTTAAATACCGGGCTTAAGTCACCTGTGATGATAAAGCTGACCTGTAATTGGATGGAAGAAGGTAAGTTCAAGTACGCTCAATTCTTTCTCTTGATGTTTTCAGGTAAACTTCCCGGAGAGTGGCTTCCTTTCCTCAGATAAGCTGTTGTTACTTGAAAAACTGCTGCCTGCGAGACAGGAAATAGAAGAAACTGAGGAGATGGAGCAAGTGAACTTAGTGGACTTTGATCCATCTCAGAAAAGAAAACATATCTATAATGGGGAAGTCTATGAAGATGATGAACACCACCCTAGAGGTGGTGTTCAATGTCAGACATCGTAGAAGGGCTGTCAGTAACTTGTGATGCTTGTTTTGTATGCATTAGTGGATGAGTGAAGGACTACAAGCAGTTTACTGTCACTTACTGCTATTTGTTGTTATAACCAGCCATAGTTGTTTCTAAAAGCCTAAAGAAAAAATAAACTAATGAAACTGACTCTGCAACTTGTTTAAGGCTCCAGGATGCAAGCTCAGATCAAATTGCACTTCACCCCTGCCTGATGATATGAGACAACTCCCTTACCTGCTGTTCTTCCAAGCCTTGTAATTCCTGTATGTGTGCAGTTGCTGAGGCTTAGACTAAGCTTCTGTGGTGGTCTTTTTGTGTATTCTAGGTCTTACACTTCAAAGTATGCACAAGTACATATAAGTCACGGTAAGATGTAGTTACTACGTTTTGTACCAGTTAGGATAACATTAACATTTGAGGTTTGTGCTGGTGTTTGTCAAGTAGGGACTGGCTCTTGGCACAGCCACATAATACATGAAGCTAACAAGGATGTGGTCAGTCTCCATAAACCTATTAAAATCATGTGACCCATGAGTTCTCAAGTTTCTGCACTTACAGTCAAACGCTGCTCTTTGCTAGCTCTGTTAATGACTCTGGAGCTGGATGTGAAGCTTTGTTCAGGTCGTTGCTGACTGCTTTTTTCTGTTCTGCACAGTGCTGTGTTTAGAGCCAGTAGTTGCTTGGCTGCTGCAGGAGCTTCCTTTGCTACCACGCATAAGTGCAAAACTCTCATTGGCATACGTGCTGAGTGGAGGTTACCTGCCTACCAGCATGTGAAGCTTGATTTTCCTCTTAATTGCAGAAATTAGATACCCTACAGTGCTACATCATGGGGAGTGCTACTCACCGGACTGCTGGGCATTTGCGAGCCTGCAGGAGTGAGAAATTTATTGTCAGCAAGTATCCCAAGTGACACATCTAGGATGTTCTGAATTTAATGTATTGTGTGCATTATTTTAAGCTGACTCTTGAAAATTCTGTATGAATGTTCTAATTATGTAGATGAAGCGTTTCCAATATAATTGCAAAATTGTTCATTGCCTCTTTTCTTAGAGCAGCTGTTGGTTTAAAGATATCACACCCCTCATTTTAAGCAGCTATTCACAGAAAAATCCTAGCAAGAAACTTGTTTGGTGAAATGTGCTGAGAAGACAGGTCCAGATGTAACCTCTGGTATGGTCTTTTTCTACCATCTGGTTTAGGACGCAGCTTGGCTGAAGTAGTGTAGTGAAGTCCTTCACACAATGGCCGTTATGGGGCTGGTATCTTGGTTGTGTTGCTGGAAGCAGCTTATGAAGCAGCTTGTGAAACTTCTCTTTTGGTACAGACTTCATTTTATAAAAGAGATCTGGTGGTGTAGTTCTTGAGCCTCAACTACATTTCCTTTTCTGGTACCTCAGCAGGAATCAGTCTGTTTTGCCTGTATCTTTCCCTGTCTCAGCAGGAATCACTTGCTTTGAATTCCTCTCAGGTGAGCTCAGTAGTCAGTTATACATGTTACCAGTAGGTGTGTTTGCTGCATCAAGGGGAGAAACAGAACGTAATCCTGCTGCTGCAGAGCTGTCTCAGGCCTAAACTGCTGCCATGTACCACAATTGTTCCTAATGTTCCCTTGTGTCAGCCACCAAGCATCACGCCTAAGGACTGTCACATTCAATGCAGTGTAGTGAGGATCACAGGGGACTGTTGCCTGTGAACTGTATCAAAACATTCCCCAATTTTTATTCCTGGGGAGTGTAGATTTCCATCAACAGCATCAATGCAGTGGAGGTAAAGTTTCTGATCTTGACTTATTTTGAAGACCCTGGTGGCCAATTCATGCTCTGTGTGGACACCACTGCTAGTATAGAGAACAGAGCCAGGCCTAGATTCTGAGAGGGGACACTTTGTGAGCCTTGGCAGAGCAGCCCAGGAAAAGGTCCTGCTGCTAATGCAGGAAGGGCAGCAGAAGCACGCATGGTTTAAATACTCCATTTTGAAACCAGAGTGAGACCAGCATAGGCCACATGGCCACATCACTCCCTAAAAAATACTATTCTGTTCTCATCAATAGGGGTGTGAGGAAGAATGGAGCACCCCTACTGCCATGTCCTTTAGGCAACTATCACAAAGACATCTGTTCCTGGTTGTCTGCCTCAAGGGAACGAAAGCTAACAAGTAAAAGCGTGGTGAGCCTGTTGGCTCCCTGCCACCAGAGAGCATGTTTTACTGCTTGGAGAGCACAGACGGAACACACAAGCCTCCGAGCATCCCTCACTGAACGCCTGCGCTATCTGCTTGGCCCACCTGCTGCTGCAGGAACACTTCTGTCACAAATTCTCAGCAGATCAGACTCAGGAAGCCTGCTTGCCTAGCACTCAGAGCCTCAGTCAGTTCTGGTAGTAGCAGTGACACCACCTACACTGCTGTGTGCCTGCAGCCTCCACAGCCCTGATAGGAGAGGCGTGGTACAGGCCTCAAGGACATGCATTGGTCGTTCCTTCACAAAGCCAGGGTGGTACAGAGGAGGTCCAGCACTCCTCAACTCATTTCTCTGGTAAGAGACCGAAGGTGAGACGTGCATAAAATCATTTCGATGGTAGGAAACTTACAGCGTGAAGAAAAGGTTCTAAGGAGGTGAAGAAATACACTAGGTGCAAGGCTTCACCAAAAAACATTGCCAAGTGAAACCAATATCCAGCAAGAAGGACCCAACCCCCAGAGTTTTCAAGCATGATGTGAGTAAACTGAGGCTTCTTCCAAGATTCACTGTTCTGCAGTGATACACAATACACTTACAGCAAGCAGCAAAGCATTGTGTCACACAAAAATGAAACAGGCTTTTTCTGACTATTTACTGTACTACGTAGGATAGACAGCTGAGAAAACTGATGACACAGCAGTACAGAATAGCTGCTTCCATGACTACCCTGCATAGTGATCCAGCATCTGATACACTAAGTTGATGTTTACAATCAGCTTGGAGTGTTTCAGATTTAAGAACACCAAATTCACAGGCAAGTTTATGGTCCATGATCGTGATTCTTTCTGTTGCACATCAGACAGGTAGAGAACTCAGTTTCTTCCCCCAGGAATCTAGCATATATTTCTACTCTTACATAGTTCTTCTGCTAGTTTCTCTTGCATAGTTCTTCAGGGAATTGTCCCTGCAGCATCTTTTAGCAGTCTGCAATCATTCTTGTCTCTGCCTGTTTTCAGCACCGTAACTTTCCTCTGTGCTATCTCCCTGCTATCCAGCAGCAGGGCAGGAAACTTGCTCAGCTCATGAAACAGTATATAGCCATCTTTGTTCTCGTGGTTCACCTGAGCCTAGACTTTTCCCCTGGACATTCAAATCTGAGTTCTCTTGTCCTGTCTTCCATAGCTGCCACGACTTGGGTCACAGGGTCTATTTAAAGCTATCCAATTAGCAGTTCCATCAACAGCAACTGGAGCTGAAGTAATTACACTCAAAAAGGACTCCTTAAATCCATACAGATGCTAGGCAAAAAGCAAAACACAGTACCTCATCGCTGATTTTTAACAACATCTTTCCTTTAAGTCTCTGCAAAGCAGCCTTTTTTTTTTTTTGTCCTATTTCTGACTGAATGCAGGTGTTACCAAGCTGCCCAGAATCACAGTCAGGCCACCTCTCCCAAGTTCATTGTTCAGAATCCTCTGGAATACACAGAATTACAGATTCACAGAGGCCAGCAGCCACCTCTGAAGATTATTTAGCCTCTCTGAACCGAGGAGAATTGAGCTGCCGTGTAAATCGTTCAAAGGGTATCTTTCTTCTGAGAAAACTTTCTACAGAAGTGACCGACTCTTCAGTTCTCAATTGGACTAAGTCTTACTAAAAAGTCAAGGGAGGGACTGATATTTCTCTGCAGCGGGCAAGTCAGCAGTGGCACCAACGCAGGACTGTGCCTGGGAGATAAGTACAGATTCGTATATCACTTGGACAAACACAATAACATTAAAAAAAGTTACACCCACACTTGCAGAGCTCCAAAAGAACCCACATTTGCTTAAACTTTGCTGAGATGCTGCAGCTCTTCACCATATATTCTCTAAGTGCGTGTGGACAGCAGAAATTCCACACAAGCAAGGCTGAAACTCCTTGTTCCCCACTTCAGAAAGATTAGACCACTATGATTTACCAGATCCGAACTGACCTATGAAACTTAATTTCATAGTACCCCCCAGAGCCAAAAGCACTGCACTCATCTGTATCACAGAACTAGCTACTTCCAAGCAAAACAATTCAAGAACAATAGTAAGGCCCACGGGTGAACAAGTGAACAATGCTTTCTTTAACGCTAATGAAAGCATTCAAGTTTGTCTTGTTCAAATCTTATTTTCAGATAAAAACACTTAGCACCTGGCTAATTCTCCAGAGACAAAATCTCTTCCAAGACTACACTCAAAAACAATTAAGAGTATTTTCAAGATTACCATTATGCTTTCATGCCCCATGCCAGTAATTTTACAAATTACAGACCCAGCCAAGGAGGTAAGTATTACCACAGTCCTTTCACAAACATTACTATGTACTATTTCCTGTTTCTATGCCCTGAGTAGTTGAGGCAATAAACTGTGAAACTTCTACATAAAAACCATAAGAAAGGACAAATCTCCTCTAAAAATGTACTTAAAATCTTTAAAAGTTCAGGATTTGGACAGACAGTTCTATCTAATACAACGACTTTTCTTACAACAGTGTAAGATATCATTTAATCATTTGAGGATTAGCAGTTCCATGTAACCTGAAAGGGAAGCGAGCAACAACTTAGATAATAAAAATATTGTCAAATGTTTCCAATACACGGGTGTATTTTCACGCAGAAAAATATAATCACCATTTGCTATCTAAAAAATAACTTTATTGCTATATCTAAGGGAGTAAAAAACAGTCTAGGAAGTAAAACATTACAGCTAACATAGAAGTAAATCCAGATTTGCAGCGAATAAGCAATGCTGGATGCGAAGTTATGCTAAAATTGTTTTGCTTTTCTTTAGACCAAATCACACACACGGGTCAGTGCTGACAGGGGCTAGTCCCTGGCTGACAATCAATACTTGCACTGGGGTCATGCCCATCAGCTGAGAAAGATTGTGAGGGTAGCTTGGAACTCATTTATTAAGTCACAAAAACTTATTACTGTTTGAAAGAAAGCATTCTACAAGAGACAAAAACAGGAAGTGCAGCAGATTCAGATCTACATGCATTTGTCCAATCATTACATACAAAACGTTTATTTTAGCTGCATCCTAGAAAAGCCACTGTCAGATTTTAGAAGACACTGGTGAACATTTGTAATGGTTTGCACTAGCCAGGATCTCAATCATCTGTTCCAAATGGAAGAGCTCGGGATAATTTTACCTTAGTGTGGGTCCTAAGCACCACTGTTACCATTAACTAGGCCCCCTTTAGTATGCCACACCCTTTCAAAACAGGAAAGTAAGCTAAAATCCAAGGTATTACTGTATGTGCATCACCACAGCACTGGGGACTGCGTGTAATGCAGGCGTGTTTCAAAATGCTGATCCTGAGGCCTGTTTTGATCAAAGCTGGTCTAAAGACATCATACACACAGGTAATTCCTTCTAGCCTTCTAGTGCCACATTAGGCAGTTTTACAAAGGGACGTCCTACGAAATGGGGAAGAAAAATTGTTTCACTCTGAGGAAGCTATGTGACTATGCATAATGAAAATGAAACGCAGCAGAACACAGTGGACTAGAAAAGCTTCTGCCTTCAGACTGAGGACAGAATAGTTTTATCTACATACCAGGAAAATGGCCTTCATTTCAGCCATAGAAAGTAGGAAGCTTTCTTATCCCCATATCATTTAAATCCCTCTTATCCCCATATCATTTTCTCAAAAAAGTACTGTACTGTATCCTGGTGACCTGTTGTACGTTTAGTTCCTAGCTCATTCACCTTTACAAAGAGCATGAGTGCACACTTCAGGAGACAGAGCAATCATTGCCACAGAAGTTGCGTTGGCTAATCTGGTAAAAATAGGAGTATTTGAAATTAACTGATGCTGTATCTAGCATAAATCTAGCTAACGTTTGATCAAGAAATAGAAAAGAAATTGTCTGTAAAACTGAACTTAAAACTGAGCAACCATCATGCTCTGTGCATTCAGACCTTGTAGAAGCACAAACATTAACACCCTGCAAACAACAGGCACACTTCGTAGCTCATTGTAAAACGAAGTTAGGGCTTCCAGAGCTTGAGGAGCCCATCTTCGCTGTAAGTGGCAATCAGGTTCTGGTGAGGGTGATGAGCAATGCCAATGACATCTTTTTCATGAACCTAGAGAACAAGCAGAAAAGAAGCTTCAAGAACCTTCCTTTAGCAGTAACTCAAGCCAGATATTTTCAAACTAGAGACCAGAGGAAAACTGGACTGGGGGACAGGATAGTTTGTCTACACAGTAAAAGCATATGAATATAACCTTGCCAACATTAAGTTCCAGCTTCTGTGACACAGCAGTTACATTTTTGTTTGGAGAGGGACAGTTTCATTTCCAACACCTACTGAAATCCACTACACTGAAACGTTCCCCGTTAAATGCTGACATTCAAGCAGGCACCTCTGTTTAGTGTAATCCAATACAAATTTAAGCCTGACAGCTTTAACTCCAGCAGCTTGGTCAGATTCTCTACAAGCTCAAGCCCAAATTAAGACTTGCTCTTAGTTTATTTAACACTTTCAACCAATCAATTCTTGTCCCAGTGTGAAACACTTTCAGAACTTTGTTCTAAACAACAAAGCTTCAACACATTCCACTGGAGTGCAGTTGCTACCAGAAGTGGTGGCTAGAAGATTCATTGGAACAAAACTTCTTACTGACCTCGCAGGTAACAAGCACTTAGATTACCAACTCTGCAGAAGATCAAGCCACAGACTTACTGTCAGTGTCCTCTCCAGCTTGCCAGTCACTGTGCTGAAGCAATAGAGCACAAAATCTTCACCGACACAGTAGATCCATTCACCACGAGGAGATAGAGCACAGCAGACAAAGTCACCACCTTCTCTCTTACCAGAGCTAAAGCTTCTTACAATCTGTAAAGATACATTCCACAAAAAACATTTCACAAGATTAAACTGGGGCACACTACTACTATCTTCAAGGTAAAAACATTTATGCAGTACTAGGTCCGTTTAGGAAATATCTCTCTCCATATCAGTTATCACTTCCTGCAAGTTAAGATATTCTCTGAACTGCGTACAGAGCAATTCACCATAAACGTGAAATGGAAAAAAATCAGGTTCAAACCCCACCTAGGTTTCTGGCACTTAAAATGAACAGAAGACTTGAAAGGACACCAGTAAGGTCACATACCTGACCCTGCATGTTCATAATGACGACTGTATTTGATCTGTTGCAAACAACAAAGTGTTCTGGGTTTTTAGGCAGCAGAATGACACCGTTGACAGTAATGTCTGTCCCCGCTGTGCTGCCAAGAGACTTGAAAGTGTTCGAGCACTCTGTCGTCTTCACATTCCAAACCTAGCATGAAAATTGAAATTAATTACCTTTGAAGAAAAGTAAACAAAAGTTGTTTTTTGGAGCTGACTCAAGGTACCAGACTCAAGTCTTTTTTAATGCTACTGAAGGGAACTATGAATAGATGCATCTTGTAAAACAGTAAGAATTGCTAAATCTAAAGTGTGGACACCATGAATAGTTTCACTACGACTGACCCAAAAGTGAATTTCTACTGTCCAAATTCAGCCCAGATCCCTTTTGTTAAGGACTCTGCCCTTACAAGTGAGTCCACACTTGCTTTCTGGTTTCAGCTAGCACCTGCAAATGCACATGTGGCTTCTGAACATGCCGTCTCCCTACACAAGAGGGACACAAAAATGATGAAAAAGCAAAGCCTCTCTGATGGCACTGTGAGTGATGCCCCATGAGAGCTGCCTCACACACTATAGCAGGCTTTTCCTGCCATTTATAAACAGGAAGTAAACTGATTAACATTTAAAATAAAATTTAACTAACCAGCTGTGGAATACATACATAGCTTACATGCTAGTGTAACTGAAATGGAAGACAGCATCTTCTTACCGTATTCCCATTATTAAAAGCAAGTCTGGCGAACAGTGCAAGTTTGAAGTTAATGCTCCACTGAACACAAACAAGACCCATCACACTCTCCTTCCTCCCAGCCCCATCTATAAACCATCTTTATTTCCTTACCCCCACAACTGCACCAAGGTCCCCCACAGAGTAGCTGCTTCTATATTCTTTCTTCCCCCCCCCCCCCCCACAACACCCCTCAGTCAGTAGGACAGTGCACACGGTAGTGCTTTATTACTTATGACTATTACAACTGTTCCACTCTTCGCTGGGACTAAAAGCCAAGGCTACCATTTCTGCCATCAGTGTAATTAACACGAGGCTATACAGCTCTTACAGCAAAGGAAATAAGCATCAGAAAATAAGCAGGTGTCCAACACAGAGAGCAAGAAAATGAGTTTCAGACAAAGAATTCCCCATGTTTGAGGATGAGAAGCATCATAGCCAATTCTGCTTCCAGAAACAGCAGGAACCAATAGGTGACACCCCACTTTTCACAAACACGTGCAAAGGGACTCTAGAGACTGCAAACCATTACCAGTTCTGTTGTACAGCAGTCTACAGCAAAGGTGTGTTACTTAACAAGAGTGAGCACTATCTTACCTTCACTGTGCCATCAGAGGATGCACTGATAATATAGTGACCATCCTGGGTAAAAGTAGCTTCATTGACGAAGGAAGAATGACCACGGAATTCCTTCAAAGTTTTGCCAGATTTTAAGCCATGAATCCTGTCACACAAAGAAGTCAGATATGAGTGAGCAACCAAAGTAGTCTGAACCACCATCTGGCTTCACTGTATTGTAAATCTGAGCTACATTTGACAGGTAGCAGTAAGAAGCGCTGAAAAATCTCCAAATTGTGTCTCTTTACCACAAATCCTTTTCAAAGACACTGTGTGCTCCAGCAAAAATCTCAGAGAAAAGCCATTGCTTTTCAGCTTCAAGCACACATACATTACACTTCAAATGCACTAGAAGACAAGAGTACAAAAAAAAATGAAATTATGAAGTTGACAAACAAAAACTGTGCCACCAAGGGAGGTACTGATACAGAAAATAAGAGAAAAGAACCCCAAACCTTCCTGAGAAAAGTCTCTCACTATAGCACCATTTTCATTTAAAATCTGTTCCCATAATTTCCTACGTTTTTTTGCTGTGCAACTTCATTATTTGCCTGCTTATGCTATGGTTCGTCTACACTGTAACTTAAATGGACTAATAGCTCTCATTAAGGTATTTTGTAATGCCTGTTCACTGTGCAGTTGCTTCCAGACCTCTAACAGTACCCTCATATCCATCAACAACAGTACTGTTACTGTTTGCAGCACAAAAGAGGCTAAGGCTCCTAAATGTTATGTAATCACATTCAACTAAGAATAATCATATGAACTGTTAAGCACTGGATCAATCTATTACAAGTCACACACCCTGTAACTCAGTTTTGAAAGGTACAGATAAAGTTGGAACCCTTGCCAAGCTGGATAGATGGGGTGTAAAAAACTATGATGTTGAGAACTGATAAATGCAACGTGCAGAACAACCTCATGCTTCAGAATCAAACAAGAACTAACTGGTGGCAGAAGTCCTCAAAAAAGGACCAGGCAGTCCTCATGAAGAACAAACTAAAAGCCAGCAGAATTTCCAGAATCTCAGCCTGTGGGCTTTTATCTTCATAAACAGATTTTTTCTGCCCAAAAGAAATGCCACAAACAATAGGAAACAAAACTATACAGACTGATACAACACTTGTACAAAATCCGAGTCCTGTCATACTGCTGGTGCTACACAAAAAGGTATGCTTTGCATGAGAAATAAAGATCTCCCACACTCAACAGCAGAACTGCAAAGACATCACAAAGAAACAGAAATCCCTCTCTGTAGTGAAAGATCCTGTCTGTCTACTTTCAGCACTGAAGAAAGCTTTATTATCTTGCTGTTGCCAACATACAAACTATCTGGCCACATGGTTTTCCTTTAATAGAAAGTCCAAGATAGTTGTGTATGTCAGAGAATCATGGGGTAACTTAGGTTGGGATGAACGTGACATAACGTATACTACAATGCTCTCCTCAAAGCAACAACAGTTTCCAAATCCAGTTAGGTCACTCACATCCAATTTAGGTTTGAAAGCCTTCAAATGTTGAAACCCCTCAACATTATCTAACTCTCTCTGCAGTCAGAACTCCCTCTTCTGAAACTTGTTCTTCCTAAGAGCCGCATACTTTTGACAGAAGTCTGATGCCATCCCACCCGTGACAAGTTCCACACAAACAAGCAAGGCACCACTTTCAGCTTTCTGTTTTGCAGGTCAATCAGATCCAGCTTTCAGCCTGTCCTTGTATGTTATATGCACTTGAAGAGACAATCAGATCAAAAATGAGTACCCTAAAGCACTGGAGGGGCCAGCTCTACTGACACTTCCTGACACAGATGGCAAGTCCTGTCCTTGAAGCTCTCCAAGCGAGTCAACCTGGCTGACTTAGATCACTGGAACTCTGGTGCTTTCTGTCAGAATGCTGGGAAGAATAGATGCTCAGAAAACATGCTCTTGGGGTCCTTCTTCTTCTTGTTCCCTCTCTGAAAGATCTCCAAGAGAAACAGAGGGATGGATCAAGGGGCCTGAACTTGGGAAAGTTCTACTGCACTCAGCAACTATCAGAGAAGCAGAGAAGATGCAGCAAAAATCTTAATGCACACAGAGAATTTATAATGGATAGCATAAAAAGAAGATACCACTGTTCCTGCTGCAAAAAAACATACCAGATAGTATCAGCTATTGTCCCTTCATCTTCCAAAGGCAGTGAGTGTTTGCAATTAGGTCATTTAAGGCCATTCCAAAAAACGTTCTATCCTATTAGATTTGTATCCTTCTTCAGTTCTCCAAGCTACACTGTAACACTTTGTTACAGATAATGTTACTTTAGAAGGAAGACATCAGTCTCTTAAGTTAGGAATCTCAGGAGGGAAAAAAAGTATATTAAAAGTTGATCTAAGCAGCAACAGAGAACAGGAAGCACTGTGCCCCTGTGGCCCGAATGAAGCACAGTGAAGGACCACACTTCCAAACTGTCCCTCTCCAGTTCCCAGAAGTAAGCTCTCCTACTAGTATCAAAACAACTATGAGATACAGATCAAAGCTTAACCAACATTATTTTCTTTTCTCCTGCATTACAACTCACGTTTTCACAATTTACCTGATTGTCTGGTCAAAAGAAGCACTAAGAATCTGGCTGCTGTCCTTAGAAAAACTGAGGCATGTAACACCCTTACTGTGGGCTCGCTCAAACCTCCGCAGGCACTGGCCACTCTGGATTTTCCACACCTGCAAAGAAAAGAGCAAACGAAACAAGAGCAGTTACTTTGTACTGAGGTCAGCCAAGCCCATACATCAGAGCTGTATCAGTTCCTGGGTCATGCTAAGCAGCTGCTGTTTTCACACACAACTACAAAATTATTTCACTGCAGCAAATGAATCTGGCCACCACCCCTGATGACCTACTTCAGGAAGGATTCCTACCTTGATCTTTCCATCTTGTGCTCCAGTTGCTAGCATTTCTGTATCTCTGCTGAAGCACATGCACAACACTGCATCATCCATCATCATAAAATTATCTTGCGCCTGGTACTTCAGATCCTAAATGAAAGCAGAAGATCCACCAATCAATAGCAAATTAAACAAAATGTAACTTTACATCAAAGTGTAAGTTTCAACTTCAGCTACACTCTATAGCTTATCATCAAACAGACATCATAGTCTTATAAAGACCAGAAACTGCTTTGTCACCATATCAGAGGGAACAACAAAGACCTGGAAAGGGGAGAAAAAGCACAGAAGGAAATTAGTGACGAGAGTATTAAATCAAGGTCTGGATTCCAGACCAGTACACAAAGCACCAGGCAGACATCCTTCACAGCCTCACAGAAATAAGCACAAATATAGAGGCTACCTGCTCTAGCCAACGAGCTGACCTGCCAGCCAAGAACAAACGTACCTTCCGAATCTTTCCAGTAGTGAAGTTCCACACTTCAATGAAACCATCCACAGAGCCAGTGACCAGATACTGACCATCAGGTGAGAACCGAGCGCACTCCACATGGGACTTCTGCCCAAACTGTTTTACAGAAGAACATAAATTAAGCCTAATAAGCAACCTAAATGAAAACAAGCACTCCACATTAAAACAAAAATGCAACCTCCTTTTGGCAATAGAGATCCAGTGTCCCCTAGAGATATGCAGACATACAGTCACGTATCTAATACTAAGGTCCAAGGTGTTTTTATATTATATCTAAGTAAATACCAGATATTCATCTGATATTGTCCACCAAGCTTAGGCCAAGCACTTCATGCTTACAGAAGCAGTAGTTTTCGTTAGCTTTTCTTCAGTGAACTGTGAATGTTAACAAACATCTCCCCAGTACTTAGTACATACCAGCAGATTGCAGAAATCTTGACCAAGTGCAGGCTGCATCACTTGGAATTGTAGTTTCTCTAGTGAAATTTTCACAGAGCATTTGATATTTTTGTTGTTTTTCAGTAGAAAATGACATCGTAAGTGACAATAACTAAGTATAATATAATGTTTTCTCTATTGAATGCATAAATCCAAGATCAGTACTGGAAAAGCATTACCAAACTGCCACTGAACACAACAAATTGATTTCACAAAATCACGGTTCTGAAAAACTGCATCTTCTGCTCACTGTGGAAACTAGTACAGCTACTCTACTGAACAGAAATGTTAAGTGAATTTCAAGAACCTTCATGGAAGAAAACTGCATGTTCCACACTGCAAGTGCTGCAGGACCATGGTGTCATTACAGCTCAGTTTTCTTTCTCTTTTAGAATCTACACAGCAAAATCCTTAAAAAGTAGATATTAATTATATTAGGTGACAAGTCCACATTCAAAATCTCTGTGGTTCTCAGAAATGTCTTGCTCACAAATCAGCTTAAAATAGTGGTATTTCCATACAGAAATAAGGAAGAGGACTAAGAAAATCACTTCTTAAAGACTCCACACAGTGAAGTCTAGGAATTATTAAATGCTTCAACAATTTTCACAAGTACCACGAGCACCTAATCTTGTTAATGCACCTTATTTCAGGCTCTTAACAGAAGTCTTTGCTTCTTTGATGAAACAAGGCACAGAGGACAGGGAGAGAGAAAAAGAGAAGGAGAGATTACTTGAAAAAAAAGAACAGACGAATTCAGAGAATTTACCTGCAGCTCCTAACATAAAGCACAGGAAGGAACAAGGAGTGGTAGCAGATACACACAGTAAACTGAACATCACCTTAATATGTCTGCTTAGCTGTGTGGGAAACTTTTCTTCTTCTACATCTTTCACAGCTGCTTTGCCTCTGAACAGATCAATTGTCATCCCAGGAGGAAGCAGGCCCTGATGCTGTTGCCACTTCAGTGCCTTTTCAGGAGTTGAAAGCAATACTTTCAGTTTATCAGTTCACAAGTTTCTTCTCAATGCTTTATTTAACAGTGAATTTAATTCGAGAGCAAATAGGATTTAGATTACACTTCCTAAATTATAACCAATAAGAAAGACATAGCATGAATGACTTTATGTCCACCCACTTCATTCTCCCTTCAGTGTGAAATACATAGTATGTACAGAGTGTGGTGTGATGAGTTTGGCCTTGTATTAGTGTAAACTACCTGACCTACTGTTCTTTTGCCTAAAATAGCTCACAGTAAAACCAAAAGTCATGCCACATTAATTATGCAAAGATACTTTTTAAGCTCAGAATTATAACAAATAAATTAAGAGATAAGCCACACACACACAAAAAAAAAAAACAACACATGAAAAATAAGCAAGAATAATTTGAGAATCAGAAAGTATCCTAAGCACAACTGCAAAAACAGTGTGTTTTAATGCTTAGTTCGTAAATAATCTCTATACACTGAGTGTTTACTCTATGGGGAGAAATCTAGATAGATTTAGAGGGCTAACACCTACATCCTTGGAGAAAAGATCATTTTCAACTATACCACACAAACACGCAACACTTAAACTCTGTTTTCACTGACTTGAACTATATCATATTTAAATTTAAGATGAAGATCTACAGAAACTGACACAGACAGTGATTTTTTTCTCCAAGAATTACCTGCCCCAGCAATGCCATAAGACGAGACGGAGGCACCACGCTGACCTCTCCAGCTAAAGCTTGTGCAATAGCAGCTCTCCGCTTTTCTTTGCTACTTCCATCAGGATATGCCTAAAGAGAAATGGTATCTCTATGAAGGAATTCCTCCAAATTTTAATTGGTCCAAACTGAATACGCTTTCATTTCCTGGCAGGCACTTCAAAACAGCCCCTCTCTTTATTTCCAGACCTTCAAACATTTGAGGTGTGCTATCACTAAGAATATCAGATTTACATAATCAGAAATCACTCCTTCCTACTGCTATTATTACACTGCAACAACAATTCCATTTTCAAAATAAATGTTCTCTTACATGTATAAGATAAGGCAGGTATCAAATGATGAACACACAGCATCACTCTGCAGGATGGCAGAACAAATCCTGAACTCAGGAAAATATTTCAAAACGACCATACCGCTGTCCTGTGATCAAGAATTACACATCAGCTCCAAACACTCCATAAAACATCTGAAATTGTGAACCTGCACGATTTTTGCTCCCAGAATGGGAAAGAAAAGATGCTGGAAACCGGTAACAACTTGGACCAACACCAGGAGTCAAGCAAGACAGATTAGCATTGCAGAGTTCTGGGAAGAGCAGAACCTACCTCTCGAGGATCAAAGTAAGATCTGGCCAGAAGGTTTTCAAGGTGGATGTATCGCTCTGGCTGAGTCTGCTTTAGCATGATCATGGGATCTGTCTGCCTGAGGAGGGACCTAGCAGCACCCAGCTCCCGGAGCTCAATCAGCTCCAGCACAACCTGCAACAAGGAATCAGCATTTGCATCAGCAAAGATGAACTATGAGGGAGGGTCAAGTCGGGGGTTAGGAAAATGTTCTCCATCAGAGGTTGCTGAGAATGGCACAGGCCCCCCAGGGCAGCAGGCACAGGCCCCCCAGGGCAGCAGGTAAAGCCACAAGCTGCTGGAACTGAAGGAGTATCTGCACAATGCTCAGACACAGAGTCTGTTTTTCAGGTAGTTCTGCATGCAGCCAGAGGTCGGACTCAGTGGTGCCTGCAAGCCCCCTCCCGCTCAGAGGCTCAGTGAAAAACCACACGTAAAACAGAGGAGGCCTACAGAAGGCCACACACTTGTCATACTACGCACCTGCTCGTACAGGTCGATGAGGGTCTTGTCGGGCAGCTTCAGCGACTGTATGGCCTGCAGCACCGTGTCCCAGTGCCCGCTGTTGATGTCGGCCACGAAGCTCTCGATGCTGTCCACGGTGTTGAGGGACACGGTCGTCTCCTCCTGCAGGGTGGCGAGGGCCCGGTGCAGGCTGTTCTCCTTCAGGTACTGCATGATCAGCCGGATCACACTGCCGAGCACACACCGGGGTCACGGCGCGGCGCGGCCCCGCCCGGCGGCCGCCTCCCGCCCCGACCCCTCCGCCCCGACCCCGCGCCGCCGCCGCTCACGCACTCGGAGGACTCGATCTCGATCGACATCTTGTAGCCGCCGCCGGAACTCCGCACCGCTTCCGGCCTCGCGAGAGGGCGCTTCCGGTGAGAGCGGCGCCGCCTTCCCCACGTGACGCGGGGCGGAGCGCAGACGCGCGCGGCTCACGTGGCGGAGGGCGGGCCTGGAGCGGCGCGCCTGCGCGTTGCGGCACTCCGCCGGCGGGAGGGGGAGGGGTGGGGGAGGGCGGCGCCCTCTGGCGGTGGTGCGCATCAGCAGAGCGGGCTCCTGAGGGAAGCTGAATGCGGAAGGGAAGCAGTGCGGAGCAGCGGGCTGCGTGTGGGGGCCTGAAGCAGCGCTCGTGGCCGAGCACGAGGCCGCAGCTCGTCCTCCATCGGGGCAGGAAGGCTGCCTTCCTGCAGCCCAGCGTGGTATTAGCCAGCAGGAAGGTTGGGTGCCGTGCAGCCCGGGTGCTGCAGCTCCGGGAGCTAACAGGGGTTCTTCTTCATTGCCCCTCAGAGCTGGAAACGGGATGGGCACTTCATGTAGGTTAGCCTGAGCTGACACTCTGCCAGCAGCCAGCCTTTCCAGCATTGTCTGCACCTTTGCCGTGAGCCCTGCTTGACTGATGCACCCTCTGGGTGTAGCACTCTGTGGAGCCACATGCTGTCAGGGTTGCTGAGGATGTGGGACATCTGGCCTGCCTGCTCCTCTGCCTGTGTGGGTTTGCGGATGTCAAACAAGGGATCTTACTCACTGTTTGCAGGCCTGAAATCAACCCAGTGAGAACGTGGATGTGGCCACACGTCAGGGAGTGGTACTCTGTAAGGCGGTGTTTAATTAGCAAGGAACATGTTAGCATATTGTGAGTGCTTTGCTTCTTGTGAGAGATGAAAACTGATGCCATTTTAGGCAGAGCTTTCCAGTGACGAAGAGACGTGAGACAACACTGCTAAGCACACAAAGGGGGACTGGGAGTCCATCTGTAGTGCTGGACCGTGACCAAGTCCAAAAGTCTGCAAGCCTTGGTTAATGCTAAAAGTCAAATAAAGCTTACTGTCCATCCTCGCTGCTTGTAGGCTTAGGTGGAGCTGCCAGGAAGCACGATCCTTGCATGGGTTGCTGATTACACCAAGGGTCTCAGCACTGTTATCTCCCTGGTCTGTGGCACTTCCTACCCACAAGTGTCTGACACCAGTGCTGGGCTGCCAGCACCAGAGCTTGTGAAATTTGCTGCAGTCAGCCTCTCTTGGATAGACTTGTTCCTTGCTGTTTGTTTAGGCTTGGTGTACAATTTGCTGGATGAGCCATGGAAAACAGTGGAGTGTGAGAAACTGCCTGCCTTTGCCAAGGAAAGCTGTTCTTTGCTGTCTCTGTCCCCTGAGTGCTTAAGAAAGTAATCCAGCAACGTAAAGTTGAAGAAATAGTGAGCAAGGCACAGAGTAAATGTTTGGCATGCTGTTGTTTCCTCTCAGCGATCCCAGCTCCTTTGTCCTGACTGCTGTTAGAGAGGTGTGGGAATTATTGTGGGGGAGTATCAGTTTATTGTGCCAGGCATCTCTCTTTTCAGATACAGGTGTATAGATGTCTGCTGAAGGCTGTTTTGAGAACAACTCCAATCCACCTGGTAACAAAGCAAAGCTGTTTTAGCCAGGCTGAATTACGTGAAGCTGTAAAATCCAAAGATGGCAGCTATTTTTGTGCTGGTAGCACATGGGAGTCTGACTCAACTCTGTAGGTGAATTCATTTGAATGGCTGATCCTTTCTTTCCCCCCCCTTCGTGTGTTACTGCCATGTAGCAGAGAAAGCCAAGCTGAAAGCTTACCTAACCCACAACTGCTGTGTCCTCAGGCTGACATTTTTCTGAAAGGCGAAGCAGCACAGGAAGATGATCAGACCAGGTGGGTGATGGTGGTGTGCATGCCACGTGGCTCTCAGCAGCAGGAGGGAATGGACACCCGAGCTAAACCTTTCTGTGGGGCAAGTCAGAACTCTCAGTAACTTCAGCTGAGGAGAGGGTCCCCATGTGCCTCAGGCTGCACATGCACATTGGAAGCAGACTTTGGCTCTGTGGCTAGACACATCTGCAGCCAGCCCAATCTGGAGCTGGCAGCAGGCCTACCCTAAGAAACATCTGTCCAGACCTCCAGAGGTCCTTGAAGCCAACGCACACAGGGTGCCAGCTTTTGCAGCGTGTTACAGGAGAAAAGGGAAAAATCAGAATTTACTGTGTGACTTGAGAAACGTGAAGAGAACTAAACTATCTTGCTGCAGCTAGGCCATGCAAATGATTCCCAGTGTAACTGTAAGTTAAAGTCAGACCTCGTCAGAATGGCTCGTTTAAGTGAGAGCTGAGCTCATGATTTGGAATCAAAATTATTACAGGAAGAACTTTACCTCTTCTCCTGGCTGTAGGTTTAATAAAACAGTGCATACATTTCTTCTGACTCAAAAGTAACCAGTTATCTTCGGCAAGTAAGGGTTCACTCATGGTTAACCTGTAAGCCATGGCTTTGACAAATGTGGGGTAGCTTGGAAGTCATGTAAGCTGTGGCATTTGATGGTGTCGCTATGCTGTTCACCCCTGTGCAGTCCCTGCTGCATCCCTTCTCTCCTTGCAGAGCAGTTTGTGGACTGAGCCTTAACACTGGCCGCTGGTCTGTGATGGCTGGGGAGTAGGGCAAGGAGCCTGCTGTGATGCAGTGACCCACATCTGTCTGCGTCTGAGGACCTGGCTTTCCCAGCAGCCAGATGTCTTGTTTGTGAGCTCCTACCCTGCAAGCTGCAAGGCTTTGCTTCCCATGTTCAGGAGCATCAGGAGGCCACATAAATTTATGGTGACAATAATGTTCTTTTTCTGCTTTCCAGGTTCTGGTCGAGTGGGGGCTTTGCCTTTCTCAGTTTCCAGGCCACAAGGTCAAAAATGAGTCCTTCCACCAAAGCACAGTTATTGCAGTCTGAAAATAAGATGCTCCTCTCCAAGGCCAGCAGCGTGAGAGGAGCTGTGCAGGAGAAATAGGCTGTGTCATTTCTGTCTCTCTGCTCTTGAGAATATTTTTAGTAAGTCCTGAAAAAGAAACTCCTGACTGCTGCATCTTTCAGGGAGAGACATGTGCCTTAAAATTGCCAAGCAGTTTTAAGGACTCCTTACATTTGTACAAAAACAGGCTCATTGCTAGTAAGGCAAAGTGCATGCTAGACTCTGTGAGGAGGGGTCCTCTTTGCTGGGTACTGGGGCTGGATGTGGGAAGGCTGGAGAGGGACAGTGTGCAGCTGCAGGACAGGAAGGGCTGTGGGTAGCCTAGCCAGAAGGGCTTGAAGGCAGCCTAGAAATCCCTAGAGGGCAGCAGCCAATGGCTAAACGCTGTTTGGTAACCCCAGCCCATGCCACGGGGACAGCAGGCTGCAGCACAGCACTGGCAGGCTCAGGTTTCGGTGGGCAGCCCTGGGATGAGGTCTTGGTGGGACAGTGATGATCTGTGTCCCATGGAGAGGGCTTGAGCCACAGCCGTGCAGAGCCATGGCCACCCTGGTCTGGTGCTAAGGGAACCTCTGTCAGCACCGACAGGATGGTGCATGCTATGGGTTACATTCTGGCTTTATCTGAACCTTGGTGACATGTCAGGGAGGATTTATAATCCTGGCCCATCACTGAGAGAAAGCCAATAATATGTAGCTTGGACTAATTAGGCAGTAGGGCTCAGGAACTCCATTCCAGTTGCCTGGCCTCTGTTTTGACCCCTCTTTTCTTTGAAGTTCATGGAAAAGAAGGGAAAGGAAATGAGAGCAGAGGCCCTGCTTTTCCTGTAAAATGCCTCATTCCTTATAAAATTGTTTGACAGAAATCTCTTTCAGCTGGACAAGCTGAATGCTTTAGTACACGCCTGCAGTCATTTTCCTCCTTTGTTTTGTTTCTCTGCCTGCTCAGTCGCTGCTTTGCATCAATAAAACCATGTCTGTGCAGGCAGAAATGGTACTTTAAGAGGCAGCAGAGAAAATCTCAAAAAGAGCATTAGGGGACTCTGAGTTGCAGCAGCAGTATTAATTCCTGATCTGGCTGGGAAGAAGATGATGTCAGGTCCTTGCTCTGTAGTGCTGTGCAGAGTAAGGAGGCCAATTCCAGCTCCGCTCTGCATTTTCAGACTTTTCTTCCAGACAAGCCTGCTGGGACGCATAGCTTCCTGCATTTGCCAAGCCATGGAGCAACCACACCTACCATCCACCCTCCCATATGCCAGCAGGAGAGCAGGGGTGATGGAGGAGGAACGTAGCATCTTGGGTCTGTCCCAGGCACCAGGGGAGATCTAAATGAGCGCAGCTGAAAGCATCAGAGGGAGGCAACTGTCCCCCTCTCTCCCTGTTTCCCACTGTAATACCGGGCTGTGGAAAGACCTAGCTAGGATCTCTGAAGGTCTGTAGTCCAACTCCCCGCTCCCAGGCTGGGTCTAGTTGTGCTGGACTCCTTCCAGCTGGCTTTTGGATATCTCCAGGGAGGGAGATCTGCGCTCTGTGGTGCACTGTCCTCTAAGGGAAGAGCTTTGTCACACCCAACTGGAATTTCTCTTGCTGCAGCATGCGCCTCTTGCTCCAGCACGCCCTTTCCTACTGCAACTCTGAGAAAACTCTGGTGCTGCCTCTGCTGTAGCCACCATTCAGGCAGTGCATGGTTGCGGTGAGGACCTCTGGGTAGTCCTCTATTTGTACACCCTGCACTGCAGCCTCTTCAGTTCCAGAGACAAGCCTTTGCTTTTGCCTCAGTTGCAAACTCTTTCATGAGTTTGTGTCTGGCGTGTTTCTCTAGCCCTGCTGAGGTCAGGCTGAGTGGCAGTCTGTTCTCCCAAAATGCAGCAGCTGCTCTCACTGTTAGACATCTGCTGGGAAAGTTTGGAACCTGTGCCAATTGCACCTGGCTGTGTGGCACACTGTCCTGAGAACTGCCCAGCATCTCCTCTGCACCTGCTGGGCACTCCTAGATTGCTGTGAGATCTGCTGGTTCCCTGGAAGGCAGCTCACAGTGTGCGGTCAGAGCTGGAGCCACTCTTACTTCTGCTCTGGGGAGGTGAAAGGACGGCACAAGTGTGGTCAGAGATTTTCTGCAGATACGTTAGTACTAGACCACCTGCAAATCTTGAAGTGGGTGTTTCACATCCTCTTTCAGATGAAGCTGAGATTGTAGGGATGAGGCCCAAGGCTTGCCATAGTAAGGTGTGAGTTCCGGATGAGGTGAACGCTGAGTGTGGGCACCTCTGGTCTGCACAGCATTTCTGTGCACCAGGGACATCTGACCATGCTGGTGCTGGTGCACGCATCTGCTCCCAAAGATCCAGACTTGCCTTTGCATGGAAGATATTTCCTTCTGAAAAAAAGCATCTGCAGAAGCTATGCATGCAGTTGTCCAACAGTCTGGGGCACTGGGATGCACAGAGCCAGCAGAGCCTCAGGAACCCCTGCACAGGTTTTGTGGAGATGCCCACTATGCTTCTTAACTTCGTGACTTCTGAAGTCATGATTGATTTGTGGCATACCAATGGCCAGGTGCTTACAGAGCATGCATAGAGCAGAGGAGGCTGTGTAAAAGCTGGACATGGCATGATGTAGGTGGGCGGTCACATCTCACTGTGAAGCATTTGGAGGGGAAGCCTACCTCACAGCTGTTTCCAAGGCTGGACCTTGCCGCGAGGTAGGGTGACTTTACCATGTAACTCGTGACAAAGCTGCTTCAAAGTTAGAAGCAAAATTAGAAATCAGGCTGATGGAGCTTTTATTCCCAGAGTTTGATCTGACATGTGTGTTTCATTTTTAAGGACTGCATGCAGGGCAGAATTGTGAGATTAATTTCTGCACACTCAGAGACAAATAATATCGACACTCACTAGTGACGTCACATTAATTATTTGCTGGCTTTGCCATATGTTCCAGTTGCAATCCTGGGCTGGGCTCCCGGATGCCTTTACAAATGGAGCAAGGTGTGATAAGGAGGAGAGGCTGAGGAGGGGCAGGTGACGTAAAGCAGAGCTGGTGCCTGGCCAGGTGGCAGCCGTCCTTCTCCAATGCTAAGTGGCTGCAGGATGACCAGAGCCTGGGTAGAGAGAAAACTCCACTGGGACCCTCCCCTTGCTGTGCCTTTAGCCAGGCCTCAGGCTCAGTGTGGAGATGCCCAGATCTTCCTGACAAAGGGAGAAAAACCAGGAGAATCTTCAGAAAAGGCAAAGCTGCCTCTGAGCTGTCTCCTTGCTCTGCAGAAGAACCTTAAGCCAAGCCCTGATTGCCAAGGTCAGCTTTCACCCATGTCATGTAAAAAAGGTTTGTCAGGTATTTGCCACAACCTGAGAAGCTGTAGGCATTGCTTAGTGGTCAAATTTCACAGCTGTGAGCCACAGACCATGTTTTACACTTCAGTAACATACTAAAGGATCTCTGATCAGCCACTGCTGTGTGCAACCAGCTCACTTCACCCATGCAGTCTGAGCCCATAGAGGTGTGCAAGGTCTCAAAGGACCCAGCAGAGCCCTTTGAAGGTCTCTAGCCCAGACTTACAGCAGGTCTCTCTGCAGCAGCAGGTCAGTTTGGCTGTGGCTCTGTACAACTGTGTCTAGAAACACCCCCCTGGGATGAAACCTCCTCCATCCCTGCTGCACTCTCCTTGGGAAGGCTGCCCTGACTCCTGCAGTGAGCCTTCCAGGTGTGCACTTTGAGGCTGCTGCTCCCTGTTACATCAGCTGGCACAACCAGGAAATGTTTCACCACTGGCAGAGGTCCATCTAATGATGCTGAATCCCCTGCCATTCCTCCCCCTCCCCAGAGGAACCAGGTGCAGACCCTCCCTGTCTCTTCACAGGGTTCTTCCTGCCCTGGCAGATGTTTGCCTGCTCCTCTCCTGTTTCCCCATGCCCCTCTTGAACTTTGGAGCTACAGACCAGATGCTATTTCAGGTGCTTTCTCTGGCCTCTGATATTCTGTCACCTTTAGGATCTCTGAGTTATGATCACCTACAGTTATGCAAGGTCCTGGGGCTCACTGAAAGCATCCTCTTGCCAATTGTGTTAGCTCAGGTGACAGATTTCTCCTAACAGTGGACATGTGGTATGTCTACACCACCTGTCCCCACAGAGGATGCCCCTGAGGCACACTGTGCAAGAGCACTGACCATGGGTCTGGTATTTGCCCTTCCAAGAAGCAAACCTTGCTGCAGACCTAGGAGGCTGTCTGCTGTGAGCAGAGTTTGGAGACAGACACCAGCAGAGGTCCCTTTCAACCTGAGTTTTCCACTGATTCTGCAGGATTTCTTGTCTTTTGTTCTCAGATCTGTAAGCAAGTATTTGCTGGGAACAAATCTCAGAGATTTGCCAATGCCTAAGAGCTGTTACAATTACAGACCCGCTGCTGAGTCCTGCTGCACAGCCTGGGCCCTGCAATCAGGGCCCTCGCAGTGCCATCAGGCTCCACAGACTCTCCAGTACCATGGACTCAGCTGCCAGTGCCCATATAGTGCAGCTGGGATATAGGATCAGGCTGATGGGATTGGACAAGGTATGAGAAAATGTTGTGTCTGCATCTCTTTGGCCTGAAGATCTCTGATTATGGGTGGCAGGGATATTATGATGCGATGTTCTCATTGGTACCTGGGACGAGAGGGCCCTGTCCCTCTGCCTGCAGGACGTTCAGCTACCAGCCTGCAAGGCCATGCTCTTCAGCAGACCAGTTGGTGCTGATGGCATCCCAAGAATAGTCTGGGCCGCTGCCAGATCTCAATCACTGTGCATCACCTGGGCTCTGTGGCTGGGTCTGGGGTCACAGCTTCACCTCCATCATCCATGGACCAGCACAGGGCCTGGAGATGGTCCTCAAGAACCACTGCTGCTTTCCAAGGAACACTTCTGTGCCTCTGGTGTGACGTGTGCCAAGGAGAGCCTAGGAAGCATGCAGTGATGATATTCATCAGTTACAGGCTGGCTTCAGGGTGCGTGATAGCAAACACATGAATCACAGAATCACAGAATTGTAGGGTTTGGAAGGGATCATCGAGTCCAACCCCCTGCCAAAGCAGCTCCCTAGCCCAGGTTGCACAGGTAGGCGTCCAGGCAGGTCTGGAATGTCTCCAGAAAAGGAGACTCCACCACCTCTCTGTGCAGCCTGTGCCAGTGCTCCGTCACTGCACTGTGAAGAATTTCTCATACATGTCTGTGTGGAACTTCCTATGCAGAATGACTATGACATTCCTATGAAGAATGACTTCATAACATTTCTCAAAAACTTAGGCTTGTTGCTTTTCAGTTCCTTGCCTGAGCTGCTGGCAGCATAGGTCTCAGCAAATGCTGCTGTTGCAAGTGTGACTCATCACGGAAATGATTATTTATGAGCATCACAAGGGGCCTACAGATATGAAAACTCTGACTCCCATCCACTTATCTACACTGTATCTGAATATTTCTGCCTCTATGACTTTTAATCAAACCCCTCCTCTGCCAAGGACCATGAGGTGCACAGTGCTGACTGCACCGCCTCTCCTGCTTCCTCGAGGGACCATTGCTCCCAGCACATGTGCACAGCCAGCATCAGGGTGGCACAGACAATAACCTCCTCTTTTCTCAGCTGACAGGGGAGCTGCTTGGCATCACCTCCTCTCTGTCTGGGGCAGAGCAGAGCAGCTGCAGTGCTAGAGCAGCCCTCCTGGTGCAGTGGCCACCTGTGGAGTTAAACATCAGCAGAAGTTAACTTCTTTCCCTTGAAGGCAGATCGTTACAGTTCTGCCCGCTTTGTGCACTACCCCAAGCAATGCTGAAACTCCGACAGCAGGGGTTAGAAATTTGATTTGTTACAGCAGTGCCGTTACGTCTGGTGTATTTTTGGTTTCCGGGATGTTGGCTGGAACAGGATAATCACTTACTCATGTGCAACCAGCAACCACATGGAAGCTACTCACAGGAGAAGGCGCAGCCTGTGCTAACAAAAGAACTTCATTCTGTTTTAGTTTTCCAACTAACATTCCCGAAACAAACTAATTAAATATCTCCCTTTGTTTTGGGTTCTGTGTTTGCTGTCAACAGCAGCCAGGGACAAGGGGGCATGGAAGATATGGGATGCTGGTCTTAGGATAAGGACCTCATCCTGAATTTTTCCTCTAGGTAGCTTTTCCTCATCCAGAAATGCCAGAAGGGGAAGATTTTTCTTCTTTGGTCTCATTTGTGCAGTGCATTCACATGACCATAGATGGAATACTTTGGAGAAGATGTAAGAAGAGGATTTCAGTTTAATCAGGTCCAGGCACAAATTTTGGACCAGCAGCTTAAACAGCAGAGCACCAGCAGCATCTGAGTCCTCTGCTCACAGAGCCAAAAGCTGTCCGTGTGCTTTGTGGCAAAAAGATTTTCCTACTCAAGGACCACCTCTGCTATTCTCCTATTTTCCTCTTCTCCTCACAAATGCACACCAGTAGCCATCATTAACAGCTGGTCTGAAAAATACTGGTGTGTTAGAAGTGAACACGGATGGGTGTTTGCTTGCAGGCACTTATTTCACCCAGGAATGTGTCAGGAATACCAACACAAGCAATGACTTACACCACAAACTTACCATCCACTCTGGCAGCATCACAAGAATGGAGCAGAGCTAAGCCACGATTCCCAGGAAGAAGAAAAATGGGCAGGGGCAGGGTGGTGGATTCAACTGTGCCTCTGTCAGAAACTCCTTTTTTCAGGGGAAGGTTTTAGACAGACAGCTGGAAGCATGTGGCCTGCTCCCACATCCCTGTTAGCCATGCTCAAATGAGTTGATATTTATGCAAAGCAGGTCTGATCTGCTGGGGAAGAAAGATCTGAAGAGTCAGGGCACAGTGGCTGCTCCTGAGCTCAGCTGGAGCACAGAAAGGTGGCTAGGAGAAATAATGTTGCTTTGCATGGTAACTAAGTGGATCCAGAGGTCTGGGCTGTGTCTCTGGCCCTGGTAGGGCGAGGTGGGGCTATTATGAGGTACAGAAGGGCAGAGGAAGGCTCCTGATAGGGTCGGAACAATGGTATGGGAGAGCAAAGGGAGATGTGGGAGGTGCTCCCATGGATGCGTAGGGCTGGCTACCCTCTCTGCATCATGGTGACATCAGACCAACATGGGGCGTGCTAACATGGGCCACCCCATGGTGAAGGGCCAGCCCTGCTGTGGCCAGAGCACTCATCAGTGGCTGTCCTGGAAACGAGACATGAAAGGGCCTCTGCCATCTCCAGTGTTTTCAGGCAGGAGTGATATAAAGGTGGGATGAGTTCTGTTTCATGCTGCTGCCCATGGGCTGGGCAACTTGTCCAAGTCTTTCTCCTTTGCACCTCCAAAACTGAAGGGATCACTGGGGTCCCCACTGCTGTCATACGTGGTGGCACACTTCTTTCCATCTCTGTTGTGCTGCATCACTTTCCCTCTTCTTTCACCTGTGGGAGTGAAGTTTTGTGGCCTTTCCTCTCTCCCTCCACCATTACCTTTGTAGATCATTTGACATATGCATGAATCGGAGGCAGCCTGGAGCAAATTGATCTGTTGTTATCCACCCACTCCACAGATGCTGAGGGCCTAAAGCTGGGTGACCCTTTGAGCTGGGCTGATGTAGCCAGTATGAGCCACTTCTCTTTCTTGGTCATGTCCCCTTAGAGTGAAACGTTCTCTCATCTGAGCTCAACTGTTGCCTGCCATTTGTCTCCCTGGGGAGGACCACCAGGCTAAACCAAGGTCCTCTGAGGTCCTCTGTCCTGGTAGGTTTGCTGTGACTGGCAAGTACAGGAGTGAACAGAAAACAGTCACTTGCTGGACGTGCTCTGCCACTCAGGGAAGCAACTCAAGTGACATACTGCCTGTGTACACACTACCTTTATTCACCATTGTGCTTCAGTAGGAGGCATGACTCAGCTGGGCAAGTCACTGTCCTGAATGCAGAGGACAGGGACTTTCCCCAGGAGCCCCTCATGTGCTCTGTGAGACCTAGGCAATTTCTGGTGTCACACTGTCAGCAAACTGTAGAAACACACAAATCAGAAAGGAGCTCAGAAGCCCCAGTGCATTCCCTGATCAACACATCTAACTCCCAGGTCAGATCTGGTTGCTCTGGGGCTCGTCAGATTAGGTCTATGGGGCCAAGAGGGAGCATGGCAGTGGGAATGGGGCTTCCTCACCACCTTGCACAGACAGCAGAATGCGGCTCTGCTGTGGGACAAGCACTTGTCTCCCACCAAGGAGCTCTGTTCAAGGCTGAATTTTTCCAGGCGGGTCTGGCAGAGTGCGGTTTGCAGAAGTGAGCATGTGGCAATGTGATGTCAGTGATGTTGGCTGCAGTTTCCACAGCAACCTGTGGGCATGAGTCAGCATGGCCCTGATGCCTGGGAGCACACAGACCCCCACCCAGCAGCTCTGCTCCAGGCATGGCACATGCAGTGCTGGCTGTCTGAGAGCAGAGAGGTGTTAGCAGAGGGAATTAGATCAGCCAAACATGGGGATCCCTTTTTGCAGAATGGAGGCTGCTTGGGTGAGGCTCACCCCAGGGTTGAGTTCCTCTTAGCATCCTCCATGCATTTCTGCACCATCTGCTGACGTTTTTTGCCATGTGATGGCTGGGGTTGTGCAATGCACTGTGCCTGGGCTCATAGAGCAGGGAGCCCTCCTGGGCATTGCCACAGCCGTGTGAGCTCAGTCAGCCCCTCTGCATTCAAAACAGTCTGCAGTTCTAAGGACAAGTTGCATGTGCAGCAGAATATATTTTTGTCTGAGATGAAGCATATTCATGCATTTTGATCCCCACCTAAAGGCTGTCTGAACAGCACCAAATCTCCCTTGTCCTTGCTCCCACCTTGTCAGCAGTTCTGGGTGACAAATGACACTACTGGTCATGAGGAAATCCCTGAGTGCTTCTGTAAGTGCTGTGTAAATACAGTGTGCTGGGAGGAAGCAGCGCTTGAGGTGTGAACCTCTTCTGAGGTCTGATTCTTCTTCTGGACGTATGGCTGGAGCCAGCCCTAAGGATCGCACACCCACTCCGCATCGTCCCTCGTGGCGATGCACCCTGCTCGTTCCCAGATTCGTGTCCCCTGTCCAGCAGCGTTTCGTAAGCCTCTCAGCTTGCAGAGAAGTGAGGCAGATGTGGAGGTGGCCTAGGAGCTGTCCCAGCTCCAGTTCCTCTGTCACCATATGTTCCCGCGTTGCACCCCAGATGCTGTAACCATGAGCGCAGGGAGAGTGCAACTTCTCTGCCTGTCCCACGCGGCATCCTTCCAGATTTCAGGCCTGAAACTGCTCAGAAGAGGAATTTCCAAAACAAATGTTGCTATTTGAAGAATGCGGGGGCCGGGGGTGGGGAAGAAATAATCACAACAGAGATAAGGACCTGACAGCTGCACCGGCTCTGGCTTGGGCTGGTCTGGGACGAGAATCTCCTGGAGCCAGAGGTGAGGGACAGGTCGGGGAAACAGCAGCACAGAGAAGCTGCTCCACTGTTCCCCCCTGCCCCGGGCTGCTGGGGGTCCCTCTCCCCGGGGTCGGTTCAGATCAGCATCCCTGCAGCCACGTGGCACTGCTCTGATGTGTGCTCCTGTAAAAAAACGCCTGAGGCCTGAGGTCTGCTCCTTTCCTCCCAGGGCAAGGGAAAGAGCAGAGCAGCTTGGGGCTGGGAGTTCAGGAAGAACTGGTTTGCAAAAACCAGACGTCTGCGCCCGGTTTGGCTGCTTCTGCCCTCGGTTTATGGCAGCTGGGTGTGTGCAGAAGCAAGATCCCTCTGTCTGCAGTGTGTTCCCCTCTTGCTGGCATCTGGGATTGCCTTATCCCCGTCAGCTGCAGCACAAAGGGCTCTTGGTGCTGCCCACAGATGCACTTCAGTCTCTGTTCTCAAGGGGAGAGCTCACATCTGGTGTTATTGGCCCCCGGCTGCACTTCTGTCATTTATTTATTAAAGTTAATTTCATCAGGCTGCAATGATTTATTCAGGTCTGGAGCATTCCTGTAACAGGGACCCATTATTGGCTGTGCCACCACCTCTCCTGCCACCTGCAACCTCCACGCAGGTTCTGCAACAGCTGCTTTTCGAAAGGTCACCAAACCACTTTGTCAGCCCTGTTCCTTCTTTCTTGGTCTTACCAAGGCATCAGGTGATATTAAATCAAAAATATGTGGAGGGAAGCCGATTATGTAACAGGAACACCATTCCCTTTATTTGATTAAGGCAGTAATCCCATCTTGTTTTTCTCTAAAAGGAAGGAAAACAAGTCTGACAATACCGTGCCTCACCGCTGATTCCAGCAGCATTTCAGCCTCCTTGCTGACCTGGATGTTGGTCTAGTGATTGGATTAGTGGACAGCTGCTCCCTGGGTCACACTTCCTTTACCTTGGTGCTGGAGGCGCACGGCCAGCTTCCCTTCTCTGCAAGTAGAACCCCAGCACATTACAGGGTCCCTGCTGCCCTCCAGACCACCCCAAAAACAGGAGATCCTTTGGCAAGGGGTTCAGCAGCAGTGTACTTGGTGTTCTGCAATATTTATGTGCAGAAGTACCTTGCCGAGAGCTGGAGAGAAGAGACTGGAAGGGACCTTGAAGCCCACCAAGCTCCAGCCCCCCTGACGTGGGCTGGTCACCGCCCCAGACCCTGCTGCTCAGGGCCCCATCCAAACCAACTTTGAGCACCTCCAGGGATGGGGCACCCACACTTCTCCAGGCAGCTGTGCTGGTGCCTCACAATCCTCTGAGTGAAGAATTTCTTCTTAACATCTAAACTAAATCTTCCCTCTTTTACTTTAAAACTGTTCCCCTTTGTTCTACCACCATCAGACCATGTAAAAATTCTCCTTCCTGTTCATAAGCTTTTTTTTTTTTAAGTACTGGGAGCCACGCCATGCCCCTCAGGGCTTTGTCTGGGTGAGGATGAAGCTCTCACCTCCCCTTTCATCCAGTTTGTCCCCTCAGCTTTCTGCTCAGACCAAACTCCGGAAAACAGCCCCAGACCTGGGAAAAAATGCATGGTGTGCATCTCCAGCAGACAGGTGAAGGGGTGGGTTGTGTGGATGCAAGGGGAAAGTTAATATCTTATGCTTGAGATGGGTAAAACACAGCCATTTTGTTGGACTTGTTTCCCCTCCACTTCTTGCCTTTGCTATTGATGCCTGAGGCAGCAAGGTGAGGCCTCACACCGCAGCTTCCCCAATCCTGCATCAATCCTGAGCCCACCCAGACAGCGAGAGCACCTGGAGGAGCCCATTCATCAGAGTAACGCTGCCAAACATCATAACTGAAAATACTTTATTTGACACCAGCAGTAGAAGAGGAACAATGGACTATACATCCGTTAGCATATAAATGATAAAAACACAAAAGCAAAACCATCTGCGGGAGACCCGTGAACAGTCTGGTACATAAGTAACATCAAGGGAAAAGCTGCACGCTGGGACCCTCCCTCATCCCTGCAAGCAAACAGCAACACCAAGGGAAACCCAGCATCAGTGATTCCTCTGCAGCGATTTCTTGCAGGTGTGCACCGCCCTGTGTAGCACTACTTTGAGTGTTGCTGCGGGAGAAGAACCACCCGGTATAGGTGAAAACTGAGTTCTGTGTAAATGAGTGCTTGTGGCCCCTAGGGACAGTTTCGGGGCCAGGCTGAGCCAAAAGCATTTCACCAACACAAGGAGCACAGCTTATGCAGGCACAAGAGATGGATATCACAGGTTGGCCCCGAACAGCGAAATGAACAAGAAACAGCCCCAGCTTTGACATAGCATTTGTGTTGGAAACGAGGCAGCAGCTTCCCGCTCTTACAGTGTCTGGGCTGTCTGCTAGTTTTCAGGTTTCCTAGTTTTCCAGTTCCCATGTGTCTACTCTTTTAAGGCACATCTGTAGACAGCTTCAATTGCAGCAGCCAGAAGCAAGTGCTCAGACCACCTGCATGTTCTGTGATTCCAGCATACAGCAAAACAACAAGTCATTACACTAACTTTTTCTAATCTCCAGATAATGATGGAGGAAAAACAAACAAGCAAAAGAAACAACAGAACACTCAGATACAGAAGGTGGGTGCTTTGCATAGCCAGTGTGCAGGCATGTACCACCACACCCCGGTTACAGCTTCCCAGAGCACAGAGGCTCAGGACTAAACCGAGGTGCTCTCTCTGAGATCCCAGATTGCCAGTGGGGGCTCAGTGGGGTTTGGTGCTGAGCTGCCCTGTGGGAATGGGGCCCTGCCTGCAAGGCACCACTGAGAAAACTTAAAAACAAAGCCACTACTACCCTTGCCTATATCTCAGTTAGTGGTGCAGTCTGCAGCTATGCCAAGGTTCTGCAGATGGGTATCTGGCCTGGCTTCTGTAACACATCCTGCTCTTGCACTCCCTTGTATCTGCACGCACCAGAGCCTGACCTGACAAAAGGTCATTCCTTCAGCGTGCTCTACAAGCCTGCCCTTATGCCATGCCAAGCACAGCCAGTGCAGCAGCTCCAGCCAGCAACCACACGGGGTTAGCACGTTTCCAAAGCGAGACTGGGCAGGCAGCTGGGTACATCCCTGTGAGTGTGGTCTGTGCATCCTTGGAGCCACTGCTGGCAGGGAAAAAACATCAAGACAATAGAGCAAGGCATCACCCCTTGCCCTGCAGGATCCCACCCCTGTAGTGCAAGGGTTCAGCAAAACCTTCAGGTCCTAAATCCCCCCAGAAAAATAAAAAATAAAAGGAAAGAAAAAAATCAAAAGGAAATTAAAAAAAGAAAAGGCAGTGCTGAAGATGATCCCCAATACATGTGTCCCTGATTTCAACAGCCTTCAGCACTGGCCAAGGAAGTGCAAATTGCTGTGATCAGAGCTGGCGGGCAGAACTCACCAGAAAGAATTGTGTTTCCTGCTTTGGCTGAGGGGCTTTACACCGCTTGCAGCAGCAGCTCTGAGGCATCGGTGCCCGAAGCTTTCCCAGGGCTGTGGATGAGAGCAGTGGTGCCCAGCAGAAGGCAGTGCCCTGCAGTGCTGCACGGCATGCTGGTGCAGTGACCTCTCAGCAGGCTTCAGAGCATGCACACCACCTGTCCTGCCAGCACCTCAGCACCATGGGGGCCCGTGGGCAAACACCAGAGCAAATTCAGCACGTCTCTTATGTTGTGACACAGAGAGCCTACAAGCCTGAAGATAAAGGAGGCCTTGAAGCGTATGCCATTATGCTGCACCCTGCTTTAATCTGGCATTAAATATACCGCTTACGATATACAAATTTCTTTAAAAAGTTATCAAAAAGTTACAACGACAATAAAAGTAATAAGTGAATTCAAGTTTTACACACGACCTTGTAAGCAGAATGTTGTTCTTAAGAACCTTCAGACCATGTTTAAATAGCGTGGCAACTTTCT
Organism: Callipepla californica brunnescens; assembly: GCA_023055505.1. Taxonomy (NCBI): domain Eukaryota; kingdom Metazoa; phylum Chordata; class Aves; order Galliformes; family Odontophoridae; genus Callipepla; species Callipepla californica. Next base: position 14,949,268 of record JALIRH010000009.1, on the reverse strand, counting down.
ACCACTGTTAAAAGTGTCCGTAAATTTTTAAGGCTATCAATTCCTTGTGCAATTAAACCCATCCACTCTTTCAGGGAAAAACAAACCCAACCCTCCTGTCGACCAACCGAAGACATCTCCCAGGTGTCTTGCTCTGCTCAGGCAAAAAGTCACACCCAGCAGGCAGGTTATAGGGAGCCAACAGGTGTTGCGGGTTGCAAAGAGGTGCTGCACATCTCTGCAGCTCCCAGCCCATCAGAGAGCTCACTGAGGGCATGTTCTGGCTCAGCTCACTCAGAAGTCTCTTTTGATACTGAAAAAAAAACAAACAGTGACATTCACTGAATCCACACTTGGTTATTCAACGTGTGCTCTGCACGCAGAGAAAACTGTTCGCTTTGGTCACTATTAGGAAAAAAAAAAACAAAACATAATTTTGTCCCTGTTAAAAACAGTCTAATGAAATGAGTAAACTTGTACAAATTTTAGCAGCGTTTTACAGTCCTTCATAAAATAAAACCAAGGAATGCATTAAAAGGAATGTTTTCATACACCCAATTAAAATATATATATATATGTATCATGGTCAGTAATTGCTGATGCACCACAGCTGTAGTTGGTAAACTAATCTGGGACCAGCAATGACTGGACATGGGGAGCACTGTAGCAGATCAGATTCAACATTTTCTGGCAGAAGGAAACATTTACAACTGTTATGTACAGCCTCTGAACTTACAAAACAATGGAGAGCTGGAGGTGAAGTTACAAAAACAACCAAGGGGAAAAGCAGTTGTCCAGCCAGCTCGGAGAGGCTTTGACATGCAGAGAGACCTCCTCGTTGTTCATCACAACCGTTACAAAACCCGATGACACAAAGAATCCGCGAGACCAGCGTCCGGGGCGCCGTCCCGAGGTCTCTGCCGTGCCAGCTGTGTCAGCTGCCGGGCGAGCCGATAGCCACTGTGATCCTCGTGTACAGAGGCAACCTGTCAGTCCTTAGCACCTCGTAGGAGAGCGAGTTCAAGCCGTCAGAGCTCATTGTCTCCCTGGTGTGAGCAATTCGGTCAAACCTGCGAAGGGGAAAAGCAAACAAAAGCCTTTCAGTACCCTCCAGTTCTTTATGCCCTCGGGCAGTTCCCGCTCCGTGCAGCAGCGGTGGGTGTCAGCGTGGGCTCCATCAACCCCCTCACTTGTCAACCCAAGGGCAAAGTGACCACGCTCTATCTCTGCAGGAAAGCAGGGGCTGCTCCCCCATCCGTGCTGCAACCAATGCTCGCAGCTTGCTCTGATGTCCGTGGGATGCCTAGAGCTTACAGAGGGGAGCGACGCGGGGTGCAAGGCACGGAACGGGGCTCGGGCAGCAGACACGCACCTCTCAGGATTGGGCTCGTTCTTCCGATCACGCGAGTGGCGAATCATCCTGCATTTCCCAATGACGGCATCTGGCCGAGATATGCCCATGCCTTTGAACACCAGCCTGCCAAAAGCAATTACGTTAGGTGACAAGAGACAGAGATGCGCTGTCCACCTTCTCTGTCTCCTCCAGTAACAACCTCACCTCCCAGTAACAACCACTACCTGCTTTTCACTGCTGCTGAGGGCTAAGCTGTGTGCTCGCAGCTTGCTAGCACACAAGTGCATCTGCATTGGGAATGGGGACACCCCACACACACCAGCAGCAGGCACCTGCTAACCCACCCCACCCCAGGTAGCCCTGCCAGCACCAACGCTGACCTTGCTCGTGCTTTAGCCTGTAATCTGAATGTGAGGCATCCAGTTTTTTAACCATCTGGACAGCGGCCAAATGAGCATTCATTTTTCAAGACGTGCTGTGCTGCTAGAAACTGAACTGAGCAGCAGTGAAACCACATGGGGAGGGGGCAGCCCATCGCACCAGTGTGCTCTCTGCACGGCACGTGCAGGTCATGGATGCCAATGCTGGGAATGTACTCCATCTCTTTCTGCATCTCTCTCTGCATTTTTTTGTGCAGCACTTCCTATCCCTCCAAAGCCGAGTGCCCCAAAAGATGGGACTACCTCCTTTCTTCATTTATTAAACAGGACTGCAGCTGACTAAGGAAGCCCTCCCTGAAGCTCAGCAGTGTTTGAAAAGACCAGAAAAAAGACCACACGGTGTATTTTGCAGTCAAGAGTTTCTCAAATCTGAGTTCCTGTGATTATTTCTCAAAGTGATTCCCCCATCTTCCCTGGAACGTGAAGATAACAACCCCACAGATATCCCCCGCCCTCATCTTCAGGCAGAGCTAGGCCCAGCCTGCCTGCACTAAGACCTTTCTCTTGCTCAGTCTTCCTCCAGATGAGAAGCAAGGGCATGAAGCGCTGTTTAGAGGTCCTTAGAACCTGACAGACAAATCCCTCCAGGGCACAAAAGGATGCACTGCCAGGCTGCCACCTGCAGAGCCTTGCGATGGGCTCTGTGGGTGAAGGTCTTCTCCTCCCATTCCCACTGTGCACTTCAAGCCCCCTGAAGGCAGGTCCTGATGCATGGAGGTGATCCAGCTGCATGGTGGGTACACTTTACCTGTTGTAGATGTCATCATCTTCGCCGCCCCAGCCCCAGTAATTGTTTGGGAACCCATTTATCTTTGTGAATTGCTCTTTGCTCAAGGCAGACACACCACCGAAATACTGATTGTAGGGTAACCTGGAATTAGGAAGAACACACCATTAAGGGTTGCAGTGCCCTTTGCCCCAGCCTACGGTCCAGCCACCAACCCACCAGCAAGACCCACTAGGACTCAGATCTTGGCTCTGTTTCAGCAAGCAGAATTTCCTGGGGCCTTTCCGCTCTAAGCTTCACCTGACTGCAAGCAGAAACCACAGCTGACCCAGGGCTGCTGACAATTCTGCTCTGGGCAGGGCTTGGGTCAGGGTAGAGATAGGCAGTGCTGGCCATGCAGGGCCAAACTGAGTGCTCACTTAACAGATGAGTTTTTACACTCCAACGTGGAGACCTGGCACAGAAAAAAGAAAGGAAAGACAAGCCACAGCTGTATTGGCAGAAGCCAGAGGAACACGTGTGCTGGCAGGCACTCAGTTTGGTGCTGCCCCCAGACGCCAAGGCAGGTCCCATTGTGGTCTGAAAAGGAACAGCCAAAAATACATCATTTTGCTCTCAAAATAACACTTGACAGCCTTTTCTAGCATCATGCATGGTCCTCACACGCTTTCCAGGCTGGGCAGAAACAAGAGCCATCTGACACCCTGAAATACAAGAAGGGATGTGGGCACCTGCAGTATACCAGTCTCTGCATTCCTCCCAGCCCTGCATCTGGCTGCTCAGCCACTGTGTGTGGCAGCAGATGGCTCTGCTCTGCCCTCCAGTCTCCACTCCAAGCCACCCATTCCCTGCAGGGATGTGCGTGCCACGGAAGAATTTTCCATATATAAAACATATCAGGCTTTTGTTGGTGGGTGGGGATGTGCAATGCTGCACCTAGCCTATAATGCTCATGGCAGTGTCAAGAAGGAAATGTTCCTCCAAAAGGCATCTCACCGAAATCCGAATTTATCCATGGAGACAGAGAGGTGCCTTGGCTGGCTGTAGCACTTGTAGGTGTTCCTGTCATCCATTGGGATCAGGTCTACATCACTAAACACAAAGCAGTCATAGTCATACTCCTTCAAAGCCTCCATGAATCCTACATTCAGCAGCTTAGCACGGTTAAATTCTTCTTCTCCATCCTGATTTAAAACAAATAAACACTGAATTAAGCAGTGGAAACCAGCAGTCTCCTACCTGTTGCCAGACAGCTGTAGCACCATGCAGGGTTTGTGGGCCTTTGGCATCACCAGGAGGTGGCACCGAGCTGGTCCCAGCTGTAGAGCAGCCAGATGGTCAGAGAAGTGGGCTAGGCCTTCTGCACAGAGGCATTTTGCAGTGCCTGCAGTACAACACAGGTGTGGTCAGCAGGTCACTGGGGTGCTCTCAGGTCCAGCAGTGTGGCTGTACTCATGTGCCCAGGGACAGCAGTGGTCCAGGACTGTGTCACCCAGCACAGGCCCCAGCAGCAGCACCAAGCCCAAGCCCTCTGCAGGGAGCAGCACAGGGCAATGGTGAAAGAGACTGGAGCTTTTTGCCAAAACCCAAGCTGCCAACCCCTCCCTAGTCTACCACATCCAACTTCCCCCTCTTCACAGTTTCAGGCAATGTCAAGCCAAGGACTGCCTGCCATGCCTGGCTTCAGCAGCATGTGCATGCATGCATGCAAGTGTGCAAATCAGCTCCCCGCCCTGCTACAAGTCTGGCGCAGGACACAAATCAAGGACAGATAAAATTCAGAGAGCAGCCTCAAGCATCACATTTACCTCCTCTCCTGAATGACTCTGCTTGGTTAATAAATAATCTGTTTGGAAACTGATTAATCCAAACTGGTTAATGGCTCCGCAGCCTGAAAGTCAACAATTTAACCATGAAACAGCCACAACTATCTTTCAAATGAAGGATTTAACATGCAAGTGTCAAACCACAGCTTTCAAAAGCTTTCATTGCTTGCCTGGGGCCTAAATGACTTCACAGAGAGGAGTGAGCTTTAGTGGAGGAGGATCTGAGCCAGTTCTCAGCACCCTCACCTGAAATAAAAGGGTTCATGCCTTAACCAAGGTGGTGGGAAGCTGATCACCATCATGCATAGGCAAGAGCTGTGAAAACTTGAGCACAGAAGGCAAAGGAAAGCTGAACAAAGGGGATCGGGAGAGGAAGCAGCTGCAGCTGTGGGAACAGAGGGCTTTGGTCTGTGGGCAAAGGAGTTGCAGACTCCATGCACACCCAGCCCTGCAGCTGAGGCTCACCGTGCTGGCACAGCCAGGGCAGCCAGAAGAGCTGACCCCCCAGGAACATTGTGAGTCCTGCCAGAAGTCAGGCCTCAGAAGCAATGCTCAGGGGCCCTCCTGCACCAGGAGCTGTGCTTGCTTATTTCATCCCCTTTGACTGCTCTCTTCATCACACCATTTCAAGGCAAAGAAAGTGTTTCACATTGGTTTTGAGATCTACAGAGGCTCAGCCTTATTTAACCCATGCCTTCAGGTGGCCTCTTACTCACCCAGAGAATACACAGGGATTAATAATTCTACCAGAAGCCTCATTTTCAAATCTCTTAAAACCCCCAAGAGGTTTTGCTTTTTTGAAGAAAGCTGTTTTGTAACTCAGACAATTCAGAAGCATCAGCATCAGTGCAGTATATGGGATTCAAATCTCTCCAAACTCTGAACAGTTTTGCAGGCTTCCATCTCTGACCAAGTCCCAGCTTTGTGACGGGGGACTTTTCTAGGCAGCTGCTCCACGCAGGTGGTGTAGAACATGGCACCACTGGTGACAGGAGAGCAAGCAGATGGAGGACTGCTGCTCCAAAACCGCAGACAGGCTCCAGGCCCAGCCCCTGCACTTATTTCCTGGGCTTTCAACAAGAAAAGATGCAGTGCAAACACACTTCTGCTAACTTTTTCCTTGACAAATTTCTCCCTGTGTTCACTCATCTCAGAACTCAACCTGCATTCAGAAGGCATGACTAGTGCCCAGCACCGGTGGCACTGCGAGCACATGCAAGTCTGTCCTCAGTCACCAATCCACGAGATCCATGAGACCAGCTGCCTCTGCCTCACAGACTGGCACCAAATGCTGCTCACACGTGCAGAAGATTAGCCCTGGGAGAACAGCAGCCAGACTTAGCTACTTCCATTGCTCAACTTCGCTGGACCTAGTCTGCTCAGTTAAATACACCTAAGGACACTGCCTTGTTTCAGTATCAGTCACATCAGCTGGGGTGTACAGAGCTGCCACTTGTGCTAACAGGCTTCCAAAACAGCCAGGTGCCATCTGAATGGTGGTTTTACCTCAGTTTCATCCTTTTTTGCGCTTTGAGGTAGAACACAGCTCTGTGATACCTGCTCCAGATGCAAAGCAGTGTAGAGGAACTGGGGCTGCAGTGGAATTCCAAACCTGATGGGTCTAAGACAGGTAATGGCAAGGACATGTGCTTCTGGGTGGCTAGGAGAAAGCCATCACCCTCAACAGGAGACTGTCAGCCAAGTCAGGGATCCTCCAAGCCAGTCTGATCCACATTCATGACGTCCATGCAGACATGCATGCTCCAGTCTTCTTTGAGCATGTGGAAATAGATATCCAGAGCCAGAGGGAGATACAGGAAAACCCTTGCTGTTTCCCTGTTGGGGTATTCTGAAGTGCTGTGAACTCTTCCCACAGCAGCATGATCAACCTCTGCCCTGCGCCAGTGCTTATGGGAAAGGCAGACACCTGCAACCCTCTACTGAGCACAAGAAGAGAGCAGCTGCAGGAAAACCTGCTGCACTCATCACCACGGATGGACAGGAGCCAAGCACTGCTCCCTCTATGCTCCACACCTGGGGAGCTCTGGTGCACCCCACAAATTGATGTGGATGAGCGCGATGCCCCCAACACACAGAGACAGGCACGCACACGCACACTCTCTGGAAAACTGTTACCAAGGATGCTGCAGGTAACGCTGGAGGCCAGTGCAAAATGGTTGGACAACTGGAGCTTTTAGGGAATTTGCTGACTCTCCCTGCCCACAAACTTCAGCTTGATGTACAGGGTTGCCACTGGGTAGGCATCTGCACAGACTGAGCCACAGTGATTAATCTCATTTTGAAACATGAACACACAGACGCCTGGACATGTGCAGCAGCAGCAGCACACACCAGGCAACTGCAACAGCACGGCTACAGCAAGCCCACAGTCCTGTGAATGCACAAGGAAGTCCACAGGTGACTGCAGGAGCAAGTGGATCTATAGAACACTTCACAAATTCTTCACTTGTGATGAAGTCGAGTTTGTGCATCAACAGATGGATGCCACCAAGGGTGCACCCATCTGTCTATCTTCCATCTCAAACTTATCCAAAGGACCCTACAGCTGTGAGCCCACGTGTCAGGTTTGGGTTCTGCTGTGGTTGCATAATGCACATTTTCCACTGGCTCCTGTTACACACTGGGCACCTCAGAAACACTGATCTGGCTTCAGCCAAGCCCTACTCTGACACATTCAGGCACACAGGACCAGTGTGGCAGAGACAAAACAGGCTCAAGACAGAAACGCATTGCTCCGAAAGGAAGAAGTTTGACATTACCAGTGCAGCAGTAGCAGGGCTCAAGCGCTCCTCTTTCTTTTTATGAGATGCAGAGGACAGAAGAGCACGTAGGCAGCGTGTAAGAATCAGATCACACAGTAATTCTCCTTGCTTCAGTGATTGCTTTGCTATAGACAGGATTAACAAGTAAAGGTAATATTTCCCCACTAGAAGGAAAAATAAAAAAAAAACAAAAAAACACAAAGGAGGGCAGATGCAAAGGGTAGGACAGACAAGAAAAAGAGAAAAGCAATTGTCAAGACAGCAGAGAAATAAGATTATTTTCCTACCGTAATTCTGGCAGAATTAACCCATTTTCTGCAAACCTCTCCATTCCATGTTCCCACTCACCCTTGAGAGACACATCCAGCACTTTTAGTACTACTGACTGCACTGCCTCTCCCAGACATGAATGACTTTTTAGAGGCATGTAGAAGGAGTGTGTTTACTTAGCAAATCCAGCAGCCTTACTTGCTAACCTGCATCTGACCACAGATGTGTCCAGAACTCACATATCCAGTGTGCTAGAAGTTACTCCCACTTCAGCTTCGCCCAAGGGATGGATTTGAAAAGAACGTTTGCTTAAACCCACTCTGGAAGGGTTTGCTTCATGGCATCAAAAGGCAGAGCAGTGCAAGCTGCGTGCTCACACAGAGCAGCAGCTGGGGCTGGGCCAGGGCAGTGCCCAACCCCATGACACCAGAACAGTGCTGTGGGATGCAGTCCCTCACTTTCTGTGCTCTCCAAGGCCCAGCCATGCCAGCAGCTCCCTTTGAGCAGCTGGCCTCAGGCCACCAGCAGCTCCTCCCGGTGCTCCAGGGTAGCTGCCGTCAGCCTCTGGCTCACTGGGATGGCTGCTGCAGGGACTGCCATCCCAGCAAAGCCTCATGGCCAAGCAGTACCGTGCCCTGGGCAGACCTACCACACCAGTGCCTGTGCAAGGGTACTGAAATGGCCAATGCACCCACGCACACTGGCTGATCCAAAAATTGCAGGAGGTATATATAGGGAAGCACACTGCTTCTCAGTACTGTGAAAATGGGCTCAAACGGGGCAGGAATTGCTTACTGGAGAGAGAAATTGTGCTGGGAGCTGCCCATCTCATGGGCACGGCAGACCAACAACATGCTGCCCTGCCACACCACAGCCCATACAACTGCCCGCAGCTCCACTGCTTGTTCCTTTTCTGCTCTGTTTCCCCCAAGGTGACCACTTACCTGCTGCACTGCGGCACCCTTGCTTTGTCCATCCTGACACTGTATGTGCTATTACTAAAGTGAACAAAAGCTGTTTAAAGTACTGAGTGAAATCCTATGCCTCCACGCCATTCCCAGGATTAGGTATTAATGCTGCCTGGTCACCTTAAAGATTTCTGCATGCAATTCCTGCAGCAACTGTGAGAAAGGACTACTTCACTTAGGTTGCACTGCTAGGAATTCTTTTCCTCCCAACCAACTGGCACCTCTTCAGGGTAAGCCAGGCTGAATGGGAGGAGAATACCCCACTTTTTCCATCAAAACCGTCAAAATAACTCATATTCTATTTGTTCTGCTTCAGCTTCATTTTTTAAAGCATCTCTATCCCTGCCCGTCAGCCCACTGACGCTCAGGATAGAGCAGCCACTCCACTGCTCTAGGGGGGGCACTGCCAAAAGTGTTAAAAGCTTCGTGTCCTCAGCATCTTACCTGATTGATGACATACACTCCATAATCCAGTTGCTGCCTTTGAAGAATTGGGTGCATGTAATAGAGCCAGTACTTCAGATGCTCCTCTCGGTTTCGGAATGGGATGATGATTGCTACTTTCTGCAGTGCCTTGCAGTCCTTTGGAGCAAAACGACCTCCTTCCCTGACCTCGGGGTTTGTGCTTGCCACCTCCTCCAGATTCACAGGCTGGGAGAACTCCACGTGCAGCGGTCCAACTAGAAGGAAGGCACAGCACAAAGCCAGTTAGCACATCCTGATGGCCACGCACCATTTATTTCTCTGGGCACACATTCTTAATGGGCAGGCATTCATTATTGCTTTTAAAAACAAGTTTGGATCCAAAGGAAATCCCAGCAATGCATGGAGGTGTGAAGCTGGGGCCCACTGTGTCTGAAGCAACCACACCCCAGCATTCAGGGCAAGCCTGGAAATGCTCAGTCCTGCAGTGCCAAACCCCAATGGACCCACTGAAGCTCAGTGGCTCCCGAAAATCCTCCTGTTCCCACTGCAGCCATGCTCTCTCTAGCAGTAGCCTGGGGAAGGTGGGGGGTGGAGTGCTCTCTCTGTGGTGCCCTCAAATTACGCAGTGCAAAAGCTGGGCACTTGGGACACAGCCTTGCACTCCTGCCAACAGAGCAGATCACACTGAGGCTGGCCATGTGCACCACCAACAAAACCCCCTTTTATTGTTTATTCCTTACAGATACTTTCAGTGTTCTGACAGTGTGCCCATTACTTATGCCTTGTTAAAAATAAAATCAAAAACATACCCAAATTTGCATGCAGGTTGGCAGTTCCCACACTCAGTTTCAACAGTGGCAGTTTTGAAACCATCGGATCAACTTGTGCCAAAGCTAGCATGTACAACTGAGGACTGCTCGCAGCACACAGACAGAAGCTCCTGGGATGCATGAGCTCCTAGAGCAGTGGAGAAACTCCTGGTCCAAGCAACGCACAACTCCATAGCCCCACAACACACTGCCCTCCATGAAAAGGTAATTCACCAATGGTGGCCCTGCAGCAGTGGCAGACACAGCACTGGGAAAAACATGGGCAGGAGGGACACGGGTTACAAGGCATTGCACCTCCTGCAGAGCAGCAGTGGTCTCACCGGCAGCAACATGTCCCCCAGCCAAGCATACAGCAGCAGTGCCCAGGGTGGCTGCAACAGGGAGACAAAGACTGCCTGACTTGCACGAGATCTCCCTTCAGCTCACCTGGAGCAGGAGGGCCTTTCCTCGCCTCATCCAACAGGCTGGAGAAAGGAAAGGACAGGCAATAAAACACAGTCATGATGAGTGCTAGGTGCAGAAGACAAAGTTTACAGGCTTGGAGGCTGGAAAGGAGGCTGATGAGAAATTACGAGCAATACTCCCTCCCTCCCCTTAATGAAAACAGTTTTAAATGTAGTACATGTTCCAGCCAACACTGCCCCAACAACCAAGGCAGTGAGCACTCCTCAAGCACTGGTTTTGCTGTTGTAGCAGTGAGGCAGCTGCTTCTAAGATCAGCTGGATGCAAAGCACCCAGCCAATACACTTCACTGGCATCAGTAGGAACAGCAAAATATGAAAGTCTGCATCAGTTACCTTCAAATACAGAAATGTTGTAACAAACAAGCCTGGAACTCACAGAGACACACTCTGACAATGAGCAGCAGCAAAATGCCCACCCACACAAACTGATGCTTTCCATTCCTTTTCTGTTGGGACAAGCATTAAACCAAAGGTGCGCACACTGCATCTTCAGGGGTGAGCAAAGCCCTGTTTCAGTCTCGTTTCAAACCATTTCGGCTGCACTTTGGCCACCTGGGCAGTGAGCAGCCCCAAGGCCACTGTTGCCCAATGACTCTGACCCAGGACAAGAACCATGCCAGGAAAACATGCAAAGTTTGCTACGGCTGCTGTCCCATCCCTGGTCTGTGCTCACCATATAAACTTTCCAGCCTGGTTCTCTTCCTTCAATCTCCTCTGCTCACCTCCAGATACCTGCCTGACAGTGGAGCTACTGCTGCGTGTTGATCCTCAGCCAAAGGCACACACATGTGACAGAGCAGAGTGGACATGCAACCCCAGAGGATGTATGGCCCAGGGTTTGTAGGCTAGCCTCTCTGGGGTTCGCAGCTGCACTGTCAGCCACAGCAACTTCATGAGCATTATTGTACATTTTTTAGCTAAAGAGCAACTAGAAAACACGAATAAGCAACTGCCAGAAGTTGGCAGAAGATGAAAAAGCACCACCTAACATCAAAACACCTCAGTGACTGCTGAAGGATTTAAGTGGCTACAGCTGGGTAAGAGAGAGACTAAAAAAATAAATAAATAAATCAGCTACGTCAATATCCTGTCCCTCCTCCATTTCCCCCCCACCCCAGCAATATCTCTCACTGAAACATTTCTGCTTGGCTTCAGACAAAAGGTGCACAGGAAAAGCTCTGCACAGGCACAGTCACAGACACCAGAGGGGCCTATGTGGTTCGTACAAACAGGAAACAGGTTTTCAAATGAAGCAAAAGGTGAGGCTTGCAAAAAGCTGCAGGGAACAAAGTGGTCAAGTTGCACCTCGACAACACAATGTATACCTCAGTGACCTTCATATTCCCCACTACTACTTGGCCACGTTTGCCACAATAACCAAAACTCCGGCTATACAGGCTACCAGCACAACTCCTCAGCAGCACTCACACTGCATACCCACGAGGCTGCCACAGGACCCTTGGACCAAAAGACCAGGACCTGCTCGACTTAGTGCTGTTGTCAGTCTAACAGCTGCCCTAGCCTCCATGGGCCACAAATGCCAGAAATGTGGGGAAAACTGGAGCAGCAGCATCGTGCAGAGCTGCCCTTGTGATTGCAGGAAGGGGCAAGCTGAAGGGGCTCAGGGTGCAGTGGGGTGGGCACGGTGCTGCAGCAGCCCAGCAGCCCAGAGATGGTGCTGAATGGCTCCTCTGGAAAAACCATTATAGCCCACCCATGTGATTCAGGGTGGGCACAGATCTCAGATGCTTAGTTCAGAGACAATGGAAACAGAAGTTCCTAGTGGGAAGGCTTGAAATGTGCTCCCCACAGTGGGTGGGCGAGAAGGTTTCTGTCACCCCAGTAGAAAGCAGCGCGTGCTCTGGTGCTGCTGAGCCACATGCATGCATGCTGCCAGGGCAGGCGAGGCTGTACAGGAGGAAAGCTGGAAAAAGGAAGCAGCGCTTGCGCAGAGCAACAAAAAAGCTTCTTCACAGGGCCTGAGCAGAAAAGGGAAGAGCTGCCGACTGCGCCAACCCATTCCTTCCTGGGAAAAACAAAATGAGTCCCACCCTGGAAAGCAGGGCCAAGCATTGGCCGCAGGCTGGCGAGCAGAGGACGTTGCAGACCCCAGACCCACGGCAGCCTCAGGGCAGGTTCTGGCTCTGTCACACAGCACAGGGAAGCAGGCCATGGATGAGTGGAAGCCTGCTCCTTCTGCCAAGGGCAGCATCAAATCTGGCTGCAGATATCCTGGGGAGGAGAGGGGGGGGGTGGAAACAGCTTCCCAACTTGCAGGATTTGCTTCCTTCAGCCAGTCTCTGTTCACGGAGTCCTCTCAGAAGTCAGCTCTCCTCGTGCAAGGCCTGAGCCTGGACCCTCAGCACACGCACTTACTCATCCATCCCCACGGGCCCCGGGAGGAAACGGGCTGAAAAATAGGAGGGATTGCCACACACACTGGCAGCAGCTGGTGTGCAACAACAGCAAGTTTATAGGATCAACTGTGCAAGTCACTCGAAGCAAAAGTTAAGAACCCAGCCCAAAACACTCCAACACAAGGTCTCGCACTAGTGTACAGTGATTTTAAATAACAAAAAAATATTGTCTTTTCCTCCAGAAAGTATTTTGGGGAGAGAAGCAAAGCCCTCAGGGATGGCCACAACCCAGTGTACGCTCCGAGAAGCGGCTCTGCACCCCCTCCCCTGTGCAGGGCAGTCTGCACGCGAGCGGCCTCACTCACACTGGCACTCGCTGTGGGCTGCCACTGCAAAATTAAATTCCAGGCCCTTGAACTGCAAACTCTAAACAAACAAGCAGAGAGACTTCCCTGGCTGCCTCAATCAGAAAAAAGCTGATCCGCCTCTGCCAGGAAAACCCCACCCTGCCACAAGAGGCACAGACAGACAGAGAGATGGAGACAACTCCTGCCCCGTGCCCATGGCCCTGTCCTGTGCCCTCCATCCTGACTGCAGCTGGAACCCTGCGGAGGGAGGGTGGGAGAACGGCAGAGCAAGGAGAGGTGAAAGGAGCAGACATCTGCAGGGCCTGGGGCTGCCCTGGGTTGCAGCTGGAAAGGTTGCTGCAGCTCCAGAGGCCACATCTCACTGCACTGAGGAGAATGTGGAGGCCTGGAGGGCCATAAAGCCCCTCCATCCCACAGAGCCAGGCCTCAGAGCTCTGGGCTGGGCCAGGAACTGAGGGCTCAGGCGAGCTTGCATCCAAAGGTAGCCTGGGAAGCTGCAAGTCTCTGCCTCTTTCCAAGCATAACTTGGCCCAATTTCCAAGAAAACTTACTCTTGCCCCAGATCTGAGCTGGCAGGGAAATGAACACGTTACAAAACACGGGATGCATAAAATGGAAAGTCTCCCTGTCTTGCCTGTGCACCCCATTTGCCGCACCACATCCACAAAGCAAAGAAGACTATCCTTCCCAGGAACGCACTGCACCCTTCAGAAGCCTTTCCAGCCTAAGGCACAATCCAAACTGTCCCTCAAAGGCAATACTGGGCTAGAGATGTCCACTACTCTGTGCTGGCAGAGAAGCACAGCCCTGCTCCACACAGAGCTCCCACGGCTGCCTTCAATGCCCAGCGGGGCGTGATCCAGACCTCGTGATCCAGACCTCAGTGAGCGACAGACGGAGCCCAGCCAGGCCCTACAGCACAGCAAGTGGCACTGCCAGCACCTAGGGATGCAGAATATCCATCCACAAGCTTCCACACTCAACCTGAATCACACTGTGGTGCAGCTCTGCTGGCGTCCTCCATCTGCATTGTCCACAGCCATGGGCCTGTCACACTGCTTGCAGCAGCAGGCCATGCCACAGGCTGCTGAGCTGCCCTGCTGATGGAGGAAAGCGTCCTCTTCTGCCCAGGATTCTGACTGCTGGGAGAAACAGATGGAATTTTTGCTTCTCTGCTGTCAATATTGCGTAATTACATCAGTATGGTATTGCCACGTCTTACAAACTTACATCTGGGGCAGAAAGCCATACAGCAAGACATCACTCTGTCATGGATTGCTCAGGGCCCTTGGGTTTTCCTTGCTCCCAGGGCTGTGAGTGACACTTCTTCGCCTGCCACCCCACTGCCAACCACACCTGGTATCTAACCATGGTCAGAAAAAGCCCAGGTGACAGCTGTGGGCTAAAATAGCTCCATAAACAACAAGTGCTCCAGGCCAGGCAGGACTTGAAAATGGCATCCCAGAGACACAGAGAGGCCTGTCCGCAAGATTATGCTCTGCAGGCATCTGGCAGTAATTGATAAGCATGACTTTTGGATGAGCTCTTCTGTGAGGTGACGCTGCCAAAGAAGCTGGCCCCTTCCTCGCTCCTTCCTAAACAACAACAGCACCATCATCAAAACAAAGGCCCTAAGGCCTTTGAGAAACCATTTAACTTTTCTGAAGGCATGAAAGCCGACACAGATGAGTCCTACTGAGCAACATTCACGTTCTCTTTCAAATAACATTATTCTGGGTAAAGAACATTCTCAAAGAGCACACCAGTTTGGGTAATGGTCACCTCTAAAACATAGATGGACTTCCTTCGGTCGTTCAGGTTTCTCAAAGGAGGCTCTCAACGGCAGCATGAATCCAAAACGCTTTTTTTGCTGAATTTCACAGACGTGGAGAACTTTCAATCCAAATTTGACTTACAGCATTATTTTCCCAGCTGTGATCTATACTTTCAAGTTACAAATAATGAGAAGCGAACCATAAGAGCGTATCAAATTCACTATGATCTCTCAGAGATCAAACTTCACTCAGGTCACGCATTTGCCCAGTAGCCAGACAGCGGAGACTGTTGGGTTCTGACTCCGAGCATCACCAGAGAGAAACCTTGGGGCTGCTGGCAGCAGTGTCTGTGTCCGGCTGCTCAGAAAGGCTGAGCAGCTCAGTCACACATACCCTGCGTGATTCATCACATGCCTTCCACTGTGGCAGGAAAGGAAAAGGAAGCCCAAATAAGAGGTGCTGTGGAAACGGGGCCGCAGAGCCACCTCCTTATGTCAGGGCAGTGCCGTATGACTTTGGGAAGGTGGGGGTGCCAAGGTGATGAGAAATGCCTGTGGATAGGACACTTCTCCAAGTGCTGTGCTGACCACAGAGACACGAGAAGATCTCTGACCAATGCAAGGCAGAGGAGGGCAGTTTTACAAATGCGGTCTGCTGCCAGAACCTGAAAGAGGTGATCATAAATGCAATACTGCAGAGCAGTTGGGTTCCTCAATGACAACCTGGCTGCAGACCTGAGAGCCACACGAGTGTCATGCCTGCACCTCACCACAGCCCTGAAACAGGGGCTGCTGGAAACCATCGGATCTTACACCACGAGAAACCCTCCAGCTCTGAGCAACTGCAACTACTGCCCACAGCCTTGCTTGGCCTTCTGTATGGTGCACATGTTGCACTGAAAGGGATACAGTGATGGTGTAGAATCATGGAGGTTGGAGACCTTTATGACCATCAAGTGTAACCACTGACCCATCAGCACCGTGCCCACAAATCATGTCCCCTCAGAGCCACGTCTCCACATTTCTGGAGCAGCGACCCTGTGCTTTCCTCTGACCACCCAGGCACTGAGCAGGCAACACCCTGAGCCCTGGGCACAGGGGCTCTCCCAGCACTTCAGAGCGCCTAGGAGGAGCAAAGCCTCGCTTCGAGGGGGCTGCACATCCCCGTGTGCGGCCTGACTGCACGGCCGCTCACAGCACAAAGCGACTGGAGGAGAAAAGTGAAAGACGCGAATCAAAATGAGCAGAAGAAAGAAAGAAAAGAAAAAGAAATAAAGAAAAAAAAGCAAACAAAAAAACAACACAGTCCCTTTTAGCGACCTCAAAACTGCCTTCCCGAAATAACAACCCCGTCATTTGCCATTCAGATGCATCGATCCATCTGACCAGCGAGCACCGAGTGAAACTACGAACTTCAGCGTCGGTTTCGCTAACAGAAAACCACAGGGAACTTCTCGAAAGTCTCTTCCACCCGCTGCGATCCGCGGCAACGGCGGCGCCCGTAAGCGCCCGGCGCCCACCCTCCCGGTGCACAGACACGCGGACCGGGACGCCACGTATCGGAACGCCGCACCGCGGCTCCCACCGCGCGGACCCCGTCCGCTCCCTCCGATAACCGAGCGCTGCCCGCGGCGGGGAAAGCGGAGGATGCGCAACGCAGCCGCGGCTCGGCAGCACCCGGGGGAAGGGGGGGTGGGAATCGGGCTCAGGAAGCAGTGCGGCGGCCCGGGCCGCCCCCGCCCGCCCTCCGGAGGTGCTCCGCTGTCACGGCCCGCGGGGCGCGGCACTCACCGAGCAGCGGGGACGGGTCGGGGCAGAGTCCCGGCGGCGCGGAGTCCGGGCGGCTGCGGGGCGGTGCCGAGACGGGCCGGGGCCGGGCGGCGGGCGGCGGCGGCGGCGGGCGGGAGGGCGGCAGAGAGAGGTTGGCGGGCGGCGAGCGGCGCGGCGGCGGCTCGGGGCTGCGCGGCGGAGTCAGGGAGCTGCCCGCCAGGTAGTAGAGCAGCGTGGCCGAGAGGTGCAGCGCGCAGAAGGCGACCAGGAGGCGGCAGGCCCGCTGCAGCGAGGTGCCGGGCAGCGCCGGCTCCTTCATGCCGCCGCGCTAACGGGGACCGCCGCGCGCCCCGCGCCGTAGCCGGGGACGGGATGGGGTCGGGGCGGGGGCGGCGGTGGCACCGCCCGCCGGGGGCGGCCCCGGGCCTCGCGCCCCGCCCGCAGCCTCCGCCCCGCGCGTCCCCGCGCCCCGCGGGGGGCGGTGCCGCCCGGAGCGGGACGGTCCCGCGGCGCCGCGCCGGGCGCGCGTGGCTTCTGCCGGGTAACGGCGGCGGGGCGGGAGCGAGTGGCCTCAGCTTGCACCAGGGGACGTTCAGGTCGGACACCGGGAAGAAGTCCCGAAGAGTGGCCACGGGCTGCGCGGGATATGGTGCGGCGGGCTGGAGCTGGGCTCCGTGCTCGTAGTCGTGGTTCAGTGATTCTATGAAAAGCAGAAGGACGTGGTCTCAGTGATGCTGTGCTGACACAGGAGAAACAGGAAGAGAATGCCTGCGACCGTCAGTGCATCACTGTGCAGACTGCGCCCATCTTTAACACCTGAAATGGTGTGCGGTGCCCAGGAGCAGTCTTGAACGCGTTCAGCCTACCTTGCTTGGGACAGAAGAGCTCTGTTCACCTGACACAACAATGAGCCCAGGTCTTGATGCCTCCTTGCTCTTCCCGAGTGGCTCTCAGTCACTGCTTGAAAGTGCCTCTTCACTTGCGCCATGGGAAGCTCAAGGAGAAACAGCTGAGGTGCTTGACCAGGGACTTCTGCCTCCTCTGTTTTCTTACATACTTCTTTCTGATACCTTCTGGAAGTCAATCTGATAACGGTTTGTTTGAACCTGGTGTTGTCAACACCAAGACAACGAGGCAATTGCCTACGACACTAATGCTGTCACTGCTGATATTCACAGCTGTAATTCAACCAAGCACCAGCTCACAAATCACCTTCTCAAATGAGCAGTCCGGGCTTATAAAGCCTACAGGCCTTCTGGACATCTCTTACAGGCCAGCAAAAGGCATCCCTGGCCAGGCCAGCAAAAGGCATCCCTGGCAACATAGCTCAACAGAGAAACCGTTTTTCAGGACTTGTGGATCAGTTCAGAGTTTCCACACTCCACTGCTGTCAGCAAATGCACTGAATACAACACTGGTGACAGCACCAAGGCCACACAGCGAATGCTGCTAGTAAAATTTGCCTTTCATTTTTGACATGGGTACTTGTAGGGAATGTTCCTGTGGTGCAATGACAGACCTCAACCGAGATTCAAGGCAGAGCTGATTTGATTTCCCACAGCGTTTTAAATATGCCACACTTTAAGTTTAGTAAGTGAAGGAAAAGAAGTCACAGCATGCTGCTGGGTACAAATGTCACAAAGTTAGGCAGTGTCTGACACATATTTCCATGTATTTCTGCTGCAGCAGCCTGCAACTGAATGTCTGCTGTATTTTGTGAGTGCACTGTAACACCAGTGCTGTTTTTTCCACAAGATGACTGTCTTGTTCTTACTGAATATGGCTTTGGAAGCAGGCAAGGGTTAACAGCCACCGATCATTTCTATTATGCATAGATGCAGGTGTGCCCTCATGAGCGTATGAGTAAATATGAGTGTGTATATATAGGTAAGTATGTAATGGCGCACCTTTTTTTTTTTAGCACAGAGATAAGATGTTCTTATGAACTGGATCATAAGGAAATAGAAATGCATGCTTTACAGGAAAAACGTGTGCTTGCGTACACACCCTGTGGCGCTCCTACACACCACACCGCATTTTTACCTCCTCCAGCTGTCTCTACCTCAGCCCAGCCTAATAAAATTCCTCAGAGCTCTCACTTGGCCGCTGAATCAGCTTCCTGCCTTCACCCTAGTGCTGATGCTCTTTCCTGGTGGAGGTAATTTTTAGCCTTTTTTCCCTCTACAAATAACTGTTGCATAGCTACACTGCTGCACATTAACACACCTGCAAGTCCACCATGCCTCATGAATTGTAAGTTTGATTTTAACATAAGCTGGCAGTTGGGAGGCATTGTAAACATCCAAAATGAGTGCCGAAGCAAGCCACTAGGATGCCACAGAGTGAAAGTTCACTGAAATATGTTTGCAGGTGGAAAGCAAATTGTGAGAAGGAGGAGGAGGGAGATTACAAGAGGGAGATTACAGTGATGGGATTTAGTAGGTCAGGTTGATGGTTGGATTTAAAATACTGGCACCTTCCTTTGTACTCCCACTGCTGCAGCTGCAGGAGTCAGTTTGCGTATTTCCCCAGGGCAGGGCTTGGCAGAGCATGTCTGGGTGCACCTTAGGTCCACCAGCATGGAGTCCTGCTGCTGTGAACCCACTGCTCATGGTCTCTTCTGCAGCTGTGTGGGCTGCAGAGGTGCCCTGCTGAGTGAGAGGAGGCTGGGAAGAGCTGTTCTAGGCTGTTCAGCAAGCAGGCAAAACAGACAGCAAAGGGAAAAGGTGCAGAGGTGTGGAAAGCAACATCCTGCTGCCCTTTTCTGGAAGCCCAAAAAAGTCATATCAGGGTCTGCCTTGTCACCCGTCATTCATGATTAATTGCAGTCTCTTGCATTATTAAGATGGATGGTTCCTTTATCTGGATTATGGTGTCTGAGTCTGATGCAACCGAAATATGTTAAGCAGGGCTCATGAGAGCCTGTCTGCAAATCCAGCCCAGGTAGGGTCACTGCTGCACTTGCTCAGCTCCTCATCAGGCTTATCTTCTGTTTTGGATGGCTGCTGCTGGACTACCTGCTACAGGACACAATTCCAATTGCATGTTACAGCAGTCTGAACAAGGATACTTGTCATTTTCACTGTGACATTTCTTGTTTATCCAATTCATTGGCTCCTGTGACAGACAGCAGCAAGTGGAGCATTGTCCAGAGGTGCTAGGACCTCAGCATACCATCAGGTGACATATTTTCTGGAGCAGAAAAATGTGGGATCTGAGTTATGCATGAAGGTGAAATCTGGTTACACTGTTGGCTACATTTTGACTGGTGGTTTTGCAAAGGAAAAATGTTGTATCTACATCTGGATCCTCAAAAATAAGCTGCTTGCAGTGCTCCCTGTGCTGCTCTGATCCATCAGCATGGGCTTAGATGTCTGTAGTGTGAAGACAGTAATTTAAAAAAAAAAGGCAGGAATCAACTGATAATGTTGCTGCCTCAGCATAACAGACTGCAAGCAGCGAAGTTCATTCTGCATCTCTTTAGAGGAACAGAAACCAAAAGCTGCAGAAATGACTGGAAAAAACAGAATGGCTTTCACTGTGGGTGGCAGTACCTTTCTGATTGATGCCATGTGATGTGGCTGCCTCTGGGTGTTTGTGGGTACATACCCAAGGATTTGGACACACATCCCTCATGCGGGATCATGGGAAAAAGGAAGGTCAACAGCACCTCTAAGCTGCCGAGGAACTGCAGGAAAGCTGCAAATCCCCTGAGCAAATCCAGCCCCTTTGGTCAGCTGTTCCTTGCCACAGAGGTACCCCAGGGAAGCAGGACCAAGAGCAAGACCTCAGCTTGGATGGGAGCCACGGCCTCTTCTGACCAGCTGTGGTGATTTTGGTGAGCAGTCAAAGCAGAGGAAAAGATTCAGGAATGGACGCTGTCCCCATCCTGCCTATTCCCTGCTCCTGTGCCTCTGAGGTCCAGGGCATGGCCAGGTGTCAACAATTTACACCAGTTCCATGATGGTGGGGGCGGGGTACTCATGCCCTGGGAAAGGGGAAGGGGGAAAGGGAAATGGAAAAGGGAGATGGGCCTAGAAACAAAACAGCGGCAACGATCTGAGGAGGAAAGCTGATTTACTAAATAAGATAGCGGAATGCAAAATAACACGATATAATGCAATATAATTGGAATTGAAGCTAATAAATACAATGAACAGGAGGAAGTGCCCGATAAACCAAAGGCCTTACGCTAAACACTGAAGGCGAGACAGCTAACGAGAAGTCGCTGTTGGATCGATCCCAAAGGGGAAAGTCTGTGTCTCATGACAAGCAAACAGTTTTTATCTTTCCCTCTGAACAGAAAATGGAAAAATGTGAAGCAATGCAAAGTCCTCTGGGGTATGTAGTTCTTATTCTCTTCTGAGACAGACGTACCCAGAGCTATCAATGATCCACGGAGCTGGAGCATTAACTCTTCAACTCCCAGTGCACTCCATGATGTGGAATACCAATAACAAAAATCATAACACCATGACACCAGGCTTCATGGGAATCCTAAAGATGAAGGTGACTGAGGTGCTCTCTTTCTTCTTTCCAACTTTCTTCCTGGTGTGATGGGTGGATGTGCTGCGTACTCCTGCATGGGTTACAGGAAAAGGGCAGCCTGCAGTCCCCAGGCCCTGACACTTTGGTGCTGGTGGGCCCTATTAGGTTAGGGTGTGCAAAAGCACTAGAGGGAGTAGCAGCACAGGATTTAAAATACTGTGTGAGTGCAGCGGAGCAGAATGTGAGAGCAGGTGTGAAGATGACAGATAACAGAAAGGAACTGGCAGGTGCTGGGCAGAGCAGTGACAACACTGGTGATAGCACCAAGGTCACAGTGTCGATAAGACTACTGCCCACATGTGGAGCAGGAGTGACATGATGTAATCCAGCTTTGTCACCCATTCCCTGCAAGAAGATAGATCTGAAAGCTGAACTGTGATCCCTCAGGAAAGTGAGGTGTGATATGGAGTCACAGCTCCATGACTGATGCTCTGTGACAAAGCTGGGGACAGCAGAAGAGGATTTCACTAAAATGCCCGCAGCACTGAGGAGGGAGGGCCAGGCTTAAATGCATGATTGTCCCTGTAGCTGGAGCTGTGTGTCCAGTGCAAACAATGGGAATGTCCTGGCCATCTAAGGGAAGGACTTCCCCTCTTTTACTTGAGGGGACAGTTGGTGGGACTTTTCTCAGAGACCTCAAGCCTGCACTTGAAAGTAAAACTGAAAGAGGCATGAGTGTCCCCTGAGAGGTGGTTTCCTCTGGGAACCCATGATGCTGGTTTCCCCTTTGTCACACCTCTAGATGTCATTTTAGCTCACTCTGTGAAGATCACAGCATCTGAACACTGCTGAGAAACCAGACGGAGAAAGATCAAGCCTCACACTGGCAAACAGCTGTGAAGGACCTGCTGCTATTGGCACAAGAAGGATGTGGACACCTATTCCACAAGGAGAGTGAGGCAGAGAAAGCATCACACCAGAGCTGCACAGCCAATCCATCGTTCCTGTGCTGCTCACAGCACAACCCCAGGAGCCAGGCCAAGCTTGAGACTGACAATGCAGCACTCAGGCAGAGAGACTGATAGAGACTTTGGGGTCAAAGTCTAGGGTTTGTTGTTTTGGTTTTTTTTGTCAGTAAATATATTGGAGAAGACTATGCAGGCCCCTGACAGACCTTGTGCAGGGCTTTGCTGAGTGGGAGCAGCTCATAGGACACAGTACATAGTCATCTTCTAGTTGAGTGTTGGCTGGGAGCAGGTTGCCCAGATGGGATCTGAGAAGATTAAACCATCATGTGCCAGAATGTGAGAGTTTCTGGCTTTGTGAGACCCATCTGTGCTGGTAGAAGAGCCTTGCTGTGCTGCCATGCACACATCAGGGCTGTGCCCACTGCTTGTCTCAGTGCCCATTGCTTTGTACATGACTCACCAAGGACAGAGATCCCCTACCTTCCTGCTGGTCAAGTTGCTCCTGGAAAAGGCTGCTTCTTGACACCCAGAGTGAACTTATCTGATCAGGAGTTTGTGCCTGTGTCTTTCATTGTGTCATCTTCAGCAACCAAGAGGACATTAGCTCCACCAACGTAGTTAAGAGTACTTCTCTTAGTCATAGGCTGCAGGCAGATCTCCCCTTTACTGGACTAAACCACCACTCCAGCACACCTATGCCTTGGGAAAAACTGCTAATGCAGTTAAATATTTACTTTACTTGTAGGATTTTCAAAGCAGAATAATAATGAACACCAAAGGTTATTGAACCGTGTAAACAGGGAATGTAATCCATGTGCCCAGCCACCTCAGCAGAGCAGAGGTGTGTTCTGTAAGGGGAATCCAAAAGTTCCTGCCCGTCCATCCTGAGTCTTGCCTCTCTGACCATGACGGACATTCTCTGAGTCCCTCCCGCTCACCTCTGCTGTCCAGGGCCAGCAAGAACCATGCTAAAAGTCATGCAAGACTGTGGGAAAGAAAGGTCCTGAACATGGTTGTGTCTGTCTCTTCAGCAATTGCCCATGTGCATGCTGTGTGTGTCTGGACCTCTTCCACCCTGCTGGTGGTTTCTGTAGGACACTGGCCCTTGCTCAAACAGCACCTCCTTCCCAATGCCAGGGTTAAGGAGACCCCCTCTCATTTCTGTCTTAGCCTTAAACTGGCTATGTTGATCCCAGACGAGTTTCAGTTAAAACTGCTTTTCAGATATGATGTTGACTTTCTGTCCAGTGATTCTTTTTTCCATCCTTCACCCTTCAGCCTTTGATCTTGATTCCACTGAGGAAAGTGTTGGTGGATGCAGTAAGTTGTCTTCTCAGAGGCAGTAAGACATGGAAAGACCAATGTTGGGCATCATTCTCATAGGTGAAACACCAAGGTCTTCTGGAATGGGAGTCCTTGCTGAAAAGGCACAGCCTCCCGGATCAGCCCCAATTTTTTGCATTTTACACATGAAGTATCCCAATCTAAATGGAGATCCCAGTGATGTAGGAATCACAGAACCATAGAATATCCGAAGTTTGTAAGGGACCTGCAAGGATCATGCAGTCCAGCTCCTAGCTGGACCACCCAAAATCCAAACCCTGTGTCTGAGAGCATTGTTCAAAACCTCTTCGAGCTCCAGCAGCACTGCCCTCAGAGGCACAGCCTTTCCCTCACCCCCATCTGACCCTCCCCTAATGCAGCCCTGTGCTGTTCCCCTGAGTTCTGTCACTGTCACCAGAAAATGAGGAATGGCAGCTGCAAAGCTGGAGGGCTGGCCTGGCGGAAATGTGCCCAGAGGGAGTCTGGCTGGTTTGGAGAGGAGAGCAGCATTGCTCAGCCTGCAATATGGATCAAAGGGATTTTATAGCAGCCTCTAGTGCCTGCCCCTGGAGCTGGAAGGCTGTCATTTATCAGCTGTGTGAGCGCACCCAAGACATCCTGCTGGGTGCACAGTCTGTCCTCAGAGCAGATCGAACTGCTCAAAGTGCTGCTTTTCCCACCACCGAGATTAGCTGCTGCTCTCTGCTATAAAGGCCACTGTGAGTGGAGTGAGGTGTATGAGTGCATGCTCCCAGGCCAGCCATGCCCACAAGGGAGCTGCTGGCACTAATTCTGGTAGCTCTCATTGCTGCCAGTGGTAAGTCTGCTCCGTGGGGCTGCCGGTGCCTCGGTGGTGGGCTGGGAGGTGTGGGGGGCCTGAGTATGGAAAAGGGGGCAGAAAGACACAGGATCTCTGTTATGGAGAGGAGGTGAGGGTTACCTGTAAGGCAGCACAGCAGCGGCATGGTGGGGTACAGAGAAGGACAGGAGCACACATATCCCACACTTTTTGGGATGTGCCTGTATTTGTTGCTCAGTGGAGCTCCTGGTCCAGTGTCCAGAGCTATGGGAAGGGGCTCAGTGACAAGTACAGGCATTCCAGTCTTTGTCTCTCTATCACTACCTCAAGATTTTGCCACCAGCTCTTTCTGGAAAGGCTGGTCACTCTTAATTCCCCCCCTGGAACTTTTGGACTCTGCTCTGTTTTAGGTGCAGAGCTGGAGGAAGAGAATGGCCTGAGAAAGGTAAGAAATTTCCATTTACTCTTGTTCATGGCTTCAGTTCCTATTGGGCCACCTCAGAGGGCACAACTGGGAAAAAGGCTGTTCCCAGAAGCTGACCCAGCTTTGAGGGTCTCAGCACTTTCAGCCCAGTACCAACTCTGGGCAGCAAGTCCTGCCACGGGGCACATTGCCTCTTCCTGCTCTCCATGAGCCTGCCCTAACAGGCAGTGGGATCCCCAGAGCCACTGTGCAATCAGCTCTAGCCAGACTTGCTGCTGCCCAGACACCACAGAAGGAAGGTGGGAGGAAGGTGGGAGTTTACGGCACTGAAACATTCACTGTGGTTTCTCCTTTCCAGCTGACATGCGGAGAGATGGCTGAGCTGCAGGCCTGCCCCCTGCTGTACTTGCCTGTCTGTGGGAGCGATGGGAATACCTATGCCAATGAGTGCTTGCTCTGTGTGCAGAAAATGTAAGCTCACACCTGGGCAGAGGCCTCCATGGGGCTAATTTTAGCTGTCTAAATGCAGGTGCTTGTCAAACACCGTGGGAAAACCACAGCCCATGGGAAGTACACAAGATCCTGACTGCAAGGGGGAAGAGGGCTTTTGGCATTCTCAGCCTGGCTTTGCAGCCCTCAGCTTCACCTCTCCATGATGGCAGTGCCCAAGAACAGGCATGGGAATGTCCCTAGCCCTTGCAGGTGCCAGCCCCTTCCTTGGCACCACGTTTAGAGGCTGTGCGGCTGCAAACTTAGTATTCATTCGCTGTGTTGGCAGAGTACTGATCCCACAAAAGAGAGCAGTATTTATCCATTAGAGCAGCTTGATAAACAATGCAACCATGTCGGGTCAAGAGTCACAGCTAAAAGACCTGTCAGCGTAAGAATAAGCTGGCACCAAAGCAGGTGCTCCTCAGAGAATGAGAGAAGTTGCCCAGTCTGTACTGCCTGTGACTGAATAAACCCAGAACCACGGAGTGATTCAGATTGGTAGGGACCTCAAACATCATCCACTTCTAACCACCTGCCTTGGTCAGGAATGCCTGCACCTAGACAAGGTCGCTCAAAGCCCCTGACCTTAAATACCTCCAGGAATGGGGCATCCACAGTTCCTCCGAGCAGCTGTGCTAGTGCCTAACCACCCCCTGAGTAAAGAATTATTTCGTAATATCTAACCTAAATCTCCTCTCTTTTAGTTACCCCTTGTCTTGGTTGCTCTACTCCCTGATGAAGAGTATCTCTCCATCTTTCCTATAGGCCTCCTTTATGTACTGGAAGACCACAGTAAAGTCTCCCAGAGCCTTCTGCAGGCTCAACAATCCCAGTTCACTCATTGTATCTTCATAAGATGGGTACTCCAGCTCTGTGATCATCATTGTAGCCCTCTTCTGGACCCACTCTAACATGCCCGTGTTTTTCTCATGCTGGAGAAGGGAGATCTGGATGCAGATGTTTAGGAAGGTGCACTAGGTGGCTAGTTTGGGCAGGCAAACAGCACCAGTAAATCCTCACAGGGGAGCTCAAGTGCAGATGCCCAGTTATGCACATCATGTCTCCTTTGGCAGAACTTCACAACAACAGGACCACCATAAGTTTGAGGAGTAGGGCAACAGGGATAACATGATGTTCAGAAAGGAAAAGCATGAGGGTTGTTTTGGGGCAGGAGCACCCTGTGATTTTGTGCAGGCCGGGAAGGGATGAGCTGAGCAGGGGTTTTCTGCAAGGAAGGACCCAGGCTGAATGCAGGCCAGCAAGTGCTTGCATTGCAAACAACACGAGCTGCAGAGCCTTCCCAGAGGATAGGGACAACCAGCTTGCAAGAGAAGCTGCTGCTACCTTTGCAGGGTGCTGGGCACTGGGGCTGCTGTGTGCCATTGTGGTATGTGTCTCCTGGGACGTGGGGAAACTGCAGAGGGGCAGCAAGCAGCTGCAGGCCTGGACAGTGAGGAGGTGTGGAGGAGCTCTGTCCAGACTCTGGTGGCTCTTGGAGTTTGAGGCTGAGGGGATCCAGTGGCAGCCTATGGCAACAAAGGGAACAGATGGAGTCATGCCCTTCTTGTTGGCAGCCACTGATACAACACAGGGCAACAGCTACAAACACAGTTCTGGCATGACTCAGGTGGGACATGGGGGACAGCCCTTCCTTTCCCAGGAGGGTGATTAATCAGGGCGGAAGTGGTCTTCATCATTGGGGGGTGGAAAGGGCTTGGGCAAAGCTTCATACTGCACGCCAGCTTGGCTGAAGACATCGCTAGTGATGGAGGGTCCTGCACCACACACAGGGAAGAGAACCCTGCAGGCCAACGTGCCTTGCAGTCATCTCACCTCTTTTCAACAGGACAATGAGCAAACTGTTTTAGAAAGGTCAGCTCCATTCCATAGGTCACATGAGGCCAAGACTGAGTCAGGGAATTCTTTTTCTATTTTATTTTTAATTTTTCGGAGTTCTTTATTCTGTTTTCCTTCATTTTCCTAGGAAAACCAAGCAAGATATCCAGATCTTGAATGATGGGGAGTGTCAAGATATCTGAGTCTTCTGGTGGCTTTCTTGAGACAGCAAATAGGTGATTAATTGATGCTGAATGCTCCATGTGCATTGCACATTTCAATCGGTGACAGTAAATAATAAAACTGCATACACAATCTTATTTTAAGAGCATTATTTTATGCCAGGCTAAGGGTAAAACAACACAAGCCAGTTTCCACAAAGAGCTACTAAAAGAGCGTAGTCAAAACTCTCGTTTCCAATCTGTATCACATAGGCTCTGCTGGTGAAAGAGGTGCTATACAAACACAGCTTTTCTGAAGGAGGCGATTCAGCAATGGGAAGGTAAGGTATCTCTGGCATGGGAGGTGATGGCCTTCTCTCCAGCTCCCTAGAAACTGCCTTCACATCCAGAACTGACACTAACAGAAAACAGCAACATCTGTGATTCTCGTATCATTTAGCTTTTCATGTGAAATTGCTCCATAAAGAAATCAGCACAGATAACCCACAGCAGCAATAGAAGAGCAGAGTGGAGATTCTGAATTCCAGAGAGCCTGAGTCTCTGGGGAGTCTTCTCAAAACAAAACTGACCCCCCTGCCTGCTCTTGGGGAACAGAACACTCCACCTTGCTGCTCAGCATCATGTCTAGGTTGCTTCTTGTGCTAGGGCAACCCTTGGTGCTACGGTGGGGCTTGGTCCAAGCTGGTTAATGGTCAGCATGCATCAGCTGTCTGTGGGATCCCTTTGCTCTTTTGCTCTCACTGCCACAGCGGCTGGGACATGAATCACCTTTCACTAATACATGCAATCAAGTTGTACAGCCTGAGTATGCAAGGGAATACATGCAATCAAGTTGTACAGCCTGAGTATGCAAGGGAATACATGCAATCAAGTTGTACAGCCTGAGTATGCAAGGGGTCCCTTTGCTCACAGAGATCTGTCTAATATGAGGTTTTTCTCCTGAAGTTCATTCAGTTCTGCTCCACATGTCATATTTCTAGAGAATGACTAATTATGATTTCTGCTCAGCTTCAACAAAGCTTCGCACTGCTTTGAGAAGAGCTCCGCTGTTAAGCGAAACTTGTGCTCACTCTCAAGGCATCAAGCTGCTCTGTCTTGCTACTACACTCACATGACTCATTTGTATTTCCTGGAGGAAAGGTCCAATTGCATCATAAAGTAAAGCAAGCTCCCTGAAGTCAGCAACAGCACTGTGAGTCTGGGACCTGTGCCAGTGCCATGGCTGCTGTACCTGGCTGGCCGGTTGCATGGTTCATCCCCCACATTCAGACCCACAGCAGTTGGTGATAGATTTAATGCTGCCACGGAAAATAACGTCGAGAAGCATAAAATAATCATGATTGGTCAATCATGGAGATCCTTCTGGCTTGGAGTCTCCAGCACCAAGACAGAGGACAATGAACAATAGCGAACACCTGCAGGAGGATGCAGGGTAATTGGGAAGGGACAGAGCCTTGGGATTGCAATCTTTGTTTTGTCTGGAGGCAGCTGTTGTCATTAGAAGTTCTTCCTGGCCCTAGCCTTGTTACCGTCTGAAACCTATCAGCTATCAGTGATTATCACAAGGACAGAACAGTGGCATCTGTGTGCTGAGAAAGCAGCAGCTGTCTCTGCTGAGATACACCTCCTTGCTACCTACCTACAGGGCCTGGCTGTGAGTTCAGAGAGGCATACTGCCATTGTCTCCCTGTCACTGCCTTTTCACAGGCTTTGCACTCTGCCTGGCTGGTTGCTCACAGCTGTCCAGAGGGCTCAACATCCCTGCTGCCCTGCTCTGGGCTTTCTCCACTTCTGCAGGGGTGGGGACTGCAACTGCATGCAGCTTGGTCTGCAATTCTGTTGCTGCACCACTCACCCACTTCAGGCTTCTGCATCTCTGCAGGTCCCCACCTGTCCCCTAGGACTCTCCTGAACAACCAGCAGCATGTTTGCCCCTTCTAGCCCTCAGATGGAACGGGAGAGGCTAGAGGCTGGTCTGCATTGACAGAGAGCATGGGGAGCTGCAGGCTGTGTCCAATGCACCTTAAGGACAGACTTGACTGAGGTTTTCGCCCCACCCTGCCCCAAATCAGGTCACCATTCTGCAGGACAAAACTGGAAGCTGGTGCCCTGACCACTGCTAGAGTCACAGCAGCATGGCTGCCCATACTGTCCAGTCTGTGGCTGAATAACACTGCCTCTCAGTAGCAGTGCCAGATGGGGGAAAACAGAGGTGAGGCTCTCAATGAACTCTGATGAGGCTCACCCAGGTCCCATCAGGGAATCTCATCCAGGTCCCATCAGGGAAGCTGAATGCATGCATGAAGATGGTCCAGGGCCAAAGGAAACAATACATGAGTGTGGGGAAGCAGCGCCTGTCTCTCTGTGAATTATCCAGCTACACTGGTTCACTCATCTGAAACTGGCCAGAAAGCTCAACCTGGAGCAGAAAGGACAAAGTTTGGGCTACATCTGCTGCATGGTTCTCCTGTGCTACAGTGCTAGCAGGGAATAGGAGGGCACTGCAGGTTCCAAAACTGTCTCCGCTATGCGATCCTCACTTCAGAGCAGGGACAGTTTGAGGCTGGGTAGTGGGGTCTGTAATTTCCACACTGTTGTCCATCACCAAACCTTCCCACAGGATCACAAGTTCATTTGCTTGGGATTTGGAGTAATTCATGCACAGGAACCAAACCTTCACAGGGATCTAGGTCCCAAGAGGTGCAAGTGCAGGCTCATTAAGATATTAAGGCCCATCAGCCCCACTAAGTACCTCTTAAAGACACTGAGGGCTCGGCAGCTCTTTCACTTATGAACAATATTCATAAATTTATTGTGTTTCCAACTGGAAAATGGGTGGAACACAGTCAACCTTCACGCCATCTCTGCTCTGTCCAATGGCAATGTTTTGCTGAGTCAAGAGAGATTTATCAGACCTCAGCAGGCTTTGGAGCGACTGAGTGCTTCTCCCCGCCAGGAGACGTGTGGGTGAGAAGTCGAGTTTTGCCCAGCCTGGTCAAACGGAGCTGCAGCATCAAGGCTGGCAGACCCCTGTACTTCCATGGGCATGGAATCCTTGTGGGGGTCTCAACCCATAAGCAAACCCTCTGCAGCTTGCTCTAGTGGTTCTGCAACATGCAGAGGTGCCCATCCTTTCTCTCACATTTCCTACCACCTGCCAGCAACCCAGGGATCTCAGAACAGCTCTTTCTGAGCACTTCCAGATATGCTGTCCACTGTGACTAGGCCTGTGCTTTCCTCTTCCCCACACAGCGTAATTTCAGGATGCATGAGTCAGAGTGACTTGGAATTATGCAGGGTCACACAGCCTCACCAGCACAACACATCTGGCCTTCACTTGTGACTCAGATGCAAGAAACTCACACAAGTAGCTCTGAAACCCCTCGTCTCAGGATGCCACTCACACTCCTTGCCTGCCTCACATATCAGAGCCTTCCCTCACATATCAGACCCTTCCCATATTGCTCAGGTGCCACCACCCTGCTCATTCTTTTGGGCCTTTTAAACTTGCCCCACCTCTCTGGAGGTTCCACTTAATCTGTAAAGGACACAGGGGAGGAGCCCCAGGGGGAAGTGGTAACTGGGGGGATAAGCAGGGAGGCAGCAAAGATGACCACGTCCCCCCAGGTTCCACCTTGGGAAACCCCCAGGCATGAAATTTCTAACTTGGTCTGCAGCTGTCAGGGACTTACTGGGAGCCTGAGAGCAAAGGCTGCGTGCAGGTAGTCACCCCCAGGACCTGTCCTGATACAGGGCAAATCAGTTGGGTTCACACATGCCTTGGCAGGTGAGCTATTCCAAGAGGGCCTGGGAGTAGCCACCTTGTAGAGTTCTTCTACCACTGCTTGAGCTACTTGGAATTCACTGTATTTGGCTACTTCCATTCCTGGGGGTCCCCTAAGTGTGCCGTGACCTGGTGCTGCAAGCAGCCCTCTGTGAAGGATGGAGGTCCCTTCCCACAAGCACTGTGACAGCCCTCTGCAGACACTTTTCTAACAGTTCACATCCCATTCCAGAATCTCATATGGAGCCTAATAACTCCTCCATGCATCTCACTCTGGAAATGAGCAGAGAAACCATGCAGCATCCTGCTGGGCCATGCATCTCCTCTCTGCTCTGAAGGAGGGCATCTGAGTCACAGTTTGGCAGCAGAGAGCAGGAGTTTCCTATCTGAAGCGGAACTGTTGTACAGAAACACCAGCGTGTTTTGCAGTCCACATAGCAGGTCCTGGGCAGACACTCACACACCTCTGAACTGTGATAAGGAGAATATTATTACCCTACTGGTGGCCTGGTCAGATAAGTTGTTTGCGGAGGACAGTCTGCATTTCTTTCAAGCTCTCATTCTGCTTCATCAGCAACTCCAGATTCCATTCCCAAGGAAATCCGCCACTTCTTATTTGAAACTGCAAAGAGCAATGGACAGTTTAGGAAAAGACCACGATTATTCCAACGCCTCTCTGCCTTCCTCTGCAGCCCATGAGAACACTGAGCCAGGTAATGCTGCACTACTAATTTTTATTGGAAGAAGTAAGAATGGTCTTTTTGTCACTAATACTTTCAAGGGAAGGGGGTAAGAATTTACTAGTGTGTGGTTAGAGGACGGGGGATGCACATTTAATTGTAAGTGCATGTGGTTCTTTCCAAGCTGTGTTTCAGGCCACAAAGGCACCTATACAGCGCTTATAGTGGCTTCTCAAGTCAAAGTTTCTCAGGCAGTTCCAATACACTGTCTCTTTGCAGACTGGGTCTCATTCTCATTCTTTTAGCTGGAGGGATTTTTTCATTTCATTTCTGTATGTTTGTGTTCTCTGCTGTGTAATCTCTCAATGGGATGCAGGTGTCTCAGAGAGATTCTTCCTGCCTACTGCAGCAGGTAGCACAGCTTTGGAGCAGCCCTGGAGTGCTCTGCTGGATCAGATAGAAATGAATGAGGGATATTTTCTGCCTGTGCGGAGCAATTTGCTTAGGATGGATTGGGAAGAAGACAGATTGCAAGCAGCTAGAAGTGCTTTTATGGTTCAGAAAGTACTTTGAAAGAGAAAGAAAGTTTGCTTGGCTGCTGCAAAGGGACATGCAAGGGATGTGCACTTTGGCAGTCAAGCTGGAGCACTGTACAGATCCCACGACTGCTACTTGCAGCTCCATTTCCCCTGGCTGCCTCTGGTCTCTGAAGCTGTCAGAGCCCTGCTGCCCCGATGCTGCTTTGCACCTGGGGAGTGCACATAGACTGCCTGGCACAGCTGCACACTGTATGGCCCACGTGCAGTTTCATCACAGAGGCTGCCCATCACTGACACCATCTCTGTCCATGCTGAGATGCCTCTGCCATCCTCACTCTGTCTATGCAAGTGGTGTCTTTTGCATCTGTACTGCACCCATCTGCTTCCTTTCTCTATGGTCCAGATAGGATGAGAGGTTTCAGGGTGGGGATCTGCCTTCTGCAGGTCTCCACTGGAGGCTTTTGGAACTACTGCACAAAAAGCATCAGTAAAAGAACAGGAAAAATTATCAGAAGATCAGATCTAATTTGAGTAGGGCTTGGCCACTGCTCTGATGTTTTTTGTTTCTTTGCTTTGTTTATTCTGCTTTGTTGTTGTGGTTGTTTTAAATCTGTCCCAGACCATGGCTTTCCTCAGGCACTTGGGACCTAAGAGCTGCAGTGCCAGGTTAGCCTCAGAACTCCCTCTCACCTTGCCAGTTATCCCATCTGGGCAAGAGAAATGTCAGAATGACCACTTTTCACTCATTTGACCTCCTACTTCAACATGAGTTGAGTCTTTTCATAGGAGAAGCTGGATGCAATTACAACTGCAAGGAGCAGATCACTGTTTGGTGGCTTCTTCCCCACATGGCATTTGTTGAAACTATGAAATCAAGTGCTTGCGTGAATTCCTCAGTGTATGTGTGGGAAGCTCCGTCCATGCACCAGGCAAGTGGTACTCCCACTGGTATTTCCACCAGTATAGGGGCACAGAAACACTGCCCTGTATTCCCTGAAGGGAATGGTCTCGTGCTGCCACAGGAATGGCATTTGTAATCCGTCCCATCTGGATGAGCAGTACTAGGCAACTGCAACTGGTGAAATGCATATTAATAGAGCAAACCCAAATAATTACTTTGCAGTCATTAATGGATGAGGTGTGCCTGAGTGATTTCAGGGTGTCCCCGCAGGACAGGCCCTGTCCTGTGTTTTCAGCTGGCCCCTGTGGTGTGTCACTTGGACAAGCATCACCCAGAGGCTGCAGAAAAAGGAAGAAAACTGCAACTCCAAACTTAGAATAATTTATAGCACAGGAGATCTGTGTGGTACGTCATCAGATCCTACCTGCTGATGCTGCTTGGTAGGTACAGTGCCTTACTTAATTTTCTATCAAGACCTGCTTCGTGATGAAAAGGCTCAGACCACTTGTGTCAGTACCCTATCATCAGACAGGGAGGGATCAGCTTCTCCCATAGTCGAGAGGTCATGTTAACTTGGTTTGTGCTTTAGGTGCCACCACGTCCCGCCGCTTGAGAGACCGGGAGCTGCTCCGGAAGAGAAAGGCAGAAGCCGAGGAGAAGGATTCAATTCAGTGGGCTCTGGGGTAAAGCTTCCTTATGCTGTGTAGTCCATTCTCTGTGCATGCAAACTGAGCCAAGGCACAGATGTTGCATGATGACAGAGCCCAGCTGGGTGCCCCTGTGCCTCACAGAAGTGAGGAGAGGTCCTGGCTGGTGTGGGCAGCCCTCTGCCTGCTAAAGGGCTGCACTGGCCCTGAGGAAGAGAAAGCAGCTAGCAGGGGGTCTCACATAAGGTGGGTTGGTGGCAGGGGAAAATTGGTGTCCAGACCAATGCAGCCTCATCTGGCCATGTGAAGCCCCCATACAGAGAACTGCAGTTTCTGCAGGGGTGAACCAGGTGCTACTCACGGCCTGAGTGCTTGGCAAAAGTCTCTTGGCAAGAGAGCACATGCCAGGCAAGGAGGGACTGTGCGACCCTTGGCACCTAACCCTTTGCTACGTGAAATCCCCCTGCAGGGAGCATGAGAGGAGCAAGCGGCAGAGGAGAGGCCAAGGTGCCAGGCGAGGAAAGGGCCGTGAACATGTAGTGGAGCCTGAACCACAGCCTGCACCACAGCCAAACTCTCAGCCCCCGAAGGAGGAGGAAGCTGAGACAACGTCCTCCATGGTGATGCAGCAAGCCGAGTCTCCCCAGATGGATGAGCAGGACCTGTTCGCTGGGGTGCAGCTGGCAGATCTGGAAGGGATACTGGGCTCTGAGAGCCAGAGTCCCTTGGGTGAGCCCTGGAAAGCTGTCATCCCCATGGGATCCTGGGGGCTGCAGGTTGGGGCTACAGGGACAGATCCCACTCTCTGAGTCATGGGGTGGGGTAGAAAGCCCACTGCTGTCAGTAGAGTCATTGGCACACTGACCTGTGGCCCCTGGTCCTATATAGTGCTTCTTGTCCTAAGAATTTCTCTGCAGGCTTCTCTGCATGGGGAAGATGTAGCTGTGTCCTGAAGCACTTCCCCTGGAGAACAGATCAGCAAGAGAAACACTGTACACAACTGCAAAACTGCTGCTTCACAGATGAGTGTCCGCCTCCGGTCCTCTTCTGTCTGAAACTAAAGTGACCAGAGGGCCACAGCTGGCCAGCAGGGCAGTGCTTAATTAACCACAGTGGTGGGTCACCATGCTCCCCACTCCTCTGCCAACATCCAGGCCAGGGCAGAGGTACTCTGAAAAGAAGAGGCAACCTCCTGAACGCAGAACAGGCCAGGAAGTGCTGGCCACTCTCTGCCTGCATCCCACTGATCCCAGGGTGGTGGGGAGGGCAAGGCGCAGCTAGAACCAGGAGTGATGCCATGGTGAGGCTGGCCAGAACAACAGCCCTTCCTTACAGCATACCACAGGGCTTCTGATGCTCTTGTGCCACCACCATCCTGCACCAGGTCCAGCCCCCAGACCTGAGACCCTGAAATGGCAAGAATCAGGGCTGCATTTATTTGCCTTCTGCCATTAAATCCCAGAACCCAGGGGACCAGCACGTCCTCTGGAAGCCACGTGGGTCAGCAGGAGGTACTTCACATCACAGGCACCCCACAGCCCAGCCAGCAGAACCCCCTGGCAGCAATGACTTGTCTCTTGTGTCCTTTGCAGGTGAAGAGGATATGCTGAAACTGGCAGACGAAATACAAGAGGTATTGAATACTTCGCTGGAAAGGAACGATTCAGATAATGACCTGTACTCATCAAGCCTATTCTAAAGCTTTGTTTTTAAAAAATGTATATTCTTCTAACTTTTATGACTAAGAAATACTGAAAAGCCTTGCAGAGAGACTTAAAGTTGTTCCTCAGGAACAATAAAAAACTGACTCTCTCTACACTGTGCTTCCTGTGCTGCTTTCCGGCTGTGGTGGGGGGTGATGCTGCTCCTTCAGCGAGCCCCCACGGGAGCTGTGAGTGCAGCTCATGAGCCCCATGCCCATTCTCACCCCCAAAATGTTCCCCCAGTGTGGCCAGCAGAAACATGAGTCCCTTTACAAAGCTGAACCCTACCCCATCTTTCAGTGGGCAGGGGTGCAGTGGCTTGAGCTTTTTTCAGCATGTGATGAACCCTACAATCCCCTTGTGCCGTTATCTGCAGCCTGAAGGCCTTTCTCATGGTCTGCTTCCCTCCCCAGTTATCAGCTTGCTCTCCTCAAGCGTGGGAAGTGTGTTGTTTTTGTCTTGCCAGCAATTTCACTCTGACCTTGATGAACTCCGTTGGGCAAACGGGGGCTGGCTGAAAACAGTTGAATGTATCAGACTGAAAGTCAGCTGCACTGCACACTTTTGTCAGAAAAATTCAATCTGGAGCAAAAGCATGAGGCCAGTCTACACAGGTGCAGTGCTCCCTGCTCCACAGCCAGCTTTCAGGCCAAGACTTGAAAGAAGCAGATGCTATGCTTTGTACTCAGACTTTTTTGGGAAATCTGGGGCTTGGGATATTCTCTTCTGTGCACTGGGGCTGGGTTTTTTACATTGCTGTAACATCTTAACACAGACTGTCTTTCTTTTGTTGGGATGAGGAACGTCTTCACGGTCACCATCTGACTTAGCAGAAGGCTGTCTCCCAGGAGCACAGGATCACTCCAGAGATATCCCTGATGCTGTGCCAGAGCCCTGCAGGCTGCACATCTCAGTGGATCTGACACCTCACCAGCGACAGGACCTACACCAATGATACCCACCCCCTCTTTGGTCCCTGGGGCCTTTGTGTGAGGGATAATAAGTGCTCATGAGCACTGAGTGAAACCCTCTGCTCTTACAGGGCCAGAAGCAGTAAAACATCTCCAGGGTGCAAATGGAGAAACTCATGGATGAGCACTATCACAGGAGCTGTGTCAGAGTACTCTTGCAAGCATAGTGTCCACACTGTGTTGCAAAGTAACTGGGCTGTAGGACCCTCCTGTCTGCAGGGCCCCATGCTGCAAGTAGCAGCAACAGCTGGCAGCTGCTTCCAGCTCCCCATCTCCCCTCAGAACCCACAGGGAAGGGAACCCATCCTGACATCCACCTCCACACACTCAGAGGCTTAGGCTCACCTGTATCCCACTGTTCTTTAGGAGCTAGGGAGAAGCAACAAGCCTTGCATTTGTCCCAGCCCTCCTCAGTCAAGGATGCACTAAACAATGATGTGTGTCCTGTCCCAGTGCTGTCAAAACTATGCCATATGGGAAGTGGTGAGAGCCTGGCAGGGTTTCTGTGAACACAGGGCAGCAATCCCTGCTGAAGCACGGGGTGGGCAGAGGTGCCATACAGTGTGGCTGTGCCTGGGGAGCTCCTGGTGGGAGGGGGGTTGCAGGAACCAGGGCAATCCATAGAAAGCAGCCCTTTTCCCAAGGCATTTGACCTTGGTGGCCTCAGGGTCCTGGAGTCACCTCAGCAACAGTGCACCTGCACCAGAACTCTCATTCAGCTGGCTTCTTTGGCAGCCTGTGAGAGAGGTGTGTCTGCAGGTAGTAAATTTTACTGCACAATGACCCAGACAAAGATAAAGTTTCTTTATCAGCACTTTCACTTGCACACACCAGTCTTTTTTTTCTCTGTCAGGACAGGTAACGGAGCTCCTTGCTTGTACAAATTTCCCATGGGTTCAGGTGCAAAGGTGGCCACACAGTGGTCCACAGGCACCTCCCAGGTGAGTCCTACTGCCCTAATGGAGCAGAAGATGGGCAAGCAAAAGCTGCTGCATCTAAGCAAGAGAGGCTGCTGTTCTCCAGATATAATGCATCCACTTCTCCCTTCCTCCCCTCCTTCCTGAGCCCCATAGAGGTGTCTTCGCCTGGAGTCAGTTAGAGTAGCAAGGAAAGATTTCCACCCTCAGAGGATCTGGGTCTGACACGAAGAAGAATGCTGGGGGAGGTCAGGAAGCTTCTTGATGATGTAGGGAGGGTAGTGGCTGCTGGGAGGTGGCTTCTGAGTTATGGGGTGAGTGCAGGGGCCCTCCTCCTTGCAGTGCTGTGCTGTGCTGGAGAGGGCTGAGGTTCCCACAGGACACCCTGCCCTGCTGCCTGAGCCCTGCAGACTGAGTCATCACATGCAGCACATGCAGATGTGCAAGATGAAGGGTGTAAATGTGCAGAGAGAATTAAGACGAGGCTTATTTAGAAAATTTAAGACAGAAAAGACAGGCACAAGGCTAATCCAGACAGGTGAGCAGAGTACCCTTTTTACACAGGACTGGCCCCTTCATTCTGCCTCCTCTTCTCTGCCTGCTCCCCGAGCTTTTTCCTCCTGTTGCCCCACTGATGTTCTCTACCCTAGTTCAAACTCTCACCAGCTGCAGAGTCCAGTCTGATCTTCCTACCACTCTTATCATTTGCTTGTCAGTTCTGTGTTCCTGTGTGCTCTTATTTATAGTTTCCTCCCTTACAAATCCCTTGTGGCATTGGAAGAAGACCTTTACCAGATGTGCTTAGAGGAGCAGATACCCTCCTTCCAATAACTGTTACAAGCAACAAGATAGAAAATATTGCATCCTGACAGCAAACTTCTGAGCTGGCTTTGCAGGAGCAAAGTTTACTCTGCAGTGGGAGACAAAGGTTTCTTGAGGGCCACTCCCACCTAGAAGCAGAATCTCACCTGATGGCATCTGCCTGGAACTGATTATGCAAGATTTTATGAGTTTACAGTTAGCTGTGTCCTGACTGTATGTGACTGGAAAAGGAAGACTTTGCTTCCTACTGTGAAGGAAGAAAGGTTTGCTACCAATTTTAGTCACAAGTCATGAGCTGGGAAAAGTTATCTCTGGTTGTTTCTCCTAATGACAGCAGGACTGTCCCAAGCACTAGGTCAGCCAGGGCTTAAAAACCCCGATGGTTCCATGTCCCAGGACTGCACGAGACAGGGACAGCTTTTTAAATGGTGTGTTTTGTTCTTAAGGAATAATAGAATCATTAAGGCTGGAAAAGACCTCTAAGATTATCTAGTCTAACTGTCCAACCACCTCCAGTACTGCCCACTGAAACATTTTTTAGTACTATATCTACATATTTCTTGAACACTTAAAGGAACAGTGACTCCACCACCTCCTTGGGCAGCCTGAACCTCCCCTGGTGCAACTTGAGGCCATTCCCTCTCATCCTATCACTAATTCCATAGGAGCAGAGGCTGACCCCCACCTCACCACAGCCTCTCTTCAGGAAGTTTTAGAGCACAATAAGGTCTCCCCTGAGCCTCCTCTTCTCCAGACTGAACAATCCCAGTTCCCTCAGCCGATCCCTGTAAGACTTCTGCTCCAGACCCCTCACAGCTTCTCTGCCCTTCTCTGGATATGCTCCAGAGCTTTGTCTTTTCTGCAGTGAGGGGCCCCGCACTGAACACAGTACTCCAGGTGCAAATTGACAGGACACAGCCACATAGATCCCCCCAGTGGCCCACAGCACCCAGGGGGCAGTTCAGGGAGTTTCCTGCAGGATCACCAGCCCCACGATGGCCCCCATAACCTGCCAGATCCCTGCTTCGGCCCCATGGGTAACTACACTCAGAGCAGACGTGGGAGATGATGTTCAGTTTGTTCACCACGGCTCACCACTTTGTGCTTGTTGAATTGCTCTTGAGAAATGAGGTACCCTGTATTTGCAGACAGTCAGGGGAGGTCTGTGTCAGGCTGCTGCACACAGGTGACATTCTGAGCCAGGAGGGCTTTCTGCTAGTTAGCAGAAGCAAAGTCAAAGCCAAGCCAGGGCGGAAAGAGAAGGTGACCAGCAGAGGCCACTGAAAAGCCATTCCACCCTGTCAGATCCTGGTCTTGTCAAGTAAGGAATACATTCTTGTTGATTTACCAATATTGACTTTAAGTAATAAATCCTGGTAACTGCAAACACACACTCCCTCCTTGGTCGCTATTTCTTACTGAGAAAACGTTAGCTCTGATCCCTCCATTTAAACAAATACACCTCTAGCACAACTGGCTGCACTGGCTCTCCAGTCACCAGGAATCCACATATCCGTAGGAAACAGAAGGGAGAAGAGATCACTGGAGACACTGCGTCCCATGCTGAGAGCACGGCTGACTCTGGCCAGCATGCTCAGGACTTCATCCAAATAAGTGAGTCTCCAAGACCAGAGATTGTTCCCAGCAGCCTTACTCTCGGCCAGAATTTCCCCGGTCACATCATGTTTCATCACGGCAAATTCTGAGAAAACCCGAGCCCCATCCTGCCTGTAACCCCCCTCGGGCTGCAGGGGCGCTCCCCGTCCACATCCCCTTCCCCGCGGGCTATGGCGCCCCCTGGCGGCAGCGGCGCGCTCCTGCGCGTCCTCCGTGGGTAAAGCCACCAGCGCCAGCGCTGGCGCTGCGGATGCGGCCCCTCGTGGGATCGCTCACCAGGCGGCTGCAGGCAACCCAGCGCTTTCTTCTCCTGCCTGGGGGTGAAGCCGTGCTGCGGGGTGGTGCTCACACCGAGCCCCGCGAGATCTGGAAGAGATGGGGGGTCTGCTTTTGTTTTGCCCGGCCAAACTGCATCCACTTCAGAGCTCCCTGAAGTGCAGAGAGCTTCAAGGCTAGGAGCTCTTTCGGTTGATGTTAGGATTATTTTTTCAATCTATCTGCGGTGCTACATTGGCTAAAATGTAGTTTTGCTCTAGAGCTTAATTCCTCCTGCATTGTTGGCTGTTCTCAAATTTACATTTACTGAGTTCCACTTGGTGAAAGACATGAGGCGTAGAGTCCAGCGGCACAGCAGGAACACATCCCAAGAGACAGTCCTCACCAGCCCACTGATGTGGGGCCTTGTGGTTGTGGTGGCAGAGGCATTGTGGCCTTAATGCAGCTGGGCCACAGTCCCCATCCGTGGTCAGATCTCTTGTATCTACACGTGTTTTCATGCATACTGATAATGAGTACTTATTCTGTGTGGCTTGAGCTGCCTGTGACTCCAGGGTGGAGGCAGCATCCAAGCTGGTCACCGCAGTCACTAACACGCTATTCAAATATAAGCAGTTTTAGAGAAAAGTAGAGAACTAGAGGGGGGAGAAGGGGAGGGGAGGGAAGAAAACCAATAAACAAACAACAACAACAACAAAAAAACAACAAATAGGGAACCACTGAAAATCTCATTGTACTGGCAGATCATGTGAAGAAAACAATACAGAAATAGACTTTGAGGCAGAGAAGGAAGAAATCCTCTTGCTGATGAAAAGGAGGAAGCCTCACCATGCACATCACATTCTGCCTGTTGATGGTACCAGGATGGTGGACTGCTATAAGCCTCCATCCCTCCTCCCATGCCACACATGCACATAGCAGAGCATGGCACCTATCTTCCTCTGTACCACAGCTCTGCTGGTGCTGGAAGTGCAGGAAAGGCTTGAAGGACTCAGCAACACTTACAAACAAAAGGGCAGAGATTTATTTTCATTACTAGGAAAACAGAAGAGTAAATACAAAAAATATCTCTAATACATACTTAAGTTTTTCTCCTACACTTATCAACCACTTTCCTGAAGGCAAGGCGAGGCGTGCCTGCCCCAAAACCCACGCTGAGCAGGCACTGCACTGCTCTGTCCTTCTGCAAGTGCTCACCACAACCACCTCACTCACCTCACAAATATCAAAGGCTACTTTGAGTCTTAGACTAATTTTGCTGCAAGGAAAGCCCTCCAATATTTACAGTCGAGTTTCTGGAAATAAAAAGTTTCCTTATTCTAAGAATTAAGAGCAAAGTGTCAGATAAACAGGCACTGACATCCTGTGGTCCAACGCAGTGTATCCCCATTTCCCCACAGATGTGGCATATCCCCATTTCCTCACAGCCGCTGTGCAGAATTCCACACAGGGTCCGTGTAGCTCCTCACTGAGCACAGATCCTGCCCAGGTCCCTGGTGCAATGTTAACTGCAGGAAGTATGCTTCCCAGGTGTCTGATTTCCCTCATTTGTGGGCAGAAATGATTTGAAGAGGAAAAAAAAAAAAAAAAAAGAACAAGCATCCAGATCTTATCAGCAAGCAGTACGCAGCTGAACCTACCCAATCTGCACCTCGTGAGTCATAAAGGTCTATCGTGCATGTCCTCTAAACACCGGGTTTTGCTCCTGAGGCTGGGTTAGATGCTACCTGAGATTAGGAAGAGCTTATGCAAGGCAAAATGCTCTTAGGTGTAGTCCTCATCCCCTGGCAAGAAGAGAAGCAGCAGGCAGTAAAGGCAACTGAAGGCAGCTGCTGCCAGAGGGAGGCTGAGGAGACAGTTTCCCATCAAAAAATACCCACTAACAATAAAACAAAAAGAAAACCCACACTAACAAAAATGTCCCTGTGCCTCCAGTTAGGCCAGGATGAGGTGGCTAGAACTAGAACTTTCTTCCGTCCCTGCTCAGCACCAGCATAAAGCATTGATGCACTCTGTGCAGAAGATGCGTTCCTCGGTGAGTTGTGCTCACCAGCGCAAGCAGACACAAGCAGCAGTGCACATAGGCATGCTTGCACCCAGCCCTCAGCACTCACACCTGTGCACATGTGTGCACAGCCACGCACCCGCAGGCCAGCACAGGCACACTTGAGAGCCCAGGCACACAGCTCAGCTGCAGCTCCCTTGGAACCAAGACTCAGGAAACACCAGCTGGTGAGCAAAGGGACCCAGCTGAGACCCTGCAGGCCCAAGCAGCACATCCTTCCAAGCAGCCCTGGGCAGCCTGCAGGCTCCTCCTGCAGTTGAGAGGGGGCTGGCTGGGAGCTGTGCAGCTGCAGCAGGACCCCACCTTCTGTGATGGCAGCAGACCCCGGGCGCACTGGGACCAGGAAGGACAAGGAAAGACGGTGCTGCTCCTCAGGAACAAAGGTGCAGGCAGGCAATGGCAGGCTCACAGAGCTCCCAGGCCAGGACAGCAGCTCTGGGCCAGCCCGCAGGTGGCTCACCCACCATGGCCCACCCTCTGAGGGAAGCATGCCCCAAGTCTGGAGCTTGTCTTCAGTCTTCATGGAGGGCTGCCCCACAGCTTCTCCCTGCTTGTCGCAGAGAGCTCTCACTGAGCTGTGGGGACACCCTTCCACCTTCATGCTCCATTTCCTCCCTCTCATGTCCAACCTGGATACCTGGACTTTGGCACCCAGTGAAGGCAAGGAACTTCCCTCTACCCAAATTTCGTACCACTGAGGAGACCTCACCTGAGAAGTCCTCCACAGAGCTGAAGGTTCAGGTGTACTCAGGGGGTGGGAGCTCTTTGCAGCAGTAGTCAGCAGCAAGACAAGGGAGAGGCATGAAGCAAAACTAGAAAGGTCCTGACTGTACACGGGAAATTCCCCCCAGAGGACAGTCAAGGTGCCCAAAGACTGCTGTCTCCAGCTACAGACACTGTCTAAGCTTTGCAGGGGAGCCCTGAGAACATGGCCTCACTACTGTCAGACTGCTCTGAGCACGAAGTTGGAACAGAAACTTCCCAACTTCCAGCCTGACACCTGAGTCTGACAGCAGTCTGCATCATTTATGCTGAGATTTATGTGCAGCCTCACTCCTGCTGCGGCTCCCGCTGTTCCTCCCACTTACCTCTCCCCACTCAGAGCTCCACTGATTTGTACAACCCACAGAACAGCCTTCTTCTTGTGACCCACTCACACAGCCCCCCACCTCCACAGGACAAGGGAGCTGTATGGGATCCCGGCAGTAGCAGGGCTACATCTGCTTCCCCCTGCTCACAGCCCCTGAATTAATCTCGCTCATTTTTGGGCTTCCCAGGCACCTTCCAGAGGCAGTGTGATCTGTCCGGAGGGATCTGCTTGGGTTTCTCCATGGATGTGTTTTATAAGCCTTTGCCCCTCGTGGATGGATTCAAAAGCCCCGCTCCATGTTTTCTTCCCTTTTTTCCTTTTTTTTTTCTTTTCTTTTTTTCCCTGTCCTTAGGAGAGCTTGAAACGAAAGATGTGCAACCAAAGATCAGAAGACCTGCCCTGCCCCTCCCACTTCTGGAGGTGATGCTGCCCTCCCTAGGCTATGGGCAGAGCCGGGCTTACCCTAGGTTCCGAGTAACTGAGGATGAGAGAACACCTCCTGTAGATCTCTGGCCCAAACCACCACGGTCCAAATTCAGTGCTGGATCCCACTCTAAAGCCAGGCGAGGATCCCTGGGCTTTGCTCGATCGAGTCAGGAAGACCCCCGAGGGCAGAGGCTGTGAGCCTCACTATGTCTGTCTCACTTCCAGGGGCCGACGGCAGAATTTCCCCCTTTGAGTCCCGGAGTCCTCCCGACCTCCCGCAGCTCGCAGCACGCCACTGGGCTCAGCTGCAGCCCTGAGCCTTTCTTAGTCCTGTCTGTGTCGCTGCTGTGGGACACAGTACTGACATGGCAGCAGCGTGACATCAGGGACGCACCACGGTCAGCACCACGCACCACACTCGCACGGCTCCGGATCGACGGGCCCGAGGCGGGCACCGTGCCTCCCTCTCGCCCGAGCCCAGCAGGCGTCTCACTCCGCGAACAAAGTCACGAACGGCCGTTTTGTCACAGCGGCATCTTCCCAGCGTCCCAGGCGACAGCACCGGGAGGGAGCGGGAGAGGCGGCGCGGAGCTCTGCGCGCTTGCCACGGGACAGCGGGCAGCACCCGGGGGCTCCGAGGGCTCCTTCACCCAGCCCGACGGCGGCGGGGCTCGCCGGGCCCCCGCGGCTCCGGGCGCGGCGTCCTCCGCCTCCGCCCGGTGCGCGCCGTCGGGCAGGGCTCCGGGTCAGAGCGCGGGGACGAACCTGTCGGGGCCGCCGGGGAAAGAGCCCTGCCGGAGCCCGGGCTCGGCGGCGCCCACCTGCCCGCCGGCGCCGTAGGCGTGGGGCAGAGGCGCGTAGGGCGCGGGGGAGCGGCGGCCGTACATCCCGGCGGGGCCGGGCGGCGAGGCGGGCAGCACGAAGCGGCCCGGGGGCGCATACAGAGGCCCCGCGCCCGGCGGCGCGTACGGCCCGGGGGCGGTGGGCAGCGGTCCGAAGCCGTGGGGCATCGCGGCGGCGGAGCAGCCCTGCGCGGGGCAGGCGGCGGCGAAGGC
Organism: Callipepla californica brunnescens; assembly: GCA_023055505.1. NCBI lineage: Eukaryota > Metazoa > Chordata > Aves > Galliformes > Odontophoridae > Callipepla > Callipepla californica. Next base: position 14,904,926 of record JALIRH010000009.1, on the reverse strand, counting down.
GCAGGACGGGGCGGGGGGGGCCGGGGCCAGCTCGGCGGGCGGCGGGAACAGACGGCAGGGCGCGGCGGGGCGCTCGGCGAGGAAGGCCGGGTAGGTGGAGAGGTCGCTGCGCTTGAAACGCTTCCTGCGGCGGAGGAAGCTGCCGCTCTCGAACATGTCGCGGGCGTGCGGGTCGAGCGTCCAGTAGTTGCCCTTGCCGGGGCGGCCGGGCTCCCGCGGCACCTTGACGAAGCAGTCGTTGAGGGTGAGGTTGTGGCGGATGCTGTTCTGCCACTTGCGCGGGCTGTCGCGGTAGAAGGGGAAGCGCTCGGTGATGAAGCGGTAGATGCCGCCCAGTGTGAGCCGCCGCTCGGGCGCTTGCCCGATGGCCATGGCGATGAGCGCGATGTAGCTGTAGGGCGGCTTGCCCCGCTCTGCCGGACGCTTACGCCGCCGCCGCCCGCCCTGAGCCCCCGCCGCCGCCTCCGCCTCCTCCCCGTGCGGCGCCGGGTCCGCCTTCAGCGGCGGCGGCGGCGGCGGCGGGCCCGGTGGCAGCCGTCTCTCGGCGGTCATGCGGCCGTCGGGACGGCCCCGGCGCGGGCCGGGACGAGGAGCGCGGCGCGGCACCGCCGCCGCGGCTTTTATGCGGAGGTGTCCGGCGGCTCCGCGCCCCGCCGGCCGGCACTCCCCCTGCAACGCCCCGCATCCCGAGAGGCGCGGGCAGGGCCGGGCGTGCCGCGCCGCCGCCGCCTCGGGCAGGGGCAAGGGCAGGAGCATCGCCCCGCTCCGGGCCCCTCCGCAGCCCCCACCGCCGTGCCCGGCTCCGCGCCGCCGGGTAGGAGCCCACCGGGACCCTGCGGTGCTGGAGCGCGGCGCGCACCCTCGGCTCGCGCCCCAGCTCTCCCCCGAAATAAACTGCAAAGTAAAACAGTGACAGATGCAGCGGTGGAGAGAGTGAGCGGGCTTGGATAGCGCGAGCGATGTGCAGCCCGTCTATGCGAGACGTGCTTGGATGCAACCGCCGTCTCCAGCAATGACCCGACGCAGCTCCCGGTTCCTGTGCCCCATTTCACCCCCGTGCAGCCCGCAGGTCCCAGTGCCGCGGGACATTGCCCTTACAACCTAGAAGAATCTCGCCTGTGTGTTGGAGGCTGCTGCTGGGAGCTGCCAGCCCCCTCCTGCCTGTTACTGGGGTCTTAGGAGTAGACCCGCAGCTGAGTGACACCAGCGCAGCCAGCTGGTAAGTGCTTACTTAGATCGGTACCCTTGCACCAGCACTGGAACAGCGCAGCTATCTGCCACTGGGATGCAGAGCTCAGGACCCGTGAGTAGTACAGTGTGGGACTTGTTGATCTGGGATGGAAGGAATCAGTGTGCCCGGGTGCACTCATGGGTGCATGTGCACAGGCACACAGCTGTGCAGGGGCATTGATCTGGGCTTGAGGGTGTGCGTGGAGCTCATGGGTGTGCACTGGGATGCATGTGTGCATGCAAGCACATGGCAGTGTGGCAGTATGCTTGGGCACAGGGCGTGATGTCCATGGGTGTGGAGGAGTGGGTTTGCGGGGAGGCTGACATGCAGGGAATGGGTGTGCAGAGAGCTGGACCCGAAGGTGCACACAGATGTTCTTGCATGGCTGTGCAGCTGGTGCTGCCCATGTCTTGGTGCCCACAGTCCCTTCTCCCCAAACTCATGTCAGCAATGTGCTGAGCCTGTAGCTGTGGAAAAGCACTTCTGGACCGTCACACAAAGGGTCTTCAGGTGAGTAAGGAGAGGTGGGAGATACTCCTACAGTCCGAGAATGACATTTCTTCGCATAGATGCAAAACTGTGTGTGAGGACCCATTTGCATGCGCCAAACAAGCCCAAGCCCTGGTGCTTAGCTAAATAAGATGACCTAGAGTCTCAGGCCACCTGCCTACTTCTGTAGTTCCTAGTAGAAAGAAACCAAGCAGTGTCTCTGTCTGAGATGCAGTCCCAGAAGGTGGACGCAGGCATGTGGCAGGATTTGATTTTGCACGCTGCAGCCTTCGTGCTCAAAGGCATCCTCCCACACTGACTCCCTTCTTGTTGAAGTATGCAGAACCCTGGGGTAGTGTTGCTCTGGAGAAGCCCAGAAACACACTCCCTTTGCATGAAAGCAGTGGAGCTGCCTCTCCTGCAATGCCCTCTGGCTCACAGAGACCTACAGCAATTTTCTGATTCGATTGTCCAAAGATCAGCTCAGCAGTTCAGTCCCTCTGGGGCTGTGCCTTTCTGCGTCATGCCAATTCCATGCCTCCAGAGGGCAAAGTCAGATCATGCTTCACTCTTCATCAGTAGATGATGGAGAAGGAGAGGTGTGCACAGGGCGGGGTGGCATGCTAGAACTGCTTCTGCCCTCCCTGCTTGTGTTGGAAATGCTTTTCCAAAGAAAGTACTTTCCTTGGCAGATCCCAGCCTGTAAGCAAAGTGAACTGGATACCAAAAGAGTATGTGCTGGCTCCTGTTCCTTCTGCCCTCATCATACACGGCAAGCTGCAAAGGCTGCTTCTGTGAGTGGAGCCGCATTCATGTAAGATGGTGTCCTGGTGATCATCCTCAGTGTGACATTGTCATCTGCTTACATAAAAGCACTTCCAGTTGTCCAGTCTGGGAGCAGCTGTACATCTGGTACCTCTTTTGATTCCCACTTCTGATGGGAAGTGGGACTGTGGGATTCACCCAGGTGCATCTTGGACTGCTACTCTACATCTCCTATAAATCAAAGTCCTGCCCATTACTGGAGCAGGAGGGTTGGTCCCCTTCCTGTTCATGAGCATTTTCCTTCTCTTTTGATTTAGCCATGCTGTAGGAAGGACAAAGGTTTTTGTAATTAAAGTATCAAATGCTCTGGGTAGTCTTTTACCCACTACTGGTTTGCCAAATAACATGGAAAATCTTATGTATTGGCTAAACATTTGTCATACAATAGAAAATGTATGATATCTCCAGGAGTGTTAGCCATATGAAAGCTGTGGTTTGTCTTTTGTCTTGATCCCAGGGACAAAGTTTTGGGCAGCACCAGCACTGTCAGCGTATTTCTGTCTGAATTTCCAAGGCCAGTTCCTGCTGCCTTCCAATGCAGAAGGTGCTCACTGATTCAGAGACCAGGTGCTGGAGGATATAGATTCATAGATACATTAGGTTGGAAAGGACCTACAAGATCATCTCGTCCAACCATCCTCCCACCAACTCTTGTTGCCCTGCACAAGAGCATTGTGCCACAGACTCTCAGTGCTGGAGTGCGTTAGTAGCTCTAGGTGCCAGAGAATTATCCTAGCCAAAATCCCATCTACTTGGATCTCCAAAGGCAATTTCCAACCATGGAAAAAATCCAGTCCTTTAGGCGTCATTCATTCCCCATTCCTGTGCTGCAAACCACACCCTTGCAGTACCTCAGGAGTACTCTGGGAAGCCCTGCTCCCCATGAGCCCCATGCCCTGGAGGGTTGCTCTGCCACCAAACCAGAGCGAAGCAAGCACAGAGCATGCAGACAGCCCTTTCAGGTGCTGCACATTCAAAGCTTTGGTTCCAGCATCAGAATGCTTCTCATCTCAGAATGGATAAAGGTTTTGTTTTGCCTCCATGTCCCCAGAACACAGAGCTGTATTTAATGTGCTGCAAGCCATATCTTCACTGGAGCCAAGTTCCCAGGTTGGATCAGATGAACACAAGTGAAACAAGCAGTATACCTTGGCACAGCTGCACACAAAGCACAGCTGCCTCTCTGATGGGATGGCAGCTTTAGTTCTCTGTTGGTTCTGTTTGGCACAGGACTCCCCTGCTGGAGGCCTGGGAGCACCAAAGCCGAGCACTTGATGGCACAATGCAAGAAAGGACCCCTACCTGCAGCCTGTGGTGAATGTCCAGGAGGGGACCACCAGGCTGAGTCTGTTGGAATGAGAGAGGTGATGTGCACACCATTAACTCCCAGAGCATGTGTCCGCAAAGAAGAGTCCAAAATCACTGAGCTGAAGACATTGTGTATCTGACTGGAGTCAGTGGAGGATGAAAGCAGAGTGGTGGCTGCATGGACACATGGAAACACTGTGTACCAGGAGATTGGCTTGGACACCAAAGGGAAATCTCCAAGGGGAACTGGTGTACAGCTGGTTTGTGGACATGTGGCAGGAGAGAGGCTGGAAAGCAACAATGAATGGGAAGTGATCTTTGCATATTTGCATCAGGAGATGCTCACATGCTCACTCCAGTGGAAGCCAGGTTTCATGCTGCATCAGTAGCCTGGTTGTTGATCATCAGTTGTGTTTTCCCAAATATTGTCCTCCAGCTGAAGCAGTTTTTAGGGCTGGTTTGCAAGAGAATGAGCTGCCCATTCTTGCCTCTGTACCTCCAAGAAATGACTGGGAGCTGAGTAGATCTGCCAGATTCTGTAAGAGGAGGAGCTGACTTTTTTCTGAGAGCATGCAAAGTAGAGTCAGGCTCACTACTGTAGGAAGAAAACCACTTGCTATGCTTTTTTTGCAGGTGCTCTGAGGTTTGCATGGCTGTTGCTCTTCTAAAGCCTGTGCATTTCAGCAGCTCATGAAAATCTTCCAGATGGCATCTTTGAATAGCCATCGGGCTGTTGGCATGGAAATAAGTTCTCTTGTTTTGCCTACCAAATGCCCTGTTTCTCCAGTCATTCAGCAGCTTGGGGAGGTTTAATCCCCTCTCACAGTGGCTTAGGTCTTTGGCATTCACACTCGCTGTAGAAACACACTCCCTTCCTCTCCCAGGTCCACCCTGCCACCCCCAAGTGAACATGGAAAGGGACACCAGCCAGAGGGTGCAGATTTTGGCACGCGGAGTCACAGGCATGCCACTAATTTTGGTTGGGCAGGGAAAGGCCAAGCATATAGGATGTGGATGTGACTCAGATCCTGCAGGATGAACACCCATGTTTCACGGATGGCCTGGTGGGACCCATCTGCTCTGCTGTGGGGTCCATAGATCCTCCAAAACCCTGAGGCCTGTGTTGTGTGAAACTGGGTTTGGCTTGCTGGAGCACAGGGTCTTTCCTCTTTGCAGCTAGTGGTGAAATTGACACCTGGTAGACAATGATAGCAGTGGATACAGCAGTAATAGTTTATTGCTTTCCTGGGAAGATGGGTATTATTTAAGAATAATTATTTAATTATTTGCCTTTATGTGAGCAAAGTATCCTTGCAAATTTCTTGCTCTATTTCAGTAAGTTATTTGGAAAAAAATATTTGCTTCCTTTTTCTTTATTGCAGATGGAACAACGTTACTCTGGACATCATCTTTCTCTAACAGGTGCTGAATCATTCTAGACAAACAGGAGATTAATTTCCCAGCACAGGCAGGAGAGATTCTTAGTTGTGTTCTTTGTGGCAGTGCTCTTGTTGCTCCACTCAAATTTGTCCATTAAGTCTTTAACAAATTGCAGTAGAGTTGTCCTATGATTTGTAAACAGTTTCCTCTAATCAATCTGCCCGTGACATGTTCTACATTGAAGTCCTTGCAAATGAGCATCAGTTTCCTTGTGGTCACAGGAAAGTAGAGCAGCCAAGGAAGCAAGTAACAGGTGTTAGGAGCAAGAAAATAGGAAAGGTAGAGTAAGGGTGAGAGCACATGAAGGAGCAGGAGAAGGAGAAAAGAAGAGGAAAGGAAGGGCTGTGCCTGGAGCTGGAAGAAGATGAGAACCTTTGCTAGAGGATTGGCTGGGCTGTCTCTTTTGTGGAGAAGATCTTGAAGAGATGGTTGAAAGAAGTGATGCCACCTAAGCATTTTATACTCCATGTCTTGGCTTGGAGTCAGAGACTTTCTGTTTAAGCATATGTTCGGTTTGAGCAAGTAAACATTGAGAAGTAATGTTACAGCTTTTTAGGACTGATCTTTAAGAAGCATGGAAAAGTTGGAGCGCTGTGAGATGGCTGTTGGGTCCTTCATATTCTTCTTTTAATTTTTTTTTTATTTTAAGACCAAGGAAAATCACTGATTAAACAGTATTACTGAACATTATTCATCTCGGAAAGTTAATAATGAGAAAATGGTGGGTAACCTTCTGTTTGTTACAGACCCCTCTTAGGCTCCAGCTCATTTGTTTCCTAGCTTGGTCAAAGCAGAAGGTAGGCCCACTATTTGAGTGAATCAAAGCTTTGCAACAAAAGAAGCATTCCTTAGCTCCAGAACTTAGGTGGTGAAAGATGAGCAGTATGAAGAGGAAGGGCTGTAGGTGCAGATGAGTGCACTTCTGAGCTTTCCCATGTTCTTGTTCCCGGTGGCCTGTCAGCCTGGCTGGAGAGTCCAGGCACCAGCTTCGTAGATGGGCAGAGAGTTTGTCCTGAGGAAGGCAATTGCTAACTAATGCTCAAATCCAATCTGAGATGCTTCATTCTGGAAACACCATCAAAATGAAAAGGTTGGCCTGAAGCTCTGCACCTGATCTTCTGGTTTTGAAATGGGGGAAATTGACCATCATCCATGTGGACCTGTGGCATGAATAGCACTCCTGTATCAGCCAGACAAATCTCTGAAGTAAATGCCACCTCTTTGAAGTGCTAAGGCCTGGACAGCAGGCCTCAAACCACAGCTGACCTCTAGGTGAATCCCACAACTCAGTGTTATATATCATCAGCATCTGATCGTTAGCAAAATATGTATGATCATTAGAGGAATATGTATCTTGGACAAAACATCTCATTAGCAAGAGGCATAGCTTAGATAAAGTGTTACGAGAATGTATTTACCTTTCCTTGTTCAGAAGTGTCAAGAAATGCAAGTGCACAAACTTCCTTGGTTCCTCCTGGAGCCCCAGTGAGGTTGGAGGTGGAATCCAAAAGGAGAACAAAACCAGATGTTTCCACCTCATTGTCACATAAGCTTATTTATTCAATGATATAGAAGCTGGACCCTCTTGCAGTTAAGTTGGAAACTTACAAGTGGATGCACTGTGTAGGACCTCCCAATGGCTGGGAAAGCCTCTTGAAATCCTCACTGCAACTGGGGCTCCATCTGGATGACAGTAAAATATGAGGGCAGTTGATGATGTATCTTAATCACTATTGCTGTCCTCTTGTAATGGTTAGGTGCATGGCCTTGTTGTGTATTACTCTTGCCATATCATTTCACTTAGTATCTCATTGCTTTAAAGTTACATAAACACACTGTGTTTATGTAACTTGGTGTCTGTGAGCTTTGTGCTGACCCCATCCACTGGCAAAACACTTTTCCATGGTCATATATAAATCTCCATGCTTACAGCTACATGAAGGAGTGTAAACTGATGGGTCTTCCTCTGCGAAGCCCTACTCCACTGAGGGCTGTGCTCTGCAGTTCTTACAGTTTCTGAACAACACGTCTACTGCCTCTACAGGGAAGACCGTGCTGAGACTTAGCAAAGAAAATTGTGCTTTAAATGGCACCCACATTTGTGCTGATGAGCGCACAGGATCCTGTATAAAACAGCAGAGAATGCAAGGTATACCTGGCTATGAAGAGAGCCATGAATGCTGTCTGTAGTCACTAATGATGGACTGGGAGCAGCCAGCACTGCGAACTGCTGCTCTTACTCCATGAGTGACAGATGTAAAGAGCCTTTATTTCTAAAATAAAGTGTAAAACAGGGTAGTCTGGGCTTACTCATGCTGGTGGACAAAATCAAAATGCTTTTACACAGAACTCCTTTAGGAAAAAAAGTTGTTTTTTTCCTTTTGTTTTTTTCTTGTTTTTTTTCCGTAGGCCTTTTTGTTCTCATCACATCTCTGACCCTTCACAATGGTGGTAACCATGGCAATAGTGCCCTGCTCACAAACAGAGAAATTTCCTCGAGTTTTTCCTGAGCTCATAGCACACTATATAGTCCCAGATGAGGAAACTGTTTGTTTCTAGGTTCAAGACTATTCTTTCACAGTACTATAAAGTCTGAGAATAGCTGCAGTGCTGCTGCAAAGCCCATGAGGATTTACACAGGATGAGAATCTGTTCCCTCACGTATGGCCTTAGCGTTTACCTGAGGCCATGTGTATTTCCAGGAGTATATATGTCATGCTAATCTGGATAGAGGGAAAGGCTTTTCAGTTTTGTGCTGCAATTAAAGCCGTGCGCTGTAACATTACAGTGTGTCTGTGCACTGACGACACTGGGTTCCAAAAATCTACCTACATCTTGGATAGTCTGGCCTTAATTGTTTGATTGTGAGTCTGTATGTCGTGTGTGATAGCTGTGCCTGAGGATGGGCTTCCCGCAGGGACAGCAGGAATATCTATGCTTTGTGCCTTGTGAAGCCCAGCAGGTATTGCACAGTGAGTCTCAGCCTCACTTGCACTTTCAGCATGGAGCTGGAACAGAGATCTCATTATTTCTGCAGTTCTCTCTATTACTGTGAGAGACACCGTGAGGCTGAACCGCAGAGTTCCTGTCAAGTCAGTTCAAACCCTGCCAGCAATGTAGGAAAATGACCCATGGACAGAAGCAAAATGACTTCTCCTCATGCCAGGTGCTCTGATCTCATTTTTCCCAGCTGACTCTGGTTGTTTTGCCTATGCCACTAAGGTCCTCAGACACAAGTCGTGAACTGACCACCGTGCTGCAATGTGGCAGACATCCCACAGGCAGCTCACCACATCCCTGAGGTGGAAATCAGCACTGCTTGCCCCTGTTTTGTGCTGGAGGCTACCAGCCCTGCGCTGTCAGCTGCACAGCACCGTGCAGACAGGGTGTTCCTCTGGTTCAGTGTAAATAGCTGAACACTGGAGGTAATTTCTTTCAGTCACTTGTTGCACGGCTTTATTGAATGGGGAGTGTCAATTTTTTTTTCTACTCTGAACTAGTCTGGGCAACACTGACAGAAGAGCTGAAAAATAAGACCTAGTCCTGCAGAAATGACTCATTCTGGCATAGGATTTGCAGAGCGGGATGAGAAGTTCAGGTAAAACAAAGGGAAATGGAGGCCACAGTAAAACTCTGTGGTTTGGGGCATGACAGTTTAACTGCTACAGAGTCCAAGTTGGAAACCCCCTCCCAACAAATTGCTGTACTCAACACCGTGGTAATGTACAAAGCAAGTCAGTATGCAAGCTCACTTGTTCCAGGCTCTTTCCCATGGGAGCTGTAGATTGGACAGCTAATTACCATGGGACTGGAAAACAGTTATTATTTTTTTTAATTAAACACAAATAAAACAATGGCTGTCCCTTTAAAGTTTAACTTTGAAATATTTTCTGCATTTTTTAACAGGGGTTATACCAGCCAAGTTCAGACAGGGCATCACTGGAGTTTTGACAGAACTTAGGGCTATTTGCAGCCAGATTTCTCCAGCAAGGACAACACGGTAGGTGAGGGTGAAAGCAGAATTCCTGCCTAAGTACCTGGGCAGGGAGAAGGGAGGTTGGGTTTCCTGAAGCAATGCTAGACACAGAGATCATTCTCCTCTGTGACCATTAACTACTTCAGTTTGCTTTCTTCACTTTAAATCTTTTATCCAACAAGTTGCAGAGCAGTAGCTCTAGTGAAGCGATCTCTAGCATGTGGATTGGAGAGGGTCATTTTTCCACTATTTTTAAAAACTTCTCTGTAAGATAAGAATGTTGTTGCAGTAACAGCAAAATGCAGGGGTGCCATGATGTCACAGAGTTTTTCTGAGTGGCTTTTCTTATACTCGCTTATAGTAGAGATATATCACTTGCAGAAAGGTTGTCCTCACTTGAGGTGGTAAAAGTATTGCTGAGACTCTGGGAAGTATAAAACACTGTGATGTTTTAAGGGAGCTTATTGATGAAGTGGCCATAACATTAACAGCAATGCTGTGGCCTTTCTGCCAGCATCAGTCCTGTTCTAGAGGCCACGAGGAGAGGAACACCATTGGTCTGTACGGGTGAGCTGAGACCTCGTAGACCTTTTGCTGCTTACACTTAGCATGCGGTCAAGTGCTGGGGTCCCCGTGTCCAGGCTTCTGTAGAGAGCAGTGTTGTCCCCAGCTACACAGACTTCATGGAGCACATGTTGCTGTCATGGCAGCTGCAAAAGGCAGCAACACGTGGGAGGTGTAAGACTATCCAGTATCTAACCTGGACCCTTCTCCAATGTCTGTCCAGGCTTAGGCCAGGCAAGGCTGGCATGTGCATGCAGAGAGGCTGCAACTGCTTTCTTCAGGCCCGCCAGCCCCAGGGTGGCCCCACCTTGCAGGCACATTCCCCTGCGGATTAGCCCTGCAGGGAGTGTAGTGTCATAGGAATGTCCTCCCAGTGCAACCTGAAACCCACAATGTGTTGCAGCCTGAAAAACTGGATGGATCCGTAGCCCTCAGTGTTGTGTTGGAATTCTTCACGATGAGGATCCTGAGACAATGGCACAGGCTGGAGGCGTTCAAGGCCACTCTGGATGGGGCCCTGGGACTCATCTGGTGGGGGCAATCAGCTCATGGCAGGTGGGTTGGATCAAATAAATGTTTAAGGCCCCTTCCAACCCAAGCAGTTCTGTGATTCTGTGATTCTCTACTCAGACCCTGGAGGAGATGACTGGACAGCAGCTGTCCTTCAAGGTGTGGAATGCTTCCTGGCTACTCCGGTGCTGGGTGGGGGCTCTGCCAGCCCACTTGCATTCATCCCCTGCTACTTTCTGCCAATGCTTGTGGCTTTGAAGCCTAATGCTGCTACAAAGCAAGCTGTAAAATGGGTTTTAATTTCAACCCTTTGGGGATCGTGCCCTCCCTTGTACATCAAGTTGCTCGACACAGCTGATCTAACACAGGAGTCAACCTCATTCGTATAAGCATGCAGCCAAGAGTTGTGTGCTGTTCTGTTCCCTTTCATACACAACCTCTGGAGAAAGAGGGTCATTGCTCTGATGGGAAAAGCAATGTCAGCACATGTTGCCACTGAAGGTCTGATCCCAGTTAGGAAGTCCAAAAGATGCTCGTCCCAACTTCTTCCTCCGCAGGGCTCAACCTAACTTCACACACTGCTCTGCACACCAAAGTGTTTCCCATAATGTTTTCTCATTGGATGGGCCACAGCAGGTTCCTGTCCCAAAGACCCCCACCCCCAGCTCAGCACACAGCTTTCAGCCAGCCCTGTCACCTCTCCCTGCTGGCATATCAGCAGGCTGTGGCCTCCTTGGCCTCCCTTCCTACACTTGGTCCAGCTCTGGGTGTGGAGAAAAGCCTATCTTGCAGGGCTGCTGTGCACAAAGCTGCTTTCCGGTGAGCTCATCATGGAGTCGGTGCCAGAACGAGTGCAAACAGAGCATAAGGGGTTTACACCCACATGCCAACTCGAAGCAATACATATTTGGTAACCAGGACTGAACTCCTGATCAAACTCCTGCTGATTATTGCCCAATCTCTGCAGCAGCACATGAGATGCGTAAAGGCACATGGCCTGGTCTACCTATTGCACACACCGTCTGGTGTCACTGAAGAAAAGCCATAGCACACAACCCAAGATCACCATTTCCATCAGGAGCTGATAAGAGAGGCAGCATGGTCCTTCTCCCTTCCCCATATAATAGGATAACAAGGATAACACTAGCTGTCCAAATTTGGAGCACTCTACCATTGCATGTGGCCTTGGGTGACTGCGGTGGATAGATCTCAATCACCACCTGTGGCCCCTAGGACTGCTAAACCCCACCAGGGAGAAACAAGGGCTGCATGGTACCAGTGTGGAGAGCAGAGCCCATAATGACTAGGGCATGGAAAGACTGACAGGAGGTGAACTGACCCAGGGCCGATCTCCCAAAGGCAGGGCATTGCTCTTTTGCTCTGCCTTCATTCCTTCACCGCTAGGAAATGGTTCTGTACCAAAATCATGGACTCATCCTCCTTTCTTCCTCCTGCCTTCCTTTGTGTCATCATCAACAGAACAGCAATGGCTACGGGATGGGCATGGTGGACCTCCAACTCCTGCATTTGATGTCCCAGGGAGCCTGAAACCTGTACGCTTTCATCCCACTCCCGGTTTTGTCTCAGGCAAGTATTCCCTCTGCTAAGCTCCCATTTCCTGTCTGTGAACCAGGGATAAAGGTATTCCATGTCCTTCCCCATCAAGTTCTGGCACATTTGGCAGGTGCTAGGTAGGAAACATCTGAATCCAAACCTCAGCACTGACTAATTACCACTCAGGCCCTTAAAACATTCCCGCGCAGTAGTCTTTTCTTCCCCAGAACCTTTCCCAGCCTTCTAGGCATGGAGCATGGGTGGCACTGCCAGAGCAAGAGACTGCGCCTTTCCTAAATGGTGCCTGAGGTCCTTCTCCATGTTATGGTTCTCATCATGTACCGTTTCTTTGATTTATTTATTTTTATTGTTTGCAGGAGGAGTGTTGTTTTAAAGCCTAGAGGGCTTTCAGGCTCACTGTGTATGGTGGGGTCACTTGGAGAGAGAGGTAGCAGTAAGACACGAATTTATTTCTCATTCTATTCTGAGTCAGAATAAAAGATTTCCTGTACAAAAGGACGTGGAATCAAAGTCTGCTGCCTACAACACCTTTCTTGGCCCAGTGGTGGAGGCACCTAGAGCTCATGCGCAAGCCAGTTTTCCTGGTCTGCTCCTGTCCTATCATGCAAGGCAACTCTTGTGGAGAAGAACGGCAATTTACCCCTGCTGCCATGGCTGGGGCTGAGCTGGGAAAGATCTTCAGCTCCCAGTACTCAGGGTAGAACTGTGGGGTCAATACAGCCTCTTTTCACAGCAGAGAGAAGGTCACTTGGTTGGCAGAAGCACTGGGGAACGCGCTCCCCTGTGCTCACTGATGAGCCCAGCAGCACAAGTACCTCCAAGCAGTGAACAGGGGTGGGACAGCAGCTGGCACTCCTCTGGGCACTCTGGCCAAACTGGCATTGGTAGTAAATGCCATGTCCCCTAAAAGGCTGCAGCAGTACAGCAGTGCCTGTCCTGGATTGTTGGCATCATCTTCCCAAATGGTGCACGTACGTGTTGCAGAGGAGCAAGAGCTGGGCTGTCCCACCATGAGCTGTGCTGTATGCTGCACCAGGGCTGGGTGTACACCCTGTACTCCAGCTGAAACAGCGCAGGGCTCTGAGAGGGTCACCAGGCAGGTGCTCCTGCCAGGAAGGGTTCATTGTGCCTGTCCTGCTCCAAGGACTTCTGGAGTGCTGCTCCATTAGACTGCTGACACGTAAAATGCGCAAACACTTCTCTGAGCAGAAGAAGAAGTATTGCTGCCCCTAGGTCTCCTTTCTGGCCCAGTGACCTTTAAATGACTGAGCCTCAGCAGAAGGGGCTCACATGTCTCCTCCCCGTTTCCTCCCACTCCTGGGGCAGTGTGTAGACCAGGGAGAGAGAGTATTGTCCATGAGAGAGAAATGTGGTGGGCTTGAAAAGAGTGCTTTGTGTTTAGGAGGCAGAGCAAAGGTGCCACCAAGAGAGGGGCTCTGGTGGTTTGAGAGAATGTCCATGTCCACTGCATACATACTCCCAGTGCTCCTTGTGGCCCAGCAAAGGCTGGCCCTGTGCACAGTTACTCACTCCAAGAAAGACAAAGTCTAGCATGCAGCTGAAGCACAAGGTGACCTAGCAGCTTGGGGCAACAGAAAAGCCTCTTCTGGCGGGTTGGACTGGATTCTGACCAGGGATTGTATATACTCATCAATGGCTGCACGTCCTCACTCTGCTCACGCTCCACTAGCAGCAGGCTGACAAGTAACTTCTGGGTTACAAGGATCTATGTTCCTCAAATGCAGCCCTGTGGTGATTCACCAGAAAAACCTTTATCTTTGTCTTTCAAAAGCTTTAGCTTTTAAAATGATAACGAAGAAACAATTTCCTGCTGATCAAAAGGGCAGCTACCCAACACAAACCACATATGCTCAAAGGCTTGTGATCCATCAGTTTATTAAGGGTTATTCTTCAGTCCCAGAGTCAGGATAATCATAGGTAGGACATGCAGAAAGGTCTGCTGCTAGAGGCATTCCAGTGCCTTTGCAGCAGTATCTCAAGACCCGCGGAGAAGCTCGACACAATGGGAGACCTCCAGTTAATTATTTTGCAAGACTTAGGGCTAGGCTTCTAAATCACTGAGGCACGTCTGAAGGCTTCAGTCTGTTCTCTCCACCACTGAGGTTTCAGTTAGTTGTATCCTTGTTACACGCTTTCCAAAAAGAAAGGGAGAGATGAAGAAAGATATTTCAATAGTTTCGTAATTTTGCTTAGAGCTGCCTTGATACTGAATAGCATGCAGAGGTAGAAGGGATATCCTGAGCAATGTTTGGTCTGCAGGCGGAATCTGTTTCCCATGACAGTGTCTTTCTGAAAGCAGGAATTCCAGCATGAAATAAAACTTGTTAAAGTGGTAAAGGAGGAAGGCTCCATTGTATCCTGCGTGACAGCGTAATCCTTCCTCATGAACAAGCTGCTGTCATTTTTTCTCTCCCATCTGTGAAATTTGGCTTCAGTCATCACGATTTTCACTAAGTATAAAAGCAAAGTCCTAACCCTTAAAAGCAACACATCCAACCCTGCAGGAACTTCCTGCAGACATGTTCCCTGCTGCAGATTTTCTTGTACAGACTCTAAAATGTCTGCCTGCTTTAAGCTGCAATAGGGTTAACTGATTGTAGAGATGCTTTACCAGAGGAAACACTTTTCACATCTCTTTCTGTTACACTGGCTCCACAATGCTCTCCTTTTCTTTTTTGGAGCTTTGTTCACGTGCTATCATTCTACTAATTCCTCTTTAAAGCTTTCCATTTGCAAATACATGTAAAAACCTGTAGACAGCAATTCAGACTCACTGAATTCAGACTCTCCCTTTCCCTAGCTCCTTGTGCCCTGTGCTTGTCCCACCTTTCTCTCTGTGCTGAGCCTCTGGATTGAGGTGTCTCTGCTCAGTTGAGCCTCTGAGGTAATGTGTTAGTATTAACACTCACAGATTATTTTCAGCATGCCATGTATAGGAGCTGAATGCGTAAAATAAAACAGACTGAGCAGGAAAACAGAGCTGCTGCTTTCCAACATTCCCATTCAGAACCTACTTACTGTCATGCCTATAGCACTAATCTTATTTGTTAGGCAGGTAAGTCCAGCAGCACCCAGTGAAGACTGACTGCCCCCAGCAGGAGCCCTGGAAGGACCCAGCAGTGTGTGATCATGGATACCAGCAGCCTGGCAAACTGGGAGGACAGCTGCAGCCCCAGACACCCATGCTAGTGCTGGTGAGACCTTTGCTTGTGTTTGTTTGTTTTGTTTTGTTTTGTTTTGTTTTGTTTTGTTTTGTTTTGTTTTGTTTTGTTTGTTTGTTTGTTTGTTTGTTTTTCTGGTAAATTCCACTCAGATTTGGTGATTTGTTACAGCCTTTGCACACCAGCAGAGGAATTCCTGATATCTTGCAAAGCTGTACACGTCCAAATCTGATGACAGCTCTGCACTTTTTGCAGAGTGATTTTTTACATTTTTGAGACAGAAGCCTGTCAGTGGAATCAGGGCATAGATGTCTCGGTTACTGGTTCATCAGCAGTTTAATTATGCAGCATTAAAATTCAGAGTGCTTCTTTTTTAAAGACCTACTCTAGCTGAAGCAAATAGACCTACTAAAAGCTGTAGCATTCTGCAGCCAACATCCATTCAGCTGGTGATATGCGACTGTGTATCAATTACCTGCAGTGGTAATATAGAATCACCCTGTAGTGCTGAAAAGCACTTCAGGTGCAGAGGTGGAGGGTCAGCACTGCAGCCATACTGCTCGGTCCAGTAGAGGATTGTTTGGTGGAAACTGATATTGTCACTGAAGCACCCCTTTGGTGTGTGAGGAATGGCTGAGGAAGCTGGGGTTGTTCAGTTTGGAAAAGAGGAGGCATGGGAGAGAGCTTACTGCCCTGTACAGCTGCCTGAAAGGAGGCTGTGGTGAGACGAGGTCAGCCTCTGCTCCTATATAACTAGTGATAGGGTGAGAGGGAATGCCCTCAAGTCGTGCCAGGGGAGGTTCTGGTTGGATATGGGGAAAAATTTATTCTCTGAAGAAGTGGTGAAGTTTAACATATTATTAATGTTGTTATATTAATACTAACAGGTTGCCATGGAAGCAGCAGAATCACCATCTCTATGGAGAGGATCAAGAACCATGGAGATGTGTCACTGAGGGACAGTGATCAGTGGGCATGGTGGGGGTGGGCTGGGTTGCTTTTGAGGATCTTAGTGGTATTTTCCAGACTTAATGATTCTACAGTTCTGTGACTCACTCTCCCAGCTCAGGTAGCTGCCAGTACAACTCACCAAGACATCCCTCCCCATTTGCGAGCCCCTGTGCCCTGATTTTTGCTGACAGTTGTGCTTCCTCAATGTGCGAGAGGTATGACATGCACTGTGCCATTCTGCCAGTACCTCCACTTCATCAGCAGCAGTGTCTTCTATGGACCTTAGGCTGGCTTGCTCTGAGTGCTGTACCGAGAACAGATGCCTGCTGGATCTGTTTCAGGAATCATCAAAAATAGGACTTTACGCCGAGTTTTTTTATCAGTAGCTTGCCTTATAATCCATGTGACAAGCACATCACAGATCTTCAAGGGATACTAATTAGTCACTTAAATGAGATTAAGCTGAAGATGCTGGCAAAGCCATTTGACGGCTATAATTGCCGTCCTCCTGTTTGCTCAGCGCCTTTAGCTGGAGTTTGGGCAGGACTGGTGAGAATCCAGGATCACTCACGGGTGTAAGTGAGCGTGAGTCACATTTCGCCGGCTTCCTTCATGGCCTCCGCAGATTTCAAATGCAAGCCAGGCGGAAAGGGGAGAAAGCTTAAAGCTGCTTCCTCCAACAGAAAATCCTTTATATGGCTGAGGTGTTTCAGCATTCTTGACATGACTCTTGCTTCACTTATGTTAGGTTGTCACATCTGATCTGCTGGCCACCTTTGCTGCAGCACGAAATCTGCAGCTTCTGCAGTTTCTTTTCAAAGGTTGGGGAATGGAAAGCAGGCAGTGCCAGATGCCATAAAATGCAGAGAACCCATGTTCCCCTGCAGAGCATGCTACGGGAGCAGCCTCATGCAGCACTCACTTGGCTGCAGTCTACAGAAATAGAATGTTGTACAGTGCATAGTAAGAAACATGAAGTACTATTTTCTTAATAGGGTTACTTCACATTGACAGAGATGTCAGGTGATATGGCAGGGTGACGGGATGGAAATGACTCCCAATTTTCTTCGTGTTGGGACATGGGTCAGTTTGAAATGCGATGTAGTGGCACTGCTACCACCCTGATGGCATTATACAAGTGTACAGCAATGGGACGTAGTCTGAAAATCCACAGACATAGGCTTTTGGGAACAGCAGAGGGGCAAACACCATGGGGATCTAACAGACAGATAAATGAAATCCCAGCATTTGTCCAGTGGTTTGTGACTGGGATGAGAGGCCTCAGCTGGAAAAAATGAAATGTCTGACAGCCTTTTAGAGAGCAAGCAGAAGGGATGACTGCACATGCACGGGTGTGTGTGCATAAATTTTCCATTTACATAAGAAGTGCTAGCAAAGCTCTGTGGGCTTTGAAAGGAGAGAAGCCTGAAAGCTCATACGATGAGCTTCACGGCCTGCTGGTGGGCAGGCCTTGAATGCATGCAGTGTATTTAGCTTGTCACTGTCTTATCTGGGGCATATCTGTTATGGGGTGGGAAATACTGAGAGGTAAAAGGCAGCTTGTGCTTGTGATAACATGTAGAAGTACAAGCCAGGTGGATGCGTTGAGTACTTCTAGGTGCATTGCCACCCTAATCTTTGCCTTGGGTGCAAAAATCCTTAACTCAAAAAATAACAGAAGGAAAGCATTCTCTTCATTGAATTCTTTGTAACAGCAAATTTGTGATGAGCAGCCAGAACACAGTCTGGGACACAGCAGCCCTGCACTGTGAGCATCCAGCTCCAAAGAAAAATGAAGGAGAAGCTGGCATTATCAAACCCCGGGAGATGATTGGTTGTTTATTGTATGGTGCCTCTGCTGCCCTTTTGATTTGTCTCATCATAGAACCACGGATCACAGAATGGCTTGGGTTGGTAGTGACCTCAAAGATCATCTACTTCCAGCACTCCAGTGATGCTTCTTCTAGACGCCCTCTGTGTGGGTGACCTAGACCCCAGCTCTGTTGTGTCTGCCCTGTTTGCCACCCTCAGAAAACTGCTGAATAGTCCCACACTACTTGCCGTTCCTGCCCCACAGGGCTGAGGTCTTGACACTGACTTTTGTGGAATGTCCTGGGGCTCTGTCCGGCTCACAAGGGAAAGGGGCGAGACAGATATTCAGGTATGTCCTGAAGGCTGAGGGTGAAGGCAAGAGGGGAGTTCTCAAAAGTGGCAAACTCTATGAAAAGGTGTAAACTTTTGAAGAAGCTTTTGGAAAACAGTTCAGAAATTTTATGCAGAATTTCTTAAAAAACATTGTTTGAGAGACCAGTTTCAAGGCTAAATGTCACTGCCCTGTAATTTACTGCTGAACATCCACCATAACCCCCCAGATCCTACCTACACCATCGTTGCCATGCATGGAGGCCCCCCTCTTCTTCCCACTTCCCTCCATTCTTCCAGAGGTGTGCAGCAACGTCACTG
The DNA here is from genome assembly GCA_023055505.1 of Callipepla californica brunnescens. Taxonomy (NCBI): domain Eukaryota; kingdom Metazoa; phylum Chordata; class Aves; order Galliformes; family Odontophoridae; genus Callipepla; species Callipepla californica. The sequence goes on along the minus strand of JALIRH010000009.1, from coordinate 14,886,412 downwards.
GCCTGCCTGCTGCTAACACCCCATCTCCTGCACATCCACAGGTCCCTGTGGGTGATTACAGGAAAGGGAAGTGCACACAGACACTTTTCAGAAGTGTGGAGCAAGCCTGTCTCTTCTCCCAGTTCTTCTCCTCAATGTTGGTGGCTCAAAGCCTACTCCAGGAAATGGAGAAACATAAGCTCATGACTATCACAAGGTTTCCCTTCATCCACTTAGCTCTAACAACAATTGCTACTTCTGCAGTGCAGCAATGAGTTGCCCAGACTTCCTGATTCTCATTTTCCCTTCTTGTCATACACACACAGGTCTCAACATGGTATCCCACTGTAAGCTCATCAAGTCCTTCCAAAGTCTATGGACACTTCCAACAATTTTACTGCTGCCTTTCCTGCTCTATCATGTCTGTCCCATTGTTCCCCTACATCCTGCATGCCACTTCCCACCTGCTGCAGAGCATGGAGAAATTGCTGCCAGCAGGCATCTTATCCAAAGCTTATCGGCAGTGACATGGCCATTCTTCCAAAGATCAATTGCATGACAGGAACCAAACACCACTAGCATGGATGATAAAATCTTTTTTACACATGGCTGGTGGGCATAGCTGAAGAGCTGTTCACCTTTATGAATCATAAGCTGCTTTCTGAAAACTCTCTAAGAGTTGCCATAGGATGGTGGCTGGTAAGGACAGAGAAATGGAGGCTTTTCCTTCAAAACACCATGTTGGGAACTTTTCTTCTCTTCTTCTTTGCCATGTGCAAACCTACAATCATGCTATTTCCCCTGTGCTCTGGCTCTCTCCTCTTGGGCACCCATGCAGCTTATTGCTGTTGAAGCTGATGACATTACTTTCACATCAGTGGAGGAAGATGGATCCTGCTAGCTGTACTGGAGGCTCACAGAGAGCCACAGCCATGCTGACAGCGCAGCGAGTTCCTATCCACAGGACAAGTCCTTAGCAAGTCCTTGTAAGTCCTGAGAAAGATGTAAAGGTAGTCTGGCTCTGCATGCCCATGCATTCCCTACGCAGCCCTAAGAATGACCTGCTGGTTTCAGATCAGCTAGCAGAATGTGTCAGCTGAGGTTTGTCTGTGTGCACTACCACAGAGTGACACCTCCTATGCAGCAATACATGAGTCTTAGATTCACGGAGCACAAGGGGCCACCAGCTGTAGTAACTTGTTTACATGCATGGGAGCCAGTGTTCTTGTATGCTGGCCTTAAGACTTGGGTGCATTCCCTCTCTGTACTGGATCACAGAAGGATCACTGTAGAACTTCTTGAAGAATCACAGAAGGGTTTGTGTCTCATGGTCTTCACCTCAACGTTCTGCTCAAAGCAAGGCTCACTTGAAGCTATATCATTTTGCCCAGAGCCTGCCTTACTGTGTCAATCAAGAGTGTATTCAAGGACAGAGATCCCACCACTTCTCTAGTGGCTGTCCCAGAACAGCACCACTCTTGTGAGAAGGAAACTTCTCCCTGTGTCTAACCAGAATTTTTCTTGCGCCCTTTGCCTCTTGCACTTAAACTGTGGACCTGTGAGATTAATCTGCCTGTCTTCTTTGCAGCATGCTGGTACCCCTTTGACCCTCTTTTCTCCAGATTAAATAACCCCAACATCCTTCTCTTCCACCTCTTACAGCTTACCCAGCTGTTCATACCCTCCACTGCATCTAAGCCTTCTTTTTTTTTTCTACTACTTCCTTGTATATTTTTCTCTTAAGTATCTTCCTTCAGTAAGAACCTTCCATCACGTACTTCTCAACACTGGCAGCTCAAAAGGACCACTTCTGACCACCATCAATAAGAAAGTGAATCATCCTACAGCGGCAGGCTGGAGAATCAGCCAGCACCCACCCATAAGATTAACAGAGAACTGCTCCAGAGGAATGCTCATGCCTAGAACAAGTCCATCTAATCTCCTTGATAGGTCTCATCTCTGCTTTTTCAGTTCTGCCCTTCCAGCACTCCTCTTGCCAATCCAAGCCAAGAAGTGCACTGCTCTCCAGAGCAACAGACTGCATCATCTCCCCCAGAACACTTTGTTCATCTTATCCTGAGATGCTTCTCTTTCCAGTCCTCACTTGGATGAGTCCTCAAGTGTTTAAGTGTGGATTCCAGCCTCCTTGTGAGAGTACAGCTAAGGAGGCATTTCACCAGCAACAGTGTGCATCATGCCAGAAAGGAGAAGGCCCTTGAGTTTGTTGCAGCAGTGGAGCATGCAGATCTCAGGGGGCCCTCCACTGTGCTTGACTACCAAATGTGCTGTGGCCTCAGGTGCACACAGTACTTATCTCAATCATCTTAGAAGGCGATGAAAGACACAGCTCTTCTGAGGCAGTAAGGTCAATCAAAGAACAGCTGTTAGCAGCCTTTGTCTGGAGCTGCTGTTGCAGGGGAAAAAAAAAGCAGAAAATGAATCCTTGTTACTGAATGGGAGAATGTTGCTGGTTTCAACACCATTCTCTTGACAGCAACTCCAGTTCCCACTGAAATCACTGGAAACACAATATCGCCTGGACCAAGCCCCAGAGCCCATCATACTGAGACACTGCAGTGCACCATCCCAGTGCGTCCTGGTGGCTTGGCAACCCAGCCACTGCTAAGGCTGAATGCTACATTTGGTGGTCCTACTCCTGTGTGCAAACCTTGCCAGGCCAGGGAAAACCTGAGAAAGACATTTTCAAGTGGAAAATATCCTATCTCATCACTTTGGGATTTCTAAGCTGGTCACTTTTTGCGTTGTTTGATTTTCTCAGAAATGAAAACACTGAACATTCAATGATTGGATCTCATGTAATGGGATTTTGTGAGTAGTAGAATAATATGAAAAGGGAAACAAAAATGCTCTGCAGTGTGTGGCAGATGTGTGAGGCACTGAAGTCTGAGACACTGGGCAGCAACAGGTTTACTGCACATGCTGTGAAGATGATGCTGGACCACAGCATGCTACAGAGGAGCACAGCTTTTCTAAGTTCCTGATGTCTCCCAGTCTCTTTTCTCCTTTCTGTACTTTTTGTTTTGTGCCTGCAGAAAAGGTGTTTTTTTAAGGTTTTGCTTTTTTTTTTTTTTTTCCTGAAGAGGCCTTGAAAACTCAGAATCACAGATCTTTCTAAACTTTCCAGTTAAATATTTACTGTCCCAGACAGAAAATGCTTCATTCATCAGTTGTCTGAATGCCCCCACCTGGAAAAGAAGCACTGAGCCCCAGAAATCCTTCAGCAAACAAATTCTTTCTCATTATCGACTCCATGGGCATGACTGCTCTCAGGAAACTTGAAAGTCAAGCTACTCAGAAGTGCTGCCCATACATGTTTACCTTGGACTCTGGCTTCTCTCTTCAGACTAAATCAGGTACTTTTTGTCTGGTTTGTCTAAACAAGTACAGCTGAGGAACAAATGCTGGAGAATTCCTAGTGTTCTGCTCTTGCTAGCCATGGGTTTCTGACACGCATTTCTGCAAGCTTCTTGCAAACTCCAGGTCAGCCAGTCACATGCACTTCTTCCACAGCAACGTACTGACAACAGAAGTGCTGGCATATCTTCTTATGCTTGCTGCACCTTATTTTTACTCCCCATTTCAGACTTCTGTTCTTTACAACTGCAAAAACTTTCTTTAGACCCAAGGCCATCAATCAGGCTGTCCGCAATGGGCAGTGTCCATAGAAATAGTTAGTCCAGGCCCTGGAACTTAAGCTGCACCCCTCTGAGAGACCAAAGCAGTGAGTTCCATGTGCATCCCTCCACAACAAGAAGAGATGAAAGCTGAAATGGGCATGTTTGGTTAAAACCACCTGTACCCATCAGTGAACCTGCAAGACACAAGAACACTGTGGTGAGCATGAAGAGCTACACAAACACGTGGCAGGTACAGCAAAATTGGAAAGGCTGACACCATCAGAATTACTACCTTGCTCTACCTTGAATGTATGCATGCTGTATGCATTCACTTTCCCAAACGCCTAGAACAAAGTTCGTACTCTCTAGTACTAAGCAGCCTTAGCTCATTGAGACCAGCTCTGCTTTTCTCTCTCAGTGACTCTTCACATTTCAGTCCTCAGGTATTAAGCTGTATTAACGTCCATCAGGGAACTGCAGAGAGAGGCAAGGTAATGCAGATTTGTACTTGATATGACCACGCTGTCTATGTGGCAGGAGTATCCCTTGGTAGAGATCAAACCTGCAGATTTTGCAGCTTTTCCCAACAGTTGTAAGGAGCTTGTGCCTATTCTGGGAAGCCTCAGATATGTGGTGACATTGCTAGCAGAAAGCCATTACCCCGAGCCAGGCAGATTTCTGGGTAGGGAAGGGAAAAGGGAAGGGAAGGAAAGGGAAGGAATTGGGGAGGGAAGGAATGGGGAGGGAGGGAGGAAGGAAAATGGAAAGCAAAGTTGATAAAAAAGGAGAGGACATGTCAAACAGAAACACAGCATGCTTTATTTATGTATTGGTTTAGTGCTGTCATGGAAAGAGCATGGTCTCCCAGCTGAGGCTGATGCCCAAGTCTCAGGACCTTTTGACTTGGTTAAGGCCCAAACTGCACTTACCAGCAGACCACAAGCTCCCACACTGCCCACTCTTTCTTGGCCTAACACCTTGCATAAGGAACAGACCTAATTCCTGCGTGGTCTTACAATTTTCTATCTTTTAGTTTCACATGAAAGAGGACGTGTTACAGCATTATCTAGGGAGCAACCCTTGCCAGCACTGACAGCATGGTGGAACCATTTTAACATTAACATATCCTCCCAGAAGAGACTTTGTCTTCTAGAGAAGCTGCAATCCCCGTGTGCAGCAGATCAGGAATGGAGACAAACATTGGCCAATGGGAGTGAGCTCAGTGCAAGGCCATGGAGGTGATCAGGATGCATTTGAAGAGAGATGGAAAGAACCCATATTCTTCAGCCTGGAGTGGAGATGTTCCAGGTTAAGACCTAATTACAGATGTATACCACCTTGCAGGTGGTTACCAGCATCCTCTCAGGGGTGCAGAGGGTTTCTGTTTCTGTTTGAGCAAAGCATGCAACTCCCAGACGTGTGTCAATCATGTCTTACAAATGAAATTCACAGTAATTCTGAGGATTATTAATTTAACCCAGGGTTTTACTTGCATGAATACCAAGTGCAGGACTTGCACTTAATTGGAAAACTAAGCATAACTCAATAGCCCAGTGTTTATCATTCAGCCTCCAACAGTATCTGGAGGGTGGACACACAAGATTTCCAACTATACTTCCTCAGCTGTTGCTCTGATACAGCACCTTCTCCAACTCTGTGTATCTGTTTAGGAGAAGGATTCAAACAGGCAGGCAATTATCTGTGTGTTGCTAGTAGGAAGAAAGGCCATTTGCCAAAACTAAACTGCCATTTTTGGCTGTATAGGTATAACTACAGTATTTGTTTCAATTTCATTTCATTTGACCTCTTTTTGATCTCTGTGCAGAGTATCTCTACATACTGTCTCCTGCTGTTAAAGCTGATTGAAATAGGATGAGACCAGTTAAAACAAATTATATGACTCAATTTCAGTCATTCTGCAAGAGTCCTGTAGAATGTAATCAAAGGAACTGAGAATGATTTAGACTGGAAAGCACAACTGCAGGTCTCTTGTCCAACCTAACTAAAACAGGGCTCACAACAAAGATAGATCAGGTCCTACTGAGTACTTAATATCTCTAAAGATGGAGATCCCACAGTCTCTTGATCTTTCCCAGGCTTACACTTCTCTTGTTGGATAGATTTGTCACTATTTTCTGAAAATCTCTCTTAAACTGGAGGTTCTCAAAGTGGGCTACGTTCTACAAGCAGACAGATGAGCATCAGGAAGCAGTGGGAAAGCCTCAGTAATCTTGCCGGGATCACCCAGACCCTGGTCAGCCACTGAGTCCTTGCATAACACGTGCTGGCTGTCCACCAGGGCTGCAGAGCTGCTCTGTGTTCTGTGTGCTACAGGCTACCCCCAACCAGGGGCAGAACACAGGGCTGTGCTCCAGGTGGCTGCCAGAAGCCCATTTCTTTAGTCTGCTGCATTCCCTCTGAGAGGCAGCGTTCCCATCCAGTATGTGAAATCCTCCTCCAGTCTGGTACCATCATCAGTGCCCTCCATCCCCTCTTCTAGTCGGTTGGTGAGGTGCTGAAAAATCTTGGCCAGATACTGACGTTCTGAAAAGCAACATTTGTGAGTTGTTGCCAACCAGATGCTGAATGATGGAGCACCATCCTTGGAGTTGTTGGACCGTCCAGTTTTCCAGCCACTTTTGCAGTTAATCTATGAAGTCTGTATTTCATCAGTTTAGCTACAAAAGTAATGTTTGTGAAATGCAAAAATAACTTGTGCAGAATTATTTCCCTTCCTAAAACATCAGCATTTTCAGACCTAAACTTTTCTTTTTTGGACACTCTTTTTGTGATGCTTTGGTGTTGACTCAACCTGAGGATAAGTTTTTGACCTGAGAATAAGTTTATTGTTATAGTGCCAGATGTTATGAATATCTTTTCATTATAAAAAAAAGAACACCCACTCTTAATGTCATACTGGCACCAGCAAGAAGTCTTTGTCATGTATGAAAACTAGCAGGGAAATCCATCTTTTGTAAAACTGTAGAGTTAGAAAGTTCACATATTGTTCACCAGATAATAAAATAGATAATATGAAGGAAGTGGACAGACAGTACCTTGTACACATAGCTTCACTAATTAGCAAAAAAGGAGTACTGACGCTTTTATTATCTTGGGACAAAACGTGAACTACTGGAATGAGCTACATGCTGCAAAGAAATCTGGATTTGTCCACAGGTTGGGTGTGCTTTAATCTGACATCCTGACAAAGGTGTGTGGTGAGTAATACCCACAGTACGCCTGCCAAAGCTCTACAGCTAAAGTATTACTCTGTTTGTCACTCTGAAAAGACCAAAATGAATAGCAGGATACTAATCCTTAAGGCGCTGCATTGCCTGCAGCATCTGGCTGCTGCAGTGGGGAGCTTCCTTTCAGATTACTTCAGGTGTAGAGCTCACACACACACAAATACAGTCTTCCTTTGGTTTAGCTATATTTCTAGTATGAAAGCTAACATGCTTAAACTCACATGGCACTTGCAAATCACTGCATGCAGTAGAAAAGGTGCATTCAACCTTCTGGCTTGCCTGGGCCTCATGGAGTGAAGAGGAATTGTCTTAGGCTGCACATAAAGGGCCACATGTAAAAAATGTAATATAGTACAATATAAGATGTAATATGTGATAAGTAAAAAAAAAAAAAAAAAAAAAAAAAACCTTCTTTTAAAATACACTTTAAGTAAAATATTAAATAAAAAGAAAATATGGAAACAAAAACATAATACTTACAGGTTGGACATGTATGCTGTAGAGTTTCAGCGAAAAAACTGACTCATCTTTTACAGGACGACTCCATCCTTACATGCATTTTGAAGCTCATTTTGCCATGATGGAGTACTAGGAAATTTAGACAGTCACTCTCTACATCTGTCTCTAAAACATTAAGTTTCAGTATCTTCTTGTTTTCTCAGGAAAAAACCATACTGACAAATCCATTAATATCTCATATAACTAGTGAATGCTCTAAGTTATTGGTCCCTAACAAAAAAATATTTTAATCTCATTTTCCAATACATTTGAATACATTTTCCAATACATCTCACAAAAGCGAGGTACATACTTAAGAAAACCGGACATTTCTAATTGCATGGGCCTGGATGGGAGGCACCCTCTAGTGGTGAGAAGGCTGGCAGACCTGATGGCAGGGAAACTCGGTAAGTTTTAGTCGACCGTGGCAACTGGGAGGAGTACCCAAAGACTAGAGAAAAGCAAATGTAACTCCTGTCTTCTCAAAAACCAAGAAAAGGACTTGAGCAACAGTGGCCCAAACAGCCTCAGCTCAAACCTCAGAACATGATGGTGCAGATAACTTCGGGAGTGTCTTCCAGGTACATGAATGACTCAAAAATCATCAGGAGTAATCATTGTATATTCTCCAAAGGAAAATCATACTTGACCAACCTGATCAATAATGAAGTAGGAGTTATAATAAACAAGGTTGCATCAGACTGGCAATCAGGCACCAGGGGTTCCCCAGCATTCAATTTTAAGGCAGTTCCTCTTCAGTGTTTCCACTGATTACATGTACACAAGAGTTGAGTATGCGCTGAATTTGTGGACAGTACTAAATTAGGAGGAGCCCTTGACTCCCTCGAGTGTAGAGAGTGTAGACATAGCAGAGGAGAGCCTAGTGAGCTCAACCCAGAGCACATTGTTGAGTGGAGGCCTTGTGGAGGCTGCAGCTCCTCACAGGGAGCCAAGGGCACTGCTGGGCTCTGCTCTTGGGACAGCAACAGCACCCAAGAGAATAGGGCTGTGTTAGCAGAGATTCAGGTTCAATATAAGGAGCAGGTTCTTCATGGATCAGGCTTCCGAGAAAAGTCATCACGTCACCAAGCTGACAGAGTTCAAGAAGAATCTGGACGAGATGTTTGAATTTTGTGTGGTTCTGTGCAAGCTCATGGTTTACACTCAGTGATCCTTGTGGGATCCAGCTCAGGATGTTCAGTTATTCTGTGATTCTATGAAATGACAAACTTAATGGATGAAAGGAGGGCAATACATATTGCCTACCTGGACTTCAGTCAGACGTTAGGTATCTTTTTTAACTTTGGTGAAAAAATGGGTTAGTGGGAAATAGTGGTGATATGTGGATGGTTGGACCCCATGATCTTTGAGGTCTTTTCCAGCGTTGGTGATTCTATGATTCTTTTATGCTGTTCCCCATAAGATCCTCACAGGGAAGCTGTTGAAGTATGAGCTAGATGGGCAGACAGTGACAGGGATTGAAAACTGTCTGAACAGCTGGACCCTGAGTTTAGTGCTCAGTAGTGCAAAGTCCAGTTGGAAGTCAGCAATGAGTAAAGTACCCTAGAGATCAACACTAGGTCCACTCTTGATAAATATCTTCTTTGGTGATCAAGGTGATAGGGCAGAGTGTGCCCTCAATGTATTCACAGGCGACATGAAACCTGTGAAGGGCTGTAGTTAACAGAGGGTCATACTGCCATCCAGAGGGTCCTCAGTGCACTGGCGAAATGGGTTGATAATAATCTCATTAAATTCAACAAGAACTGCAAAGTCATGTTTCTGGGGAGGAACTACTCCAGCCACTAGTATGCTCTGAGGGCTTCCTAATGAAAAAGCAGCTTGACAGAAAAGAACCTAGGAGTCCTGAAAGTTGAATGTAACTCAATGATATGCCCTGCCCACTAAGAAGGCTAATGACATTCTTGGCTGTATTAGTAAAGTATCACCAGCAGGTCTACTTAGCTTTTCTCAGCATTAGTGAGGCTGCACCTGGAGTGCTCTGTCCAGTTCACAGAATTCTTAGAATTGGAAGGGACCTTTAAAAGTCACCCAGTCCTACTCCTCTGCAACGAGCAGGGACACCCACAGCTGGATTATGTTGCTCAGAGCCAGGTCCAGCCTGACCCTGAATGCCTCCAGGGATGGGGCATCCACCACATCTCTGGGCAACCTGTGCCAGTCCCCCACTACGTTCACTGTAAAAGACTTTTTCCTTATACCCAGCCCAAATCTCCCCTCCTTTAGTTTGAAACCATTTCCCCTTGTCCTGTCACAGCAGATCTTGCTGAAGAGTCTGCTCCCTTCTTTCTCATAGTTCCACTTTAGATAATGGAAGGCCACTATCAGGCCACCTATCAGGTCACCTATCACGTCACAGTTCTAGGCTCCAGTGCAAGAAGCATAGACATAATGGAAAGGTTAAGGCCACCAAGATAATGAAGAAACTGGAGCACATTTACTATTAGGAAAAGCTAGGAAAATGCCAAATTTTCAGCCTACAGGAGAGAAGGCTTAGGATGAGTCTGCAACAAAGATGAAGCCAGGCTGTTTCCAGTGGTGTCAAGAGCCAGGAAAAGAGACAGTGGGCACAAACTGGAACACAGGAGGTTCTATCTGATCACTAGGAAATACTTCTTTATTGTGTGGGTGCCTGAGCACTGGCACAGATTGCTCAGAGATGCTGTATAGACTCCCTGCTTGGAGATTTTCAAAAGGATATGGTGTGAGGCAACTATCCCTAGCTGGCCCTGCTTGAGCAGGGAGATTGCACGAGATAACCTCCAGAGGTCCCTTCTGAATTCAATCATTCTGTGATTCTGAGATGTGAAAAATTCTGTTTTACATTATAGGAAATGTTACTCCTATTGTTGGCCTCTTTCTGTACGTCTTTGTCAACTTCACTCTGCTGCTTACTGGGCAGGGAATGCTCTCAGTAGGTGCTTTAGAGAATCCTTCACAGAAAACCCCAAAGAAATCCAGCACCACCTTCCTTCTGGATGGGTCCTTTACTATTCCTGAGTCTCCCACTTTTCTTGACTTTCATTTCTACTAGTTGCTAGTACTGTGTGAATAGCTAGGAAGGTCTTCTGGTACCTAAAGGCCGTGGATTTTAAAAGGTGAACATACTTAATCATACTTACAATGACTCTACTACAAACTAAACAACAAATATAAGCTCTTGCCTGTGGGAACTTTCTACCCTATGCCACCTCAGATACAGCACTGTTATATCATCCTTTCTTCTGAGGAAAGGAGCACATTTTAATTTTGGAAAAGTGTTCACAGCCTGATAAAATTAAACAATTGGCTCAGTCACTGCATGGCTATAGTAAATTTCAAATTCATGGGGTAGGAACAGCTGCTGGAAAGCTGTTCTGCAACTGCTCTCAGAATAAAGCATTTCTAGTGCAGAGACAACTTTGCATCTCTGCTTTTTTCACTGTCTGCAATGCCAGGAACTGGGTTTGCTTGGATTATTTACTTGCTTACATGCACAGGACAGAAGAATAAAGATTCTTTCCTGGAGTGCTCCAGCTCATATTTCAGTGGAACCCCTGTTACTACCAAATCACTAATTAAATGTGCATGCTATCACAGTATAAAACATTGCAGAGAAAATGAAAATGCAGGAACAATGCACTTGCCATCAGGACTGGTCTCCCTACTTGCTTTCCTCCCCATTCGAACATGTATGTCAAGTGTGTAAGAACTTTGCAGCATGCTTTTGGGATCAAAGATTGAAGCTCCACTGGTTCAGACGAGTGAAGTGGAAGGCCTGTGACTTAAGAGTCTGCTTCAGGAGGTCAACCTCGAGCAGCTTAACCCTGGTAAACCAGAGAATCTCACATTTGAGTACATACCAAGCACATGACAGAATGCAGAGGCTTTACTGATCAGAAGGTACACTTTGAACTCCACTCTGAAAGCAGAAGCATATAATGATGTCATGGTCACTCAGTAAAATACCCAGCTTAACAAAGGGTTACCAAATCCTGACCTACAAAGAAATTGCTAGAAAATCAGAAAGGCAAAAGCCTAGCTTGAGCTCAACTTCGCCACTGTTGTAAGAGAACAACAAACTTTTTTACATATATATAAACAGTAAGGGACTGCCACAAGTCCATGGGGCTGGAAGAAATTTACTCAAGAGTGCTGAGGGAACTGGCTGAGGTGATAGCTGAGCTGCTTTCCATTATCTATCAGTGCTCCTGGTTGACTGGTGAGGTCCCAGAAGACTGGAAGCTTGCCAATGTGCTTCCCATCTACAGGAAAGGCTGTAAGCAGGATCTGGAGAACTACAGGTCTGTCAGCCTCACCTTGATGCCAGGGAAGGTTATGGAGCAGATTGTCTTGACGGAGATCACTCAGCATGTGCAGGACAACTGGAAGGCCAGGCCCAGCCAACATGGGTTCATGAAGGGCAGGTCCTGGTTTCCTTCTATGATCTAGTGACCCATCTGGTGGATGAGGGAAAGGCTGCTGATGTCATCTATCTAGACTTCAGCAAAGCCTTTGACATTGTCTCCCACAGCATTCTCCTAGGGAAGCTGGCTGCCTGTGTCTTGGACAGGTACACTCTTGCAACCAGCACCTTTCAAGAATGCACTTCAAAGGCCCGGGTTTCAAATTCACAAGAAACCAGTCAAGATAAAATACCTGCATGTATGCTCCAAGCCAAAAATGAGGGAGCTGCACTCTCTTCTCCTCATCCAGATTCTAGATTTTATGTGCACTTTAAATATGTATATCAAGGTTTATCACACCCAAAATACTTCCAGAGCAATGAGCAGTCACATGAACTATTATAAATCCAAAGGACTGTAATTCTACAGCAATTTTACGTCTCCCTCTGATAGTCTTTTGTGTTTGTAGTACTATAAACGTGTCACAAACAAAACAACCCAGAGCACAGAAATCAAATTACTAGCACAGAGATTATTGCATAGGCAAGAGCTGACAATTTGGCCTGCACTCCTGTTGAGTCCAGAGCAGCAGGTAGCCATTGTGCCCTGTAATAGGATTAATACTGATGGACAGGGTCGGTAACTTTACTATGTACCTACAACATAGGTACATAGTACTTAGGTCTTGTCCTATTAAATTAGAGATGAAGAAAGCATAAAATGAGAGCTATTTAAGTTACATATGCTTTAAAAACAAAACCCAAACAAACAGACAAAAAAGCCCCCATACCTGGGAGTAACCAAGCCCATTACAAATAGCAAACCCCAGAGTTCAAGCTGAAATTGTGTTTTCCCATTAGTAGTCCTTAGGACTGCGAACATGGTTTGAAAGCCCAGTAGCTGTATTCCTCTGTGTTTTTTTTTTTCTGTCAGAGAACTGTTTTATTTCTGTGCATCATTCACTATTCCTTAAAATGAGAAGCAGTTTTACTGCTCAGCACTTCTGGAAAGTCTGATTGCAGTGTATGCATGCTGAGGATCTTAAAAAGCAGGGGATTGTCCTTCCTGAATTTTGGAACCACAGTGCAAAAGGACCAGTGAGCAACTCCAGAAGCTCAATGCCCTTAACCAAATAGGCAGAGTTTAGCTTTTGCCTGTCTATCTCCTCAGGTATGTAGATATGAGTACTTCCACAACCTTGAGATTAAGCTGAGATGGTAAAGTTGCAAACGTATAGCAGTTACTGAATAGTTATAGGTTTGAGCCAGCTACTGCCTTCCTCTCTGACCCCAGGCAAACTGCAGTACCAAAAAAAACAAAAAAAACAAACATGGTTAATGTTTCTCTGAAACACGGCTGCAAGGTTGCTGGGCAGATGTGTCAGACCCAAAGACACAGGAATATTCCCGGAGTGAGAATTAATCCTTTCCTACTTCTAACAGGATCTGAAGAGCACAGAGGGTTTTGCTTTCTTTGATCTATTACTATTGTTAGAGCATTATCATCAGACCACTACAGCAGAAAGGCATGATAAAAGAAATTTCCTGATCCCTTAGCCAACATTAACTTTAAGCTAAAGACTTAAGGATCTTAGTGATCTGGTGAGTACATTCCATTCTCTTGACATGCAGGAAGGAAAAAAAAACAACCCTCAAAACAAGATGAGTCAAAGAACAGTTCATGACTTCCCTCTCCCTTTTACATTCAATTTTCTCAGTAATAGATAAGGGCTGCATGTCAACTCATGGTGCATCTGAGAACTCTGTGCACCAAAGAGCACCAGTGCATCAGTAGTGACCAGAAGCACATCCATTCCATCCCAAGGAGAGTTCTGTGCAAAGAAAAGTACGCAGATGACCTTAAAGGTGGCAGTCTAAGCCTGGATGCAGACAGAGTGACTAGAAAGAGGTATCTCCTCCCTTGCCACCATGTGCTGGTATGCCTCTCATGAGTTGAGGGACTCTCAGTGGGGCTAAATTCATTTTAGCAGAGGATTGTAGAATCATAGAATTATAGAATCAGAGAACGGGTTGGACTGGAAGAGATCTTAAAGATCATCTAGTTCCAACCTCCATGCTATGGGCAGTGTTGCCACTCCAGTTGGGGCCTCACAAGGACAGAACAGAAGGGGACGATCACCTCTCTCATCCTGCTGGCTGCCTATCTTTTGATGCAGCCCAGGACACTGTTGGCCTTTCTGAACTGCAAGTGCACACTGCTGGCTCACATCCAGCTTTTCATCCACCAGGATCCCCAAGTCCTTCTCCACAGGGCTGCTCTCATGAAGTTCTCCCAGTCTGTACACATCTGGGATTGCCCAGACCCAAGTGCAACACCTTACACTTTGCCTTGTTGAACCTCATTGGCTTCACTTGGGCACACTTCTGAAGACTGTCCAGGTCCCTTTTAATAGCACCTCTTCCTTCTGTTGCTTAAGCTGCACCACCTATTCAGTGTCATCAGAAAACTTGCTGAGAGTGCACTCAATCCACTGTCTATGTCATCAATAAAGATGCTGAATAACAATGGTCCCAGTTTGGACCTTTGAAGGACACCATTCATCACCAGTTCCCGTGTGCACATAGAGCCCTTTGGCTGTGGAAATCCAACCAAACCCCTATTCACTGAATAATCAACTCTTCAAATCCTAAGAATGTGGTGTGGGACCATATAAAAGGCCTTCCAGATGTACAAGCAGATGTCATTACTTGCTCTTTTTTTAGCCCACTGATGCCATTAGTCATAGAAACCACTAGATAGGTCAGTCACCCCTTTCTCCCACCAAATCTAATTTGAAGCTCTTAATCACCACAGCCAGCATGCTGCCAAGAATTCTTGCCTCTCATGGTCAGCTGCATTTCATCCAACATCAATATGCCTGGTGTCTAAAAGATGTGTCCGGGATCATAGTACCCATAACCCTGAGCACAACACAATCACACTACCAGTCATTCACCTGATCCATTCGCCTCCTTTCTGGGTCTCTGTCACCAACAAGGAGGATCGAGGAGAACACTACAAACCCCACCTGTACTCCTGGTGCCTTCTACATCCTTCCAAGGGACTTAGGTTAGCTTCTGAGATTTTGTCATCTCCTTGTTGCAGCTCATATCAGCCAGCTTGAAAGAGAAGGAATGGATAGTGGCCTTCCACCTTTATCAGCTATGGTAGCCTCTTCCTGACATACGTGGACCCTCTTCAGACTGCAAACATTGCTTCAGAGATTGTCCAGGCAGCAAACTGGGTACATCTAAGAATTAAAGTGTGTTGCAGCACTGTGGCAACTAGCCTATGAGTGCATGTGTGCTGCCACAAGCCCTCTTGAATTTCCCTGTCCTGCATTGCTTCATACTTTTCTCAAAACCCTAGTCCCGTAAGTATAAAATTATATAAGGATTCCAGCTTTCAATTACAACAATAGCAATAGCCCTCACAGTATCTGACACTTGAACAAAATCATCTGGGGAGAAAGAAACCTAGCTTTCACCTTTTATTTCCAGTTCACTACTGCAAGACTTGTACTTCAGTTTCTTCTTGCTGCATAAAAGGCAATAATGAGCATAATGCCATAAACAGATATCGCTGTGTACGTGTGCCATTACAAATGGAAGACAGATATATCCAATTTAACTACAAGCAATTATTTTGTCTATAAGCAGTCACTCAGCTGGGAGGATACATAAATCTGGAATTCACCTTTTGATGCTGAATCAGATCCTGAATTCTTTTTAATGAGAACAGATGAGTAATGTAACCATTCTGACTACTGAAAAGGTTGAAAATAACCCAGAAGTCACTCATTTCCAAAACATGAAATAGTTTTTCCCAAACTCCACTTGCTTTGTGCAATCCTGGAAAATACCTTGGATGGGAGGAAATAATATGCCCTTAATACTGGAGAGCTCAACAAGATTGCTTCCAGTCACCTCTGGGGAAATGCAGAACTTGATTTACAGCAGTCTACAGAATTGAGTCAGCAAGCAGCTTACACAAGCAGCATATAGTTTTGGAGGATCACAAGTGATGAATCAAACCCCTTAGCCATTTTTTTTAGAAAATAAATTGCTTTCTGTATTAAAAAAAGAAAAAAGAAAAAAGAAGCACTTGTGGTGGGATTTAAGCAGGAAGGCAGCACAGGAGATGCAGTCCTTTTTGTACCTTTTGTTTCTGCAGGATCTCCCTTCTCAGAGACAACTACGTCTCCTGGCTTACCTGGTGCTGCTGCAGGAGCCAGATCTAACCAGCAAAAAAGTTTCTTGGAAAGGCAAGACAACCTGTTTGTCAGCACGCCATGAAGAACGAAGATCACCTTCCCTAGGCATAGACTAGAGAGGCAGCTACAACCATGTGAAGATCTGCACCGCCACAAATGAAGACAAAATCCCTAACGCTTACACAGCACCTGTTGCTTTGGCTGAGGGTTATCCATTCAGTGATCTGCAGCCCCACAGTGCTCTGCACCAAGGGCAACCAGACCAGCTGGCAGCTGGGAACAGTCTCCATCTGCCATACCAATGTGATGTAGACTCAGTTGAACTTCACTTTGCACACAAAAAATTGTATCCTGCACGACAGCAGCCAAAAGCAGTGGGAAACAGAAAAAATGTAGGTGCAGCTGTTTCTCCCCACAACTCTTCCTAATTAAGTCTGTGAGACAAGCCCTGCCCCATCTTCCTGCAACCAGTCACTACATGTGTCTGTCAGAAGTGCTTTTTGCACTCTGTTCTGCAAATATATGCCCACTAGAAATTGCAAGAACATAAACATGGAGAGAAATGATGTAAATATGAAGTAATAAGAAGCATGTAAGCAATGCTTCCAAACAGAGTGGAATTATGTCTGATGTACTGTACTTCCACTGAGGATTTCTAAAACCAGTGCTGGTTCATGTGTGGATCTGTCAGACAGCAGGTGCAAATGGAGCCAACAATGCAGACAAAGCAGACAAAGTTCTGTGCAGGTTTCTTTAACATCCCAGACACCAGTGTGAGCTCTGGGCCAGGCTCATGAGTGTACTCCACTGGCTCTAGCTCAGCTCAGTGCTCCCTGGCAGCTGCAGGCATAGGTGGTGAAGGAAGGCATGCTACCACCTCCCTTTCTACATGGCTACTGAACCCAGCCACAACGACCTCTGTGTGTTCCTTTTATAATATATGTATCCAAGATTTTTATGCCCCTCAGGTTTTGATTTTAGAGTTGTCTGACTTGGAGACAAAGGAAGCCCTTAGTGTTTCTGAGCTGTAATTGAAATATGCCTTATTTTATACACATCTGTGCACTCAGCAGGGGTTTGAGTGTGTCTTCATAGCCACCCATCTACCTTCATGGTTTGCAAGGAAGCTTTCAGAAACAGAAAGTAAATTTCAGGCTAAGCCAGGACAGGGGACATAGGTGTCTGTGCTGCCTCTTACCCTGGCATGCCCCATTGCACAAGGCCAGCAGTGGGACAGGTTGGATATGCCCCAGCCCTCCCAGCCTCTCACCAGTCCCCTCTCCATGGAGAAAAAACCAATGTGCTGCTAACAGAAGAAGACTGCATTTCTCTTATCTTCACAGTCCATACCTTCACCTAGGTCTTTCACTTTCCTACCCCCAAACTTCATTCATGCATTGCAGTGCCCTGTTGGTGATTTTAATCAGAGCATCCCTGTTCTCCAAAAAAAAAAAAAAAGAAGAAAGAAAAAAAAAAAAAAAAAAAGTTGATCCATAGGCTTTTTAAGCCAGATAAAAAGTTTTGCAGCATTACTGAAAAGGGATTGAAAATGGAGCTCTGGAAGGGAAGTATCTCCTCCACTCATTCATCACTGAATATGCCAATACATTATCAAACATATCAATATTCATTAAATATAGATCAATACTGAATAATATCAATCAATAAATCACCGAATGTCAGGCACGTGCTACTCTCACTCTTCCTTGTTAGCCACAAAGCAAGGAATTGCAACACACTGGTTGGACATGCTGTGGGAAGCTTGGGGGCACAGTCACTGGCCAGAAAATGTTGGTTTCATAGGTGTGTTTCTTTGACTTGAAATGTTATTATTATTCTATATGTGTTAACAAAGCAAACAAGCTCAATTGTGTGGTAGGCAGTGTGGATGCTGAAAGCAGACTTCCCTTTGCCCATCCCTTCCCTGGACAGCTAGTGCCTTCCTGCAATGCTCCCAGCACAGAGCTTGTCTAACACGCTATTCTGTATGAAAAGCTCAGCCAAATGAGCCATGGAGCAATGAGAGAGGCAGAAGAGAAGCAAGTACAAACCATGCCCTCAGCAGCAATCAGACAGGTTGAGAACTGTCTGCTGCTCTCTCCATGGACAACATGACACAGACCTGGTGTACCAGTACTGCACAATGGCTCTCCTTGAATGCTTTTCTCACCAGGACCAGAGAGCAGAGAGCAGAGAGTAAGATGCCAAACACATAACTACCCTCTCCTCCTTTGCTGGCCCTAGGCTCTATCTTTGTCTCCCAGCTTCATCTCTGCCTACTTGAGCAGACAGCCAGCACCAGCCTGGGGACATCCCTGCTGTGGGAAAGTTTGTGGGGGCCTCCCAGCAGGCTGTGTTCTCCTGGAGCAGCAGATCTGCAGCTGCTGGCAGTGGGACAGTCAGGGAGAGCCAAACTGGAAGGCTGACTCAGGCCTCAGAAGAGGAAAGATAGGGGAACTGAATGGAGGAGGACTGCAGTGAGCCAGCACTACAGCCCAAGAGGGGACATGTATCCCATCTGCTATGACATCTGAGTGGGCATCACCTATGCCTTAAGCCTGTGAACACCTGTTCTGCCATGGTTGCATCCTATACTGGAGTGAGCAAAGCTGGATGTGGGCTGCCCACTCTGCAGATTGGACATGAACACCATCAAGCTGTCTGTACAGAGAGATGATAACTTCCTGGAGTGCGCTGTTTCACACCTGGGACTGCCAGAACCTGTAGGTTTCCAGGAAGACTTTGCTCTGAACCCCTGTGGAAATGCAGCATCCTCTCTGCTTTTTGCAGCAGAGCAGAGGGATGCAGAGCTGGAGACCAGGGCTGTATTGAGTGGTCTTCTGCCCAAAGTCCTGGTGGTACTCTTCAGGCAGAACCAGGAGATCCTTGACCGTGTGCAGTTCTGGCTTTGTTGGGAGCTGGTCATCACCAGCACAGTGCCGGACAGAAAAGGCAGTAAAGAGCATCATCATGCAAAACCTGTGACACTTGGGCTGGACAGGATTGGTCTGCTGCTGCAGCTGCAAGCTAGCCTGCAACACAGCATATCAGAGTTCATCAGTGGGCTCACTGACTCCACTGTGCATCTGTGCAGTCAAAGAGAAGGGCCAGCAGCAATTCATGTTACCCCCAGTCCTGCAAGAAGCCATTCCCTAGCACCACAAGCAGGGTCTGTGCTGCTCGTTAAGTAATGAAAACAGAAATAAATGACTATTGCACAGACAAAGCCTAGCTCTAAACTCCAGGAGTGCTCACACAGACTGTGGGTGCTGCTGGCAGTGGAGTGGTATGATGGTCTGCTGAATATGGACATGGTCGAGGTCTCCTGATGTATATTCAGCTGATAGAAATTGCACTGCCATCAATGTGAGCTGTCTTCTTGTTTCTCCTGTGCCTTTCCAGGCCTGTTTTCATTTCAGGGAGGAGTTCTTCTGTTTGTTTTCCTGTTTTGCTGTTCATAACCACCGCCTTCAGCCAGGCCCAGGCACCGGTTCTGACCTGGCAGTGGGAAAGCTGCACAGCTCCCCGGAGTGATGGAGGATGAACTGTGCTGTGTTCTGGTGTGGTGGGCAGTGGGCATGGTCTCTGTGGGGAGCAGCATTTCACCAATACTGAAATAACTCCAACAGTTCCTTCCATGGCATGTGTTTTGATTGCTGCCAGCAGCAGTTGCTCCATCCCAGTGAGGATTTGAAGGAGGCCCACCTACAGCAGCTCCTGAGATAAGAAAACAACCTGATTTACCCAGTGGATGTCTATTTGCTACAAGGAATATCAGTAACACAAAATCTCTGGCCATATTCTAGTTTTGTTAATGCTCTTTCTCAGGTGTGTAGCCAGAGGAGGAAACTCTCCTGCATACCAGATCCCTGCAGAATTTGGTGTAAGTTAAAGGAAAGCACACGTATGCTATTCTGGTGAAAATAATTGGGTTGTGAAGCAGAACTGGGGGGCAAGGAAGGATAGCTGTCATGGGATTCGAGGTCAAAATGGCACACATCACATTGTTTCTCACCACAGGTAGTGCAGCTCTCAAGGCAGCACAGAGCTGCACAGCATTATATGTTTGTCTGAAGTATTGCCACACAGATATCTGTCCACACAGATAGCCCAGAAGGACTGTTTGAAAAAATGGTTTGCAAAAACCTGCTGTTCACTGCTCTCTGGGCAGAGTTTTTGATTTTCATGTGTATTTAATGACTTTGAAGGACAAAATGTTTCAGTAGCATGACAATTGCAAGAAACAGAGCACATTTTACTAGCACATCATTCCTAATAGTAAATTGCTGCTTTCTCTGCCCTTTTATGCCTCCCATGAGAGTCCCTCACTGCTCCTCATTCTTCCAGATGTTTCTCCACCAGCCTTACCTCATGGCCCACATCAACTTAGACAAGTCTCTTGTATCGCACTATCCTCTTGGTCCTGATCTAGATCAGCTCATGTGGATGTCCCTGCCATAGACACCATTGCTGAAATACTCTCTTTTCACTTGGACACAGCAAAGACATTCCAACACATGGCACTGCTCTGGATACTTAAAAAGACCCCAGAAATGGGTAAGAGAAACATCTCCACATTATGCCAGTCCTGATGTAACTGTTTTGGTTGTGAGTGAAAATGAGCTTTCAGATACCACCTTGAAACAAACAATATTTATCATACAATGTTAGCCACTGAGCAATATTTAACCTCTCTATCTGAACCACTGTGGGCAGGAGAGAAAAAAATGAGGGATGAAATAAAATGAGCCGTTTTTCTTTAAAAGCACTCTGTGCTGGTCTCATCCTCAGGGCGGGGGATGGGACTGTTTTCAGACACGTCTTAGCAAGCAGTGAATTAGGCAATATGCAAATGGTTACAGCACCACTGGGACCTTTACCAAAGCTGCCCAGGGGACCAGGGCCTGGATACAGGAGGTGACAGTGATGAAGAGAAAACCTTGTACAGGTCACCATTTTTGCCTACACCACTGAGAAGACTCCAGCCATCCAGATAAACAATTAGCAACTAGACAATTCTCTGTTCCTTATTAAACATATCTGAACACTCCCTCTGATATCCTCTCATTCACATGCTTCTTTCAGTGCCATTGAGCAACCTTTAACCTCTATGCCTTCAACTCAAAAAGAGATGGAAGAAATGGAAACAGACAGAAACATAGTAAAGGATGATCAGAAGTCAGAAAAGTTTCTTAATCGGTCAGCTATATGGAGACACACTGATGCAAAAAAAGAGGAGACAAATAGGAAGGCAGATCCCACCAGCGATGAAAGGCAAATAGATCAGCTGGCAGAATCTGCTCACGCATCTCTAAGTTTATGAACAAATAGGCAATAAATGAAACAAGCATATGGCAGCTTCACCCTCAGCACAAGGAGGCATTTCTTCTTACCAGACACAACTAAACCGTGTAACCCATAACTTTTAGATAGTCTATCTCTGTCAGTTTTACCTAGCTCAGAAAACTTGTAGGACAAATTCACAGAAGTCTATGGACAAAGTCAGAGTAGAAGAGAAAAGCCACCAAATCTGTAAAGCAAACATTACCGTAGACAGGAGGAATACACTGACTCAGCAATCAGACAAACAATGATGCTGAGCAGGGAGGTGTGTGATACCCCTGCCCACGGTGAGCTTCTCACCGAGAACTGCAGCTGCTCACTGCCAGGCCTCACATTCATGCAGCATCACCTAAAACATGGGCTGATGTATTGTGGTGAAACTCCACTCGCATCCCATTTGTCCCCTATCCTAAAGCTGGACATCCTTACCTGCAGGCAGCAGGTTGTCTTGTGTCATCTAAAGATGTGCGCTGCTTCCATGCTCCTGTCTGGAGACAAACATGTCTGCTGTTCTCCGCAGAAGCCATTCTGCAAAACACAGATAATGCTTTGTACAAAAAAAAAAAAAAAAAAAAGTCTGCTTAGTGTGGAAAAGAGATAGCTGAGAGTGATTTAATTATAGTCCTCATGAGCATTACAGAGCATTGCAGAGCAAATGAGAGCCCGACTTTCCCCAGAGGTGTCCAGTGACAGGGAGGAGAACCTGGGCACAGGAAGTGGGATTTTGGTCCTTGGCAGTATCAAGCACTCAGAAAGATGAGGCTCTGAGCTACTTGGTGCTTTCCTCTGGTGACCCCTGTGAGCACAGTATTAGACTGGAAACTTACAGAGACATCTCTGGACATAAATCTATGTTAATTCTTGGAATCATATCCCATGCAGTGTGACCATCCTTGCAAGCCAGGACAGATCATCCACATTTAATCAAATATGTTCAGTGTTTTTGACAGAAGGACATCCTTCATGTGTGGCTGAGACATCAGCCCATAACTTCTTGAGTGGTTCACTCAGCCTTTAGCTCCATGAGTCATGCAGTACCTCTGCACTGCTGCCTGCCCTGCAGTCCTGGAAAGGATCTGGGAGATGCTATATCTAGCACACTTGCTGCAGTACCTTCAGCCACTTCTCTACCATCTTGCTGCACAATTAATTATCTGTAACAGCGATTCCCACAAGTCTCACAGGTGTTGCTTTTTCCCCGGTAGAAATGATAGCTAAGCTGAAAACTGGTATTTCATACCATTTTGGAGGCTGTCTGCTTGAAACAACATGCTCCAAGTTGGTTGCAGACAATCTTTCATGCCCACTGAGCTAAGTGAAAGACAAAGCGTCCACACAACCGTGGGCGTGCTGACCAGGAAACGGGAAGGAAGCTGCCAGCGATCATCCTTAGGAACTGCACGCAGTAGCCCTCAGGTGGTGCCGTCTAGGGGATGTTTTACAGAAAAGAAAAGCGATGTCTCGCTTGTAATCACCCTCCCTACGAGGGTATCTCCTTCCAGCTGTGCTACAAGCTAAGTGTCCCACTGATGTACACCAGGATCTGCAACACCATCTCTACCGCAGTGAGGGATTCCTGTTCAGACGGAAAAGGTGGGAATAGGCAGTGACACTGCCTGTGGCCCTGACACAGAGCAGCTCCTGTGGTTATAGCCCTTATAACACATCAGCCAAATAATCCATAGCATTTCCCCTCACCCCATGGCTGACATCATGCACAATTTAAAGGACTGCTCTAGATGAGAAGACCATATGTTTTCATGTCTACAAGAGGTGAGCAAAATCATCACTGCAAGACACACTTGTTGGAACTAGAACAAGAAGTACAGTAGGCACACAGAGCTCAGACCGACAAGTTCAGCTGAATTTCTTCATTAAAATCTCCACACCCCCCGCAATAACATTATTTTTCTCTCTGTCTCACTTCTGCAATTTGCTGTTTCTGGAGGAAGTGAAAGGAGGCAGTGTTGCAAGACTAATAAGCCCTGAAGAGCATCTTCACTAACTGAAAACTTTATGAAGCTGAGCATGTATGGGAGCACTCTGCAAACCTGGAGAGACCTATCCTTGTGCTTGCTTACTGACCACTGAGATAGCAACGAAGACCATTTAAAGAACATACTTCTCTTCTTGCCTCACTTATTTCTCCAGTTCCTGACATATCTCGGGTATTTACTCATCACATTTAGAATAATTTAGCAGCTGAATGCACTCAGTTGACCTGGATCTAACTCCCCAAGAGAAGCCCAGCTGTAATGTACATTTGTAAAGTTGCCTTGTCCCTGTTGCAACCAAGGAGCTCCTCTCATTTGCTCATTTTAATGCAGCTGGAAGTCTCAGAAGTGACAGAAATCGATCAGGGGTGACTGGTGGTAAACAGTTAAATCTAGCTGGCAACCAGTCACCAGTTGTGTTCCCCAGGGATCAGTGCTAGGGCCTGTCCTGTTCAACGTCTTAACTGATGATCTGGGTGAGAGCACTGAGTGCACCCTCAGTAACTTTGCAGATGACACCAAGTTGGCTGAAAGTGTTGATCTGCCTGGGGGTTGTATGCCCTTTACAGGGATCTGAGCAGGCTGGAGCGCTGGGCTGAAGCCAACGGGATTAGGTTCAACAAGACCAAGTGCCAGGTCCTGCACTTCTGCCACAACCACCCCAAGATGCATCAAGGGCTTGGGGTAGAGTGGCTGGAAGACTGTGTAGAGGAAATGGACCTGGGGGTGTTGGTCAGCACTCAGCTGAACATGAGCCAGCTGTGTGCCCAGGTGGCCAAAAAAGCCAATGGCATCCTGGCTTGTATCAGAAATAGTGCAGCCAGCAGGAACAGGGGAGCATCCCTTTGTACTCAGCCCTGGTGAGGCTGCAACTCAACTACTGTGTTCAGTGTTGGGTCCCTCACTACAGAAAAGACATTGAGGACTTGGAGTGTGCCCAGAAGTGAAGCTGTGAGGGGTCTGGAGCACAAGTCTTACGGGGAGCAACTGACAGAAAAAATGTCATCTCAGGAGTGGTGAGGTGCTGGAACGGAGCTGCCCAGAGTGGTGGTGGTGCCAGCATCACTGGAGGTGTTCAAGAAACATTCAGATGCTGTACTGAGAGACGTGGTTCAGAGAGCAATTTAGTGGGCAGAGGGACGGTTGGACTCAGTGATCTCGGAGGTCTTTTCCAACCCTGGTGATTCTATGATTCTCTGTGACCAGCAATGCATATCAATCATACAACAGTGGACAAATATTATCTTGTGAAAGATCCTTTTCACACTGTGCATGAAACAAAATGGCCTCAACACAAATTCAGCACAGGATTTTAATCCAAAATCAGTGTCTTGGTTGATGTAATGACATAATAATCAGTAACATTCTTACATGAGGCTCCCATATTTCTACCAGATGACATTCTAGATATAGGCACACATGTCATGCAGCAGTTGTGCGGTAATCATTGTGTACATACATTAAGCACTCAGGGAATGATTTTACAGATGTGCCTGGAACACCCAGGACTGTCTGAGCAAATGAAGGCTGACTACGGATGTCATGGGCCAGGACTTCAAACCCTGCAGGTCTTTTGGATACACTGGTTGTTAAAAAAAATTAAAAAATAAAAAACAGATGCCTTGGTCTCCACTAAGGATTCCTGGATACTGACAGTGCATTCTGAGATACTTATTGCTAGGTTACACTCTTTGAATAGACTACCACACGCCCACAGATGATGGGAAAATAAGTAAAAAAAGACACCAGATTTTGTTCTTTGGACTGGAAAAATTTATGTATGGGAAAAGGAGGACTTGCTGAGGATTCATGATTCTAGCATCACTCCCCAGATCTCGAGGTCTCAACAGTAAAGTAACTGTACACTTCTGTAGCTCATTCTGAGCTGTTTTCTTCTTCCACTCCCCAGCAACCCGAACAGAACTGCACTACATGCTGCAAGTCAGCAGGGCTAGTGGCTGAAAAAAGAAAAGCGATGAACCACAACACACCCACAAACCACTTTGCACAAGGGCTGTTCCAAAAGCAATGCCCCCTATTTTGTGATATTGCCCAATGACATCAGAGTGGATGATGTTGGTGGTGTGGCAGTAGGGGCTGCACCTTGCCACCAGTATCCCATTCAGTGTTGTTGCTGTGCAACAGATGACAGCAGAGGTGTGGTCTGAATGAAAGACATCTGTCATGAAGTGTGGATGAAGAACAGGTGTGTCACTGAATTCCTCCACGTGGAAAAGATGGCACCCGCTGACACCCACTGATGCTCGGTGAACGTTTCTGCACATCAAAAAGCAGATGTGAACACGGCAAGGGGCAGGTGGGGTGGCACATTTCAGCACTGGTGACAGAGACAATGGGTGAGCTCCACCTCTGCAATCTTAATGAGTACAGCATGCAGGCTCTTGTTCAATGCTGATGAAAATGCATAGCTAATGGTGATGACTATGTTGAAAAAGATACGTTTTGTAGCTGATAATTTGCTCTACCAAATAGTGTTATTGTGCTCTTTGTATCTGATGTAGTTTCAATGGAAATAAATAAATAGGAAGGATTACTTTTGGAGCAATCTACGTATATAAGATTTATGACTAAGGTACGGATTCCAAATGCTTTAAGGTCCCCTGAGTCTGCAGCAGGCTTTGTTCAGTTAATTTGGTCCTTGCTTCTCATGGGAATCCAAATAAGTTCTGCTAACCAGAACTGCAATCCTCACATCAATGTACTTTTGCACATGCTGGCCAGCAGCTCTTGCCACCAGCACTGCCCGATACAGGTCTCGCTGAGAAGGTGAGACTCACAAGTATGCATGGGCAACTTTGCAGTGCTGTCTGAAAACCACATTAAATACAGAGGAATGCACCCTGTTTGCCCCGCAAAGGGTGCCAAAATTATGAACTTTTCCAAACTGTTTGCCTTAAAACACCTGTATTTTAACACATTTCAAACAAACAGAATTTAAACTGTTAAGAAGAAACAGCACCAACCACAGGGAATGCACGTTTTGGAGCATTATGTCTGCCAGAGCAGCTGTAGCATGGCAGAGCGACCCAGCACTGCCAGCCCTTGGAGAGACAAGGATATTTCTGACAGCACCATCCCAGTGCTGTCCCAGGACCCATCATAAGAATATCTCTGCCTTCACCCCTCCGTCATGTTGGATGCCAGCGCTGCTGCTGCATAGGAAAGCCCCAGTGCTCTCAGCTCCGGAATGACACAGCTGTGGTTTGGACTAATTCAAGAGCACGGCAGCTTTCACTGCAGTTGCTGTGTCTCTCAGGGCTACCTCTTTTCATTTTGTGAGGAAGAAAAAGGCTCAGTCAGGAGCTGGCTGCTTCATTCAGAACTGCACAATGTGAGCCGCAGCAGCAGTAATCTCATCCACTTTGGTATCTGCAGAGACGAAACTCTCTGCTCTAATTTTGATGGTTTCTTGTCATCAAGCGTGTATGCACATAAACCTGAACCATCATTCACACCTACTGTTCTATAAATGACATTCAGAGGAACATGATTTAGGAAAAGAAAAAATGATAAAAAAAGGAAACAACTCAAAGGTCTGCCAAATATGTAAAATGCATTCTTGGGCGGTAGAGGGGGTGGTCTGCTTGGAAGTTGCTGCGGTTTCAGCGCTGTCGATGTGCATACAGATCGGCAGCCTGGTAGCATCACATAGAGAACAGCTCAGCCAAGCGGCTTACCTGCATATTGAACCACAGCCAGCTGCGCTGCTCGGTCGGGCTGCCAAGAGGGCCGTGGTGCAATGACAGCACACCCACGCGCTGTCGTGATTCTCACTGGCACTTTCAAAACGAGAGAGATATCCTCTGATTTTACACAGGGGCCAACAGGAGGGAGATGTTCCCACCAGCTCGGGGCGTCAGCTGCGTGCCTGCTGGAATTCCCAGCTCAGACTGCGCAGAAATCAGTGAAGATGCCAAGAGGCACCCACTGCAGCAAAGGGCACGACAGAGAGCAGCCCAGCACCAGTGAGAACTCTGGGGCTTTGAAAATGGGGTAGCAGCCTGCTTGCCCAGTTCCCATGAAAACAAAACCGAAATACACGAGGCTGAAAGCAAAATTCAGCCTTTTTGCTGGAGGTTCTCTGGTTGTAAAACCCCGAGTGCAGCCTTTGCTGTACCAAGCACGAGCATTCTTTTTACTTTCGGAAGAGAATTATCGACTTTCATATCGAATACAAAGCATTTTAGCGGGTACTTTTTAACTTGAATACTTGCAGCTCACCTGAATTAAAATCCTCGCCACTGTCATGGCTGCATTAATGTAAGAAACCGCAGTGCATGGCAGTGAAGCTGCAGAGCAGAAGAGCCTTGTGGTTCAGGCAGCCTCCAGCCGGAGGAGAACACATCTGGGTGGGATGGGAGGCACGCAGCCAGGCGCTGCGGCTCAGTTCAATTCCTGATAGGGCTCGACTCCACTGCCCATCTTTGCGGTGCTGGAATCAGCGGTCCCATTGCCTCAGAGCACGGAGAGGCAGCAGCGCTCACCAACAGGGACAAGAGCACCCTCTAGCGGTCGATAACGCGGATATTAATTAATGCAGACGGTTAATGGAGCTGCTCTTAAGACAGCCTGCTCAAAGAGCTCATCGGAATATGCATGCGCATGCGCCGTATGCTGTTCCTGCTTTCTCAGCACAGCGACAGTTCTGCATATCGTTTGTTCATTAATACCTCTGTTGGTTCAGTAGAAACAATACTTGTAGTTTAGGCAAAACAGATTTTTCATTTGCAACTTTCCAAATTTTCAAGGAATTTCTCAAGAAAGACATAGAGAGTAACACTTTGCCTCTCTACCAGATGCCTTATTAGAACCTGCAGCAGAAATCAGCTTTGCCTCTCTACCAGATTCCTTATTAGAACCTGCAGCAGAAATCAGCGGACATCTGCACAGAGATGAGAAGAAAGCAACGTGGCTTTTGTAGAAGGACTCGTGTTTGCCGATCTCCACAGATCGCCTCGGAGTTCTCTGAAAGAGCTGCGGAACGTGTAATGCTTCTGTTTCGCCGTGCGTTTCAAAAGCAGCCTGAGTACAGCATCTGCTGTAACACAAAAGTTAGCCTGTGATAACCGTGAGATGTAAAAATGGAGTTACAAGTGCTGCGTGGAGGTGACTTACAGCCAGCTCTGGTCACGTTAGCCGGGTTAGCTTTGTGCCGGGGTGTGAGCCCGAGGCTCACGTCCCAAAGGCAGAGGACCAGGAAGGACCGTTTGAATGGGAAGCGGATGGAAAGCATGCTGGGATTTCCCGTGTGAGCGTGTGAGTCAGCATGGCTTGTGTGCCACGTGAGGGGCCCTGCAGCCGCCGCTCTGCCCACTGAGGGAAATTCTGTGTTACGTGTACCTAACGATGGTTTTTACCTGTCCACATACGTGTCACGTACCTCTTTTACACATGTATGCACGTTTCTGCATGTTTAGTTTGCATTTGCCGGTGTTCAGTCGGTGAGCAGAGGGGTCCCTCGGAGGAGTAAGCCAGCAAGTTTCACAGTGCCAACAGCATAGACGAAACGGACAAAAAATAAATAAAAAAGACATGCTTTTAAGTTCTTGGGGCATTAGGGATAAAGCCGAGCTTACATCTCTGCTCTGTAGTAGGAAAACCACTCCCGCTGACACAGACACAGAAAATAACGACAGAGGGGTGCAGCACTCTCTGTATGACATCACAGATACATCTGTGAAAAGATGGGGCAGCAGCGCAGATATCTGCTGGAGCCCACGGACCTCCGAGGCGATTTGTGCAGGCCCTTCTGTGCTGGCTGGCACAGAGAGGCTAATGAATCCGTGACACGTTGCCAGCACTTCATCATCTCCGCTTCGGACCATCCGCTTCTCAGAAAAGCTGTAAATAAATAAATGAGAAACTCATCAGTACTTCAATCGACAGCCCAGAAGAGGGTCCCCAAAATTCGGGACACCTCCTGCAAATTTCAAAAACAAAGGGGAAAAAAAAAGACGCAAACTTTGTCGGGGCCGGGCTGGGAGCTGTGTGCGCGGTTTATCACCAAGCAGAGCGGAGAGACGGAGCGTCCCGGCTCGCAGCGTGGGGCCGCGGCACAATGGTGGGCAGCGGCGTGTGACACGGCGCGGACAGATGTGCGGGCAAGTGTGAATGCCTTCGCTCAAAGGCGAACCGTTCCATTGCCTCCGCATTCAAACCGCGGGCTGAAAACGGCCAGCCTTTGACCCCTGATGTAATTAAAACTTTTGGCGGAGGGAAACTGTAGTCTCCTGCAACAAAAGAGGTGCGGTTTCGCAAGATCTCAAATCTGCCCGGGGAAAGACAAAGATTCCCCCTCCCCCAGCGCTTCCCTCCCCCTAATGGCCCCAAGCCCCGGGCAATCGCTGGACATACCACAGCCTTCTGAAAAAGCGTACCTAGGCCGCAATGAAAGCCAACGCAGGAAAGAAGCCATCTCCGCCACAAATGCGAGGATCTCTCTCTCACCCTTCTGCTCGGGGCAAGGCGAGCATCAGTCAGGGCCATTTAGATGAAGGGGAATTAGCGCAGTCACGTCGTCAGCTTCTCGGAACTGCGAGAAAGGAGTCAGGAGCATCAGTAACTCTTCCAATTGTCCTTGCCAAGGGTTTCGGTTTAATCGGGAGTATCAGAACCTTGGAAACCCACTTTTTTGTTCCAAAAACGAAATCCACTAATGCTGCGTGTTGAAGTGCTACGGTCGGTGCTATTCCCTCCCTCCAGGCAAAAACAAAGCAAGCAAAACAAAGACGACAAAATCAACTGACCCAAAGAATCCAAGCAGCGACTGAAGATCCTGATCAATAATTATTATCAGGTCATGCTCAGAGGACACACTCTGATCACATTCGAAATTCAAGTGTTGTGAATGGTGTAGCACCTCAGAAGCACCTCCTGCTAGCACTGCATTGCTGGCAGTTTTAAGCCATATGTCGTTTCCACATTTTTCTCACAATTAAGTTGTTGTGAGCCTAGAACAGATGTGACACATTACACATTATCTAAAATACATAGGCCAGTTACGATGATCGACTCCTCATCCCCCTTCTCTCCTTCAGCACACTGAATCAGCCACCGTTTTGGGCAGCATCCGGCCTGAAGAGAGAACTAGGCCCTGGAGTGCATACAGGAGGAAATCACCAAGATCTGGTCAAACCTATAGACAGCAGCACCAAACCGTTTTGCAGAGATTTGCAGGTATTGGATGTATTGGACTCATCTTTCTGAAGTCCTGGAAACCGAGATGTGATTTTCCTGCTGCAGCCAACTCCATCACCTGTTGTCTGGCTTTCTCTTCCAGCTACTGTGCACATTAGAACAACTCATGCTGACTTGAAATCATAATCTCTTTATGGTATTGCTAAAACAAAAAAGAAACAATAAAGACCATAATACTTTGAACAATGTAAAGCAGAAACCTGAAGTTTCTGTATAAATATATTCTCAATCTCCTCAAATATTTCAGTAAGATTAGAAGTCTACACTTTATTCCAGAACACTCAGCCTTTCACCATCAGCCAGATCTCCCATTCCTGAGACTAATACAATAGATAAAGTATTGATTTTCTGTCTCAGAAATGCCCGAGATGCTCTTAATAGAAAAAAAAAAAAAGTGCAATTAAAGAATTAGGCAAAGTTTCTTAAGGTTTCTGTGTTGCTATGGGAAAGGTTCCTGAATGCATTAAATAACCGACAAAACAGGAATATTGATAGGGGGGAAAGAAAAAAAAAAGTGCATCTGTTCACACATCCCTTTCATGTGATATGCGAATATTCCTGCAGAACAAAACAAGCCGGGATATAAAAGCAGAGGCTGAGTGGTGCTTTAAGGACAAAAGGGTCATTAGCTGCTGTTAAGGAATTCCAGCCTGATGGCTTGCTTTTTTTTTTTTCCCCTCTTTTCCCCCCCCCCCCCCCCCCTTTAAACTTTATTGCTCAAGTCGGAATTCACAGAATTCACGGCAGTTAAGAACGGTTTTCAAGCCCATTTCTGTAATGCGTCTGCCGGTCGTGGGTGAGATAAGAAAAACCTCCCGGTGCCTTATTTTCGGGGGAAAACAAACAAACAAACAAAAAGGGTAAAAAAAAAGCTATTCTTTCCTCCCTTCCCACTGTTTTCATTAGTCTTAGCACTGAAGATGGCATCACGGGCTGTTGCGACACTTTTCCCCACTCTTTATGCGGACGGATTTCCTGGCAAATTCGTGAAGGTGCATTTCTTTTTTTCTGGGTTACCAACACACAACAGAAGTGTGCAGTTAGCTTTGTGGTGATCTCTGACACTGTAAAAAACGACGTTTTTCATCACGCCTCGGTATTTTCTTGCACACAGATGTGAAATGAGTGGTTGCTGTTGCTATTAAGAGTCAACACATTAGAGCGATGCTCAGGAAAAGTAGTAAGATAGAGAAGTCACGTACAAGACTAGAAAATAAAAGAGATTTACATTGTAATTTCTCATCCACTTTCATCGTGTTCTGTTAAGTAGAAAATAACAGCAAACTTGCATGAAGATGTCCTCCTGCCAGAGCGGAATGCCGGGCTTTGTCTTTACACATTTGCACTTCAATTCTTGCCTACCTGTTCCTTTCAGATGCCTTGCTCGAACACTCAACACTTTTCCTCCATTATCTATCCGTTCGACCAAGACGATCTACATCAACTGGGAGACGATTAATGGAGCATGAAGACAGGTCACATTACTATGGAAATCCCCTCCTACAGCTAGCGAACAAACAAGGAAATCTCGCAGAGAGATGGGCATCAATTTACCCTGCGTGCCCCACTCTGTCCACCGGGATGACTCATGATGCTATGGCAGTGCTGAGTGGAGGCAGAGATGACAGGCGTCCAGGCAGGTACACCCCCTTCATTTTCCCTAGGTCTCATGCTGCTTTTTTTTCACCAAGAAGCTAGGAATGCTTTGCATTAAATGTCTTTATTTAGGGTAAGACATAGGTGCATCAAACTAAAAACCCACCGGAAGCCTAATCTTAAAGGGCGCAGCATTTTTTGCCTCACGTCCCTGAGGGTGCAGTAAATGCCTTCTCTCCAATGGAAACGTTTGAAATCATTGGGCAAAGTCCAATTCCTTAGTCATGCTAGGAGGAAGCAGCCAACCACTTAATCAGCCTGTGCGTACTGGCCGCTCATCTGCTGACTACACAACTCAAATGCGGCTAAAATTCATGCGGCCACCTGAGCCATCAGAGGGAGAGGGGAGAGATTTCTCTGCATTGCCACTCCCTTCAATAGGCAAGCCCAAGGAAAACGAGATGACATTGGATCTCTTTCTCGTGGAGCAAATGTTTGTACTGAAGGGCAAAAAAAGGTTCTGCTGTAGATATGCAACTGCATGCAGATTGCTATTAATACTTTCTGAACACAGAAACAAATGCATTGTGAAGCAAAATGTAAATACGCAGCACAGCAGCTGCTCTGCAAGTGACTCCCAGCACAGATGAATGGTGTGTAGCAGTGATAAAAGGTGGCTGGTTTGAAAGATCCCATCACACATGGCTCCTGATAGTAAATAACAGCACTGAGAGAATAGGAGGAAGAGGCACACTGACTGGGATAGCAAGTCTACTCAGTCCTGTTTCCTCCACTGGCCACAGGCAAACATTAAGGGAAGATGAAAAATGAGTCAAGTACATGCTTCCTCCTCCGAAACACTCCCACGGCCTCCAACTATTTGCAGCACAGGGGGACTGCTGCATCTTGGGAGGGTGTTCATTCACTGACTACACAGCCTCTCCCCAGCGCTTGGCCAATCCTGCACACCTTCTGTCTGCATCATGTACTGTGCAGAGATGTGGGTATGTCACTCCCAAGGCACTGCATGAAGAGGGACTCCTCCGACGTGGCTGCCTACCACCACACGTCAGATGGTGCATCCTTGGGATGAGATAGGCCTCACGCATACCCTTTCTGAGTAGCTAATTTTCATGGTGCAGGGTCCAGACCTACCAAACTGCTTCTCATGAGAGGCAGTGCCAGGCAGCTCAATATATGTTTTCCAGTTTCCCTTCCCACTCCCACTGTCCTCTTCTGAGAAGCAGGAAACCCAGCTGGATGCAGTGCTCACAGTACGAGCATCACTGTACTCCCTGGTTTGTTCTCAGTCTCTTTCTGTACTATTTGCTTTGCTTTTCCACATATGAAGATGGCATGCACAAACCAAAATGCTCACTCCTGATAGCCAGCAACCATTTCAGACTACCACCACTAATGTACATTTAGGACAAGGTTGCCCCGGATGCATCATTTATTTACCCTGAATTTAATTAATTTATTTTTTACTGCCTAGATACCTACTGTTCTTCACAGATGACTCTTATCCTTGACAAGGTTTGTATCGCCAGCAGACAAGAGTTGCAATGCCAACTCAATAGTGGTGCTGTTGCCAGCAGGCACTGCTGTCTTATTGCTCATCCTTTATCTCCTCCGCAGAAATGCTGAGTTGTCAAGTGCTGCTTGTGAGGCCACTTCCCCACACTCAGCTGCTCACTGACACTCTACTCCATGGCCATGAGTTAATGCTGGCCTACCCTTGTTGAGCAACGATGGCCACAAGTGGTGACCAGCAGCCTGAGTAACTGCAGCCATGAGCTGCCTGGCACACTGCACCTGAAGAACTACCTAAATGTGGTCAGCCTGATGATTTTGATTTTTGGTTTGATTTTTGGGTGGTCATGTGCAATGCTAGGAGCTGGAGACTGAGCATGATCTTCCATCTTGGGATATTCTGTGGTTCCGTGGTTACCTCCCCTATAAGGACCGACTGGGAGAGCTGGCATTGTGCAGCACAGAGAAGAGAAGGTTCCAGGAGACCTGAGAGCGGCCCTCAGTATCTAAAGGAGGGCTGTAAGAAGGACAAGGGGAAACGGTATCAAACCGAAAGAGGGGAGATTTAGATTGGATATAAAGAGGAAGATTTTTAGAATAAGGGTGGTAAGACACTGGCACAGGTTGTCCAGAGAGGCAGTGGGGCCCCGTCCCTGGAGACACTCAAAACCAGGGGATGGGGCCCTGAGCACCTGATGGGAGCTGTGGGCGTTCCTGCTCACTGGGAGGGAGTTGGACTAAATGAGATGCCCTTCAAGGGTCTCTTCCAATTCAGAGGATTCTGTGATTCTGAGATTATTAACCCACGTGCAGACATTAAGGCATTTAATAGTATGAGTATGAGCAATGCGGTGCATGTTGCCTTCTTTTGACCGTGAAAACTAGGAGCACTATATTTGACTCTGGTAGGAAGGACAGGAGCACTATATTTGACTCATTCTGGAAGGAAGGACAGTTGGGAAGGATATTCTGCTCAGATTGCCTAGTCAGGATGATCCTAGGAAATAAAAAGACCCGTAGAGCACACCTCTACCACCGTACCCTTGGTCAAGTGCCAGCTGCATCGCACGGCTCGTTGTGGCCCAAGGCATACTTATTAAGTGCCTCGCCTCTGAATTTGCTTTTGTTTATGGATTCTTCTAATCCTAATTCCGATTTGGTTGCATAACAGCAATATCCTCCTATGCTCAAAACCCGCTAATGGTATCGAACGCAGCTTCAGCTTCAGCAGCTCACCCTTCCCTGCTCCTACGCTGCGGCGGGACGGGAGGAACCCTGACGAGATAAGAATACCGCAAAGAATCCAAACGGATGCAAGTGTTTTCAAACACGGGACTGATAGTTCTCGAAACGCGCGACTGTTTTTCCAAACAAAGGGCTCCATTTCCGAATTTGTCGGGCAGCGCGGCGCTCAGGCCGGCTGTCAGCCCGCACAACCCCCGCGGCTCTGCCTCCCTCCGAGCCCGGCGGGCACCGCCGCGATTTAAACGCGCTCCGCCATCGAGGCCGTCCCGCCCCGGCCCGCCTGGCGGGCAGGCACCGGGGCCGTGCCCATTGCGGTGCTTTCCGGCTTCCTGCAGGACGGCGGGCGATGACTCGGCGATTCATTTTTTTTTTTTTTTTCAGGGCAAGGTTCCGGGACGTGCCGTCAGCGGCCGCCCGCCCCGCCCGCCCCGGCCTCTCGAAACGTCGGCGCCGGGGACGCGGCGCGGGGCCGGGTAACGCGCCGGGCCGGGCCGGGCCGCGCAGGTAATGGCGGCCGCGCGGGGCTGGGCGGGCGGGCACCGCGCTGATGTCTTCATCCCCCGAGCTCGCCGCCGGGCCGCGGCTCCGGCCGCATTAGCGTGACAAAGCCGCCCCAGGAGGGGCACTGCTCGGCAGGGCCGGCGGTGCGCGCGGGGCCGGGACGGAAGCGGGGCGGACGCGGCCTTTGTGGGCAGAGAGAGGGGGATGCGGGGCTTTTCTCTTTTTTTTTTTCCAAGGAGAACGTGCTGCTTTTTATTGAGGAAGGGGAGGTTAAAAAAAAGCTTTTTTTTTTTGTTATTACTGATTTTCTTATTGGGAGGAGGCGGTTCGCGCGCGGGGCAGAGCGCGCGGCCACTTCCCCGCAGGACGCGCGGCGCCGAGGACAAAGCGGTCACCGCACGGCGCCGCCGCCGCGTCTTTTTTTTTTTTTTTAATTTCCTCGTTTATTTATTTATTTATTTATTCGGCTCCGTCGGGGCAGAAAGCGCTCGAACGCCGCGCGGAAATCGCTCGGGCCACGCGCTCCCCTCCCCCCGCCCGCCGGAGCCCCCCGGGCCGGGCGGTGCCCCCCGCGCCCGGCGCCACGCAGGCCACGGCCCCTGCCCCCCCCATTCCTCCTCCTCACACCCTTCCCCTCCCCCGCTCTTCCCGGCGCCCCAAGCGCGGCGGCGGTGCGGGGAGGCGGGGCGAAGGCAGCGCGCATGCGCGCGGGCCTCGCCCCTTTCGCTCACTCCCCCGCCTCCTCCTCTGCGCAGGCGCAGTGCGGCGGCGGCTCGGCGAGGGAAGGGCGAGCCGCGCTCCGGAGCGGGGGGGAACCGGCGCGGCTCCTCCGCTCCGCCGCCGGCATGGCGGGCGCGGCGCCCGGCCCGGATGAGGATGCGGCGGGGCCGGCGGGCGAGCGGCCGTCCATCTCGGCGGCGGCGCTGGCGCGGATGGAGCGGAACCGGCTGCGGGCGTTGGCGCTGCGGCAGGCGCGGCTGGCGGCCCGGCCCTACCCCGCCGCAGGTCGGATGGCGGCGGGCGGAGCCCCGCGCCCTTCTTTCGGGGCAGTGGGGTTACGGGGCTGCGGGAGGACGGGAGGGGGGTGCTCGAAGCCGCGGAGCCGTTGGGCGCCGGGCGGGGGCGGCGGGAGGGGGAGGGGGAGCGCGGGAGGCGGTTGGAAACGGCGGGGGGGGGAGGGGGAAAAAGCGGCCATGGGGGGGCGCGCGTGAAGGCCCCCCTCCCCCCACCCGGTGGGGGAGGGGGAATGGCGCGCGCGCGCGCTCCGCGCCTCCCCGCACCGCGGGGGGGGGAGGAGGGATGGGGTGGAAAGCCGCGCTCGGGCGCCCCCTGGCGGCGGCGGCGAGCGCTGAGCCGTCGCGGCGCGCGGTTTGTCTTCGCAGGCGGCGCGCGGGTGCGGGGCCCCCCCAAGGTCGTGGACACGGGAGGGGGATTCTTCGTGGAGGAGGAGGAGGAGCAGCAGCAGCGCGGCGGCGCCGAGAGGATCGTGCATCCCCCCGGTAACGGCGCGGGGCGGGGGCGGGGGCAACGCGGGCAGGGCGGTTCCGCGTTTTTTTTTTTTTTTTTTTTTCTTCCCGGGTTTTTTAGTTCCCTCCTTGTTCTCCCTCCCCCCATTCTTCCCGCCGCGCCGCGCCGTGCACACCGCTGCGCGCGCCCGCGCCCCGCCGGCACTGCGGAACGGGAAAGTGGGGCACGGCGCTGCCCTCCCTCCCTGCCTGCCTCCCTGCCTGCCTAACTCCGTCCCGGTAAGCGCCGTATCGCCGGCTTTCATTCGTGGCTGCGGGATCGGCGATGCCGGCCGGAGCGCAGCCCGCGTGGCCGGCAGCCTCGCAGCCGCAGTGCTGGGCGGCGGATGCCGACATATTGCGTCGCGATATTATTTCCCCGGCAGCAAATGGAGGCGTCGCGATCCCGAAATAGATGCAGTTTTCTTTTCTGGGAATGCCTTTGTCTCGCTTTGTTCTGCGCTGGATCAGCCGCAGAGCCGGTGGTGCAGTGTCCCTCTTTGTTCGGGGTGGCGGTGGCTTCCATTGAGAAAAAGAGCAGCTCCGCGTCTTACCGCCTCCTTTTCGGGCTTTTTTCCTTTTTTTCCCTTTCTTTTTTTTAATATCCTCTTTCCTTTTTTTTTTTCCTTTTTTTTTTTTTTTTTCCTTTTTTTTTTCCTTCCCGAAAGCCAAGTGCGGGAATGCGGGCTGGCTTCGCTGCGGGCGGTTGCTGCTGAGCAATTCATGATGTCATTGTCCTAATAAAGCGGCTTTCTGCCGGGGCGCGCTGTCGTGCGTTGCGAGGCGTGATGTAAGAGTACGCCATGCGGAGGGCTGAGCCGGATATAAGATGTCGGCCGGGCGCGATCCGCTCCCGCTGCGGCCGCTCGTACAGATGAAGGACGCGGCGCGCCGTGAATTAAATTTTCTCTTTTCAGGTTTTATTAACGTTCTATCCCTGTTGCAGCGCTGCCTAGGAGAAGCGTGTAAGGCGTTCGTTTTGGCTAGGATCGTTTTCTTTCCGTTTTAAACGAGCCTTCCCCGTAGCGGCGGTTCTCGGCGTCAGCCGTCGGTGTCACGCGGAGCACGAGCGGACGGCGCTGAGCACCCGGCGAGGACAACGACCCGGCCGGCGCAGGACGAGCCTGGGCTTGGAGCAGTGCTGAGAGGGCTTGGGGAGAGGATTGTAGTGGAGCTCCATCCCCATTCCACTCCTAGCAGCTCTCTGGCCATCCACCCCCGCTGCTGCCGGCCGAAACACGGAGCCGTGTCTGCCGCCTTCGGGCCTCCGCCGCGCCCTCGGGGAGAGAGAGAGGCACGGGTGGGAGCCGGGCGGCAGAGCTGAGGCCGTTGCGGAGCCAGCTCGCCGTCCCCGCCGCACTCCTCTCGGCCGTCCCCTTCTCCGGGCCCTCCTCCCGGCCCCGCACGGCTCCCGCACCGCGAGGACGCGATGTGCGGCCGGGGGGAGGGAGCGGTGGGAGCGGGCGTGCGGCATTCGGAGGGGTGCGGTGGGGGGAGGGGGGGGGTCCTCCTTTTCTCTTCTGCCGTAGCCATTGTTAAGTGGGAACGGACGCGTGCGCTTTGAATGCTGAAACCTGACGCTTGGTGCAGGGAAACTTCTAGCAAGCGGTGTAGGAGCGGCGCCGGCTGCGGTGCGGGCGCATGGCGGTGGCTTTGCATTTGTACTGTACCTTCCTTGGAAAACGTTTTATATAGAGAACTGGAAACGGGTCTGTAACGATTTAGTGTGAAACACAATTAAATGTTAGTAAAGCTGCTTGCAGTACCACTCGCTCACGTTGTGTTTAACGCGGTAGTTGCCTGCAAAAAAAAAAAACGGCGGATTTTTCTTTCCATTAGCACCCGTGCTAGAATTTGACTATCTCGTCTGTGGCGACTGTGGCAAAGAATTCATGGACTCGTACCTAATGCAGCACTTTGATTGGGCCACGTGCGATAATTGCAGGTATTGCAGTGGGCGAGCCCTCGTTTTATTACGTAGCCTCCCGATTCGGAGCTTGTCAGCACGGAGTTGTGCCAGTCACCCTAAAACTTAGGTGCAGCGCTGACCTTTGAGTCTCGCGTTGCGAAAGCGGGGCGGGGGTGGTGGGGCGGGGGATGGGGTGCGGCTCCGCACCGCGGCCCGGGGCTGAGGCCGGATCGCTTCGTAACGCCCGCCCTGCGGGGGGAGGGGAGGGCAGGGCAGGGCAGGCTGCCGCATGGCGGAGCCGACGTGGTGCCAGGGGGTGCGGGGTCGCGGAGGGCAGGGGGGGAGGGGGGGCAGGAGCGAAGCCCCCGGGGGGGGGGGGGGGGGGCGGGGAAGGATGGATGGTACGGCAATGCAGGCCTGGAGTAGAGCCGGAGTGGAAGGGGAGGGGGGGTGGTGGTAGAGCGCACACACACACACACACAGACACACAGCCCGTGGGAGACGCAGGCGGTGCGGCCATCGCGTCCCCACAGCGCGGAGAAAATGCTGGAAGCGCCGCGGAGCTGTCTGGGGCAGCGAGCCGCAGCCAACCGCCGGTTCAGCAATGAATGGGTGGGGAATAAAAGATGGCTGCGGGAGCTCGGCGGGCAGGTAGCCACGTGCGGTGGAGCCGTGCCGGGCCGGGAGCCGCGCGGGGCGGGCAGCCGGGGCAGCGGGGCCGGGGCGCGGGCTGCCGTGCGTGCCGCGTCCCGCCTGCCCGCGCCGCGGGGCTGCGGCGCTTCCTGCGTGCCCCGGCCGTGCCGGCTGCGTTTCTCCTTTCCCGTTGTGAGTGCCGCCCGTGAGCGGCCTGCCTCACGTTAACGCGTTGGCTTCCCTCGTGAGAAAATAAAAACGGAGAGAAGAAAGCCCTGCGGGTTTCAGACAAAAGAGGCCCGGCCTGCTGGCCGGAATGGGACGCGGTGCCGGGAAGCCTGTCCCGGGGTTGAGCTGTAGGTGCTTGGAGATCACCATTAGTTGCATGTGTAGAAACGGAGCGCGTGGATGGGGGCTGCTGCTCTGCTGGAATCTCAGGAATGCGGGCAGGCTTGATGGGAACTTGAGTGACTCAATCACGCTCGGTTTTCCTGGGTCGCTTTCTCATTGTTGCTTTACCTCTTCCAGAGATGCTGAAGATAAACATAAGCTCATCACAAGGACTGAGGCGAAGGAAGAGTATCTTCTTAAAGACTGTGACTTAGACAAGAGGGAACCGGTGCTCAGATTCATTGTGAAGAAAAACCCTCATAATCCTCGGTGGGGTGACATGAAACTTTACTTAAAACTGCAGGTATAGGAAATCCTGGGGCATTCACGACTCCTCATATTTTCCTTTGTATGACTTTGCCGATAACCTGAATCTGTCAGTTCACTTCGGAGTTCTGAACCTTGTGGTGAGGGTGGGCACGTTCACATCAGCTGTGTCAGTTCTCTCTGTGGCTGAAGTAGAGGGGTGCATGTGTGGGAGCATTGCGAACACATTCGGTGAGCTTGCCCACCTGGTCACAAAAGCAAATCCCCAAAGTTGCCTGTGGAAGGAACGTCCAAATCTGGGAGCCAGGCTCCTCGAGGCAGAAGCGGGATTTGTGGCAAGGTTAACAATGCATACTTCTGTTGTTTTAGGGCTAAACGATGCATCTGTGTCCATCCTGTAGGTAGTCAAGCGTGCTCTGGAAGTCTGGGGGAATGAGGAATCCTTGCAGGAAGCAAAGGAGCTCCGCCGTGACAGCAGAGAGAAGATGAAACAGAAGAAGTTTGATAAGAAAGTTAAAGGTAAATGGTTAAACTCAACTTCCTTAGATAATGTGGGACCTAAAGCAGTTCTCTGTCAGCTCATTCCCGCATCTGCTCAGAATTGTCAGTTTTCAGTATGACAAAATGGAGGTTCATCGTGGCCCGTGTGAGTGAGCCAGGAGCAGTCTGGTCTGCTCTCAGAGCTGACCAGAAGTGGCAGAAGGGAATTAGGACAGTGCATTACAATGCTGTTTAAATTCTCTGGTATGATGTAGAATGTACCTTAGATATTCCTAGCTCGTGTCCTCAGTGGTTAACATTCTAAATTAACATTTAGAAGGGTTTTCAGACGGAGTAATTCTGACAGATCCTTTTAGCTCTGACACGCTAGTTGTTTTTTTAAGACTGCACATTTGTTTCTTAGCAAAGACTGTGGCTTCATGTGGCATCTGTGTTGCCCATACCAGCCTGTTCAGGTTCTTGCTCATGGAGCCCAGAGGAGGCAGAACGTGGGATTGAGCAAAGACAGGAATTGCAGCAGGCTGCAGCCAAGATGGTGGAGTGCAGGGCAAGAACAAGCCTCGACATGACGGCGGTTGCACCCTGACTGACTTGGTTGAAAACGTTGCCACCCTTT
This sequence comes from Callipepla californica brunnescens, assembly GCA_023055505.1. Classification (NCBI taxonomy): domain Eukaryota; kingdom Metazoa; phylum Chordata; class Aves; order Galliformes; family Odontophoridae; genus Callipepla; species Callipepla californica. The sequence continues at coordinate 14,845,179 of JALIRH010000009.1, read as the reverse complement.
GCTGCTTAATATTCTTGCTGCCCACTTGCAGCATCCGGAAGCACGTCCTGCTCAGTTGCAACATGGCTGCCACAGCTGCACAGCCAGCTCACGCTGTGGGGTGTAACACTTGGAGAGCACACCAGGGCTGGAATCAAAAGCACTTCTCAGCCCTGTAAAATGAGGAGGTGGCTTTATAAAAGCTTTTTTGTAATGAAACCTTTTCCTCCTCCTTCCAGCCAACCTTTCTAGATACCGTTGAAGGGCAGCCCTAAAGAGGTAGGTGGGCAACACGTGCTCCCTCCAGATAGGAAACTCCTGTGAGGTATTCTCATGGTAGCACCCCGCCTTTAAAATCATGCAAACAAGGTGAAGTTAGGTTGGCTGCAAGGCAGATCAGAACTTGTTCTTGCAGTACCAGCTTTGCCCTCACTCTCATGGAAGACAGTCAGCTAGCAGGTTGCCAGATGGTAGGCCTTGGAAAGGTGGGTGGCTTGAGTATTATTAACACTTCAAAACCTTCCAAAAATCTTCTGAAATTTTTCATCAGAACTTCGCCGTGCAGTGAGGAGCAGTTTGTGGAAGAAGACAGCTAGCATCCATGAACACGACTACGGACCAGAAGAAAGCATCGATGAAGAGACATACAAGAAGACGTGTACTGTATGTGGCCATGAATTAACTTACGAAAAGATGTGAAGTTAATCTGTTGGTTAAATTTCATTATTATCATTTTTAATCATATTCTTTATTAAAGAGATGAGAGCAGGGAACAAGCTGTTGTCGAGCTCCATGAATTATGCAGTCAGTTCTGTCTGTACAGAAGAAGGTGAGGCTTTTCAGCTCGATCTTGGGGCAGAACGTGCACATTTTTAACAGGTTGGAAGTGGTTGCCTGGTGGGATGAGGTGTTGGCATTGTTACGTTCATTTTACACGCTGATGAAATTTGAACAAGGTAAATTTCCCTCTGGTCTTCCTTCTTTCAGGGGACAAAGAAGTCTCCGTAGTTGCTCCTGCTATTAGCTGATGTTGCTTTGCTGCTATTAGCCACAGGCAGCCAGCTGCCGAAGCACTGCTCAGGTGATTAGAGGGGCATGCCACGAGGCTGTTCTCCCTCCATGTGGAGATGGAGACCTCCAAGCTTGATGGAGGGAGGTTTCTTGTTTCAGGAGAATTCTCAAAGGAAGGTAGCGTGCCACAGGATTCAGACAGGTTGCTGTCATGTTTTGTACTGTGAAGGTTTAAGTATCGTGTACTGTTTCTTTCCTGTTTTGGACCAAAAAAGATGTCTGTCACAGTAAAATCATACCTTCATTTACCAGTACAGTGTGTGTCAATGGTTTCTGATAAAAACCTATTGGTGGGCAAATGGGGAGCAGCATTCCAGGGTAGATCTATCTAAACTGATCCAAACGTTTTGTTTGTTTGCACTAGAGATGGACTTTGGTCCAAGTTCAAATTCCTCAGTTGTTGTTTTTTTTTTTAATCTTCACTGCTCTTACTCACAGTGACCAGGGAACGCATGTGAAAATGGCCACCGTGAAGCAGTGTTCTCTCAGGGGTTCTGTATTTGCTCACCATGAAATCTGAGGTGTATGGGGAGCTGGGAGCCCTGTGGCTGTGCAGCACTGAAACGGGGCAGGGAGGAAGGCTGGTGGTACTGCTGACCTTCACTTCTCAGCAGCTCTCCCATGATCTGCAGACCTTGGTGACCTGCCTCCCCACCACCAAGGGCGGAGGCTCCTTGGAGGGCGAGAAAATGGGCATGTGGAGTGTTACCTGGAGGGCAGGCAGCAGTTCGGCAGGGCTTTTGGAGGCAGCCATTCGGGTCGTGGTTCGAGGCTCCTCGATGCAGCAGGTCCATCAGGCTGTGTGTGCTGCGGGTCCCCAGCTCCCCTGCAGCTCAGGGCAGAGCGGTGCGGTGCAGTGGCTGCTGAACGACTTGCCTCCCACAGCAAACACCCGCGGCCTGCTCTTGTTTTGCCTGCTGCAGTTGGGTAACAGCACACCTCAGAAAAGAGGTGGGGGCAAGGGACGGGGAAAACCTGTGCATCAGCATGCTCCTGACACCAGGCAGCACACACACATGCATCACTTAGCTGTGCACACAGGGTCAGATTGTTAACAGCCCATAGCACACAGAGCACGGGTGTGTGTTTTAGCATTACCAGCAGTGGTACAGGGGAATCAAAGGGCTCCATACCCATCTGCATCTGACAGCAGCGTAGCTCCACAATGACTGCTCTATTTCAGCAGCTCCCCACAAAGAGGTAGGACAAACACAGCAGTAACCCGCTTCACCTTCATTTATTTTTGACTTTAATAATTGTGCATATATTTTTTTTCCAACCACACCACATTTCCACAGCACCTTTACACTCTCCACCACCCCATGCTGCAGCAGTTCCAAGTTCCTCAAGTTAGCTAGCTGCTGGTATCACTGTACAGGCATCTCATTCTTCCTATAGACTGACCCAGTTTCCCAAGTCAATACAGGTGTATGCTACTGGACTTGAAGAGGGGAAGGTTTCCAACAGACTAATAGAGATGTCAAAGCTCATCATGGGAGTTCAATCCATTGTGAAAGTGCAAATTTTGTTTTAAAACGTAGGATTACGCTGTCCACGTGCCAGTATTTGCAACTGGATCCCCAGCACCACTATTTGTCAAGGCTCAGAGCAAGTTACAGGTTTGCACGTGGCAAGCGCACTGTCACCTTTACAGAAATTACATTTACAGTCATTTGATCCCCATCATTAGTTCATATCAGAACTCCTTACTGATCTGAAACAGTGGAAGAAAAAAAAAAATCAAACACCAATTAAAACCTCTACAATGCTAAATGTTTCTTTTAAAAAACACTATTTTAATTGCTCAAGAACATTAACAGAAAGATTTGAAGCAGAACTGTGCATGACTGACAAAACCCTTGCATAAAGCAAATCTATAACACATAACAGTATACCCTAAAGGAAGAGAGGGATCAGTCAAACCAGAGGGAGGGGGTAAGCAGTAAAAGCAGAAGTAACGAACTGAAGTCTATGAGGACAGATCCAACTGCTACAAGCCACATACAAGCTTATGTCTACACTCGAAAAATTTCCTTTTCCTCTCCTCACTTTATTAGGAGGTCAGTTTATCAATGTTGGGATGAACTGCATTACAAAGCATAACACTGAAAAAAAAAATAATTTGTACACGAAGAAAATTATTCAGAATTCATTAATTTCAAGCTCGAACTGAGTAGCGTTGGGTATGAAATTCTTAAAACATTCACCTGCAGAGTAAAGAGAACATAAACAGCTTGGAAGTACGCTGTACAGTACAGACCTGAGCACCTAAGGCAGTGTCTTTGCCATTCATCACTGCTTATCATAACACAGACCACTGTGATTTGGCATTTACATAAGTAATGTTATTTGCATAACTCAAAACTAAGGCTACTCTATTTTCCGGTTACGCGTTTCCCCAGTCTGAGTCTCCTGGCAAGGTACCACTTCAGTTAGCAATAAAACGCTCTCGAGGTGTGACACGGGAGCTGCACGCTGCTGTCACACTTGAAAGCGGGAAAGGGTAGCAGGTACAGCCACCACAAAGCAATTGCTGCTAAGCCAGACAAGGAGTGGCACCTGGTTTGTCCACCATGGGTAACAAGCATTTCTGGCATCACGGCAGGCCTGCAGGTCTGGTCCAGTGCAAGCATGGCAGCCCAACCAGTCCCAGGTGGGACCTCAAGAGCAAGCTGGACGCTGCCCCTCCTTCACCCCTGGTGTTCAGGGCTGGAGTCTCCCGAAACACAGTAAGGGCTGCAGCACCAAAGCAGAAGATCTGTCCCACTCCCCAAGTATTGCTTACTGCTTCTATTTACCAGTGGACAAGGTACTGCCAGAAAGGGTTCACTATTTTGACCAGACTGCAAAAAAAAGATTGCATTTTTCAGAATTTATCCATCAAATTCCTCTATTGATTGCTTATAGCTACTGGAATAAGACACTGGACAATACATTTTAAAAACATACTCAATCCATATGCGCTAGACTACTTCAAAAGCTTAACTCATTCTTTCACATGCCCCAAATTAATACACTTTTCCTATGCCATACTAGAGAGTTTCTCACACTGCTCACTTAGAAAGTGCATTCCCTTTCACACTTTAAAAAAAAACACTACAAACTGTTTCACATTTCTGCAACTTCTTTGATTTAAGGGCCAGGCAGAGGTAACAAATCCTATACTGTGTTTTGGCTAGTTTATGTTTTTATATAAACAAGGGAGAAACAAAAATGCTATCATGAAGTCAAGAAATAAAACCAAAATAAAAAGAAGATGAAAAGAATTCACGCTTTGCTTCACGTCAATCCCCTATGAGCTGAATCTAGTAAGGCTTAGGATGCTTACAGTCTGCTGTTGGTTAGAGAATTGAATTCTTTCGTATAGGAGCATATGAAAGCCAGTTTTAGTCAAAAAGGTTTGGTTTTTTTTTCATCCCCATGTCAAGTTAAAAAAAAATAAAATAAAATTATCACTGCAGTCCTGCAAACAAGACTTCAACCAGGAATACTCCTCAGGCCTGCAGAGCACAGAACTGCTGAAAGACAGCCAGTATGTGATGGTCCAACTCCGCCGTAAACAGGAGGTTCTCGAAGGTCACCATGTACTGCTGGATGATCTGGTGATGCTGGCAGATAAATAAGAAAACATCTGTGTTGGTGAATGTTGTCATTAGAGTTGCCGTGCACGCTGCATCTCCTCAACACACGCAAAACTGACTAAAAGCTCAATGCAGAGCTGGTGGCAGAGGGAAAGCACACACTGCTACATGGTACCACAGGAAACACTGTACTTCCAGCCCGAGACACCACACAGGGTGCAGGGTGTCCCAGAGACTACCGCAGAGACACTCTAACAGAGGCAAGGCATTTGCTTTAATCTGAAGCCACACCAGATAAGGGTTCAGCCCATGGGAGAATTACACCACCGCTCCTTTCAGTCACTCGCCTTTCCATGCCCTTTCTGCTCACACAGGTACCATTTTCTATTACTGTAACTTTCACTTAATTACATGATTTAACAGAGACTACAACTGCTGGGCTCAGCAGCCACCAGCACTCCTGGCACCTGCCCACACCGCCCGAGCTGAGCAGGGAGAGGGCACTCACCTGCAGGAAGATCTGCTGCAGCCGCTCTATGCAGCTCTTGTACCACGGTGTAAATACATCAATTCCGCCAGTTTCACAGCGCACTAAGTGCTCAGTTAACAACATAATGAAGCGCTTCAAGAGGAAAGAAAAAATACATTTACTCTGTCATCAAATGAAAGCAGGTTCCTAACCTCAGGTAAGTGCATCCAGAGAACAGAAACTTAAAATAACAATGTGAGGATAACGGTTCCACTTCACAGACACTGGGTTATAGTCAACAAACAAAAATCAAGTTGCTTTTTCATCAGGGAATTCACGTGGTCAAAGAACTCCATTCTTGTGCACTTAAAACTAAAAATGTCCCATTGTGCTTGGCAGCAGTTTGCTGTGGGATGAAGGATCAACTCTGGCCCATAGCAAGCCCATCAGCTCTTTCCTATATCCTCATCCCTACAAGATGCCAGAGTTAAAACTGACACTGGAAGCTTGTAAATTCAGTGACCTTAAAAGCCTGGAAGAAAGGAGAGCTTGCCCACTGTTACCTGGAATATAACAAGGAAGAGATTCTTCTGCTCACTCTGAGCTGACTCGACCTTCTCCTGCAGCCGCTCTATCTGCTCCTCCAGAGGTCCGTCCTCCCGATCACTGCTCCGGTCATCATCATCGCTGTCTCGCTGCAAGGGACAACACAAGCCTAACTAGCAGCAACACGTGGACACTGTCAGTGCCCTGATTCTACGCGGCATAATGCTGCAGAGAGACTGACGCTGCCTATTAGCTCATCAAGCTTTATATTTGGAAGGGCATTTACTTTCAGTAGGACGAGAAAATCCATTCGGAATAAAAATGCCAGTACAGGAGAGGTCGGATAAAATGGTATCAGAGTAGCCAGAGGAAGCTTACACATTTACTAGGTTGAAAGTCAAAACACGTGTTTTTCTCGCTGCCTGCAAACCAAAACACCCCACTCCTCCAAAGAAAAGCAGTAACTCCCTTCACAAAATGAGCAGATAAAACACGCACGCACAAAATACCCACAAGATCATGGCACCAAACCTGTGATCTCACACAGAAAGGTCTTACATAAGATCAAACAGGATACAGGATGCAGTCTGACAGATTATGGTACACTCAAATATAGATGTTGCTTCCCCTGAAAAGAGTGTTACCTTGTAAAAATACCCACAAATTAGCAGTTAAGACTTCAAATATGTACGATTTGTGACAAGCACAGGGACATATCTTGTCTTATCTACTGAAAAGCAAATGAAACTAGTTATTAGGAGATAGTGATAGCTCCTAGCTAACATAAAAAAAAAATGGAAAGACCAGAGCAATGGGAATTTCCTGGTATCCTTTTTATAGGATCTCACTTCCATCCTCTGCTCCTCATCTACAAAGAATTCTTGAACTTAAAATGATGAATGCAACCTAAGAAAAGCTTTGGACTCATTCCATGGTAAGGCAATCCACTCTATGCTGGGAACATAAAAATCTGATGGTTTACTTCCTCTAAAAGGGAACGATGATGCAGCAGAGCACTAGCCTGCAGGACCATTCACTGCTGCATACAAATGCTTCTTCCTGGCAAAATACTAATTTGAAGTATTCAGTAATAAAGGGCTGCAGCAAGAGATGAGAACAGACACAAAAACACTGACGTATTTGTTTCAGTATGCCAGAGAAGCTCTTTGCCTCGCAGTACGATCCATGACTGTAGCCAGGCCTTCAATAATTACTGGCATTTATTAACTGTTGATCAATGTAAACTGAGGATGCAGACAGCTGTAACAGCTGTTGCTTGGACAGAAGAGAGCAAGATGAAAGGGCTGGGACAAACTGACAGAGGCAGACTGCAAGGTGTCAGTGAACTCTCCACAAAAACTTCTGAAAGAAGTAATGACTTGTGTGGGTTTCTTCAAAAATTATCAGGTTTTGGAACAAGTTAAAGACCCTGTGCAAGCAAGTGCATTCAAAGATCACGTATTAGCTAGGAAACTTGCCCATAAACTGATTTCTGTTACTGACAGAAATGTTACACTCAGCCAACAGTACTGTCCCTGCAGTTGCCAGACAGACACACTCTCACACCATTTTACTATCCCACCTGGGACAAGAGAACACAACAGTGGCTTGCTCATCAGTTTGTGGCATACAGTAACTTAGGTCACACAGAATTGCTCAGAAAAATAACATGGAAGAGGAGACAACAGGTGCCGGTGTCAGAATCCAGCAGCCTCCATCAGAAGAACAGTAACAGCCAACTTTTCGATACCAAACAGCTGTTTCCGTGCACTTCTGCATGGAAGCCACAAGAATGCTCTTCAACAAAACTCACTGTAAATACATAAGCAGTTTTTACCTGTTCTTTCTGTTAACCAATTAGGTAATGGAATCCATACGAGAATGCAAATGGAAAAGATGCTAATACTGGAAAAGAAACTTCTGCGAGAAAGACTGGACAAAGCACAGACGTACAAATTAAAGATTCTACTAAATTCCTAGGTTATGGCCACCTTCAGATATGTGGATTGAGAATATGCATCCAGTTTTGATGCCTTTCAACAATAAATGACCACATATATATATATATAAAAATGACCGTACAGATACACATACATACACACATACACCCTGGTAAGCATATTTATTCTGTCCTGCCCCAAAAGCAGCTATGCATCATTTTGACTGCACTGAGGTTTGCTTCACTTCACTTAAAATAATTAAAAACGACAAATAAATTACTCACCCTTTTGTGTTGTCTGGCCAATCTTGCTTTAGTCTCCTCCAGTTCTTTGTGAATCTTCAGAACATGCTTATTCATCTTACGAATTGTGGAATGCAAGATCTCCCAGATGTAAAACCTAAATACACAACACAGGCTAACAGCCTTTGTCTAGCAATATTTTCCAGCGTTCTTCCACCCTGATGTGTTCAGAGACTAACTGCAAAATGACACGCTCGAAAGATACCTGACATATAAGCACAATCCCACCTCAGAAAGAAAAATGATAAAGTACATATTCTGTAGAAAAGACTAAAGGACAAGCGTACCCTTTTCCTGCAGCTGTAAACCGGTCACTTAAAATACTAATTCAGAGACAAGTTCACATGTTACCTAGTAAAATCATGCGCAAGCTCTGAGGAGAAGATCCAGTTTGCTACTGCAGCACAGTCAACAATCTGTGTCCGAATCATCTTGTCCACAAGCACAGCAATCATCTGTATTTTGTGAAAGATAAAACAGTCATTTCTACCGAAATAAGAAAAGGTCTTGGGTAACATAAGTACTCCAGCCTCACTTAAAGCCAGAAACAGTACGATGAACTCAGCAGCACTATTACTAGGTGATTTCAATGTCTTTAGAAAACCACAGATGTCTAGAAATGACATCTGGTTGGTCTAGCCTAAAACTACTTAATTTAAGGTATCAGCATCAACTGCATAAAGCAAGCATTCTTATTTTCTTTAACAGTTTCTTCTATTCCTTGTGAAGGTAATGAATTCTTCTTCATTTGTACACATACTTCCTTTTAAAAACAAAAATTACAAGCATTAAAGCTGGAAGTGAAGCAGCACAGACACAACTCCAAGTATATGACATTAAGGTACTTAAATCAGAGCCTATGTAACTGTCACATCATCATACAGGAAGAGCAGCTGCTGGCCTACACTCAGTGAAATGCAGCAGTTTTCAAATATGGCAGTAACCCCTTTCCTACAGCTACAACTACATTTTAGGACAGACATTTTAGGGCCAGTCAGCAAAGTGCTTGCTGCAGGCTGTGCCATGATTCCAGGAGCTCTGCAAGTAAACCAGAAGGCAACTGCAGACTAAAGCAGCTACAAGCCATTCAGAAAAAAAAAAAAAGGCTTATCTTAGTTATGCATGTGCTTGAATGTCACAACGTCTAAGAACCACAGTGTGCAGTGTATTTACCCTCACAACCACCCTCTGTCACATAAGGAAGTGTAACAACATTCCATTTAAGGAAGGGAAATTAAAATAACCAAACGAATCATACAGAAGACTCAGGACTCAACTTTCACATCCCAGGATAGCATCCTATGCTCTGTGTGTCTTCCTGTAATGCCAAGAACAATCTCTGATTACTTTGCCTGATGTTCCAGGGAGCAAGCTTAGGATTTTGGGAAAACACTTCATCTCTGTGTTAAAATTTCTCTTTATGAAGTCACCATCACAACCACACTAAACCAGTCCAGTGACTACCAAAACCACCATCTGCAGCACAGCCTTCAAAACACTAATAACTTAAACCAGACCAACAGATGTTCCCATTTACAGCAGAGTAGGGTGAGCTGCAAGGAAACTGGCTCTACAAGTACCTACGTGCCAGAGATGCTGTGGACACACAGACAAGAAAGCACATGAGCAGAAGCAAAAGACTCAACCAGAGCACATGCAGGGGATGAAATTTCGGTTCCAAGATCAAGGCCTAAAATACATGATCACTTGGTGTATTTTAAATGCAATTTTGATTTATTCATAAAAATCTATCCTAACTGTTCAGTATGAGTTTGAAGTCTCCATCTCAGCTTGGTCATATTGCAATACAAAGGAACAAAGAGGAAAAGGATATGGACATTAGGCTGCAGTAATGTAATTTCTTCTGATCCAGTTCAAGCAAAGTAAATGCAGGTCAGATTGTAATCATTGCATTTTCAAGGTCAGTATTTTGGGCAAGAAATATAATATATATTTTTAATATATATTATATATAAATACACACATATAAAACTGTATTTAAAATATACCTATACAAGATGCTACTTGTTTTTTTTAGGCACTAGATTTCCTTTAGGAACCATGGAAAAGAGACCACAGGTTTAATGGCAGATGCAAGGACTATCCCCTCTTCACAGTGGAATCATTTCTGAATGTCTGTACAATGCAGCTGTGAGGTACAGCCCCCTTTCAAATACAGTAACATGGAACTCAAGCACATCAGTACAGAATACATAATTAACACAGGCAAATTCACTGTGAGCTCCTCATTTTTTATTTCCATGTCTAGGAGAATGACAGCTGAGGGAGAAAACAACTGCTGTGAATAAACCAAACAACTGAGGTGTTTTCCATAGGTCTTCCAGGGTGCTATTTCTTTTGATTCAAGTATCAAACGTAATCATGCCTCTGTCAGACTGCTCCATTCTTAGCAGTTACTGACTGCAGCTCTGCTCAGTCGCAACAGCAACTTCAACCTGATCTCTGTGGAATAACTGCAGAGCTTTTGATAGCAAATGGAAAAAAGCCTAAAGACAAACCAGGCTTCCTCATTTCCAGGAATTTGGCCTGCTACTGTTATGATATCTGCATCTTATTTCAATTCCATGCATCCACACCATTTTCCAGTTTTGAACAGAAACAAGTTTTCCTGCACAACAAATAGCACAAACCCAAGTTACAGTGACACAGCCTTTGCTCTCCAACAAGTAACTCTGAGAAATAAAATGCCATATGATTTGCACTTTAGTTGAAAGAAGACAACAACGAAGAAAGTTTTACAAGATAAAAAGTAAACTGTAATGCCTTATTTAATGTGACCTCTGAGAGTTCAAACTCACAGTGATGCTTGACATTCCAGCCCCTTACCTGAGGATGGTTCTTCCAGACCTCGTACACAACTCTCAGAACATGGAGTTTTCCCTCATCACTTTCAGCAAGTGTTTTGAAGACTTCATGAAACCTTTTAAGAGATGTAGATTAGTCAGTGAAGGAGCAGTGCTCAGGACAAAAGGGTATCTGCTATGAGGTAAGTAGTTTAGACTGCCCAAAAAAGAAAGTTTTGAGACTAGACACAGCAATTCCTGAACAACTACTAACAGGAAAATAGAATCATTTGAACTAAAAATGATGTACTCCTAAAAGCATCTTAAATCTCAGTGGCAAGTCTTCTCCTGGAAGGTGGACTGTGTTTCTCATTTTCCTAGAAGTAGGAGGCACACAAAAATTCTTCGTGTGCTTACCTATGTCAGCTGAGGCAAAATGTGCTGCTTTCAGAGCCTCAGTCCTTGATATGCTTCCATAATTTCAGACGCTTACCCACTCTGCCCCTTTTGAAGGAAGCGCTGCTAAAGCCTCTAACAAAATTATGAATGGTGTGTAGCATTCAGCATAACTCAGCATTTTGTGAGCAACTCAAAGCACGATCTCAGTGCTGTGAGTGCTGGTGTGCAGCAGTGAAAATACTCACCTCAGGCTGCCTCTTTATACTACTGACTGCAGGTTACTACCTACAGTTTATTGTACACATGCCTCCAAAATGCTTCCTGGTACAGATTTTTGTATTAACCACATACTTCTACTGAGGAACAGAAAAACGATTCATTAAAGTGCATCCGCTTTCCTGGATCATGGACACTTAGTACCTCAGAAGCACAAAGTATTCAACTCAATGTGATGTATACATTTCTGTTAACTCTATTTACATGTGTAAGTTCACATTTACAACACTTCCGTTCCTTCAGTAAGACTCTCATTAGCTCTCAGAGTCCTACTGCACTGTGAAGTACTTATAACACTGCTGAAGCTTGCAGATCATTGTTGTTTTTTTAACCACCTCATTATTACACCTAAAAAAAGCTCTGCCAACCCTCAAATAATGCACATATTACACTTACTTTGCCAGGGCACTGAAGGAGTGGCTGAAAGACTTTGCAGCTAGATGGAGTAGAGTCTGAACAAAGACTTCTATTTTCAAAGGATTGAAAGTAAATCCTTCATCTGCAAATTATTTAAAGTTGATACTGTTAAGCATTACATAAAACTGCAGAGATAACCAATGGTTTTAACTCATTTCATGAAAAGGTTTTGGCTGTGCAAGGCAGAGAAGACAGCTGGCAAACAATTTTACATTTATTTTTGCTAAGCACTATCTATGTTGCAAATAATCACACTCCCATTTTGTCATGGGGAAAACACATGGGAAGAATTCCAGGCCAGTGAAAAAGCTAACAGAGACACAGCACCTGTACAATAACACAACAGCACTCATGGTCAGCAGAAGAGGACAGCCAAGGAAGCTGTAGAGGTATACAACAAAATGAAGGCCTGGTGGACCATGAGGAAAGGAGAGTGGATGTGGACAATTGCTAAGAACAATTACAATGCAGGAGATGGCTTTTTCTGCTATAGAAGAAAAGTCCAGCGAGCACCCATAACAAATATAGGTAGCAGAGGTGAATGGTGCTAAGTCTCCTGTACATCTAAAGACAAGCAGGTTGAAGAACATTACTGAGTGAACTAAAGCAAACTGGGAAATCCAACAAAGCATCCCAGGGCAGAAAATAGGTTACTGTTGTCCTCTGCCTGCATAGCAGAGCACTGTCTTATACTGTGGAAATACTGAAACTTCATTGTGCAGATCAGTTCTCTCATTTTCTTAAAAGTTAAATTCTCACTCTTGCATTCTTCATTCCCTAAAATGTGCAGGCTTTAGGAATCAATACTGACTGTGACTACAGATCTAAAAAGAACACAAGTGGAGTCCCATTTTGAGTTTCTATCTTAGTAGAATCCTCTATGGACCATTAGCCAGGATTCAGACTATCTTATCTGCACTGGGACTGCTTTGAGAAGATGGCAGCTCTCAGGGCAATGATTTACTCGAGGTAAGACAAACGGCATGAATTGTATTCTGCTGGTAAAGGCAAGGGAGATGTTAAATCCTATCACATTGCCTTCATCAACAGTCTCAAGAAAACCCAAATCAAACATTGAGTTACTTCTGTTAAGAAAAACAAGCCTGCTTCTGCATATCACAGAGTCACAGAGTTGTAAGGGTTGGAAGGGATACTCCAGAGATCATCTAGTCCACCCCTCTCCCAAAGTAGGCTCCCTAGAGCTGGCTGCACAGGTAAATGTGCAACATATATATATAACATTTATATAAGGTTTTTACAACAAACCCTAACAATTACGCACTGCTCTCACAGAATATTTTCATATACTAATACATTCAAACCAACTACTTGAAGGAAAAACACAAAATGTGGTTAACCAGCACACATACAGTGCAAAAGGACTGCACATTAACTAGAGCCTTGCAAAACCTAACAGCAGATACCTTACCATCATCATCATCCTGGTTTGGATTAGGCACATCTTTTAAAATGCTGAAGATTTCATCATTACTGGCCTTGTTTTTAATTGCAATTGTTAAACATAGTGCCACGGTATATCCAGGAAGAGACCCTAAACAAAAGCAAAGAGGTAAAAAAAAATTAGAAAGGAACTATCTTTTAATACTAGCTTGCCTATCAAAGAAGCAAGTACATTTCCCAGCTATGCAAGCAGGATCTCTTGTTGGAGATCCCTCCTTTGTAGAGTTTTTACTGCAAGCCTCAATGCTCAGAGAAAGGTGAGCATTCCCTTTTCTTCTTTCTTAACATCTTCTCATCGTGTTGGCCCTGCTGCCATTAACAACAGCTTCCCTCAGCTTCCTAAAATACAATACTAACTTTCTTTTTTTTTCCCTTCACTTTATCTTGGATGATGAAACATTTACTAGTGAAAACAATACTAGTGGAATGTTCTATTGAATTCAAAACAGTGGTGTGCTCCCTTGCTTTGACTTGACTCTTCGACTTTAATACTTACTATTGCTTTCATCTCCATACTTGTAGATACACACTGGATTTGCAGGACTGAGGACAGAAAAGCTTGCAGGAACAATATCAATTATTCGCTGATGGTAGGAGAGTCTGCAAATAATTTAACAGCAGTAGAATTGAAATGGGTTAATTCTAAAGTCATTCCTTTACAATGGCTTCCTTGTACATATGTTTCAGGTATGTTAAGACAACACAATTGTACTGAATAAAGTGCTCATGAGTAAGATCTATGTAAATTATTAATAGATGCTTGCTACTTGAATACCTTGATAATAGGACTTCATCCTCACACCAAGAAGCTTTTCCTAGAGGCTGCTCACTAGGATGTCTCATGCAAAAGCTTAAGATACTATTCAGAAAACTACTAGACACTGTCAGTCAAACGAGAAATAAATATTAAATGCATTCAGAAAACCTGGGTTAGATCTGCAGCATGTTAATATTGCACTTGCCTGTATTAAACTCACTCCAAAATAGACTGTTTATACCTAAGATTCTGAACAATGCTGTCTTTATGAACATTTTACTAAGTCTCCGATCCCTTTATGTCAAAAATTGTGATAGTGCTTGTTAAAATCTGCACCAACAGAGCTGACCTCGATCGCTGTGACCACTGCTGAAATGCTCCATCTGCCCCTCACTGTGCTTACATCCACTGGCTTGTGTCCATGAATACTCAACATAATAAAGGGTGCCACTCTTCCCCAAGGAGGAATTAAATCCCTCGCCTTTGCTTCATATGCACTTCCATACCGTACATCATCCTGCCAGACTGCCCCTCTGCTGCCATCTGTTGCATGGCCACAACATGGAATGGAATATTGGCAGGGAGATTCAACCCCTGCTGCCATACCATCAACATCTGCCTCTAACAGCGTGGGCAACATAATAAAACAGAAAACATTACTTCTGCATTACTTCAGTGTTGTTTTTTAAATTGACTACTGCCACCAAAGAGACTCACAAGAATTAAAATTCCACTTCTAGCTTTTAGAGTAACTAAATCTAAATACTTCTCAGGCCTGCTGGCTGACCTCTTTCTCTCTATGCCTGTGGTGAAGGATGTCCCTTCATAAATAGATGAAAGCATAACTAGAGGAGATGGTTTACTGCTACGTTTCACCTGTTTTTCCCTCTGCCTGCTAGAAGTCATGCTCTACAACTACTGAATTAGAATAACTTCATAGAAACAAAAGACTTGTCTTAGCTGAAACTGAATTATTAACAGACACACAGAGCAAGTTACGAGGAGTTTGGCAGCATCCAGACGCAAAACTCACTCTTACCTAGAGTATAGCTACTTACAGATTTTACTTACCGCATGCATTTTTCCAAAACCTCTCTCACAAATTTGGGTTTGGGCTTTTCAAGGTCCTGAGTAAGACAATCTGACCTACCAAAGAAAAGAAGGTGATGGCTTTTAAGGAAAGAGTTTGTGATTTAGTCTATTTTTGGCTTGGTCTAATACATATAAACAATCACAGTGTAAGCAGAGCTGGACTGCTTTACACTCCTTTACGGTATACACATTCTTAAGACAGTGAGATAGCTCATGACTATTTCCTTGTTAACAGTAATCTTGAAAAGTCATCTTTATGTGTTATATTTAAGTAACTCTCCTTTCCACAACAGATTAAAAGTAACCTGTGTTTTTTCCCCTAGGAGAACATTGTGCGATTTTATAGTCTGTTTCTCCCTCACAGGAATTTCTGAGCTTCTGGTTGGTTTCAAATGTAGTATCTCAAATAATTACAAGAATTGTGAAAAACAGCAGCTTGTAAGAAAAAGAACGTAAGCATTCCCATCAAGAAACATCCATACAAATTAAAAACTGGTTCTCTGAAGATCTCCAATGGGTCAGTCAACACTGCACTTAGACTAACCAGCAAGCACACAGCTCTATGATGACAACAATGAAACTCAAAAGTAATGCCACAATTAATGTATCTTAAAGACTGAATCCCTCTCCATGAGAGCTGGGAAGATCAGTCGTGGAGAGTATATACGGTAACAATCTACAGAAGCTGGGTCTGAATGAAGGATTTAAACAGAGCATAAGTGGGAGAGGGAGTAACAGAAAGGCAGCAGCAGGCAGCCAGCACAGTGCCCAGAATACAGATCCCGTGGAAGCCTGTGGTTAGGCATTGTTGGAGACTAGTGAGCCCTTGCCAGGAATGCAAGTTCAAAACTTAGCATAAGAATGGACTGCAGGGCCAGCCCTACTGGAAAGTCAGGTAGGAAGATTTTGCAGGAGGGAAGCTGATTCCAAGATCTCACGGATAAAGGTGAAAACTGAAGGTCTGGCATAGGACAGAGAGTAACATCACAGAATGAGCACAGGATAGACAGAGCACAAGGGCAAAAAAGTTAGGGAGCCATTCCAGGAAGTCTGCCAGCAACCAAGGGGGTGTGGGATAAAACAAAGGAATGGTGTTCCTACTTCTCCTCTTCAGAGAACACTTGCACTGGCTTGATATTTATCACAAAATTAGTCATGGACAATACAGAGAGACTGAAAGGATTATCAGGACAATCTACATCTACAGCAGTGATGAACCATCAAAAAAATAC
This sequence comes from Callipepla californica brunnescens, assembly GCA_023055505.1. NCBI lineage: Eukaryota > Metazoa > Chordata > Aves > Galliformes > Odontophoridae > Callipepla > Callipepla californica. The sequence continues at coordinate 14,828,853 of JALIRH010000009.1, read as the reverse complement.
ATCTCTGAAAAGCTGGAGGAAAGCAATTAACAGGGCTAGCATACTGTGACACCTTCTGGTAAGTCTGAAAGTTTACGGTCTTTGCGATATGAGTTTCAGATTAACTCTGAGAAAACTTACCAGTCTTCCCAGCTCCAACGGAACTGGAAGTTGCTCAAGTGGTGAGAAAACCAGTTAATGAATCTTCATCATAAGAGGGGAAAAAAATCTCCATTAAATATTCAAAGTGCAGAAAAACTTTCATGTGAGACTTTCTTGCAAATATATTCTGTATGTCAAAGGCAGTATAGCATTACATTTACGTTGGTGGATATAAAAGACTAAGTTCAGAAAATCAGAAACTAGATATTCTGGCCAATACACAGCCTGTCGTGTTCTACTGCTCCATACAGACAGATGACATAATAAGCGAACAATTAAAACAAACTCACTATTAATATGCAGCTTTCACATTTTTGATGAGTAATTAACAGCTCTCCTTCACTCAAACCACCTCTCTGCTCCACCTCTGGGTGGCAAAAGTACCACAACTTTATTTCCCAGACTACTAAGAAACGTGCATAGTACAAGATAGTGTAACCTGTACCAGGCTTGGCTAGAAGTTCTTGTAGGAGTTGTAGTTCTTGTAGGAGTTGTTTACAGCACTTCAGTGGAGTGCTTTATAAAGAAAAGGCACAAGCCCCCCAAACTTCTATTTTGATTGATTAAACCAAGAACCCCCCAAAATTGTTACGAACAGCAACCATGAACTTATAACAAGGATTATGGATTATTCTTTCCATAGATTCCTTAATGCCCAACACATAGGAAACAAACAAATAATATTTTCCATCTCTCTAAAACACATTTACCTGTCCACACAGGTTGTATTCATTGTATCCAAACGCATGTAGAGCATTTCTGTGGCTTGTGCAAGCTGAAGTTTCTTGTTAAGGTTAACAGAAAAGCAATACATAAATCAATTGCAATTTCATTCAGTTCTGGAATAGAACAGCAAGAACTGAAAGCTCCCTTGGTCTATTCCAGCTGCAGGGAAATCACAGTGAATCCATAGTGGGGGAAAAAAAGGAAAACAAGAGGCTAAAAAGTGTCTAGTGTTATTTTTCTTCCACCGCAGTGAGACAGTTGGCTCCTCGAGGAAGTCAGAATTCTCTTCACACATGGGAAACTGCACAGATATGAACAGATAACAAGCAAGTATTTCTGTAACCTTCCTTGTACCTTCACAGGCCGCTGTTGATACTCACTCACAAACAACCTTTGATCATCACTGAAACTCAAGGAACTGTGTCTACACTGGCTTCATCTAACAAGGGCTTCATTCTTTTTACAGCATCCCTATTAACGTTAAAAGCCTTTTACATAGAGATCCCCACAATTCTAGGAACACTTCAAGCTCTGATCACCAATATTATGATTTTCAAACAGTGTGCCATTGTGGCCAAGAAGACTAATGATATCTTGGGGTGCACTTAAACAAGTGTGGTTAGCACGCTGAGGGAGGTGACCCTTTCCTTTTCTTCCCTGGCGAGGCCACACCTGGAGTAATGCATCCAGTTCTGGGCTCACAGTTCTTAGAAGCATAGATTACATTTGTCCCTTCCTTTTCTTCTCAGCCTTCAATATGCAATCAAGCCACACATTACACAGCCCTAAAAGGACACCAGAACAGCATTTATTTGGAACGTGAGAGGGAGTACCAGAACAACGTCCAGAAATCTGAGGAGTTTTGCCCAGCCAGAAAGACTAAGCCCCCTACTACATGGGTTGTGTTGTTATTTCATGCAAGTATTACAAACAAAGCTTCACATGGCAGCTGGAAAATAGATTACTGACAGTATTTATTGCTATTCCTTCACCTACAGAACAAGTGACATAAAGACCCCATTTAAAAAATGCTCGCCAGAAACAAAGAAAGGATACAACTTGTGGTAAAGAACCAGGTTGAAGTTTGCACAGTTCAATTAGGAGTGTTGTGTACATGACCTCGATGTGTGGCGGAGAAGGAAGCTGAAACAACTCTGCAAAAATTACCTGTAGGAGCAGAAGGAAGAGAATCAAAGCACAGTTAGACAGTTAGTCCTACAAAACCCTCAGGTCCAGAACAGCAATCTTAAACAAGCACATACCCAAAACAGGCTGATATTATTCTGTCAAGCACAAGTTCCAGGATAAAAAGATGAAGCTTATAAAGACAGTAATAACTCTACATCATGCTAAAACATACTAAAACCACCCTCATCGCTCACATAACACAGTAACATGTTTTGACACTGACATCTAGGAAAGTGAATACACCTATATTATGCCCTGCTGCAGCACTACCAAATAATGTTGGCAAAACAAAGCCGAAATAATCTGATTCCATCAAACAATAAGCATATTAAGTGAAAATTAAACATAAGATGTTTTACATGAAAATTAGACTGTACTTTTTCAAAGGATACTCTTCTCTTTTCTCTTACACAAAACCATAAATGAATAAAGCCATGACCTGCAACAGAAAATAATAACCACCATTTCACACGACAAAAATGCATGCTCTGTACCCTCCTGGCTAAGGATCCTTTTAAAACTTAAAATCTAGCAGCCAGCATTCTCTTTTTTTTTTTTTCCAAGTTTGCTCATAGTAGTATTCTATCTTTAAAGGCTATGAAGAAGTCATCACTGTGCAACATTCATATCTGAGTTTCTGCTTAGTCTGCATGCTAGCCTCAACTAGGTTTAAATTACGTCACAGGAATCCTGAACCATTCATTACAGTTGGTAATTTTCCTCAATGACAACCTTAAACTTCTGAATAAACAAAGAAAAATTAAAACTTAAACAGTAAGCAGTAGATGATATTCTTACTAGTTTAAGGAACCATTGTCTGTTTATAGGTTTCGCAAACATCACATGAAAACACACTGACTAGAAAATGCTATATTCTGAGGACAGACTTGCAGTCCTAACAAGACCATATATAAGAAGCTGAGGAACTTCTCCATGGAAAAAGCTGCCAGATCTGATAAAGATGGAGGACTACTATCTGCTCCTGCTCTTTCAAGACAGGTTACGTGAGGAAGCCACAAGGAAATTACAGAGAAAATTATGAGATTCTCCCTTGGGATATGGGAATATCAGGAATATATAGAATGTCAGTAATACAGGTTCTTCCTGCTGGAGACTGGGACCCACTTAGGATGCAGCAAAAGGACCACTTCAATGACTGGCTGCACAGATGGCGTCATGCTTAGGGTTATGGGTTCTATGATTCCACACACACATTCAAGAGGTTGGGCAGACTGACACTGGACGTGATGCAACTGTTGGGATGGGGCAACAATTTAATGAGAATAAAGCTGACTGGGCTGACTAACAGACCTTTAAATAAGATCTGATGGGGGAAGGGCTTGTACTTTTAAGTGACAGAGAAAAGCCAGAGAACACCATCACTTAAGAAGCAGCAAAGAAAAAACCTCAGATTTGTCTCAGAGGACTCTTACAAGAAGGTAACATGGCCAGAAGCCTGCATGAAGTGCCTCTGCATCAATGCATGCAGCATGAGAAACAAGCAGGAGAAGATGGATGCCATGGTGCTTAGAAAGCTATGATGCAATTGCTATCATGGGAACATAGTGAGACAAGTCACAACAATGGAAACACTTTGACTGAGGGCTACAAGGTTTTCAGAAGACATAGGCAAGAAAGGAGGGGCAGAGGAGCTGCTCTATACGTTAAGAAATGGAGAGAAAGCAAAGAGCTGCCTCTGACAGACCAGACATACCAACAGGGGATGAAGCATTACTGGACCTGGTGCTTCCCAATGCAGATGAAATCATGGAAGAGGTTAAGACTGGAGGCAGTGTGGGCTGTAGAAACCATGTCCTGGACGAGTTTGTGATTTTAAGGAAGATGGGCCTGGCACAAAGCAAAGTCAGGACTCTGAAATTCAGAAGAGTGACATCTCATCCGTTTAAAGAATTATTGGATGGGATCACCAGAAAGCTCCTGTTAGGGACAAAGGAAGGCAACGGAGCTGGCAACTCTTTAAAGACACCCTTCCGAAAGCACAAGAATGGGTGCCCCAGCATGAGAAATCAAGCAGAGAAGGCAGGAAATTGGCATGGCTCAACAAGGGGTGGAGTGCATCCTTAGTACGTTTGCAGATGACACCAAGTTGGGAGGGAGTGTTGATCTGCCTGAGAGTTACAGAGGGACCTGGATAGACTGGATCGATGGGCCAAGGTAAACTGTATGAGTTTCAATAGGGCCAATGTCAGGTCCTCCATCCTGGTCACAGCAACCCCCAGGAAACCCTACGGGCTTGAGGAGGAGTGGCTGGAAAGCTGCCTGACAGAAAGGGACCTTGGTCTGGTGATGGACAGTTGGCTGAATACGTGCCAGCAGTGTGCCCAGGTGGCCAAGACAACCAATGACATCCTGCCAGTATCAGGAATGGCATGGTGAGTAGGACTACTAAGAATTCCTCCCTCTGTACTCAGTACTGGTGAGGCTCCACCTTGAGTACTGTGTTCATTGAGGTGCTGTGTTCATCTAGACGTGCTAGGATCAGCAATGCTGAAACACAGCAGGCACAGATCCCCTGGCGAGGGAGGTGAAGAACAAGAAGGGATTCTACAGGTATGCTGGTCAGAAGAGGTAGGCCATAAAGTGTGTACACACTGATAAGTGAGATGGGAGAATTGGCAACAACAGACATGGGGAAGGCTGTAGTACTCAGCAAGTTCTTTGTCTCAGTCTTCACTGACAGTCACACTTCACACATCTCTGAAGTCTCCGAACTTCTAGATTAACCTCTAGATTGGGTTGTGGGAGTAAAATCACTCCCATTGAAAGCAAAATGCAAATCTGAGACCACCTTATGAGACTGAAAGTGTACAAGTCTGCAGGGCTGAACAACATACACCCCGAAGTCCTAAAGGAACTGGTTGATGTGTTGCCATGCCGCTCTCCATCATGTTTGAGAAGTCATGGCTGTCAGGGAGAGTCCCCAGTGACTGGAGAAAGGGAAACATTGCTCCCAGTTTTTAAGGCAGAAGACCTTTGAAATCACAGGCTGTTAAGCCTCACCTCTGTGCCTTGTAAAATCAAGGAACAGATTCTCCTGGAAGCTAATGTTAAGACAATTGAAAGACAAGGAGATGATCTGAGACAGAAACCACAGTTTCACCAAGGACTGACAGTGCCTGACCAATCTGGTGACCTTCTATAATGGAGTGACAGCAACAGTGGACAAAGGGAAGGCAAGTGATGTTATCTTCCTAGACTTCTGCAAGGCCTTTGACATGTTCATAGAATCACTAAGGTTGGAAAAGACTTCAAACGCTCAACTACAATCGTCAACCAACCACGTCTACTAAATGACATCCCTCAATGTCACATCTACACATTTCTTGACAACCTCCAGGGATGTTGCCTCCACCACTTCTCCGAGCAGCTCATTCCGATGCCTAACCACCCCTTCTCAGGAAAGATTTTTCTTAATATCCAACTTGATCCTCCTCTGGTGCAAGAGAACACCACATCCTTATCTCTGAATTAGAGAGATACAGATTTTAAAGGTGGATAAAGAAGTGGTTAGATGCTTGCAGAGAGAGGGTTGTGCTTAGCAGCTTCACATCCATGTAGAGGCTGGTAACTGACTGGTGTTATCCAACATCTTTATCAATGATCTAGAAAGTGGGATTGAGCAAACTCTCAGCAAATTTGCTGCTGGCACTATGCTGAGTGGTGCAGGTGATGCAGCAGAAGGGATGCCATCCAAAGAACTCTGTACAGTCTTGAGAAGTGCACGCATGTGAACCTGAAGAGATTCAAACAAGGCCAAGAGCAAGGGGTTGCACCGAGGTCAGGGCAATTCCAGATATGTATACAGACTGGGACAGGAACTTATCTAGAGTAGCCTTGTGGAAAGGGACAGGAGAGTTTGGGTGAACAAAAAGGTGGACATGACGCAGCACTGTGTGCTTGCAGCCCCGAAGACCAACTGTATCCAGGGCTGCAACAAAACTGGGGGGGGCAGCAGGGAGAGGGGAGGAATTGTCCCTCTTCACTCAAAATGATCAGAGGTGTAGAGCAACTTTCCTGTGAAGAAAGGCTGAGGAACTAGGCTTGTTCAGCCTTGAAGAAGGCTCCAGGGAGACCTCAATACAGCCTTCCAGTACTTAAAGCAAGCTTATTAACAGGAGGGAAACAGACTTTTTACAGGATCTGACAGTGATAGAACAAGGGGAACAGTTTCAAACAAAAACAGGACATTTAGGCTATATATAAGCAAGCAATTATTCTTCAGAAGGTGGTGAGGCCCTGGCACAGCTGCCCAGAGAAGCTGTGGATGCCCCATCCCTGGAGGTGCTGAAGGCCAGGGTGAAGGGGGCCTCTCGGGAAGCCTCAGCTGATGGGTGGCAATCCTGCCCACAGCAGGGAGGTTGTAAGCAGGTTTGCTTTAAGGTCTCTTCTGTTCTAAGCTATTCTACAGTTCTATTATACTATTAAAGGCACCTGTAGTAAAAGGGCAAAGGGGAACACGTTAAGTACAGATCTGCTTCTGCTCTCAAAACAGGAAATTGCAACAATTGAATGATCAGTCATTATGTGTTTGAGATACTGCTTAAGATGGTTAATTCTGATATTCATCACATGGTCATTATCAAATATGCATGTAAAGCATGTCATATCTTAGCATATTTCATGGAAACACCAGAGTGACAAGAAAGGTCAAGACACTGACAACCTGTATTATAAGCTCTGTCAAGCCCAAGTTGTAACAAAACCTTTATGAGTACTACAGGTTGTACTAGTTCAACAGCCTAGTGATGCCATGCAGACGACCTCTGCACAGAGCTGCCAGTATTACCCACAGAAACAAAAATAAGAAACTGCAGAGAGAAAGGTGACACATTTTACAGTACTGTGCATGGAGCACTCCACACTTGACCCAACAGACTATGACGTGTAGTATCATGGACTCCAAAAATAAGGGTATTTTGGGAAGGTGCCAAGCAGCATCAGAATACATTTACTTCTGTCCTTCTTTCTTACTTTTCTGTCTGCTACTTTCAGAATCTTAAATAATCCTTTCCTGTATTTGTTAGACTATATTATTTTTACTGTTCTGTGCTGTACTACAGAAGTTGAGAGAAATTTCTTGCTGGGCTGTTGTTGGAAGTAACATAATGCTAACCTGACTGTTGAGAGAGACCTTATAAAGGACCAGTAGCAAGTAGGTTGTATAGAAGTCTGTAAAATGCACGCAAAGCCTTAAAACATCTGGAATGTTATTAAAATTCTGGTCATAGGAAATAACGTTAAAATTCTGAAAGAACTGGAAATTGCAGAAAAAAGAATATTGTGACAGTTACAGTCATACAATTCATACACCAATCCTGCGCTTCTCTGCAGGCACTTTATCTATGCAGACCTTCTTTATTCTCATATCCTGCAACTTTTCTAATCAGTGCATTTACAAGATGTTTAACTAATATGTTTGGGACCTGCAATTGCCAACAGTAATGTATAAGTGAGAGCCCTGCCACACACAGTTCCTCAAGATACAGAAGGCCACTGAAGATATTTTGATGTTAAGAGAGAAAATTACTGACAGTAGTAAGATTTCTCTCTTATGAAATCAAAATTACAGAAAGAGAAACCTGACCATAAGTAACACAACTGCATTTAGAATATCTGTCATTTTGGTGGCAGTAGGAATTCTCAATCCCATCCTTATTAAATCTTCTACGTAAGATATTCATTGCTACAATTAACTACAAAATTCCTGCTTATAGTTAGTTCCTCATAAAGCCTTTCGACGATAAGTTGCCACTGTTGCTGGAATCTGTTAATTCCTTTCAACTCTGAATGATGTTGAGCAAAGTTTTAAACAGCCCTGCATCCTGAAAAAACACTCCTGAAAGTAGGCAGCAAGTGAAAATCCGTACTGTTATTCTGAAACATCGTCTAAAATGAAAGGAGCTCTGAAGAAAGCAAGCCACTAATTCACTGCAAGCTTTTTTCAGGACCAGGACAACATAATCAATTTGAAAAACAAACACCACTCCTCCCTTCCCACCAAGTAACAACAAAAAGAACAGAACTACTAATTGTTTTCTATATACCTTAACTTGCCCATTAAAGCATTGGGTTGACTTCCAAATCAAACTAATTTAATAGAACCGTCACTGAGCTAATTGGAACTTCTTTTTATAGAAAAAAGAACCACAAGAGATAACATAAAATGCATACCTCTACTATGTGATAGTTCAAGGGTATTTTGTTATTTCCTGGATAGCTCAACAGCTGGGCGGCACTGCAAAAGCACAGAAAATTTAGTTCACAGTGTAACAGAACAAGCAATGTAAAGATTAGCTAACAAAATTAAAGGAAATATTTAATTTTGGGCAGGAATTCACACAAAAATCAGCACACACCTATCAACAGCCCTTCCAAAGACTGTGTCATGTGCAGTGAGGGGCAATCAGCATAAGATCGCATCAGTACAGCCCAAACTTAAGTTCTGTAAGGATATATTTTCTCTTCCTCTCTTTATTTGAATTTTATACTGTTAAACAATGTAGTTTCACAATCATCTGCAATTCTGGGATACGTATATGAAGAGGGAAAAAACCAACAAACTTTAACAGACATTCAGAATGACTCAGAAGCGCAATAAAGCTAACTGGTTATATAGGAAATTTTTGGTCTTCAAATGGCTCCTCTTTTAACTAGTTAATATCTATCACTTCATAGCAAACTACTGATAGTTTCTTTACTTCATTTCTACCTCTAGCTAACCTTAAATCTTCCTCTTTTACTCTGGTAGAGGAATAGCACACTACTCCAGTAACTGCAAAAACCCTGACTCAAGAGAATAAAAAAAAATTCAAGCAAATAACTTCACCAAATACTATCAAACACTGGTTCTGACCATTTTTACATACTGTACCAAGTTCAGTGGTTTCACACAGAGGTATGACACAGACTATCACCCATGGCAAACAACCTCGGTTATTGATGACTCACATCAAACTTTCTTTAAGTGAAAGGAAGAAACAAGGCTTGACTGGCTCCCGGCACTTCCAAATTCAAACAAAAGAAATTTGCTAGCCCTGTTATGATTGCGCAGAGTTATCTCTCCCACGTGATCCCAAAAATAAGACTGCAACAAGGAGCAGGTTGCAAAAGCACATTCATGAATACCAGCTACAGATAAACTAACTCAAGGTTTTCACTGCACCTCAACAAATCAGCTTCTCTAAAATTCCAGGGAGCATCATACAGCCACACTCTGCATAAGGCTTCTTCCATAGGGAGCGTGAAGAGCTAGGCATATCTGCATCAGCTTTTGCAGTATGTTCTTCATTATCCACAAACTCCCTTCCCAAGGGGTCACAGTCACTTCAACCCTGGGATCACATGGACTCACTACTACAGCCCCACAGTACTCCAGCTAGCAGTTTCAAAACAGATAACTGTAGTGAAACAAGTTCATTAAATGCCCTAGGAAATGTTTAATCTCAAGCTCTAGCTTAACCAGACCAGGGCTCTGCATATCCCTGATGCTACTGAAGCCATGTTCCTATATAAAAAGCACTTGGGCTCCATAATGCAAAGCTCTTCCTACCAAGTCTTTCTCTCTTTCCAGTGGGATTTGATGATGCAATGGAGGTTCTCTTCTATTACAAAACGTTCAACAGAGTGGCTGCCAGGCATGACAGGGCCCTAGTCAAAGAAAAAAAAAAAAGTGAGGACTCATGAAAAACTACTGCAGTGCTACTGCAGTTAGCAATTTATAGAACAAACATGGCAAGCTCTCAACAATCCTACTGAGAAGCTGGTGTGACACAGTTCCATGCACACCCAAGACCTGTATTAAGAGAAAACGAATACAAGGATTCACTGCAGAGGAGAACAAAATCAGAGAAAATAATTACAAGTTCATGTAGCATCCGGTTCCTCTTTTTGGTCTATACAAAAATCAGCTATATACTAAAATGCTGCTCAGAAAAACTCTTGAGTAAGGATATGATAGAAAAGGATAGAGTGGAGAGAACAAAGTCATGATCTGACTGACTGCAAAAAACACTGAGCAATAAATTAAGCTAGTAGATTGAAAGCAAAGGGATTTACAAAAGTACCATGGGAAAGCAATACATATTCTTTCCTATTTCTATACAGTTTTATGTACGCACATGCTGCAGATGTGCTGGAAGTAGTCTGTGTGGGCTAGATGGACTTTCAACCTAGACCAATGAATCACAACTTTTTTCTCCCATTATTTGCATCATCTAGTTGTAAGAAGTACACAGTACTTCATAAACATTGCAACAAATACCTTGTCAGAAAAAAAGATCAAAATCACCAACTTTAAAGAAAGCAATGCTGCTCCTGTGAATGCTGTTACTAGAGACAAAAGAGAATTTATTCAACACTGTCATTCTGAATCAAAGCATCAGAAACATTTCACTTCCTAAATTCTGCTCCTCTTTGCGCAGTAACTTGATCATCCAGTTCACTTCCACAGTATAATTACTGCTGATATTCAAACCACTAACAAACCTGGGAGAAAGGACAACACATTTTGACCACGACACTACCTGTAAAATCAGCTCACCCTCCCTGCAGGGGTCACCTACCTCAGGGTCATCAGTGTAGTCAAACATCCTAAAAATAACCCTTGGCATAGGATACACTGAGTCTTCAGTGTGAGGCGGAGGAGTGAACGGGGGCAGATTGTGTTGCAGCGCTTCACAAAGAATGCTATCAAAAGCCAGGTAGGGCCTCAGGATATGTCGTTCTTGCCAACGGTCTTTTTTCAACTTCTGAATCTGAGACCAGAGGCAGTCTAAATACTGAAGGGAGAAACAGTGAGAAACAGAATGTTACAAGAAACTTCATCTGATTAACAGGTAGATCTCGTAACAAAACTTGCATGGAGCAATCAGAAATGTATGTCTTGACAGCCATCCTTTGAACACATCAGCAAGACTACAGTCATTTCAGTCAGTGCTCACAAGTGGTACTAAAAGAGAGGTAGTACCAATGCTAAAAGTGAAGAGACATCCTGGAAAACCACCATGCTGCTCAAAACTACCAGCTGCTGCATATTCAAGACAAATAGTACCAAACATTAAATATCTTTCCTATGATTTTCAAATTGATTGGAAGCTCCTTAGAAATGGCACAAACATCTACTTGTACAACTAGCAACAGGATTACTTTGTTTATTACTTTTAAAAGCAGGTTCAAGAGCCCTGGAGGCCACAAACTCTACCTAGCTGTCCGTGGCCTTGCTGAATGCAAGTTTCAAGGTACAACTGATGAAATATCTCCACATGGCAGTCATTGCATCACATTATGAAATGGGAAAAAAAAATAGTAACAACTAGTACCTGACATGAAAGTACCGTTTAAGGTACTCTGGAAAACACAAGGGCTAAAATGCACTCCACTAACCTCATTTTTACTGAAAAAAAGTTAGAAAATAGGTATTGAGCGGGGAGGATACTCATAGTGATGAATCACCCATAATCAGAAATGCCATTTATTCAAATTGAGATTAACAAGACAGTTGTTACGACTGGGAATTTAAAAACAGTCATATAATTTAATCAGAACAGAAATGTACAAAAACTTACTAGTCAAAAAATTCCCAGAACAATTTAATTTTTATCACACTTTCTCAACAAGTTTGTTCTTACAACTGAGGGAGGGGGAAGAAAAACAAAAGCAAATAAAAACAATCAGAGAAGGTAAACTCTACCCCAAGCTAGACAGATGCCACCTTTCCCCTGTAGTATTTTTACTTTAATTGTGAAAGATGGCACAGAAGCTGCTGAGTACAGTTTCTGTACATTTGTTTGGCACTTCCAGTGCTGAGAAAGCAAAGCCACTTGAAAGGTTCCTACCTAGCAAAGAGAAGACATCATGGACTAAGAAATTTCACTCTGCTTTTCACAGACGTAGCACAAAGCCCTGCATTTGCAGTTCCAAAACTGTTGCTGCAGCTCACAACCATTCTTCATTTAATAACATCTCCTCACGGACTTGTGGGCAAACTAGGAAATACTTCTCTACTCACCCCATAGAAAGTTACAATTTAGGTCAAAGCAGATGAGAACTCCTTAAATAGAACTCGTTAGAAATAATGACAACCAGGAGACAATTCACAGCACTAATACTTTCAGAGGTACCTCTTAATTTTGTAGCTGTGATGAAAACACAGTTCAGACAACAGTTTTTCAAACTTTATTAACATAATACAGAAACCACTCACCTCCTCCTGTGGATGTGGTTTATCAGCAGTCCAAACTTGTAACATTGGTACATGAATCTTCTGGCGGCGTCTGTTTACATAGAAAAGAAAACCTAACTCTTAATAGCATTTTTAGTACAGTCACAAAAAAAAAAAAAAAAAAAAAAAAGAAAGAAAAAAGTACCCTACTACTTAATCTCTTCAGTTGTTGAAGTCTAGTGTGCAAAAGAAAAAAAAAAAAAAAGAAGAGTTGTAATTATAATCTCTGTTATTATATCCTGAGAGCAATGTTAATTCGAATCAACTAGAGAAAATCTAGTCTCATTGCAGAGTACTAAAGCAAGCTTTCAGTATTCACAGCAGTTACTGCTACAGCTCTCCCAGCACAAGCTGGACAAGACCGTCACCATACCCTTGCACTAGATAATGCAAATTACCTTTTCAAATTAGAAAGGAAGATTACTGCATCTGTTCATTTTTTCAGGGTTCTACTTCTCCCCCCACCCCCCCCATCCCCAACCTAATGACTCAGACCTAGGCCCCAGTTCTTTTTTAAATGAACACTAATCAAAGCTATTGTTATCCTGCATAAGTACCTAAAAGAATATTTTATAACTTACTTCAGATAGCTTTCTGTCTGAGATAAGAGACGATCCATCTCAGCGTCCTTTTTCTCATACAATTCCTTTCCAACCCAAGGCAAAGATGACAGAAATGCAAACATATACCAGTCACACCGTACCTAAAGGAAAGAAATATTCTGAAACTTAAGCATACAACTAAGCTCCAGAAGATTCCATACACACTTCCATTTTAATTTAAACTACTGTTTTAGATCAGCAGCTAAACACTGGACTAGTGAGTCGTGAAAAAAAAAAAAAAAACAACCAAAAAAACATATTACAGTTTGAAATGCACAATTTTTAACTTGAATTATGACAATCAGACTTGAAAACAATTACTTTCACAGTCTTTCTGCAGATTATCTTTACATTTTGAGTGCAAACCAACCTAGTAGAACAAGCCAGGCTCTACACAGTTGCCAAGGTAAAGTAAGATGAATTCAGTGCAGACACCTCACTACTGAGGCCCACACTTTCTTACCGTACACAAGTATTTCCTAACTGCCAGGAGCCACTTTCACTCATCTCAAGGAACACACAGTCCATTAAGGTCACTGTCTCTAAAACCTTCCAAACCACACCAAAGTATAAAAGCAATGGTAAAGTAATAGTGCCTGTGAAAACAGCCCCGGAAGAGCCTTCAGATCTCTGGCTTACTTGTGGTACATCTTCCTCCTGTGTCACACTCACGAAGTTCTCAAACATAGCTACCATCGAAGGTGCAGCTATTACATGACAATTCACAAGATCAGACAGAAAACGAACCTAAAAAAATCCAAAGAAAGTGTTTTCAATTAGTGTATTTTAGCTCGCTGTCAAAGATAAGCATTACTTGAACTTCCACAACCAAATATGTGGGTAATCACTCAGTACTAGGAAGGCAGAAATACTGCACGCTGGACAGGCACATCTGGCAACCACAAGAAACAAGTAACATACGCACAGTCAAACAGTTTGCTCACGGTAATGTCCATAAGATCCATAATGTCTGTAACATCTGCAATGATTTTAAAGTCACCATTCCTAATTGTGGCAGAATGGGATAGAGGAATATGCATTTAAAGGCATGCAAACATGCTACAGAACAACCACGATCACATTTTCACTTCCCTACGTGGAAAAAGATCACTAAAATTACAGAATTGCCAAAAAAAAAAAAAAAAAAAAAAAGCGTTCTTAAATTATGAAGATGGATCAATCAGTTTCTTCCTGATTCCAGAGGTGCACCAGAAATAGCAGAAGTGAATCTTTATACCATACAGACTCTCAGACACAAGAAATTTCTGTAGTTATTTGTTCTTAAATACAGATCGCTACATGGAGAAAGCCTGTGCAAAAGTTGACTGCATTGTCCCACAAAGGTGACAAAGGTTGGGAATCACTCTTCGGAACGAAAATATTCTCCATGGCAGGAATACATCACTGATTTGGTGGCATACTGGCAAGAAATCCAGACTGACATAAATGACAAGCAGAAAAAATGTGGGGTACTGCAGTGCTACAAGTTACACTGGGAACTGTCTTCTACTCTTCTTTCCTCCACTATCAATCTTTTGATTGCTTTGTATCCTGTCTTGGTGTAACTCATAGTATTGCCATGATCTCAAGAAACAATTAAATCCTTGCAATGACAATCTCACTTTTTTTTTAAGGCTTATTTTTTCCTAAAGGTATACTCACACACAGAAGTCTTTAAAAAAAAAAAAAAGAAAAAGAAAAAAAACCCAGCAAAATACACCAAAGGGCATTTTTTTCATGAAAGTCTATCATTAGAAAGAAATAAATCTGAGCTAAGCACAGTGCAGTGCTCAAAGAGTAACTGCAAGAGAAGTATCCAATTCTTACTTTCCTAATATTAATTACAAAAAATAGTCTTTGACATGCCTCTGACAAATCTGAGAATCTGAGAATAGCCTTCCACTGCCACCCTCTTAATTGTTATTCTCTCACAAGTCATTTGTGAGTGAGCACAACCAGAGGTGAAGCTGAAAACAAAGGACAGCATGTTCAACAGCATAACAAGAACATTATTACCACACAGGTCCCACTGCAAAACAGCAGTCTCTTGACAAGGTGCACTGATAAACTAGAAATGCATTTACACCTACGGGGTTTAAATTAAGCAGGGTAGCTTGCAACTGGACTTCTTACTTATGAGACCTCCAAAGCCTTTGTAATTTTTTATAAACTTCACAGCAGTGAAGAGGTAAACAAGTGGTTTCAGAGAAAGCACTAAAAACTGTCTGCTTGGTGACTGCTCCTCTTTGGGGGACAAAGAACACAGTCCAGCCATGAAACTGCTGTTAAGACTGAGCCTTTTTTTCTCCTCTCCAAAAAGAGCCAAAAGAGCAACATATACAAACTAACCAAGTAAAGCATGACTTTCATACACATTTTGTATTTCGCTGCAGAAAAGGCTGGGGATGGCAGAATGACCTCCCGTGGCTGCAAGTTAATTTCCAACTGAGAAAATAATCATTTGGAACTGTGATATTATTCTTCTCCTCCTGAGAAGGACGTACTCCTCACATAACATGTTTCATTTCAGTGTATCTACATAACACCACACCACGCACTGATGTACTGTAAAGACCATAACACATACAGAAAGACCAAGCTCTCGTGGAATAAGAAAGGTGAAAGTGAGGTGAGGAAAAATGTCTAACACAAAGAGACACTTACTAAATGCACAGCTTCATTGTACATATTGACTTTCAGACATTCCTTAAGCTGACGAATCATGGCTTCTACAAATTCCCCACCAAAGTTGTAGTTCCTGGCATTCAGCAACCCAACTAGTGTTGTGTAAACAGTAAGCTTTTCTGGTAACAGACGTGCACTGACACAGAAAAAGAAACATGGTGTTAGCAGCTTATTCATCGTATGACAACTGGCAACAGCATAGCAGCTCAGGACCTGCTTATAGTAAGTTAAACTTGTTTTGTGTGGAAGTAACAAGAAGTGCTAGCCTGATCTTTAGTTGTGTCCCCTGGTTCAAACTCTACAGACTTTTTTTGAGGGCTGGAGTGATACATTTAGAAAAGCAGCTATTACTTGCAACTACATTTAAGTTGTCTGCTTTTTATTTACATCTAACTGCTACGTATTTTGGAGCCCTGGCCAAGTAACATAATATAATTCATAATTTAGATGTAAACAGCAAGATGAGATTTACACATTCTACACCATTAAGTTTGAGTTGAAGCAATTGATTTAGGGAAAGCACAGGGAAGAAATAGAAAATGATGGATTCTACTCTAAATAGTTTACTTCAATTTCTTTTTAATATCTGCAGACTAACTCTTATGTTTTCAAATACACCATAGTACTACAGGAAAAAACGAAATAATTATATCAACAAACATTTCTGCACAACAGACTTAAAACATGCAATGCTCTAACACTAACTGCTAGAAAATTTTCCCTCTTCACTTCTTTTGTGCTGCTCTCACACACTGTGGCAGCACCTTCCACAGGTCCATCTCCATGCAGGGCTCATACGCTTCTGTTGCTCACTATGGAGCAAATGGAGTACTGCCATTAGCCCCCTGCATTCCCAAGAACGGGCTCATTAATCAGGAGCACCACATGGTTAGAGCAGAGGAACAGGCCACAGGAAAGCACCACAGACAGTAGGTACTGGCACCCTACAGCTTCAATACCTCTGTTTCTTTGGGAAGCACAGTGTTATGCAGCACTGAACTTTTGTTGCTGCTAGGGAGCCATACTGATTTTCTCCTGCTTGAAGCCCTGTATACATTTCAAGTTAATGCACTGTAAGGAAATATTTTCCTTAAATTACACCCAGTGCTCAGTGAATTCTATTTCTTCTGCTTATAGGAAAGCCAGCTCAACATAGTAACAGCATTCAAGAACTAAATACCATCACAGATGCTCAGTTTGCCATAAACACTTCAACTTAAACCCAACGCAAAGAAATCAAGCACCCCTCAATCCCCTTGATCTTCCACATACGTACACAGTACACAGAATTCTTAGTATCTTGCTTTTGTAATTTGGTAGATCAGCTTCCAACACACCAGCTAGGCCCTCCAAGTTGCTTTCCAGGGATGAATTACTCTAAGGAAGGCAAAAATTAAAAAAAAAATAAAAAAATAAGAAGACAATATTTCAGACTCGACCAGGAAACACTTAGTCCTGACACTGCAATCACACAGACTGAGAGCATCGTCCAGGTGAACCCGTGCTGAACGGCTGCTCAGCTCAACCCGCAGCTCCCCACAGAGCAGACGACCCCTGGCGGGAGGAACACCCGGTCCCGTCCTCCTCACGGCAGCGCTTCAGGCGCGAGAATCCCCAGCCCCCGGGACCCTCACAGCCGCTCGTGAGGCAGAAACGGCGCACAACGCAGCGGCCGTTCCCGGGGACCCCGCTGCCGCCGAAGCCCGCCCCGGTGCCAGCCCCGAGCCGGGCGCTTTCCGCCCCGCCAGCACGCGGTCGCCGTCCCTACCTTCTCCCCCACTCTGCATATGAGCGACTCGAGCCTCTCCTCGATCTCCGACGGCTCCGACGTCCTCCGCCGCTTGTGAGGCTGCCCTGCTCCGACACACCGAGCACACCGTTACCGCCCGCCCGCCATTCATCTTCCGCCCACCCGTCCCGCCCGGCCTCCCACCGCTAGCCCGTGCCCGCCCAAGGCCGGGCGGGCAGAAGCCTGAGGGCGGCCCGGCGCTCACCATCGCTATCATCACTATCGTCGCTGTGCCGCCGCCGCGACATGGCGCCGGGCGAGAAGCGAACACCGAGCCGCGCCGCGCGGGACCCAGGCGACCGCGCTCCTTCCCCGCCCGTTTCCGGCGATC
Organism: Callipepla californica brunnescens; assembly: GCA_023055505.1. Taxonomy (NCBI): domain Eukaryota; kingdom Metazoa; phylum Chordata; class Aves; order Galliformes; family Odontophoridae; genus Callipepla; species Callipepla californica. The sequence continues at coordinate 14,811,151 of JALIRH010000009.1, read as the reverse complement.
TCGCCTCCACTTCCGCTTCCGCTTTCTGTCGGGCAGCTCATCCGGGGCGGGGCTGGCGGCGGGAGATGGCGCCGGGTGAGGTACAGCGCGGGCCGGGCGTGGTGCCGCGGGGCAGCGCCGCGCCTCAGGCGGCCGCCGCCAGGAAGCAGCACAGCTCCGCCCGCAGGAAGGTACGTAGGGTGCGGACGCGGCGTTCGGGGCCGCCGCCACCGCCGCTTGTGGTAACGGCCGGCTTCCTTGCAGGCGTTCTCCCTGTTCGTCAAGGCGAGAGAGGTGCCGGCCGCGTACCCGGGCGGCGGGGCGGCCGTGTGGTGGAGGTGCTGCCGGCAGACGTTCCGCGAGCGCCGCAGCATCCACCGGCACGTCGGCACGCAGCACGGCGGGGACGTCGAGCGGCAGGCGACCGGGCCGGGAGCCGCGGGCAGGGCGGCGTCCGCTGAGGGGGCGGGAGGACGGGGCTGCGAAGAGCTCTGCGAGGCGCTCCCCGATACCAGCGGTCTCCGCATTGAGGAGCTGACCAGGTAAGGCCGCCGTCGCCGGGCACCTGCTGGCACCGCGCTTCTGTGGGGGTGATGCTCCGCCTGCAGGAAGTTAGCTGTCAGTCCTTGTGGCGCTCAGGAGCCTTCTTCAGGTGTCTCCTTGAATCGGCGGCTGTGGACTGCCTGCGGGAGTCGCTTCAAGAGACTGCAGATAAGCCCTCTTGAATCCCGCGTGAAGCAGACTTAAGTTCCCGATGGTGAAGAAAAATTGCATTTCCTTTTAAGATTGGAGCTCTGGAGAAGCAGGCTGTCAGAGCGGTGTGCCTTGCTAAAGCAGCTCTGTGCTATCTGACGTCTGGAGTCTGTGAGGGAGGGCAGCAGTAGGAAGGAGAACAGTGCAGTTTGCTCTGTGTGTATGAGTGTGTGCTCTTGCACATACAAGAACTTCCAAATAGCTTCAGTTTTTTTGGTATATTTGTGAATGCGTTTTTAATCAACATAAATATACAGCTTGCAAGTTTTCAAATGGAACGTATGGAGTTGCAATCAGATGTTTAACTCAAAAGCCTGATCATGTCTCTTACCAGAGGTTTATGAACCCCCTCTTAGCACAGAAAAATATCCTTCTCTTCACATCGTCACTTCTTGGTAGTTTGCAGAGTTGTGAACAGGAGGAAGCAGAAATATTTTCATCAAATATCTCTGATGAACACTTTGAGATCTCACTGGGAATTACAGCCACTGCCACTGGATGAGCTTGATGTGCTGGTTTCACAGAAGCAGCTCAAGTATCCCACTAGTTTTATGTTTTGTTGCTCTTTTTTATGTTTTAAAAATATATATTAAAAATCAGAGTAAACTTTGTTACTTAAATACATTAACTATATTATCAGTTTTTTGAGGGCTGCTCCAAGATGGATGCTTTCTATTTTGCAGTGTTCACCCACAATGTCAGAGGCAGATGTTGGAGGTATGGCACTAGGGGTTGAATCTTCCTGTCAGCTTTCTGTTCCACTTTGTTGCCGTGCGACAGATGGCAGCAGAGGGGTGGTCTGACTGAACGGCGACTGGCATGGAAGTGTGGATGAAGTAAATGTGTGTCATTGAATTTCTGCATGTGGAAAAAAAAATGGCACCCAGTGACATTCATCTAATTTTGTTGAACTTTTCTGGAGACCAAAGAGTGCATGTGAGAACAGTGAGGTGCTGGGTGGTGTGTTTCAGCAGTGGCAACAGCAGCAGTAGATCACTTGGACTGGTGCAGATTTTTGCAAGCTTGGCGTGCAGACTTTTGTTCCTTGCCGGTGAAGTGTGTAGCAAATGGTGGTGATAATTTAGGAAGGAGGCATTAGTTATGGGATGACCTACATGTATGTGACCAGAGATAATTCCTCTTCACTCAGTGTGGCCCAGGCAAGCTAGAAGGTTGGACATCCATTCCTCACTTCATGGAGGAAGTGAATTTGAAACTTCCCTTAGTTTGTGTCTTTCTCTTGGAATTAGTTAGATTCAGCAGTGCTAACCTGTCCAAAATTTTGTGGGGTTTTTTTCTTTTTTTCCATCGCATCCACCAGGAGAAAACAGTCTGCTTTCTAAAGGGTTAATGGTAATAATGTATGCTTGTGCTTTCAACTCTAATATCCTTTCCCTGTTTGTTCATCTTTGCTTTGCTATGGGCAGCAAGGTGGGAGAAGTACTTCTGTATTACTGCTACTGTGAGGTGAAGGATCCAGAGAAACTCTGTGCTTGGCAAAAGGCTCTGTGCCAGCATCTGCATCTCACTGGCAAGGTAAGGTTTTAGGCAATGGCTGTATTCCTTACAGAAAAGCATACTCTTTGTTTACTGCAGAATCATGTGGCTTGTGAGCCAGCAAGTGTTTTGCATCACAAGGTGCTGGTCTGTTACCGTTTCATTAAGAATGGCATTCTGGCTCTGTGAAGTGTCATTTAGAACATTATTTGTTAGAGCTAAAGCAAAAAAGAAACTGCAGATGACTTTACATCCTTAATTGCTTCATATTGAGTAAGACTCCAGTGTATGTGCAGCATACTGTTGCCCTCCCCATGCATGAAGGGTTACACCATTTTGACCATTCATACACTTTTATTATTTTCTATTATTTTCTATGTTATTTGAGTTTGTTTTCTTATTCCCAATCCTTTACTTCCTGGTAGGCCTTTTTTTTTGTTTGTTTTAAGTCTGAATGTTCATGTGTGCTCTTTGTGGCTTAGCTGTGTAGAATCACAGAATCATAGGGGTTGGAAGGGACCTCAGGAGATCATCAAGTCCAACCCCCCTGCCAAAGCAGGTTCCCTACACCAGGTCACACAGGTAGGCATCCAGGCGGGACTTGAATATCTCCAGAAAAGGAGATTCCACAACCCCCCTGGGCAGCCTGTGCCAGTGCTCCATCACCCTCACCATAAAGAAGTTCTTGCACACATTCATGCAGAACCTCCTGTGCTGCAGTTTCTGTCCGTTTCCCCTTGTCCTGTCTCCACACACTGCTGAAAAGAGTCTGGCCTCGCCACTTTGTCCCCCACACCTCAGATATTTATAAACCTGCATGAGATCCCCTCTCAGTCTTCTTTTCTCAAGGCTAGAGAGACCCACTTCACTCAGCCTTCCTTCATAGGGGAGATCCTCCAGGCCCTTCACCATCTTTGTGGCCCTGCACTGGACACTTTCCAAGAGATCCCTGTCTTTTTTTATACTGGGGAGCCCAGAACTGGACACAGTACTCCAGATGAGGCCTCACCAGGGCAGAGTAGAGAGGGAGGATCACCTCCCTTGACCTGCTGGCCACGCTCTTTTTAATGCATCCCAGAATGCCACTGGCCCTCTTGATCACGAGGACACACTGCTGGCTCATGGTCAACCTGTCATCCACCAGGACACCCAGATCCCTCTTTACAGAGCTCCTCTCCAGCAGGTCATCCCCCAGCCTGTACTGGTTTATGCAATTATCCCTCCCTAGGTGCAAGACTCTACACTTGCTCTTGTTAAATTTCGTACTGTTTCTGACTGCGCAGCTCTCCAGCCTGTCCAGGTCTCACTAAATGGCAGCACAGCCTTCAGGCGTGTCAGCCAATCCTCCCAACTTCGTATCACCATTAGACTTGCTGAGGGTGGCCACTATCCCCTCATCAAGGTCATCGATGAAGATGTTGAACAAGACCAGACCCAGCACGGACCCCTTAGGGACACCGCTGGTTACAGACCTCCAACCGGACTCTGCACCGCCAGAGAACCCTCTGCACTCTGCCAGTCAGCCAGTTCTCAACCCACTTCTCTGTCCACTCGTCTGTCCCACACTTCCTGAGCTTTGTTATAAGGATGTCATGGGAGACAGTATCAAATGCCATGCTGAAATCAAGGTAGACTACATCCACCGCCCTCCCCCCATCCACCCAGCCAGTGACAATATCATAGAAGACCACCAGGTTGATCAAGCATGACCTCTCCTTGGTGAACCCATGCTGCCTACTCCTGATAGCCTCCTTTTCTTCCAATTGTCTGGAGATGGCATGCAGAACAAGCTGTTCCATCACCTTTCTAGAGACAGAGGTGAGGCCAACTGGCCTATAATTACTTGCAAAATAAGAAGTTACTGTATGGACAGTGTCTGTATGCTGTGGTGCAGGATGGATTGTAACATCAAAACCTTATTTTTTTGTCTTCTTTTGAAAGATAGTGTTTTTATTTTTCTTCTTTTTGTTGTTGTTGTTTTTAATTTCTGGCAACAGAAATTTCTCAGGGTATTATAACTCAGCTAACAGATTTGCATCCAGTCTAACCTGTTTCTCAGAGCTGGTTCTGTTTAAAGCAGAATGGATTCAGTGCTCTGCATTCTACAGACCCAGCCTTCCTTGTTCTGAAGGAATGAGAAGAAGACATCTTCTTTGTTCTGCATCTGCATAGTTTGGGGGTGAAATGTCCTGACCATCAACTTCTTTTCTTTGCTCAGTATCTTGCCTGATGGTTGGATAGGGGAGGAGAAAGGTGTCAAGGCATCTTTTTTCTTTCTTTTCTTTTCCAAATTGGTTCAGCAATTGTCTTTTCAAATGCTTTTTTTTTTTCCTTTCTTGTATTCAGTCTTTTTTTTTTTCTTTTCCCTCCACCTCAGAACTTTTCCAGTGGTGTAGGTAAAATGACTCATTGCTGACATTTAGTATTGCATGCTGTATCACACATTATCACATTTTCCTTTTAGCTATCGGAGTCATTGAGCACAATCCCACTGCTCTTCCTGAAGCAGACTTTCAGTAGGTATTTTAATGCTGAGTGCAGTATGCTTGTTAACCAGTTATCATTTCTCTGTTTATTGCTCAAACTTACCTCTCATGTCAGTCTTCTGAAACAACTTACAGTGGTTACTGCTTTTCTAATTCCAGTTCTTGTTCTACTGTTGGTTTTTTTTTCTGCTCAACATCACTGTAATCATTTTTGCCTCCTTCCCTGCCTCAGTAGTCTCTTTTTCAAACCTACTTCTGTGTCTGTGTTTCACCACCGAATCATATTTTGCTCATTTTCACCATGATCTGTTTCTGCCGTTGCTAAGCTGTGGGCCTGTCTTCTCCTCTTGCCTTCTAGGTACGAGTTGCTTCAGAAGGAATTAATGGAACAGTTGGTGGAAGCAAAGTAGCTACCAATCTCTACATTGAAGTTATGCTTGCTCAGCCTCTCTTCAAAGACATCTTGTGTCGAGATGATTTCAAGGTATGAAAGACTTTTCTACATAGGCATTGTTAATGCAGCACATTTGATTTTTAAGAAATGAGCACACTCGTTCTTAATAGTATACTTTTAATAGTGTAGTGTACTCTTAGTAGTATACTGCTGTTGGGAAAATTTTTGCTCAAATAGGCTTGATCATTTCTCTTTTTCCCCAAAAAAATACACAGAGGAGAGTCTTTAGTTTTCTTTATTCATATACAGGGACAGTCTACTAGGGGCATTTCCCCTTAGGGTCTCAAAGGGTCAGAGGCACTGCCTCCTTTATATCCTTATCTCCTGTATTGTCCCTCTTCCTTTCCTCATTGGCTGAAGTACTTGGAGGTTACAGACTTCCTGGTCTGCCAAGTAAGTGTTTCCCCTGATATGTAAACCCCCACATCATGGGGGGTTTGCATATTGTATTTACACATTGTATGTGTATTTAACTCCAACTTAATGCTACACGGGGTGAAGAATTTATTAATTAATACTAATTGGCTGATTAAGCCTGTGCTTTAAGTCCAAAGTTCATAAGTTCAAGTTGTCAATCAACCTTTGTAACTTAAGCTGTATTTGGTGAAAGGTAACAAAATAATTACAGCCATCAAGCAGAGAGGAATATGCAAACTTCTGTGGAACTATTTTGCAAGGTCACCTTGTTCACAAGCCTCTTTTCTCTCAGTGCTTACACTGTTCAGTAGCAGTTCTGCTCTCTCTGTGCTAACCTAAGAAATGTGTTCCTTAACTTAGTTCAGAAATCTGCTGGTGCAAGCAGCAATAGCAGTTACTGCAAGCAACAGCATCAGTTGTAAAGTCTTGTGGTCTGCACACAGGTGAAGTAGGGAATATGCTTCTATTCTGGAGTTCTTCAACAAGCATTTGCTCTCACTTGACTGTCAAAACCTAGGCATCACAATCCATGCAGAGTATTCTCATCCTTACCTGCTGGTTTAGATGTTGTGCAGGCTTTGCTGTCCTTACAGGTGCATGAATTGGATGTGTTTTACGATAAATAAATAAATACGGGCAGCATCAAGAGTTTTCTCCTTACTCTTCTTAGTGCCTAACTCTACCTGAGCCTGAATATATGTGCTGATTACTGTCTTAAGATGATGGTGGTAGCTGTGTGCACTATATGGCTTTCTGGAGGGCTTTTGCTACCTCTTCCCTGTATGTAGTTTTTCTGAAGGGAAGAAAAGCTGCTTTTGTTTTTAGGACTGTTTTCTTTTGCATACCGTTTTACTTGCAGGTAGTACTGTTTTATTTCCCATAAATAACTAAACTGAAAAGTGTTTGTGAAACTTGTGACTCAAATCCCACACAGAACTGCAGTGCTGATTCAGTCTTAGCATTTTGTGTATTGCATTTGTATGAAACACAGAGTTAAACCTGACGTGTTGCTGTGATACGCAGTTGCAAAAACAAAGTACAGATGGAGTTTTACCTAGGAAAAATCTGTGGTCTTTTATGACCTCTCCAAGCACTAGCACTCATGCAGTCCATGGTGGTATTTTCTGTGTCATGGTTCCTCTGCATGCTGAATACCCACGTGAGTGTTTTCAGTTCCTATGCCAAGAAGATGGGAACAAGCAAGCAAGTGTTGGGCCTGTGGCTAAGAAAATATTCGGAGTTGCTGCAAACTGACTTCTGTGAGAGCTGGCATAGTGCTGCGCTGCACTTTCATTAGTGTGTTTGTATGTTCCATAGTTTCTAAACTATATTTGTGAGTTGTTTCCACATAAATTTTTATATCATGTCCTCTGCTGAGAATTGCCTACCAGAGAGGGTTTACCATGACCTCCAAAGTCGAGTTTCATAGGGGAGACAGGCTCTACTGTTAAAGACTTAAACCTGGTATACCTTCCAAATGTCTTTTTCAAATCTGTGAAACACTACAGTCTCCTTTACACATGTGACAAGAGGCATATCTGTGCTTACTGTGGTGGTCAGACGAGCTGAACAGATCTGCAGACTCAGGTGCATCAAAGTGATCTGTCACTGGAAGAGATTATTTATTTAACATATCTGTCAGAGTCAGTAAGCTGGGTAATAGCCTTGACTTTCTTAGCATAGACAGTAGCAACATTGTTTTTAATTAGGAACAGTTTTTTCAGAGCTACCACTGCTTGCTGACTCCTGCCAAATGAGGCCAGACACACATCATGGGTAGTCACTGGGACAGACGCTTGTCTGTTGGTGGTGGGAGTGAACTGATCCCTAGCCCTCTGAATTCAGAATGTGGATTTTTGCAGGTACTTTCTCTCAGCCACTGAGACATTTTCAGGTTCTGGTGGCATGTACAAATTCAAGTGTATATTTTTGATCTTCACATCTAAAACACTGTATTCCTATGATTTATTTCCTAGAGTAGTGCAGGAGGAGCTCACTGTTTCCCAGATCTTCGAGTTGGAGTATTCAAAGAAATTGTACCACTGGGCATTGATCCAAAAGAAGTCTCTTATAAAGAAACTGGTAAGCTGATTACATGAAAAATAAAAGTAAGGTGTAAATGAGAATAAAGTAGCTTCACAAAGAAACACTTCTTTCTGCACAGTGGCCAGGATGCAGAAAGAGTAAGTAGAGAAGTTGATCTCTCACTAGTAGTCAAAATTTATGGTATAATTTCATGGTACAGGGAATTTGTTGGTCTGGGTTTTGGTTTCCAAAGTGTTTAGCTGCTTCAAAAAGCATAGAATTAACTGCCTTTTTTGTAGCAAACTCTTCACAGTTTGGATGACATCAAGCAGTGTTATGGTTCTGTGATATCAGAACATCACATAAAACAGTGGGAGTTGAACAGTTAATGTTGTGGGGCAGAGGAAGAGGGGTGAAGCTCCTGGCCAGACTCCCAGAGCCCTCTCTTGGGTTGCAGGCAGTTTTGGCCATGGAGAAAAGCATGTGTGCTTCCCCTGCACTCCACCAGAGTACTGCAGAATGCAGTGTTGTCTCTCAGTTTGTTTGATTTTTGTCGGGTATAGTAAATTACCGTTCCTCCTCAGGTCATTGCTGTTGCTTTTTTTTAGACCCATCTGCTCGCTCCGTACCCTTCCCCCTCTTCCCCTCTCCTGCTCAGAGACTTGCAGAGCGAAAGGCAGGACAGGTTTTTTTTTTTTCTTTCCCTCTTTCTGTTTTTTTTCTGGTTTTATTTATTTATTTATTTTTGTGTCCCTGTCATGGACTCAGATCCAGAGATAACTCCGTAGCAAGCAGCTACCTTGTTTTGAGGTAGGCAAGGACTTTGTTCTTTCATCAGGGAGCGTCCCTGAACACCTGCTAAAGGCACTGTAGAGTGAGATTGTGTATGGTGTGATGTAGGAAGGACGCTCAATCCATGAGCATATGTATTCAGAATATTTGGTAGGTGTTTGTGATTGCTTAGAAAAGTGTAGAGTTCCAGTGCTCTTACTGTCATTGTTAGCCTGTAGACCTTTGGATCGAATGGATTCTCTTGCTGTGGATGCAGAGACCTGCATTTAACTTCTTTTTTTTCTAGAAAGTACTAGAATCCTGCTGGAGCTTATTCTTGAGTATATACATCTTCCCTTGTTTGACACTGTTGACCTGCCTTTCTTTGTGTTGAAGTTAACAGTCACACTTCTGTCTGTCACAGTACAGTAGAGCCACTTATGAATCAGATCCATGCCAGCTCCTGCCAGGAACAACATTTATTTCCTGCTTCCTATAAATCTGTAGTATGGATTAAGGCTGCTAAGAAGTATCTGGCCTTCTTGGGAGCCCTAATTAACAATTATGTAATTGTTTGGAGTCATCCCTCCCAGGCAAGGATACCTTGCTGCCTTAGGTTGGAGTGATTGTTTTTCTTCACCCCTTTTCTTTCTGAAATGGTTTGGGTTATTGTTTGGGTTTCTGCTCTCACATCACAGAGAACAGGGGAGCTGCTGTCCAAATTTGCTCTCACCATGATCATAGTTCATAAAGCATCTCTGATCAGTTCTAAGTTGTCTTGTGTTACTGTGCACTTGAACAGTGAGTAGTAGCACTACAGATACCAATTAGCTGAGAAGTTTTGGTCTTTTTTTCTACCAGTAGTTACTGATGGTGGCAAATTTCTGCAGCACTTTTCGTGATTTCCCCTCTCCCCAGTGTTTTTCTGCAGTTTTGGCAGGTGATTTTTTTCCTATTTCTAGGCAGTTTATGGCTTCTTATGTTCTGCCAGCATGCTTGTATTTTTCCAATTTTTTTTTTTAACTTCTGTTTAACAGTATTTTGTGGAGATATTTCCCATCACTTTGGTGATTTGCTTGTAGGGCTATTTTTCAGTATGTTAATGGATTTTAGTGAATGAGGTTTATCTGTTTTCCAGTAGGTTGCGAGTTCTGAGTCCTGAGCAACCTTAAGGCAGGGAAGCTGTAAACCCAGGTTGCATGTAGAATAATTTTCCATTTTCATCAACAGAGGTGAATTTCAGGTTGCTTCTCTAAGCTTCTGCACGTTGAAACGCAATAAAAGATTAACAAAGTGAAAGGAAATCTATTTTCTTATTTCTTTAGAGTTATAAAAGTTGCCAGGGGGATGTAGCAAAGGTCATAGAGACAGGCAAGTATCTGTTGCTTTTTCTGTCACATGGAACAGAAATAACTGTGGTTTCTTTCATTTACCAATTGGAAGCTGAACGTGGATGCACTTCTGGATGAGTTGAGGTGATAACACTGCAATCTGTACAGAAAATATTCTGTTTTAGCTTTCTGTTGGAAATCTGAGGAAAATATCAATCAGTTGAGATCATATATAGTATTATATTATATTGTAGTTCTATTCTCAAAACTGTGTTGTTTGTTTTCTTTTTTCCTTCCTCTTTACTTTAAAGGAATCCATTTAACCCCTCAGGAATTTCACAGAGAAGTAGAACACTATCTGTCTCAGTCCAGTCAAGGACAAAGTGACACCATCTTGCTGGATTGTAGGAACTTCTATGAAAGTAAAATAGTAAGTGTTGCTTGCTTCTTGTAGTGTGTTACAGGTCCTGCAGGGAAGCAGTCCACATCTGGGGGATGTAACTCAACTGCAGGGGATTGGTCACACTGACTGGAATATATAACAAGTTCAGCTTAGCAGTGGTGGTTAGATAGAGGCAGTGGATCTCCTAGAATGGAGCCTGCCTGGCAGGGTGCTTACACAGCTTGGAGTGAAAAGACAAAGTGATTCATAGAACACGAGTACTGAATAGCTTACAGTTTGAACTAAAATTAGTAAATTTGTGAGGATGTTTTCCAGCATTTTTGCCTTGTCCATATGTCACAGTGGGTGAATGGGTTTGTCCTGCCTGTTGTATTCCGTGTACTTCTGTTCTTCTGCACTGTTATACAAGTAGTTCATCCTTTCTCTGACAGTTGTGTTCTGATTAGATCCTTCATTTAAGTTTGAATGGGAAGAAACATATACTAAATTTTCTTACAGATTTGAACAGCTATTTTGATGCATAAACATAGTTGAGGAGCAGTCTGAAGTATGTGTAGTGTTGGGTGTGTGCAGTGACCTGGTTGATCTAGACCCAAAATTAGCTACTTCCTCTAGTCTGAGACATAGACCTTACCATGTAGGGGAGCTTACATCTACTCACATACCTATCTATTGTTATTGTTGCAGGGACACTTCCAGGGCTGTCTGGCTCCAGATATCAGGAAGTTCAGCTATTTTCCCAGCTATGTTGATGAAAACCTGAAGCTGTTTAAAAACAAACGTGTCCTGATGTACTGCACAGGAGGCATTCGTTGTGAAAGAGGCTCTGCTTACCTGCGCAGCAAGGTGAGATATCATTCTGAGTGCTCTATTTTGAGGAGTTGAGATTGCTTCAGGGGTAGGCTGTCATTTATTTTACTGGTAAAGTCTTACTAGTATGAACTGCTTGGTATTGGAAGACGTATGTCCCACATCTGCTTCATGGTGCCTGTCCAGGATGCAGGTGATGCATTGCATCTCAGCATGAGGAGCACAGGCTACAGTAGCAGAAGTGAAAATAGTAACCCATTTGCTGAGAAAAGGTATTTACTTATAAGTGCCTTGACCATTTCAGTGGTGTTTCAGGAGAGTTTGGGAGCATTCAGTAGTGTTTCTGCAAGCTCTATCTAGGTTGTGCTCTTCGTTTGTTACTGCGCAGCTTGAGCATTTCATTGTGTTGCATGTCAGCTTATCAGTGATTTTCCAGTGCAGTGGAGTTAGAACTGCATTGTTCAATTTGTGTCTTCCATCCCAGTGTTGTCCTAGGTCCCACTCCTGTATGGAACAAGGCAACAGTGCACGGGCATGATGTCCAGATGTGTAAACCTTAATTTTTTTCTCTGCTGCACCAAGGCAAACGTTCAGAAATTCTGCTCCCTTTAACAGCTCACTACATAAAACCAAAATAAGCAGTGTTTACAGAAGTTCAAGTGTTTGGCCTGTGATGCAGCAAAGCTCTCTCAGTCAAGGTGTTTTCCGCCTTTTTTTTTTTTTCCTTATTGTACCACAAACTGTAAATCTGGACTTCTGTCAACAAGCCAGCATAGTGAGAGCTGTCCAGTTGCACTGACCAGATTTGTGGGCACATGTGGTGCTATCTTGGGGTCACTGAAAAACTGTCTTCATATTTGCTTTTGTAGCCCTGGCACAGGTGCACTGCTGCTGTCTCCTTCAGCATTTCGGTTATTGTGTGTTAAACAGGCAGTGTGCAAAGAGGTCTACCAGCTAAAAGGTGGAATTCACAAGTACTTGGAGGAATTTCCAGATGGGTTCTACAGGGGGAAGCTGTTTGTATTTGATGATCGTTATGCCATTTCTTCCAATGAAGATGTCATCTCAGGTAAGACTACATGCGGAAGCAACAAAAGGCCGAGAAGTTACTGCAGTGGGTTCCTCTGAGATGTGTAGAACACCAGGCTGGTCTGTATATTTCATCTTTGTACTCGCTTTCATCTGTCAGTATGGTGACTTTTCATTATGATATTCAACTCTGTGGTCTTGATACATAAAACAGAAATAAGAGCAAAACCAACACTAAACAGTTCCTTAAGCTGGGCGGTAAAATGAAGCATCTCCTGCAGAGCTGCCGCTGTTAAGTGCTATGAGGAGCAATGGGGATGTCAGACACTAGTGTTGTTACTTGCTTGTTGCCCACAGCCACGGTCAGACTGCAGTTGGCCAAGTGATGGAAGCATTAAACAGTTTTGCTGTCAGGTGGTCTCTGCTCCAGTGATCTCAGAGAACATCAGCATAGATGACACTTAGTTATTTTCATGCTTTCTGAAGCTTTCTTTGGCCTGCAGAATTTCAGTGACTTCTATCTGAAGTTGGTAAGAATTTGACTTAAGTCTTCTGGCTGCAGTCACTCTTCATCTGTTTCAAATGAAATACCTGCTGCTGTCTTCTCAGTTGCTAGGTACTCAGTTGCCAAGTTAACAGAAGAAGGCTGGCTTTACCTTCCCTTTAGGAAACGGTGCTGCTTTTTCTCAGACTAGGTAGCTTTTTCAGCATAACCTTCCATTTCTCCTCTACATTTTACCATGCCATCCTGAAGGTCCCTGGCTTGGTACAGAAACGGAGTACACTCTGGATATATCACACTCATTCATCCAGAAGTTTTAAAGGGAAGTGTTGAGGTAGGCACTTTCTCAATGGTGCATCTGATCTGAGAAGAAGGCTTTCTTCTAAAGGGCGTCAGATGTTGTGAAAGGACTCTAGTAGAACTGCTAATGACAACCCATATGCTATTGTATTTAGGTGGAAAGAAATCCCATGGCATGCTTTCCGTCAGCAGAAAACGTTCCTGAATTCTGCCCCAAAGTATCTTTAAATTTCTCCTGGCTGCAGAGATCTGTTCTGTCATGTCTGATCTAGAACTAGAGGAAGCAATAGCAAGTGCTTTTTCCTTGTTCTAAGGTGACTTTTCTTTAATGTCAAAATCAGATGTTTAAAACTGAAGTATGTCTTTAGAAAATAAAACTAAAGCAGGAAGACAATGGATGGCCATTTAAATGAGAGATGAACCTCCTGGTGCCATGGAAGACTTTCTGCATGAGGATCAGAGGGGGTAGTGTGGGTCTTAACTGTTTTTTGTTTGTTTGTTTTTTCCTCCTCCTTCTAGCATGCAGGTACTGTGGGATGCTGTGGGACCAGTATAAACTTTGTTCCAGCCAGCACTGCCGACAGCTTGTCCTGACATGTCTGAGTTGTCGCAAGAAAGGTCTCACAGCTTGCTGTCCTGTTTGTCAAGAGAAAGAGCTTCAGGTGACCTCAGGGGCTTCAGGACAGGCACTGAAGGAGGAATGTGAATGTACACAGAGACGGCCAAGGGTACCTATTGAACATATCTCACAAGGGACATGGGGCACAGCAAGAGATTAAGCTGTTTTATTAGCTGATCTTATACTCATGATAATTTGAAGGGCTTCTAAAACCAAATCCCTATCTGTTACTCAACTGGATTAAGAAATCAGAAAAGTTAATTTGCTTGGAAAGTCTTGTTTATAACCCACTTTAATTTCCTGAAAAAAAAAAAAAAGTGCATTACTTGAACATAAATACTGGAGTGTACAATCTGTTACTAGTGCTATAAGATTCCTCTCCCTGCATAGTCTTGTGTCCAGGCCTCTACCATGGGGATTTTGCAGCAGAGGTTGAGTGATGGGACACAGCTGCTCACAATTTAGAAAAGAAACTGAAGAGACAAAAAAAAAAAAAAAAAAAAAAAACAACCAAATCCCACTGTTCTTCTTCCATGAAGTTGGATCTTTCTGGCCTCTCCATTAATTGTGCATTTGCTGTAATAGATAGTGCTAGCATTATGAAGACTGCAGATTTATGAATGCCTGGCTAAATCACCAGATTAGAGTGGAAGGTATTTTCCACATACATACCATCTGCATGTACCTCTTGCTTTATAATAGTGAGAAGCAAGCCATAGTTACTGGAAGTCAGAGACTCAACTTCAGTGTGAAAGCTTGAAGGCAGAGTAAAGACCCCCATCACAACTGCAGAAAAGGCTGAGGAATATGCATTGCACACAGGTACTGTCTGCCTGGCTGTACTTGCTTATCACCTGTGGGATGGCCAGCAGAAGTGATTCCCATTTTGATGCTTTTGTCTGCCTTTTTTCCCTCAGCTTGTGAGTACATTAAGTATCCAGGACTCAGCTCTGCTTGCACTGGAAAAAAAAGATAAAAATGACAGCTTGAAGCATGTTGGTACTGAGACACAAAGAGGAGGACAGAGACTGTCATAATGCCAGTTATTGTCATCACTTCCATTGCCATATGTGTGTAAATGTCTGAAACAGCAATAAGGCGATTCTTTATCCGCGTTAAATAATTCAAGATGTTGGCAGCATTTGTGTTGTGCAAATACAGGTTGAGTCTTGGTATCACAGAAACAGAATGGCTTTTGGGTTGAAAGAACTTCAACCCCCTTTCCTTGTCCTGCACTGGTGACCGCAGGCCTGGATGCATTACTCCACCTGGGGCCTCATGAGGACAGAGTAGAGGGAACAGTAAGCTGCCTTGTTCTGCTGGCCACCCCTCTTTTGATGCAGCCCAGGAAACAGTTGGCTTTCTGTGCTGCATTGCAATTAGATCATCTTTGAGGTCCCTTCCAACCCTATCCATTCTATGATTGGTATGGCCCACCCTGCCTCCAGTTCTAGCCTCTTTAATGAGCTCTTCTGCATCAGTGAGGACCAGGTCCAGGAGTACTTCACCCACTGTTGGGCTGTCTAATATCTGGACCTGGAGGTTACCATGAGTGCACTGTAGGTGTCTCCTGGATTGCTTACAGCCTGCCATGTTGCTTTCCCAGCAGATATGGGTGGCTGAGGTTCCTCCATCGGAGTAAGAGCCTGAGAGTATTATTCTTCTCATAGAAGAAGCAAGAGGGTCTCATCAGCAGGCTCTTGATCATGAGCCTGTGGAAGACAGCAACCAGCAGATGCCCTTTATTGGTCTGATCTCAAATTTTACCCAAGTTCTCAACCTGTTCATGGTGGGTTTTCAGAGGCAGCTCTACCATTTCTTAAAGAATTTCTACATTTCTTAAAGAAGAGGGCTGCTCCTTCATTCCTCCTTCCATGCTTTTCTCTTCTAAAAAGCTTGTAGCCCTCAGTTGTAGCGTTCCACTTGGATCACTTGTCACATTTCTGTGGTAGCTCTTACACCATGGATGTCTAGTTGCACTGCAGCTTTCATCTGCTCCTCCTTCTTTTCCATGCTGTGACCATTGGTTGTACTTCAGCTGGACTATCAGCAGTTTTACCTTCTTCAAGGAGACCATCAACAATTTATGTGGGACAAATCTGAGAAGCTAATTACTAGCACTCCTCTGCCACAGGTTGGACATGGCTGATTTGTACTTTCTTGCATTTGGTCCTTTTGTGCAAGGTCTGCGTGTGGAAGTAACCTCTGCAAGGCTTAGAATTCTTTCTGGCGTATTTCCAAGAAGTGCCCACAGTCCTCTGCGATGCTAGAGTAGTCCTCTGCACTGCTCTGAAGAATTCTTCTGCTTTTATTTTAATATACTGCTTGTGTATAACTAAGGAGAACATCAGCGCAGGGCACATAGGGCGGATTCAGCAAGTAGACATTTTACATCAGCACCACAGGATCCAGCACATTCTTTAGCGAGCTCATCAAGATCTGTGCTCAGCTGTGGATGTGAATCTTGAAAATTTGTTTCTGACCTCTTTATCTGGTATGAGTAGAAGTCTGGATCAAAGAATCCAGATCTTCGCAAAGTAGGATCTCTGGAATCTTGTCTGTTGGTGCCTCAGTTTACTGCAGTCTTCCTTCTGCCTTCTAAGCCATACCTAAGTGCCAGAGGCATCAATAATATGGAACTATGAACCTGATGTTGTTTATTGGCCTTGACAGGAGCAAGATCGTCAAAGAAAATGGTTGAAGGTCTCATCTGAGATGCCTATCGAATAACAAACAAAGCTGTTGTTCAGAATCTCCCGCCCATTTACTCAAGTGGTTAGCACCTTTTCTCATGAAAAAGGCTGATCTCTGACACCTTGGCTACACTCATTAGCAAAGGCACAAGCAGTGTCTATGCAATTTTCAGCTCCTAATAGTGGGGAATTGTCTTTGACTTTGAAGGAATCCACAGCACATGAGCTCAAAATACTTCGCTTCTTGTTGTGCCACCTCCCTGATGCTGTGTAACATAAGGAGGGGTTTTGTAAGTAGTGTAAAATATTGAATCATTGAACTGTAGGGATTGGAAGGGACCGCATACAGTCCAACCAGGATGTGTTTACTGACTGAAAAATCTCTTTGAAACATCCTGTCATTCTTAGTAATAACTCATTAGTAAAACAGAATCAGTTAATGGTGGCTTTAGTGTTCTTTTTTCAATCAGGCAACTTAAAAGCAAGATAAAAGCATATTTACTCATGCTTCTGTAGTTGCTTACTGCTAGTAGAAGCCTTCAGTGGGCCCTGTGGGCCCCTGGTATCTTACTCCCCAAAGCTTTGCTGTCCAGTTAACTTCTGGGGAATATTTGGAATATTAGTGGAAAAATATGCAAGTTGTAGTTGCAGGGCTGCTCTAGTGCACTGGTGGAAGAGCTTAAGCTTGTACACAACACTGTTTCTTTTTGTCAGGAATTAACTTAAAAAGGACATTTTTATAATTCAGTGAATCAGGAAATGTGGAACGGTGTAATCCAATTGGAAGGTTGTTTCTGTATCACTTCTCAGTACAGAATGGAGCAAGGAAGACTATTTTTCATATGTAATCCTCTGAAACCGCTGTGATAAATAACCTTTAGTGCTTCCATCATAGTTTTTGAAGTACTGCACAAATACACTTCATTTGTACATTGCTGGTGCTTATTTTGGTAGCAGTAAATGCTGAAACCCAGCTAACTGCCATGTGGCAGACCTGGCTACCAGGTACAGTTTTCCTGAGAGCTGACAGCTGGAGAGCCTACCTACCTCAAAGTCACAGGGCCTTCTCTGGACCTCACTGCATTAAGGCAAGAGTGGAGAAGGGTTTGAAATACGCAGTTAGGTTCCTTCTGTTGCAGAGAGGTGAGGGGAAGATGCAGTCTTAGTCCCGCGAGCAGCCTCTTTATCCTGTTTTCTGGATTGCTTTTCTGAGATTAACACAGGAAAGGACTTGCTGTGCAAAATGTGAATTGCTGTGTGCAGGGGTCCAGGCACCTCAGTGGTAACTCCTTAGTGAAGGCATGTCAGCTCCAGGGTAGGTGGAAGAAGCAGGGCTGGCTGTGACTGACAGGTGCTGCAGTCACCCAGTGGCCTTCTTCCCCTTTTCCTGAAGGGCTGCTGAGATGAAATAGTGATCCATTTGCTCCCAAATATCACTGTTTTGTAACTCCTCTGCTGCAGAACTTGATGCCTTTCACCACAAAGCCTGATGCTGCATCTTTGCTGCACAGTGCTTAACTTGCTTACATCGCCTTATGTGCATGTTTAGCAAAGCAGTTCCATGTGCAGCACCAGCTGAGTTATCAGGTCTGGTCCCAGCAGCCTGACTGCATTTGGACTACATGGTTAATGTGGATGCTACTACAATATAACAGGAAAAGATGTTTCTTAAAGGGCTTTTATTGTTGAAGACTAAATGCTGCTGTCACATCCATGACAGTGCTGTCTGCATCTCATCGCATGTCTGGGTCCCTGGGCACCATCAGCATTTCCCAGGGTGACATGTGTTTATGTTCTTCTAAAGGCACTGGGGCTGCTGAGCCCATACCATGCACATCTGAGAGATGGCTCTGCTGAAACTGTGGTGCTGGTTTGATGAATTAGTTGAAGTCTTCACAGTACTCATGGTAGAAAGGGGTTTGTTTTCTGCCAGCTTCTTTTTTATTGTTTAATATCTTCAAGCCACTTTCTTATGTATTATGTTCATTTTTTGAAATGGAACTTGCAGGCCTGGGGGAAGGGAGGAAAAAGCTATAGGAACACATTTTATTTGGCATTGCTGGCACATTTTATTAAGCTTTGAAGAGCAACTAGTATGTTTCCCATGTTGATCGAAGTACACTGTATTCTCTGCTCTGTTGGCTGGATCCAAATTGTGTGGTATTTGTGCCCAAGCTCTCTAGAAATCTGTGGGGCTTTTGCTGAAGTATGCGTAAGAGGCTGCAGAACTGTTGTGGATATGTGCAGGTAGATTAGTGTCAGTGAGAAGGCTTGCTAGGGTATGTTGTCAGACTAAGATTGAGGCTTTTGCGTGGCAGTGCTTCTGCCTTGCGACTCTTCCTAAATCAGCCAGGATCTTAGCCACATTAGCAGCAGGGATGCTAGATGGGATTGTCCTGGGTCCAGTGCACTGTGTGTCTGGGAGGTATGTATCCCCAGGGGGAAATTACTCCTCTGGGAATGACAGAAGGCTTCCAGACTTTGCACAGTGTAAGTTTAGGGTCAGGATGTTAACGTTAGCAGCTTTCTGAGGACGCAGTCTTTAGCGTTGCATTTATGCCTATGCATACGTTAGGGGTGGCATTAAGCAAAACAGTGTGCAGCATGACAGAATTTAATTGATGGACAGGGTCATCTTGACAAAACTGCGAAGAGAGGGGATTTGACTTGTTTCCAGTGAAAAGCTGGGCATGCACTTTTAACATCAGGAAACTGTGGGGATAAGAAGAGAGGACTCATTTACTGATTAGTTTGGCTATTTCAGGCCAAACTTGGAATTTGTACCAGATCGCTAAAAGTGCTATTTTGACTCAGACATGCATAGGGTAGAATGATGCTAACCCATTCTTCAGCACTCAGTTTCTGAGATGCTCATTTTACAGTTGGTGGCCTTACATTCAACTTAACTGCGTGGATATGGGTGAGACTCAATCTTTCCAAACAAACATGGGGATTCATTTGAAACAGCACATCTGAGTCAGCAAATGTTGGTAAAAAAAACAAACAAAGGTGCAGTTTTTTGCGATTCTCTAATTTAGCCATGTTTCAGAATAGTAGAAGCACTTGTTAAACTAGGTTCTCCTCTGTAGTTACTTGAGATCATTTTGGAAAGAAGAAAAAAAATAAAGTATTTTTCTAATACTTGTGTAATTTGTGTGGAACGGTTTTATCTTTCACTCAGGCATACCACATCCTACCACAGTGACACACTGTGCAAAAAGTTTACAGAAAAATGAGGTCCCAGGTTAATTACTTTTTTACACTGGGATGTACAGTTGATTGAGATATTGCAGAACACTGGCAGGTTGGTACTGGCTTGAGTAGTTTCCAGCTCTACAGAAAACATAACAGTCCTACTGGATAAAAGTCTTCAACTACAGCTGCTAGTTACTTTAAACTGTTAGTGCACGAAACAGAATGGAAGCACCGCAAATAACTCTGTCAAGGCACTTCTTGCCTTCAGGTTTTCACAGTAGCACAGACCCACCAGCTATGACCTCCATGATCTGGAACTACACTCCAGTTCTGCATTTGGGAAAAATGGGTCCATTCAACTCTGCAAGTCTTCTCTTCCTCACTGAAAAAGAAGAGGAAGAGAGGTCAGTGGTGGTAGTGGGAAGATGTGGATGGTGGGGGTGGTTTTACCACTGTGAGAAGGACTTCAGAAACACTTCTTTTCAAAGAGACACTAAATTGTAGGGATTGGAAGGGACTGCTAGAGATCGTGGAGTCCAAACCCCCTGCCAAAGCGGCTCCCTAGCCCAGGTTGCACAGGTAGGCGTCCAGGCGGGTCCTGAACATCTCCAGAGAAGGAGACTCCACAGCGCTGCCGAGAATAGTTGAGCCTCGTCCCTTTGCCTCCCACTCCATGTAGATCCATACAGACTTGGATCATATCCCCCCCTGAGTCTTCTTTCTTCAAGGCTAAACACACCCAGGTCTCAGTTGTTCCTCATCAGAGAGGTGCTCCACGCCCTTTATCATCTTTGTAGCCCTTTGCTGGACTGTTTCAAGGAGATCCCTGTCTTTTTTGTACAGGAGAGCCCAGAACTGGACACAGCACTCCAGATGAGGCCTCACCAGGGCAGAGTAGAGAGGGAGGATCACCTCCCTCGACCTGCTGGCCATGCTCTTTTTAATGCATCCCAGGATCCCATTGGCCCTCTTGGCCACCAGGGCACACTGCTGGCTCATGGTCAACCTGTCATCCACCAGGACACCCAGGTCCCTCTCCTCAGAGCTCCTCTCCAGCAGCTCATCCCCCAGCCTGTACCGGTGCATGCAGTTATTCCTCCCTAGGTGCAAGACTCTACACTTGCTCTTGTTAAACCTCCTCTGGTTCCTTTCTGCCCAACTCTCCAGCCTGTCCAGGTCTTGCTGAATGGCAGCACAGCCTTCAGACATCAGCCATTCCTCCCAGCTTTGTATCATCAGCAAACTTGCTGAGGGGGACTATATCCCCTCATCAAGGTCATTGATGAAGATGTTGAACAGGACCAGACCCAGCATGGTCCCCTTATGAACACAGCCAGTAAAGACATCACAGAAGGCCACCACATCAAGCAGGACCTCCCCCTGGTAAACCCATGCTGACTACTCCTGATAACTCTCTTCTCTTCCAACTGCCTCCAACATGCTGTCTCCAACAGCATCCAGAACAAGCTGTTCTATCAGCTTCCCAGGGATGGAGATGAGGTTGGCTGTCCTGTAGTTCCCTGGATCCTTATTTTGTGGCTCAGGGGGACAGTCAGCTCCTGTGCCTTTAAGACTTCCTTCTTGCAGAGCAACCAGCTGTCCTGGACCCCTTTACCCTCCAAGACTGAATCCCAGGTGATCCCCTCTAATAGTTGCCTGACAGTTGGAAGTCCACCCTCCAAAGACCACAGTAGCAGTTTTGCTGTCCCTCCTCCTAGCTCCACCCAGAATTGAGCACTCTACCATTTCATGGTCACTCTATCCAAAATAGCCCCTGACCTCCACATCTCCCACCAGACCTAGTGGGGCCGCTCTTCTGGTAGGCTCTCTCACCAGCTGCTGAAGGAAGTTATCTTCCATCCACTCTAGAAACCTCCTAGATTGCTCCTTCTGTAGCACTCCCAGCACTTGTCAGGGAAGTTGTAGTCCCCAGTGAGGAAAAGTGCTGGTGATCTCACAGTTTCTACCAGCTGCTCACAAAACGCCTTATCTGTCTCTTCATCCAGGTTAGGTGGTCTGTAACAGACCCCCACTGGGGTGTCTGCCTTGTCAGTCATAGTTCTTTAGTTTTTCACAGTCAGACTATATATATATATATATATATATATATATATATTTTTTTTTTTTTTTAACTAACAACTTGAGCTTTCTGCCCTTTGATCATAACTAAGTTGGTCAAAGCAGCTTCATATCTATGCTTGAACTGGTTTTACAGTTCTGACAGCTGCATCCTGACTTCTCAAGACACGTGTGAGGGGAAAAAAAAACCAGAATAAAAAGTACAGAGAGGATGCAGAAGTTAGCTCGTGAGCATGGAACACCTTCATAGCTGGTTCAGATAGGGAATCTTAAAGGAGCCGCATCAGGTGATGGTAAGTGAGAGCTCTGGAGTAGAGAGAGCGTTTGCTTGCAGGAAGGAAGATAAAAACTTTTCTATACTTATACATCGTTCAGGTGTAGAGGTGAGAAGCTATTGCCAGAGACCATCACGTCAACGAATGCAAGCTGCAAACAAGAACCAACTCAGACACAAATGCAGATCTTAATGGCCAAAGAGGCAAGATGTACAGCTGTTACATGGAAGTCAAAACTGTACATTCCTTCCCTTCAAAGCAGAAACAATTAAAATATTAAATCCAGATCTTCCAGCTGAATACTGTGTATTCATGTTCATTGAAAGCTTTGCTCTTGAAGACAGAAAATGGCAAGCCTTTCCTGGAGCAGCTCTCTAGTGAACTGAAATCCAGCAGAAGGCAGAATAAATACACAATGAGCTGTAATAAGTAAGTATTCTATGTGGACAGTGAAGAATTGACAATGTAGGTCTATGTTTCACCATGTTTCCTAAGACCATGGGACTGCCTAAAGCAAGAGTGCTTTGTTATTTAAAACAAAACAAAAAAAAACCAACAAAAATTACATCACATTTATCATCTAAGTATGAAAACTGCTTAGTGACTTTTGTGCTTTTCCAATCTGAAATTGACTCCCAAAGGATCAGGAGATGCCATATATGGTAAAATACATGCAGATTAAAATGCAGGGTCCTTGGTTTTCATCATTTCTTCACCACTGCCATTTTTACATTAGGTCTGTCCTCAGATGGCCCCACCTCCTTGCAGGGATCTCCCATGCACTGGGGCAGGGCAGCCTTTGTCCCTGGGCACTGTGCAGATTTCCAAGGAAGGGTTTCTCCCAGTATGCAAACCAAACACCTGGTCTACAAACTTCTGCTCATCCCTCCCTGTCACATCTGCCACTACTCAGAAGGGTTTGGTGGTTACGTCTGTAATCACCTCATATACCCGACCTGAGCTGGCACTGCCAATCTTTATCTGCTGGACAGAAATCCAATGCTCTATAGCAGTTGTTAGCCAGGCAATGGTAACCCTCTATCACATGCATTAGCTTAAACAGTACTTTTCAGACTTACCCATGTTTTGATTCCCAAGCAGTTCTGATCACATTACTGAGAGTATTAATAGAACTGAAAGCCACGTGACTTCCCACGTCTCCCTAGAAATACTTCAAGTTTGCTTTACGGAGGAGAACGGGCCAAGTCCCACTGTGTTCCAAATTCAACTCTATTTCATCTCCTTGTTAAAGTGGAAATGAAATTGGAGGAAGACAGGCAGTTGGCAGGAATCACAAGCACTGCCATATGTCGTATCATGGACATCGTTACCAAGGCACATTTACAGCTCTCACTCCCTCCCAACGACACCCACTGTTACATCCACAAACACTCTCATCCAGGATTTTGCGCTGCACAGCATCTCCAGGTTTAGGTCCATTGCCACACCAACAGCAACATGACCGGTCCTGTGGCATCTGGGAGCTGGTTGGTGGATGTTGCTTCTCCTTGAGAATCAAGGAATCATCAGGCCTTTGGGGAGGTGGTATCTGACTCAAGTACACCCACCACAGCCTCCAAGTGAAAGGCTGTCCTCCTCCCACAAGGACTTGCCCACAGTAGCTGCAGAGCTTACAGCCAGCCCCACTCACCTAAGTCATTGTTATTCATCATGGCATTGGATGCACGCAGCCGGGGACCTTGCTGAGTGAAATGGTACCCAAACTTCAGCAGGGTGGTGTTTTTTTCCAGCATGTTTGCAATTTCCATTTCTACATTGTTGCCCAAAGGCTGGCTCTTTTGAAAACAGAAAACAGAAAAGCAAGTGAGGACAGATGTGCTTCCGTCCCTGCTGAACAATTCAGCATGTGCCTCTACACAACAGCCCTCAGCTGCCACCAGCTGGCCAGCAGATAGATCAGATGCTTCTGCTTCTCCATTACTACCTCTTCTATTAAAGTTCATGTCTTATTGTTGTAGGAGACTTACACACATTTTTGTCCCCTCTGCCTGGAGACTCACAGCTTCTGTCAAGCTCATCAGGTTCAGAATGTGCAATTATAACCACTTCACAGCCCTCCTGATGTGTACCCAACTCTTTCCCTGCACTGCAGTAATAATTCCAGTTTTACTGAACTACTGTTATTATTTAGGCTTCCAGCTAAACTAAGCCAAGAGCACAGAATGACATTGGGCAGGTACATCACTGCACTTCCAGGGCAGCACTGGGAATACAGAAACCTGTTTTGCTGTTGAAGGTAGAAGCACACTTGCAGCATAAACTAGGAGCTAAAACCTCCCTAAAACAAGCTGGAATCAACAGAAGGCAGTCACCCTCCCACCTGATCAGCCACAGGATATTGTCACCTGACCAGAGCTAATGCTCGTCTATGCTTTACCTGGTTGTCGATTCGGAGCTCTATGAGGGATGTGTTACTCTGGAGTGCTTCAACAAGACACAGGATGCCAGACCCAGAGATAAAGTTTGACTCTACATTCAGGCTCTTCAGCGTGTTATTGACCTTCAGCATTTCTGCCAGTGCCTGCAGGCAAAAGCAGATGGGAAGAGTTGGCGTAGAATCATAGACACAACAAGGTTGGAAAAGACCTAGAAGATCATCCAGCCCAACTGTCCAACAGTCACCAAACATCCTCACTAAACCATATTCCCCAACAGAGTATCTAAATGTTCCTTAAATATCTCTGGGGTCAATGACTCCACCACCTCAGTGGGCAGCCCATTCCAGTGCCTGACCGCTCTTTCAGAAAAATAGTATTTCCTAACATCCAGTCTGAACGTCCCCACAAGCACAACTTGAAGCCATTCCCTCTAGTCCTATCACCAGTTACACAAGAGAAAAAAGGCTGACCCACAGCTCACTACAATCCCCCCTTCAGGTAGTTATAGAGGGCAATAAGGTCTCCCCTGAGCCTCCTCTTCTCCAGACTAGACAATCCCAGCTCCATCAGCTGTTCCTCATGAGGCCTGTGCTCCAGGCCTCTCACAGCTTTGTTTCCCTTCTCTGGACATGCTCCAGGGTCTCAATGTCTTTCTTGCAGTCAGGAGCCCAGAACTGAACACAGTACTTGAGGTGTGGCCTCACCAGTGCTGAGCACAGGGGGGCAATTACTCCCCTGCTCCTGCTCACAACACTATTTTGGATACAAGGCGGGATGCCATTGGTCTTTTTGGCCACCTGGGCACACTGATGGCTCGTGTTCAATTGAGCATTGACCAATACCTCCAGGTCCATTTCCTCTATACAGTCTTCAAGCCATTCCGCCCCAAGCCTGTAGCACTGCCTGGGGTTGTTGTGGCCAAAATGCAGGACCTGGCGCTTGGTCTTGTTGAACCTCATCCCATTGGCTTCAGCTCAGCAACCCAGCCTGTCCAGATCCCTGTGTAGGGATCTCACCACCCCCAAGAAGATCAACACTTCCAGCCAACTTGGTGTCATCTGCAAACTTACTGAGGGTGCACTTAATGCTCTCATCCAGGTCATCCATAAAGATACTAAAGAGGACAGGCCCCAGTACTGACCCCTGGGGAATACCACTTGTGTCTGGTTGCCAGCTGGATTTAACTCCATTCACCACCACTCTCCGGGCCCAGCCCTCCAGCCCGTTCCTTACCCAGACAAGAGTGTACCTGTCCAAGCCACGGGCTGCCAGCTTCTGCAGGAGTACACTGTGGGGAACGGTGTCAAAGGCTTTGCTGAAGTCTAGGTAGACTACATCAACAGCCTTTCCCTCATCCACCAGGTGGGTCACTCCTCTTTTCTCTGGAGGATACCTGGAAGAGCTGGTGTGCTCTGTGGCATTACTGCCACCACAAGGGAGAGTTCTCTGGCAGGGGAAGTTGGACAGTATCATCTCTAGAAGTCCCTTCCAGCCCGTACAATTCTGTGATTCTGTGAAAGATGAAGGGGATTCCCTCTAATGCTAAGGGAATTCTTGAACCTGACTGTGCTATAGGCCACAGCAATGCCTTGTACACAGAATGGTTTAGACCCACCCCAAAAAAGGGACAGCTCCCACACGTAGTTGCTCTGTGATAGCCTTTCTTCTCATTTGTCTCTCTTCCAAAGCCAGCACAGTGGCTTTGGAAAACCTTGAACTTGCTCAAGGTTTCCTTCACATGAACACTACAACCATACTGCAACTAGTTGCAAGTCTTGCCCACCTGAGTCTGAAAACACCTTGTTCAAGAACAAGCCCTGTTACAACTCCATTGCAAGCAGCCAACATGGTGTGACATCCTACTTACAAAAGCAACAGGATCATTGCTCCTCGTTCCAACTATACTGAACTTCTTCACATAGGTGTTAGTCTTCAGTGCTTCAGCACAGGCTTTTAAAGTTGGTATGGGAATATTCTGTGAAAAGGAATGCAGAAGACCTGTGTTATGTCATCATCAGTATGAAAGATACACAGTACATCTGGTATGAAAGATATGCAATAAGTTTAAACTGTATTTCAAAATTATCTCTGAGATCAACTCACTAAATGCCCTGAAGCAATCTAGGAAAGGACTGATAAGTGTTTTTATAAGCTCTCTTGCTATAATTGCATTGCCTAAGGAGCCTGGTGACGTCTTAATCCTGTTTCCCACCCTGCTGACCGCTCACTGCCTTAGTCTGAAGTTGCAAGTTCTTTGCTGTTTGACTTAAGTCTCCAGAAACTTAGATACACGTGAACATAGACTCACAAAGATGTACATAGCTAGGATGCATAAGCCCACACAGCACTGTTCCTATGCTTTCTAGTATGAATTACAGGACTTAGCAACATCCAGAATACGTTCCAGAAACTTTACAAGTATGGGAGCCTGATCCAGAAAGACCTGAAATGATTTCCCTCTGGTGCAAACTACAATCACTTCTGAGTGCTACAAAACAATATAAATGAGGCTATAAAACACAACATTCTTAGAATAACATTTACCATTACCAGAACAGAATGGAAATTCGTAATATTTGCTCAATGAGCATTTCAGATGCCCTTTTCAGAATTTTCACTGATTAAAAGTTTTCAGCGGTAGCTTCGTGCCATTGGAGTCCAACATTTGGTGTTACCCATAGCCAAAGACATTTGCAGTCAGCAGCTTATTATCTGCTTTACTGTCCCAAAATCATGGATCTAACACTAAAAATATCCATCTTCCAACAAGAACCCAAGGCTGGTGTCCTCCCCAGACATTCATGCTTACAAGCCTGAACTGAATATGCACAAGTAAAAAACCTTTTCAATACAGAAAGGTGCATACCACATCGCACAAATGTTCTTGACAAGTGCATGCCATTTCAATCCATCATAATTCAGCAGACCCCATGGGCTGGGGGTTCTCCTGTCAGGAGCCACAGGGGCCACATAAGAAGTGGTGCCTTGCCCTGGTCTGCTTTCTGCAAGAAGTAAAAGTGTCCCACAGTAGGGACAGGTGGGAGATGGACTGTGTTACACAGTTTGTGTTTTAAAGGCAAGGATCAAGATTACAAAGCCATTATCTTCCCCCTTTTGTCTCACAGAATACTGTCTCTACCTTACCATTACCAAATGCGACTGACTAAACCATTTAAAGGACCCAAACACTTGAACCAGACAGGCTGGAGATGGCTTTCAGCACCTGCTCCCACTGCAGCTCAGCTCTTCCAGGCACCAACTCCACACTGTTACCCCACAGCTGGCACCAATCCCTCCTGCCCCAAAGGTGGGAAGCACTGGGTTTTCTTATCTGGCCACATGCAGGATTATGGTATTGCCCCATGCAGCAAAGTAGGCTTGGTCTTCACCCTTGCATATCAAATGTTTGGTGCTGTTAGAGAGGAGGGCAGGCAAGTGCACACACCATAATATTGTTAAGGTTGACTTCCTCAAGATCAGGGTCATTGTTCTGTATTCGTTTCAGAGTTTCTTCCACGTCCGTGGAGTTTGGCTCCTCATCGGGGACTGGTTTGTACTTTGTGGGCTTAATCACACCTGCAAATGAAAAACGAGGGAAAATGTAAGCACCCAGAGTAATGGCATGTCATCTTTAGGTGTATTTCTCCTCTTTGAAGAGCAGCACCAGAAGAGAGAAAAATGATCTGAGCAGCAGACACAAGCAATAGAACTGCTCAAGCATTTACATGCTTATGTGCATCCAGGGATGCTGCTTGGCACTAGAGACAACCAGCATGGGATGGCTGGTGTCTGCTGCCATGTGCTCCCAGGGACCAGAGCCAGGTGACAGCAGGCATCTCACCCATGTGGGCTGTGCACCCTCCTGGATGAGCCCAGGGCTAAGGATCACTGGTGGGAACAGAGCAAAAATGCACCAGAGACTGCTCCAGGCTGCTCTGCCAGTCGTGACACCTGCTTTGATATGGTCCTACTCTGCATCCTTGTCTCTAAATAGGAGAGATACAGAGTGGATGGACAGACTGTTCAGTGGACAAGGAATCAGCCGGATGTCTGCATCCAAAGAGGAGCAGTCAACAGCTCAATGTCCAGGTGGAGGTCAGTGGTGAATGCTCTTCCCCAGGGCCCACATGAGATGGAAACTACTTAAGACCTTCACTGGCAAAATGAACAGTGGGACTGAGTGCACCCTCAGCACACCTGTGGATGACATCAAACTGAGTGATACAGCTGACATGCCTGAGGGATGAGATGTTGTCCGGATGGGCCTCAACAGGCTTGTGAGGTGGGCTCACACAAATTAGCTGTAGTTCAACGAGGCCACGTGTGGGAATACAAAAAGTATATTTAGAGCTGCAGCTGTGGAACAGAATAAACAGCATGAGAGAGGAAGGCTGAGAACCAAGGACACTTCCAGAAGAAGAGGAAAACAAGTTCAAGTAAGCTGCATGCTAGCAGATCCCAATTGGAGGAAGAGTGCATGGCTTGGGAAGACTCACAGCCCTGACTGGATAATTGCCTGTATGCACAGTTAAGGACTGTTTTGGGAAGTTATACTGTTGACATGTAAAGGCGGGTGGGAAAGTTACAGAGAGTTTGTGAAAGTATATAAGGGATGTTAAAACCTGTAATAAAGGATTTGGATCGTTCACATCTGAGTCCGTGCCCGAGACACTGCAGCCACGTGCAAGGTCCTGCACCTCAGTCAGGGTAATCCCAAGCACAAACCGAGGCTCGGTGACAACTGGACAGGGAACAGCCCTGCAGGGAAGGACCCAGGAATTCTAGTGGACACAAGGTTTGATACAAATTGGCAATGTGCTTGCAGCCCAGAAGGCCATTTGTATCCTGGGATGCATCAAAAGAGTGGTGTCCAGCAGAAGGAGTGAGGGGATGGATTGTTTCCCTCTTTTCCACTCTCACGAAACTCAGTTTGGAGCACTGTGCTCAGTTCTGCAGACCCAAAACAAGGGAAATGTGGAGCTGCTGGAGTGGGAGCAGAGATGGACCACAAAGATGATCAGAGGGCTGAGCACCTCCACTACAAAGACAGGCTGAGGGAGCTGGTCTTGTTCAGGCCGGAGAAGAGCAGGCTGTGGGGAGACCTCACTGTGGCCTTCCAACACCTAAAGGGAGCTACAGGAGAAATGGGGAGGGATTCTATCAGAGGGTGCAGTGAAAGGACAGAGGACAATGACTTTAAACTAAAAGAGAGTAGACTCAGGTTAGGTTGTAGGAAGCCTTCACTATGAACCTTCACTACTAGGCTCATGAGGCAGTGGCACAGCTGCCCAGAGAGGCTGTGGTGCCCCATCCCTGGAGGTGCTCAAGGCCAGGCTGGATGGGATCCTGGGCAGCTTGAGCTGGTGGGGGCAGTCCTGTGCATGGCAGAGGGTGGGAACTGGATAGAATACTATGATCCTACACACTTTTAACTCCAAGCAGAGAGCACATCCATGCTAAGATGCACATGGAGATGGAAAAGAAGGGACAGCCACACCACTGCAAAGTGTTCTGTCAGCTAATGCAGCAGCTTTTTCCCATCACCTTAATCTGATGCCACCACCACCATTCCTCTGAGTGGCTCCTGTCCCCTACTGATCATGATTTGGAAGGAAAGACTGAGCATGGTGAAATATCTTCACCTCCTCTTGAAAGTGACACACTTTACTTTTGACATGAAGAAATTATTCTGACTGGAATACGTTCTCAGGGGATGCCTTGTCTGCTCAATGTGGACTAACCTTACAGCTGACCTCTCCAGGGGAGCTGCTGAACAGACTCTGGGAGGAAGCACTTCCATTCATGTGTCACCCCTGGCTAGGGGCAGCCACTCCACCACCCAGAAGTGCCATTTCTCTGGCAAACACCAGGAGATGGCAGGCTGCAAAGGAGACGTCTCCCTGGCAGGCACCAGCCCAAGGCTGGACAGCTGTAGCAACTGTGATCCAGCCAAAGAGAGGGCCTTTGCTCATACACAAGCCTGGCAGGGGTGTCAGGAGTCCAGGGAAAATAAAGCCCCAACCCTTAGCCTAAAAATAATTTCCACTTCACCTCTGCATCCAAGCTGGCAGGCAAATGCTGCAGCCTGCAAGGCGTGCTGGATCACTTACTGTTCAGTCCTTCTTTGTTCACGATGGTGCTGCTACCCAGTGCCTCGTAGTACTGCTGGTTACTCATCAAGGTGTGCATGCCAAGGATGGCTAGAGATAAAACAAAAGGAAAACAATATCTGGTACAGGGTCCACAGCCAGTGGGCTCACGTGCCTGTGCTACCCAAGACAGAGTCAGCAGCACACTACGTTTCTCTGTCTAGGCACAGAACAGCATATGAAGGTGGGACCAAGCTCCCAGTTGTCACAGACACACAGCATGGCTCAAATGCTGTTGTTCATGCCAGTGTAGCTTGACTCACAGAAAAGGAACGTTGCTGTGTGGACAGCAAACAAACAGCCAAAGTCTCTCAACAACACCAGTTATTCAGCATCATGTGAAAAAAGCATGGGGAAGGAAAACTTAAAAAAAAAACGAAAGCCGTTGGCAGGATTTAACCTGAGGGATTCAGTGCAGCAGGAGTCTGCATATCCTCAGCACCATGCTCACCTGGGTAAGAATGATCATGGCAATAGACCATGGCACCATGCTCATCACGTGCCATGCTCTGCAATACCACTGGTCATGGGATAAGTGGTGACTGACACTCAGCCAAAGCAGCCTGGCCAGCAGCAATACACAGGGTGACCATCATCCGAAGTCCAGCAACAAGCTGGAGGGGAGCTCTCAGTCAGCCTCTGTACTTTACTTGCTCTGCTGCACACAGCTCCTGGTGCTGCCCTGCCAGTGAAGGGGCTGGAGGTGGGAGCAGGACAAGGAGCAGGGAAGGCACAGAACTGGCACAGCTGACCCACGCTGGCCAGAGGGATATCCCGTACCATGTGGTGCCATGCACGATCTATGAAACTGGGGGAGCTGGCTGGGGGGCTGCTGCTGCTGCTCAGGGTCTGCCTGGGCATTAGTCAGTGTGGATGGTGAGCAATTGCATTGTACATAATTTGTTTTGTAAATAAATACATAGAACTATTATTACTATTTTTTTTCCCTCTTTTGGATGGCTGTTCAGGTGAGGGTGGCAACTTTGAGTGTTTGTCTCTGTCTTCTCTGCCAGGCAACCAAATTCCCAGGGGTGCCAGACTGATAGGAAATGCGATTCATTTGCAGGTTCAGCACACTGTACACATCAGTTAGTCTGACAGAGCAGCCCCTCTACCTGCCAGCACTGTGAGTATTGAGGCTGCACACAGGGAAAGGGCACCAGCAGTACTAAACTACCACTAACAACTATGCCAGTGGGGACACACAGCATTGGTGAAGCAACCAAGAGGTGTTTGCACACCCTTTGGCTGAGGCACACTCCTCACAAATCACACAGGGATGTGGGATTGAAAGTAACTCTAAATAGGTTTCCTTTTTAATGAAGAGCTAAATCCTGTCAAAACTGGTGACATTCACATGATCAGCAAAGAGCTCAATAGCTCACTTCCCAGAAAAAAAAATAATAAACTAGCAGCTAAATAACTCAAACCCCAGTTTACATGTTTTACCAGCAATGTCACAGAGCTCTGCATCAGAGGCGTTAGCAAGGGCTTCTTCCAGCTCCGGCTCCAGAGTCACACTTTCCAGAACGGGATCCATTGGCTTCTGCTTGGGGATCCAAGCTTTCCCTATAAATGTAAAGTGAGGTCACACTCAGCATAGTTGCAGCTCCTGTCCCATAGCTGCAGGGCTGTGTTTTGCTAGGGTGAGATCTGCACGGTGCAAATGACAAGGGGGCACCCAGACCAAGAAGAGAGTGACTATGGAGGAGCAGCAGAGATGGAGTGTTAGGGACTGACTGCAGCCCCTACTCCTCCGTGCTGCTTCAGGGAAGAGGGAGAAGGGGGAGGGTGGGGGGAGTGATTTTAGTTTGCTTGTGGGTCTCACTGCTCTCGTCTCTTAGCAATCGGCAATAGATGACATTGATCCCTGTATACTGTGTCTGTTTGACCCATGACCATAATTGGCAAGTGATCTCTCTGTACTTATCTCCACCCTTGAGCCTTTTTCCATCACATTCTCTCCCCCCTTGAGGAGAGCAGAAGAGAGCGGTGTAGCAGAGTACAGCTGCTCATCAGGGTGCAACCACCACAGTCCTACCTCAGCATGCCAGGATAGACCCTGTGTACACCTCCCAGACAGAGCTGGATGCTTTTAACAGCTGTACCTGCAACAGGTGAGGGGCACTTCATACTGAACCACCACCCTCTGGTGCACAGCACTCAGAAAACACAGCTTGACCTCAGAAATTTCACTTCTCTGAAGGCTGCATCACAGAAGTGCACCTTTACAAGTGCCTCCTTGCACAGTCTTCCTTGGGGAACCTGAGCACTCTCTGCTGTCCTGCACAGCAGCCTCATGCCCCAGGCTGAGGGCAATGGAAACTGTGTTACCCATCCAACTGCCCCAAGACAGAAGGGCACTCTCCCTTTGCAGCAACAGCCCTTGGGCTTTCCCCTGAAGGTGGGCATGTGCCAGGCAGGGATCCCTCCCATGGTCAGAAGGCTCTGGGAGGGCAGCAGCAGGGGGGCAAGGCCCTACGAGCTCTCCCTTGAGAGACCAGCATCACTGCAGAGATAGCAAGTGCAAGGCCTGGCATGTTGGCCAGGGCTATTTTTGTCTCTTCTCTGAAACCAGAGCCAGAGACCGGAGGGGAGAAACAAAGATCCTGCTCACGGGGGTGTGCAGGCACAGATGAGCTAAATTTAGCCCCAGGAAAGAAGCAGCTGCAAGGAGGGCTCTCCCAAAGAGAGATGGGGGTGGCAATAAGCAGCAAAATGACTCGTCTCTCCCCCTGTGCTGCTGTCCTCACACAGGGCAAAGCCTCTCTGCACAGCAGGTTATGTGCCCATGCACCCCAGGGCACAGCACCAAGGGCTGGGGAGCAGCCAAGCAGCCCGCAGGCTGTACACGCTGTCTGCTCAAGTTGGGCAAGAAACAGTAAACACTGGGCGAGCTCAGTTCTGGCAGCTCATTTTGGCCATATCACTGTAAGCAGTGGGGCTGAGTTTCAGGAAGCTTCCTCTCTAGGCCATGCTGCAGCGCAAGTGAGACCTGCAGACCTGATGCTACATCTGGCAGCGCAGCAGCACAGCTGGGAGCACTGCTCCCTTGGGAAGGCAACCATCCCTCACTTCTGTTCCAGCACCTACCGTGAAAAATGCACCATCTCTGGCTGGCACTTGAATAGTATCTTCACTCAGCAGCCTGCTCCGGTCAAACTGTTCTCAACGTGTTTGAATCACACTGCACTGAGCATCATTAACTCAGTGCAGAGCTGAAAACATGGACTAACCCAAATACCCTCCTGCTCCTCTAGCAGGGCCAGTGACCATAGCTGGTCTCAGGATGCTGAAAGCTGCTAAATTCTCCTGACAGCACTCAGTTCCATCTTTTCATCGGTCTTTCAAGGAGAACTCCTCTTTCTGTCAAATAGACTCATTTAATGCCACTCCCTGCCCAGCGAGGCATAGGGATAACTAAGATGGGGCAGGCAGCTTCAAGGGAGGCTGCACTGGGACGCAGTGGTATCAGCGTTTACCACATGTTCACACAGCTGTGTTTTAGCTCCAGCAGACAACAGTGTATCAATAGCTCTTTTTCTGGGTGGGGACACACTGCAGCAAAAACGTTGCTGCTGAGAAGTTCCTGGAGAGGAGAGACAAGGATAGAACAGACTGCATCCCATGTCAGGTCACATTTACAGTGCCAGTGGGAGCAGGAGAGGAAAAAGATGAGGCAGAGCAGCACCCTGAGCTAAGGAGATGGGCACTGCATCAGCTGCTGCAGGGATGGTGCGGGAAGGCAGAGGCACACAAGCTGTGGGAGACCAGAAAACAAAGCTGGGACTGTTACAACATGAAGGAGACCAGAAGGAAACCATCAGGAACATCACAGCTGAGCAGAGGCGTGCTGCACCTCTGTACCAAGAGGAACTCGGGGTGCAAGGATGGAGCACAAGCAGCGGTGGTGGAAGGCACAGCAGCACCTGCAGGAGGAAGGTTAATCCTGCCGTGCATGCATTGCAGGCTTCCCACCCACCCCGCCTCCACCACAGTGCAAAGGATGACCTTACCTCTCTTTTCACCAGTGAAAGGGACCAGGTCTTCTCTGTCTTTAATGTCTTTTGCCTGCTGCTCTAGGTGGGCCATGAGTTCTTCCCTCTTGAATGGGCCAGTCGGTGGCTTTTGCGTTTGATCTCTCTGTCGAAGCCCTGCTGGCAGCATAGCGTTCTGTGCACAGAAGTGAGGAACATGGATTACCCCTGCAGGCCAAGTCCATTACTCTTGCCCTTCTCCACCTCTGTCCTTGCTTCTACACCACTGGACAGTTTCCTTTGCCTTGTGTCACAGGCTCTCTCCATCCAGCCCTGCTGACTCCCACCCCACTGAAGACTTCAGCATGAAATTTCAAACACAAGCTCTGCTGCTAGATCTCCATCGTGCCAAGTGGATGCTTCTCTACAGCAGCAACTACCAGCCTTTCCCCAGCGGCTCTCAGCCACTATCCCTGCCCTCTTCCCACATGCTAAATGTCTACTTCTGTCCAAGCCAGCATGGACTTGGAGGTGGAGGCTGTGCCTGCTGGTCCCATGAGGATCAGCTCAGGCAAACCCCCACATCTGTCATGCAGCACACCAGAGAGCTGCAGTGTTCTCTGAGGACAGTTGTGACCCTTCACACAACTACAGACAAGGTTTGGCAGAGAAGGTCATGCTGGAATGGCTGCAGTTCCACTGCAGAATCATGCCCTGAGAGCCCCAGCTCTTCTTCAGGGCTGCCCCCTCATTATTCAGCCACATCAACCACCATGGGAAGCTGCTTTGTGCCTGACACATACGGCACGTAAGCACCTGCTTATATTTAAATATAGAACAGCCTTAATGCAATAAGCAAGACTGTTCCCTGATTTGGCACTAAGCATGTTCTTTAAAGCTTTGCTGGAGAGAAGTCACCATTTATTTTTTAAGGCATCCAAGGTGATTTTCAACAAGATGCTCATTTTTCTGTGCCCACCTACATAATTGATTTTTAACTGAAACCTGGTGCAGTGAAGATCCTGTGAAGAACTAATAGGAAACAACTAGATACATCCAAACCTGGAGGGCAACACAGGAGAGCACTGATCAGACACAAGCTACTCAAGTTGCGCTGTGTGTGTTGTGCTGTGCCAGGTGATCCTACCAGCACACACTCATCATCCTGTAAGGCAGCCTGACACCCCTTGATTATTCTTCTGTGTTGTCATTTGCAATTAAAAATACTGATGATGCAATCAGTGCTACCCATTGTTTCCCCCAGAAGTACAGACTGCACATTGCAGGAACAATTCCTCACTTGGCAGTGCCCAGCCCCGTCATCTAGTGCTGCCAGAAGCCAGCAGCCCGCCAGTTGGCCCTGCGTGTCCCCTGTCGTGGGCACAGGACAGCTCTGCATCCAAAAGGCTTTCGCTGCTTGGCATCACGTTGTCCAGTGTGTGTATTCACGCAGCCCTTGGCGATGGTCAGGAAGAGATAAAGCAACCCTTTGGGGTTTGCTCTTGCCTTTGTGTATGGAAATATCAACCACCTGGGGTCTGCTGTGAAAATGAAACCCAGCCCAAAAAACCCAAATACCCCCACCAAGGTGACTATCCAGCTTCCTCATGTTCACATGTATCAAGGCAGATCTTCCCAAAATATAAGGGTGTTAAGCAGGTGCAAGAAGCCCAAGTAGCCAAGATCATGCTGCGAAGAGTGGTGCAGAGCAACAGCCATGCAACGACAGGCTAGTTTTCCAACAGTCTGGCCATTAACTGCTGAGCCAGAAATTGGTACGGTGCTGTCTGATGTGTGCGTGCTGGAATCAGGCAGGGGAGCACCACAAAAGCAAAGCCCCTCACACAGCCAGGGCTCACAGTGGCACAACAGCCTCTGCTTCTCCGGGGCAGACTTCTCCATCCTTGCACCAAATGCAGGCTCCATAAGGGATCTGGTCACAGCACAGGTCACTAGAAGAGCTCATCTGCCCACAACTACATGGGATTTACCACTGAGCAAGTCTCAATTAAAAGTGACTTACATCAGGGTCCAGCTCTTCCAGTTCATTCTCCAACTTCCTGAGCTCCTCCTCCGTCAGGGCTCCAAGGATCTTGTCTTCATCCAGGTCCCGGTATTTCTCTAGCTCTTTTCTGTAAGACATCTTCAAGCAGTCTGGTGAATCTCACTCCTGTGCTGAAGCAGGACCTGAAATGCAAACACAGAGCATAGCACTGCCTGCATGAAACATGACCCGGCAGCCCTGCTGGCTGGCGGGGGAGTGCTGGCTATCACAGAGTTGCACAAGATTTATGCTCTAAGCGTGGCTAGCTGCAGAGCCCAGGCAGATTGCTAAGGGCCCCCTGCCCATTTCCAGATGGACACAGCAGCACCTCGTCCTACAGATCTGTGATGCAAGCCACCTCCAAGGGAACGCTGCAGTGCTGCACCCTAAAACCCACCCTTTGAGAAGTGGCAGTGCTCACAGACCCCCCTGGAGCCCCCTGACCACTTTCTGACTCAGACCTACAGCCAGTACTGAACTTATTTAAAGCATGTTTTCCTTAGCAGGGCGGTTTCTCTACACAGCTCGTATGGCAGCTGCTGTTCCAGATAGGAAAATTATCTTTAGCCCGGCCACAAAAGGGCACATTAACACGTACACAGCTCAATGGCAAGCCCTTAAATTTAGAGCCGTCATCTGCTCAGATGCTCGGCCTCCCCTGGCACGGCTGCTGTCCCTACATTCCTGACACTCAGCACCTGGGGCTGGGGAACGATGCCCTGTTTGTGGTGGTGCCAGCTGGGAGCTTGTCTCCCAGCAGGTGTTAAGCACCCACCTGGGGCGACCCTGTGCACCGCAGAGCACTTGCACACATGGAGTAAGAATGAATGTAGTCTGCTAAGCAGCACCGGAGGATGGGATTACCCTTGTGAGGGGCAGCCCAGCCTGAGAAAAGCTCCTTTTTGCCTCATCCTTTGATTGATTCGATTTATTTTTTCATGGCTTAAGCATAAAAATGAGATCAAATTCAGAACAGTTATCATTATAGCATAAAACCCAAAAACCAACGTTGAACAACACCTCTGACACTACCACTACGAAGGACTGCAGCCATACAAAAAGCAGGTCTTCCTGGTTCTACAGTCCATGGACAGCTGCTAACCCCTGCTCGTGAGGGACACAAGAGCAATGGGAATGCAGTACAACATAGAAGCATCACACCTGGAGCCAGCACGCCTTCTCGGGCAGACCCGAGCAGCGTGTCTGCTGGTCCTGCAGGGGACCATACCCGCATGGTCTGGCTGCACTGTTGCATAGCCAGGAGCCCCACTGAGGTCATTCCCCTGCAGAGAGCACCAGCAAAGTTGCTTCTGGATTCTGCATCTGGTGTGCTGCCCAAAGCACAAGGAAGGTCTGGGTGAGCTGAAGGGGTAAGGAGCAGGGCCATCAGTGTGCGAGAAGATGAGAGACCCAGACATCTTCATTCTAAAGGGGGAAGGTGTTGTGGTTGAACCCCCAGTCCTGCTCCCCCCAGCTCCTTGTGCCCCCCAGCTCCCTCACTGGCAGGACAGCACCAGAAGCTGAAAACAGCCTTGGCCTTGTGCAGCACTACTCAGCAGCAACTAAAACAGTCGTGTGCTATCAACACTGCTTTTCTCCCTGAGCCAAAACACAGCATCACATCAGACGCTACAAAGAAAATGACCACTGTCTTGTGGAAATCAGGACAGAAGGCAGCAGAGGACTCTTACTGCAGTCATTTGTTGTCCAAACGAAAAAAAAAAAAAAAAAAAAAAAAAACCTTGCAGGAAAGACAGAAACAAACTTCTCTTGGAGGTGCCTGGAAGAAGTGCAGGGGGCAATAGGGATGAGCTGTGTCAAGAGGAAGTCTAAGTGGGGATCTGTGAAAAATTCCTTGCCACAGAGCGATGCAGAACTTGGAGAGGGACCAGGGAGCTGCTGGGGTCACCACTTGGGTTTGCAAAATTCAGCTGGAGAAGGCCCTGGGCAGACTGATCAAGCTTTGGGACTGAGCCTGCTCAGAGGAGGCTGATAGACTAGGAAGTTTCAGAATTGCCATCCTATCTAAAATTTCCATAATTTGGTCTTAGAAGAATTGACAGAATCTGACCAGGTTCCCCCTTTAAAAACCAGGATGGGAACTGGGCTGAGAGGCGATCCCCACTTTTCACAAGAATAAAACAACTGTCTTCTTCATTCACTTCATTTATCCAGCTGAAGCAAAGTTCTTGCTGCAGTGACTCACATCTGAACTCATTTCTGGTTCAACCTAAGCTGGTTTAGCTGCCTTCCCC
Source organism: Callipepla californica brunnescens (assembly GCA_023055505.1). Classification (NCBI taxonomy): domain Eukaryota; kingdom Metazoa; phylum Chordata; class Aves; order Galliformes; family Odontophoridae; genus Callipepla; species Callipepla californica. The sequence continues at coordinate 14,772,709 of JALIRH010000009.1, read as the reverse complement.
TGCAATACACTGTTAAGCCACCACGGCTGAAGGTCACCTTGGCAAAGCCGCTTGCTTCTGCAGCAGTGTGTGACCCAGCCTCCAGGAGCTGTCGTCCCATCTCGCTTTGCAGCTTTCTTCTGTCGAGAAACACATGTCCAGCTTCTAGAGTAGCCAAGCATCACAGAAGTGTTTAGGTTTGGAAAAAAAACTTCAAGAGCATCAGGAACAATCCCTCCAATTCTCAGCCAACAGAACTGCTGATGCCCCTGCTCAGTGAGCAGACACACCTCTACCCTGCTGATGGTGGGAACTTCTCTCCGTGAAGACCCGCACTTCCTCAGGACTGACAAAACCTTTACAGCCAGCAGCTGTTAAGGCACAATGCGAAAACTCAAGCTCACCTTGGTTAGGCATTAGAAAAGCAGCACCTGGAAGCTGTCATTTCGGATCTGCCAAAGCACATCTGCGCCTCCCAGACTTCCTCTCCCCAGCCACACAGCTCAGCACCGGCTCTCATTAAGCAGCCTTCATTGTTAATGCAAGACAACGCAGCGGCGACCAGGCAACACGTGGTGCGGTCAAACTCCGCCAAAGTCCCATCACCAAACACGGCGGCCTCTGTGTACGTGAAAACGGGTCTGCATCCTCCTTCAGGTCAGGCTGTCCTGCACCTGCTATCTGCTTTGTAATTGCTCAAGTTCTAACCCCTTCCCTGACCTGCACGCCGCCCTCGTCTCCCTTTCCCCGGCATGGTCCAAGTTTCCTCTGATCCTGCCGTATGTTCAGCGCAGTAAAGAGGGGAGGAGGTGAGTTCTTCCATTTAAGCCAAACTTCCCCAGGTGTGATTGCTCTTGCCTTCAGAAGGGTTCCCTGTAAGTTACCCACGTCCTTCTTGCAGGAGAGCACCCAAACTGTTCTCTCTGTAATGCTCCAGTCAGACCCGCTGTTACCAAACCCTTCAAGCCCTGTTCTGAGTGCCAAAATGGTTGTGGTTCAACCTGTCAGGCAGCTAGCACCACCTCCCACTGCCCCACAGTGGGAGAGGGGAAGAGAGAATTGAAGAAGAGTGTAAGGACCCGTTGGTTGAGATAAAACATTGTATGATAACTGCTGAATCACAGCCTGAAGCACTGATTGATCACTGAGGCGAACACTGAGTCAGCTGCAGGAGCACAGGGGAAGGCAATGCACCTGTGTGACCAGAAGAGGTGGAGTCTGGCTCCACCTCTCCCAGGCCCAGCTGCTGACCAATGGCCCATCAGTCCCAAGCAGCAGCAGCCCTCCAGCCAGCTCTCTCAGTTTCATAGATTGTGCATGGCACCGCATGGTACAGGATATCCCTCTGGGTCAGCTGTGCCAGTTCCGTGCCCTCCCTGCTCCTTGTAGCCCTCTCACTGGCAGAGAGCACCAGGAGCTGAAACATCCTTGTCTCTCTGCAGCACTGCTCAGCAACAGCTGAGTGCTATCACAATGTTTTCACTGTTACAACATCTCTGTGTTATCACAATGTTTTCATCCCAAATCCTAAACACAGCAGCTGTAATGAAGATAGTTAACCCTATTCCAGAGCAAACCAGGATGCTCCTGCATGCACAAAATAATTCTCTATGAGTGGTGGTGTAGGTTTGCTGATCTGTTTCATCACAGAACAGCTCTCTAAGCCATGGCACCACACAAAGCAGCCTACATGAAAACTTCAGAATTGATCTATGCAAAGGCAATGAGGCTAAGTGAGTGAGGTCCTTGCTTTTCTTAAGGCTGTTTAAATTCTGGAGCAACCACCAGCTACAACTAAGAAGAGAGCAGGAATAAGAAAAGAACCTCAAAAAGCACCTTAATTCCTCCTGAACATCTGCCAAGCTCTTTCCTCTTCTACACTGCACAGTTACAAGCCATAGTTCTCCTTCTGCCCATTCTCCCTTACCCGTGGAAGCAGCATGCTGGCAGCATCTAGGCAACAGGCTGTGAAACACAGCAACGTCTGTATTACCCCTAAGCACTTTCAAACCCATTCACATTTAAAAGTAGACAAAAACAATAAAATACCTTGTTCAGAGCACTGATGCATGCGCCTGTAGGACACTACTTGCTCCCGTTTCCAGGCAGCAGCAGTTGTTCAACATTTCTCACAATCAATTCCTGTGAAGTATCAAAAAGAAGGGAAAGGAATGCCCTGAACTGGAGGAAAGGCATCAGAATTCAGAAAACCAGTACAGCTCCTAACAGACAAGCAGACTGGTAGACACTGGGAAGTCCATACCCTTCTGTGAAACATCCTTCCCCCTAGACAAGGCATTTTCAACTATTCATCACTTAGAAAGTTAAGTAAGAAGGAAATCTCACCAATAATGCACGCCTCTGTCACAGAATTCAGAAATAGAGAAGGTTGCTTCTTTGTTTCCTAAGTGATAAAAATCCTACTTAAAAAAAAAAAAAAAGCACCCAGTAATGAATGGCAAGAACTATGTTTTAATAGAGATTAGGTAAGAAGTCCACCAAAATAAAGATCACAATAACAGTTCAACATTGTTTTATTGATAAATAACTTATTTAGTATTTTCACCCAAAAATTTTAGTACAACAGTAGTAAACAAAGTGCAAAACATCATAAAGTCAACTGCAGTCAACAGAAAGCAAAATGTTAAGCAAATCTTTTAACAGAACGGGTGTTTTTGAAGTTTATTCCCATACTCTCCTCAAGGCAATACATGAATCATTACAGATCACTTTGAAGCCTGTTGCTTATTTTATTGCTACAGGATCTGAGCTGCTACATTTCAGAAGCGGTGATTAATCTGCTTCCGAAAGTTCTGCAAGACTCTGAGACAGAAAGTCATGAATCCATATGTCAGTATCTGGAAGAGACGTGTCCACTAAATAAGTCACTATTTTCCGATCCCAGGAGTTGGTGCTTTCATTGATTGCCTGTATCTGTGCTACTAAGGGTTTCTTCTCTACGCGATTCCGAAAGATGACTGATGCCTCTTCTGACCACTGCTGGCTTTTCACTCCTACAACAAACAAAGCAAAAGAGAATGCCATTTGTAGACTGTACCAATATGAACGACGAAGTTTATGAAGAGATGGCAGGGGGTTAAAGACTTGAGGAGACTGACATTCAAGTAGCGAAGGCAGCTTAAACCTAAGGAACAAGCAGCACAGGCTTACTCATCTCCCACACAATTATTACAGAGACAAGAACATTTCTTTTTTTCCTCAGAGCCTACAGCTAAGGGCAGCTTTGCAGAAGTGGAAAGCAAACGCACTAACTCACTGAATATTTTCAAGAACAGTAGCTGCCACATATGATTAAGTCGTGTTACCTAGACAAAAAGGAGACAGAAGATTCTAACAAAAGAAAACACTAATTGGTATTCTGCCTGAGTTTGCTGAAGCAAAAGCTTTCATTCAGATTTTAGAAGCAATAGCTTCTAAAAAGCCTCTGAATCCCAAACTAATCCTGCAGAGAGAAATGAAGGGAAATGAAACCTAAATGCCTCATGACCCCTCCTATAAATAAATACATATATATATATAGTGTTTGTTTTGTTTTGTTTTGTTTTTTTGAGGGGCTGGGGGAAATGTGCATCTCACAGGGGCTGTGCTGCTTAAGGGAGTGACACTGTAATCTAAGCATGTTTTTGCATATGGTTGTGATCCACAGTAAGTGAGAGGTCTGGGGAATGGAAGGCTCCCCTTTGGTGAGGGAAGAGATGGTCTGAGTGTGTCTAGGCAGCATCAGTGTATGTAAATCCATGGGCCCCAATGGGATGCACCCACCCAAGCTGAGGGAGTTGGCAGAAGTGATTGCTGAACTGCTCTCTCATCTCTGAGAGGTCTTAGAGAATGGGAGAGGTGCCTGAAGACTGGAGGATAGCCATTGTCACTCCAGTCTTCAAAAAGGGCTAGAAGGAGGATCCAGGGAACTACAGGCCAGTCAGCCTCATCTCTGTCACTGGAAAGGTGATGGAACAATTTGTTCTGGATGCTGTCTCCAGGCAGTTGGAAGGGAAGAGAGTTATCAGTAGACAGTATGGGTTTACAAGGGGGAGGTCGTGCTCAACCAACCTGGCGGCCTTCAATGATATATATTACTGGCTGTGCGGATGTGGGGAGAGCAGCGGATATAGTCTAACTTGATTTCAGGAAGGCACATTAATCTGTCTCCCACAGCACCCTTATAACAAAGCTGAGGAGGTGTGGAATTGATGAGTGGATGGTGAGGTGGGCTGAGAACTGACTGACTGGCAGAGCTCAGAGGGTTGTAATCAGTGGCACAGAGTCCGGCTGGAAGCCTGTACTTAGTGGCGTTCCTCAGGGGTCCATGCTGGGTCCAGTCCTGCTCAACACCTTCATCAATGACCTTGATGAGGGGATATAGTCCCCCTCAGCAAGTCTGCTGATGATACAAAGCTGGGAGGAATGGCTGACACATTGGAAGGCTGTGCTGCCGTTCAGTGAGACCTGGTCTGGCTGGAGAGTAGGGCAGAAAGGAACCAGAAGAGGTTTAAGAAGAGCAAGAGGAGAGTCTTGCACCCAGGGAGGAATAACTGCATGCACTGGTACAGGCTGGGGGATGAGCTGCTGGAGACAGCTCTGAGGAGAGGGACCTGGGTGTCCTGGTGGATGACAGGTTGGCCATGAGCCAGCAGCGTGCCCTGGTGGCCAAGAGGGCCAATGGGATCCTGGGATGCATTAAAAAGAGTGTGGCCAGCAGGTCGAGGGAGGTGATCCTCCCCCTCTACTCTGCCCTGGTGAGGCCTCAGCTGGAGTACTGTGTCCAGTTCTGGGCTCCCGGGTACAAAAAAGAAATGGATCTCCTTGAAAGAGTCCAACAGAGGGCCACAATGAAGACAAAGGGCGTGAAGCACCTCTCTGATGAGGAAAGGCTGAGATGCCTGGGTCTGGTCAGCCTTGAAAAAAGGCAAGACTCAGAGGGGATCTGAATCACTTCTACAAATATTTAAGGAGCAAAGGGATGAGGCTGGACTCTTCTCAGCAGTGTGTGCTGATAGGACAAGGAAAAATGGCCACAAACTGAGGCACAGGAAGTTTCACATAAATGTGCATGGGAATTTCTTCACAGTGCAGTGACGGAGCACTGGCACAGGCTGCACAGAGAGGTGGTGGGGTCTCCTTCTCTGGAGACGTTCCAGACCCACCTGGACGCCTACCTGTGCAGCCTGGGCTAGGGAGCTGCTTTGTCATGGGGCTGGACTCCATGATCTCTAGAGGTCCCTTCCAACCCCTACAATTCTGTGATTTGGTGATTCTTGCAGAGCAGGAATTTAATCTCCCCACATCACTACTGGTGGGCAGTGTCTAGATACACTGGGCTCAAAAATGTTGTGCATGAATTCCCAAGCAGCAAATTATGAGTAGTAGAAACAAAACAGCACAGCGACAACACACTGATTTTACTATCAGCAGCAAGCAGAACAGAATACCACAAGCACGTAACTTTAGATGTTTTAGAACAAAAGAAAGAAGGCAGTTAACAGTCTTCTGGGCTCATTTAGTCTGCTTTGACTGTATGAGGCAGCACAAAGGCCAACTCAACCAGCTACTTGGGATGCTGTGAGCCAAGAAAATCTGATGACCTGCAGGCTCTCTCGGATGGATCCTGTTATACCCCAGCACAATGCAGAGCTAGAAGGTAGCTTCATTGCCACACTTACCTTCTAGGACCCCAGCCTAGTGGGAACACATTCAACCTCTTGACTAGTTCCAAGCAAGTCTAAAGGTCACACTGAAGCTATGCAGGAAAGCAGACCCACAGAAGGCAAGCAGCAGAGCACTAACTTTGTGCTGCCACGTCTGTCTGCAACCCTGTGAGCAACCTGGTCTAGAGGGAGGTGTCCCAGCCTATAGCAGGGTTGGAACTAGGCAGTCTTGTAGTTCCCTTCCAACCCAAACCATTCCAGGACTCTATGATTTTGAGCAAGCGCATTCTGTAATCTAAACTTTGTTTCAATTGTGGTGAGCAAACATGGGAATCATCAAGTAAGGAGAGACATCTGAAAGCAATGCAAAAAGGAAATTAAAAAAAAATAATCAAAGAAATAAGGAGAGTAACCAAGTTGCAATTTTTTTTTTATTTGCACTCTGTACCCCATGTTCTCAGTCACACTGTTCTAAGTTTGATGGAAGTCTCCACCCCTCCAATGCAGTGTTAGTTTGTGAGCATCAATTTATTTGGGGCAAATTCAGCTTCCAGATACGCACTGGCAAACAGTAAATGTGGGCAAGATAGAAAAGAAATCCAGAAACTCTGCATCTATCCCCTAACTTTATGTAGGCCAGAATATCCAGAACTGAAGTTTTTATCAACAGATACATCATAACTCTCACACTTCATGATTTATGATGTTTAATGACCCCCAAACCACTTGGTCTTGCTTTTCCTGTGTGCTCTGATGAGGATTAAATGATAAACATTTATGGCACTGAAAGGTAGCTGCTGTGAAAGTTTAAATGTTCAATTTTATACGTGCTAACTAAAAGCACCGAATCAAGTAATAAAAGTGAACCATCTCCACTTTTACATAAAGAAGAAAAAGAGAGCCTTTTGTTAATACCACATCGACAGGAAAGACATGCATGCACTGAGCAGGTTTCTGCAAGCAATTATATGCTTACTTTAACAAAAAATAATGCTACTAGCATTTGGCTCTGTCCATTTTGCAGTTCTACATATGGGTATCCCCACTGATGTAAGACATAACCCAATTCCCCCTCAGAAAAAAAAAGGAACAACAACAAAAAAATGCTTAACACCATACCTGCAAGCTGAGCTTTTATAGCTTGGAAAGGAAATTTTCTGAATTTATCCAGGAGTGGCTGTACTTTATCTATGGTGATAACCTCATGTTTACCATAGTCCAGCACATATACTGACAAAAAGCCTTTCCTAAGAATTCCTTTTACTATCACCCTGTACCACCTAAAAAAGGAAAAGAATAAAAATGATTTGTACTACCATGCTATCAAGGTGCCAGAAAATTAACATGTATACACAAGATTTTAACCAACACATCTCAAGCTTCCCAGATCTGGTATTACTTGAATACAAGTCCTTCCAAATACTGTCTGGAAGCACAAAGAAACTGCAATCTCATTTATTCCCCTAATCTCTCAGCTCTCATCAGACATCTGCCACCTTGCTAACAACGCAGACATAAAGCATTTCCCAAAGGAACTGCAGTAAGGCCAAGCCATTAAAGAGAAATACGTAATCCTGTCACTAACTCCAAAACAGCTAGGCATGATGATTTATCAACATTTAAGTAATGGTTCAGATAAAAGCTTGCCTTCAATGATTCTGCTCTTAATTTAATTATGTGCTTACCGATTTTCAATTTTAGCTGCATACAACTTGCTCGTTTCAATCTTCACGGGTCTCTCTTCTGCCATGCTGTAGCACAGGATCATTTCTTCCATTAGGGCTTCCAGATTAAGTAGCTCTTTCCAAGGCTGGACAATGAAGTGACCTGGATGGCAGGCCACTGACACATAGACATCCATCAGCCCTCCCACCTCTGACAAGGGTAGAGGTGGTGGCATATCAATGGCAGACTCTGCACTTCTGTGCTCCACAGCAGGCTCCAGTGAATCCCTTTTCTCTAGCCTTCCCTGATTTAACTCTAGAGCTGAAACTGCATCATCTGTCCCTTTTGTGAAGCTGGCCCCCGTGGATGTGACGCTCAAGAAAACATCCTTCTGATGCTTCCACAAGTCTGCATTTATAATCTGACGATTGATGCTACGATCCATGTGGGGGAAATCCTCTGGAGCAAACAAGTAAATGTGTGCAATTCCCTTTGAATTATCCTGTTTAACCACCTTCAGAAAGAAAGTATAGTTTAAACTTCTAATTAATGACTACTAAAAATTCACCACATCTGTTTTGTACAGACAGAAGCAGCTCATTGCATTCTGTATGCACAGAAGTACTTCCGAGGTTCTCCCAAAGATGTTAATGAAATTGATGGATATTAAGCTACTCATAGCAGCTAAAAAGTTATCCCACTAATGTAAAGCAGACAGAAAACTTCAACTGAGTTTAGTTCTTCCCAAGATGTTCAATCTCAGTACTGTTTGACATTAATGGGTATGATTGTAGTTTTCTGGAAAATATTAGCCACTGTCCATTGCATTCTAAACTAAGCTTATAACAATAACAATGCTATTAACACTCAATCCTTCAGAAATCCCTTGCTGCCCTACTAGATAAAACCTAGTAAATTAAGTATGAAATGAAAATGAAGATGAAAAAAGCTTCCACATATTGTCCTACTTAACAACAGACGCTTTTGACAGCAGCTAGCATTATTGATAATAAGCACTGAAGCCGTAACTCAAGAGAGCTGGTAACATTTGTTTACAGATTCTTCTGATGATTTTTCTAGCCTTCCTCTACTAACTCACACCAGCTACTGCCACTTACAGCAGTAACAATGCAGAAACAACGGAAGCCAGGAACAACAGCTTTCCAAAATTTATGCACACTACTCTTTTCTATTCCTGAATCAACCAAAAATTATTATCATACTCAGACTATCTTTGAAGAGGATATTTAGAGAAGCAAGCTGCAGCAGTCACAAGTCCTGGACCACGTGAGCCACGTTTTAATCGCACACTCTCTTGTGTAAAAGGAAGAAAAAAATATGAAAGAAAGCTATAAAATGTATTTCCAAACTGTCCAGATAATACATAGACTCTGATTTTTAGAGGGAAACTAGCTCTGTCTAGTATCTAGACAAGATAAGATTTCCTTTAGAAGTACGTTTTCAGCTAACTGAGCTAGATAGAACACATTGCCAGCGGAAGAAAAAATATTTAAAAGCTAACAGAAACCCATAAATAAACAATAATATACTAACTAAATCACACTGGATTACAAAAGCTGCTTTCCAAGACCAATAAGAAAATGTTATCTTGTTGCGATAGGTACAGAAAGAATTTAAGACTGACAGAATACATACATCTTTTCATATGACAAAACAAAAACTGTGTTTCTTATCGTTTGTAAGACTGCTAACTGCATATATGTGGACTGACACTGGAAATCTATGAAGGCAATCAGCCGCTACATTCTTGGGAGGAAGAAGACAAAATTCTAATGAGTCAGATATTCTCACCCTAAAGGCCATAGGAAAAGGACTTCATACAGCAAATACAACCAAGAAGTGTCCACAAACCCTTAGGCCTCATAACAGACATAAATTCTGACGAACATTTAAGTAACCAGAGATGTTCTTTCTATGGATTTCAGTTCACAAGGGCACTTGGACAATTTACCTGCATGCTAAATTCAGGATAATCCATTAAGTTATCTCTCAGCCACAGCACAGCTTCAGGAGTCCACATGCCAGTGTCAGGAGGCAGATCCGCCAAGCAGCATTTTATAGCCTAAGAAAAGAATTAAGGACACAACAACATAGAAACTATTCCACAGATTTCTATTTACACAACATTCACTAATATGTAAATTGCTCCAAAAGTAATGCCTCCTAATTATTTCCACGGAAACTGCAACAGAAATGAAGAGCACAATAACACCACTTTGTAAATTCTCAGCTACAAAACAAATTTCCAGCATGGCCACCACCTTTAGCTATACATTTTCACCAGTGATGAACAAGAGCCCGCATGCTGCACTCACAACAACATGCTCCAGCAGAGGTTACACACAGCCACTTTTGCCACTGCTGAAACACACCACCCACTGCCTCACTGTGCTCATGTTCACTCTCTGGTCTCCGTAAACGTTCACCAAGTATTGATGAATATCAGTGGGTGCCATTTTTTTTCTGCATGGAGGAATTCAGTTGCACACCTCTGCTCCATCCACACTTCCACGCCAGACACCATTGTGTCAGACTGCCCCTCTGCTGCCGTCTGTCACAGGGCAACAACACAGAATGGAATACTGGTGGGAAGGTTCAACCTCTACTGCCATAGCTCCAATAACCATCTCCAACAACACGGGCCAAAATAATAAAACAGGATGCATTACTTTCACAGCAGCACACATGACAAACAGAAACATGCAAAGCCAATGTCATACAAATTAACAGAGCATCCTGTCAGTACACAGGACTGCAACACAATTTATTTCAGACCAAAGATACACAGTGAAATACACTCCCAGTGTTGAACACTGTTAAACAAAGAAAATCCCTTACAGAAGCCTAAAAGTAGCAGCACTAACACACTGTAAAGAAATGTAGGGTAGGTCAGCTTTAACACATCTTTATACCTGAGGAGGGATTGCGATTACTTCTCTGAGGAACTGTGATGGGATTTCTCTAAGGTCTGATATTTTTACATATGCAGTTCTTCCAGTATCCATGAAGCATACACCAAGGGCCCTTTTACTGTGAATTATTCTTATCTGAAATAAGAAAGGAAGATGATATACTGTGAGAAGATTCAAGGAAAGTAAGAATAGAGATATAAGTGAACAGCAAGAAAAGTTTTTTTCTCTGTGGAAAAACTTCTGCTGTTCTTTGAATACCCCCTTACCTCTACACGTGTCCATTTTTCTTTGCAAGGAAACAAGCAGATTTTGCCACAGAAAGGTTGTGACACATTAAACTCAGACATCTCCTGCAAATTCAAAAGCAGAAGTTAAAATCCACAGAACTATTACTATCTGAACCTTTACTGGCCGCTTCAAAAGCCACACAAAGGTTTTTTCTAGCCTCATAAGTATTCCCTTATCATGTTGTTTTAAGCTCTGCCAGTCAGTTCTGAGGTGTACATAGCCCAGGGAAGTGGTGGAGTTACCATCCCTGGCTATGTTCAAGAAATGTGGAGAAGCAGCACTTATAGCTTAGCAGGCATGGTGGGGATGGGCTGATGGTTGGACCTGGTGATCTTCATGGTCTTTTCCAACCATAATGATCCCATGAATTGCCAGCAAAAATATATTTGGAAGCACAGAATATAAACATCAGCAACCATTACCTTATTGTTATAAAAAGCTATACTGTTGTGCAACTGTAGTAGCTAACTGAAGAATTTCGTAACTCATAGACGTAACTTGCCAAGATATTTAACCAAACAGATTTACTATTTACTCAAAGCCTCATGGGGCTGATATTCATTGTGATGATCCTAAGCAGCATAAGTCAACTGCTACACTATAAAGAAGGGACTCTTAATGGAGACTCATACACATCTTGGTGTCATTAAGTTCTCAAGATGAGATGCAGAGTTGAAATTCCTTCTGTCCTTTACAGCAATGAAAGCCTCTGTACATATTACCTAGAAATATGACTAGGTGTTTTGCCTTTATATGGCTAAAAAACACTTTAAATTGTATACTCTATATTGATTCCTCCAGTGTTCAGTTTGCTTGAAATTAACTCCTGATAACTGAAACATATTAAATATAAGGTATTTTCAAATGGAATGTGCCAGAACTGGCAAACACCTAAAAACATTTTGAAAAGGCAGCTTTACAAGAGGTAGTTCTAACAGTGTCTGACTTTTCAAGGATCTGCATTTTATGGTTTCAGTTGGATGCTGAACAAACTGGATTCTCTAAAGATTTCTTCACCTTTGCATAAACCCTTGAGACTAGTTAAAGGATTGCTGCATGTCTGTAGAGGGCAGGTAGGATATCAGACTTTGTTACATGCCTTCAAAATAATCAAGTTATTGTAAAGTAGACACCTCCTATACTAACCTTTAAAAGCTAAGGGTGCAGATATGAAGCACATGAGATCAAAGACAGTGAATGCTGAAGTCAAGCTGAAAAGCACAGAACTTGGTTTTATTTTGGAGAGTCCTTTTACTGCCACTACAGAGCGTGGCATGGGCCATTTATACACCCGAGCAGCTACAGCAAAAAGTATGGCAGATCCTCTGCAGACCTTGTATCACTCCAAAGTGTCTATAGGAAGCCTCCCATTAAGAACCACTTTTGTCATTACTCCAACTATTCAAGAAAATTTAGAAGTAGCTACTGAAGCTGTCGTGACAGGATTTGAAGGAGAGCATGAAAAGACACTCTCACTGTGAAAGCTGCATCCCAGAAAACGGCAGAGAATTTTTAGCCTTTTTAAACAGGCTACAAAGATGCCTCAGAAACTTGAACTTTTGTAAAAGAGAAGGACTGATACACTGGAAAAAGGCCATGTGACACAGCACGTCTCCTCACTGCATACATACCTGGTGAAGGAAATAGTCTTCTATCTTCTGCAAGATTTCAGAAAGTTTAGACAAGCCTTCAGATGGCAGCTGACAATACATGTTTCCATCTGAGAGAATACTGGTCACTCTGACATTTGTATATAGTGTTTCCACCTAGGATTTTAACAAGAAAAGTGGAAAAAAAAAAGCCACACAAAGATAGTGAATTTGTGAGTACTGTCTTTCAGATGGCAGCTGACAATACATGTTTCCATCTGAGAGAATACTGGTCACTCTGACATTTGTATATAGTGTTTCCACCTAGGATTTTAACAAGAAAAGTGGAAAAAAAAAAGCCACACAAAGATAGTGAATTTGTGAGTACTGTCTTTCTGTCCATTAAAAATCTTTGTGGTCAGTGACTTTTAATGAATTAAATAGGAAGCAGGTAGATTGTACCTGTAGGTTCACTTCAAAAGACTTGTCACATAAGGCCTTCAGACAAGTAGCATTGATATTGATATCATCCTCTCCAGAAGTGTCATAGAGAACGAAGAGAGGAATATCACTTCTTTCCAGTACTTCCACAGCAAGTATCTTGCAGTACGTGTGCGATTCCACAGCCTTTACTAGGAGAGGATCATCACAGAAGGCTTCCAGCCCTGTAAGGCAGACCATAATTTTTATGAATCGTTTTTTTGAAAGGAAGTATAATAACCAGGACTCTGCCAAACTAATTTTCAAAAATCAGAATGCAGTTAGAATGTTGTATTGCACCTTGTCACGCTCCAATATAAAGGAGAGAGAGAGGCGAGTCATGGAGGTTATCCTGCCGACTACGCCAATAAAATGTCACGCTCCAATATAGAGGAGGGAGACGAGGTTCTTTAAGATTATGTGTATACCCAGTGCGAGATTAAGAAGCAACGGTTCAAATGTTGGTCCGACCAGTTTATTACCAATATTGACTAGGGACATGGGGAAGGGGGAGGCGGACACTGTTAAGGGTGATGGGGAAGGGAAGGCGAGCGATAGGAAAGATAGGAAAGAAGCAAGGATTTGTACAATGCAGGGAAAGTCACCAGCCAGGATCCTAGGGGCGGTCCGGTTGCAAACGGCTCCAATGGTCCAACTGCTAGTGAGCTGCAGCTTATCTCTCTTTCCTTTTGCCAGGAAATGCCCATCTGCTTGTCTCTTAGACAAAGGATTTCACAACCCTTGCCCAGGACTTGCTTGGACATGTTTATCAGCAAACTTTGAGTCAATGCATATTAAAATAGTCTCTTACACACCTTTACTATCATTCTACCGAATGTCTCCCTTCTTATGGCAGAAAGCCATCTTCAAAGGTGAAATTAAAAAAGAGAATCAAAGAATCAAGGCAAATGTGTGACAAAATAAAGAAATGTATCTTAGTAAGAAAAATAGGCAACAATAAGCTTTAGTTGTTGAAAACATATGTTGAAAACAAAACAAAATGTTCGTAAAAAGTTAGAAATGCCCACTAGTTTTAGGAAGTTAAGCAAATTCCAGCAGAGGCAAAAAAGTTTTCAAATGCTCGGTGGAGAAGGATCACTTTAAAATAAATGAATGAGATCACAGACCATATTAGGTCACATTTGTGGAAAAAAGAGTTAAGCTACTACACTATTTCCATACAACATTAGGTGTTTTCTTTAGGCTTGCATATCCTATAGGTAATACTTCCAAGGTAAGTACAAAAACAACTAAGCCTCATTAGAGAGATACTGGGGTCTTTCGATATCAAGGTTTCTTTACTAAGTCTCCTTCACATCATTCTTTCTGTGCCTACCTGTATCTACTTAGAGTATACCTAGCTATTTTGGACAGGTTCTAGTATTCACAATTACTACACACAAGGATCAAAACTCACAGGCATTTCAACCCATAAGTCATACAACAGCACGCTGCAGAATCAGCACTGGTTTTCTCTTACCTGCCAGTTTACATTTTGTGACCTGAAATGGAAGTGAACAGAACTGTTTGTGGAGTTTGTACGTGCTGCTGCTTTCAATAACCTCACTGAAGCCATGGTCAACATAGTATACCTGACAGTGGAAAAGGAGATAAATAAGCTCATTATTCTTTTAAGTATATATTCTTGAGTTTATAGAAAATGTATTCTGCTACTACTACTCTGTGCCTACACTGAATAGGCACATCATTTTTCACTAAATTATTACTATATAACATCTATAACACCACTAATGTCATGTTCATTTCCCTCTTTGGATGTTCAGGGCTTTTAAGGAAAGCTTTCTGAAAATTCCTATAAAACCATAATCTCTGACAGAATCTCTCCATAGGAGCAGTGCTGGAAGGACTCAGCACATTACCTCAACTTTAATTTCAACATGCAAATGACCATTTAATATTGACAATCATGCAACTTAAATAAAACTTTAGATTTTCTCATTTAAATGAAAACAGAATTACTTCAGGTTGGGAAAGGAAAGAATGTTAGTAATGCAGAATGCTCGAGAATTGACTGAACTACACATCTGAAAAGCACAATTGTTTCAAGTCTTAGTAGAAGTGTCGAAACAAAGAATCACTTACCTTTAATCTTCTGTCCTCCACAGAAATTATCTGAGCACGGAGCCAAGCTTCTTCTTCAGTGCGTACAGCAACAAGTTGCCCAACACTTGGAAAAGTCATTTGTAACACAGTGGAATTCTGACTATAGTATGCTTTCATGTTATCTTCCATTTGTTCCTGGGCCTTAGAATAATCTTTGCCCACATATCTGCAATTATTTCAGTATAAAAGAACCAAACAAACAACAAAAAAGGGTTAGGATGAAATGTCAAAGAGCTGGATAAAACCCAAAGAACCTCTCAATGCATATATAAATTATGGAGATACATATACATACATATTCTAAAAACATCTGTATCCAAACTCTTTTCCAGTAACAGGGTTACTGGAAAGTACTACCTGACAAAACAGAGTATTACAGTCCACAGGTAAATGTTGTCCAGCAACACAGAGTCCAACAAGCTCAACTACATCTTTAGAAAGAGATCTTGATTAGTACAACCACATAGAAGAATTTGACCATAAGAGCAGACTATCCTAGATAAAGTACAGAAGAACTGTGGAAGCATCTGAGTTACTCTGTCACTAGCAAATATCATCTTAAACATGTTTTCACTATGGTTTATGAAAGCATACGGCATCTAAAACAGCTTAACAGATCCCTGTCAAACCACATGCTTTTTACTCCTGGCCTTCAGTCTAATTCCAGAACCAGGCTGCTTATCTAACGGTTCACACTGATGCAGTCTGCCACATTAAGCTTCCTCAGTAATATCCTGAATACTTCAGAAACAGGTCAGAATACAGCAGACAGAAGGAAAACTCATTTCAGTAATCACAGAATGATTCCTGCAGCTATTTCTACCAGACAGTTTAGGGTATCATCCTATAAGAAGCGAGGTTTATTCAAAAGCTCCTTACACCCCACAGTAGGGCAGGTACTGTACTATGTCATTTGTGCCACTTTTGTTAAGTGTGATCATGTTCCAGGCTATCTTCAGGAAAAAGAGGATTACCTGCTACCTTATTATCCAATCACGTTACTTTTCAGACTGTCAACAATTTTACTTCAATACAAACACTCATTTGCTGGACAGGGGACATGGAGACAAGTAACATAAGCAGGTAGACAATACTCAAAAGTTTACTTAACACTGGTTTCACCAGGAGATTTAGCTGATAAGAGGATCATAACAGAAGATTTAAGAATCTACAGAACTTCCTGCCTTGCTGCTTTCCAGGAGCAGGTACGCATCCTACTGATGTTACTGATGTTACTGCTGTTAAAAGAGAACTGAAAAAACATTTTTCATAATTTTTAGAAAAATACTGGAAAACAACCCCCAGAAAGGTGTGCTACACATAGGTAGCCAGACAAGCCTGCAATGAGCACCACTCTCACTCTGAACTGGGATTATGAACATATCAAGGAAAGCCTGCTTCTTTGTTGTGAGAGGAACAGAGGGTATATGTTTCCACAGTGAAATGAACTATGTAGTTTTCTATCCAAAAACATAAGAGAAAACATACTGATTTTTCTTGCTGTGGCAAAAATCCCTTGAAGCCTAATTCTGTCCCAAAGTTAAATGACCTGGCCCATGGAGTATGCAGATCTCCCAGCACTCGGTCCTGCACTGAGGCCCAGAAGCCACTGATAACTAGAAGCTACTACCCACATGATGCTGACAAGTTAAGAAATTTCAATATTTAATATTGCATAAAAACTCTGGTACAAAATTTGGGAACTGCTGCTTCAGAGAAAGTTTAATACAAGCAGTATCAGCTCATCAGTGCCACAGTTCAACCCATGGGACCCAGAGTATTCTGTTTTATCTCCTACAGCCATGCTCATTAAATGGAACAAATGAGGCAATCGTCTAGAGCCAGGCTGCAGCTGTAACTAGAGTTTTATTACATTTCTCATTCTTGAGATAAACAGAACTAAGCCGTCCTGGCCTGAACTGAGCTCCTTTCCCTCACCTGAGCCAAAAAAATGAAGACAATAGGATGGCTGCAAGATTTAGTATTCTGAAGCAGAACCATCAAAAAAGGTAATGGGGAAGACCCCCATAACCAAAAAGAATATAATCTGGAGAACACAGAGCTACACACAAAAACAAACAAGCAAACAACAACAAAAAGAGAGAAAGCACGATATAGGAAACTTGTCTAGCAGCTGAAACGAAGATGGCTACATTCTCAAACAAGGACTTTTAACCTAAGTCTCAAGTATGGAGATTTTCATATCATCATCAGCCTTTATGATCCTATTACTTCAGCGAACTACACTGGCATGAAGAAAATTCAGTGCTGAGTATGCCAATACATCAATGCAGCTAGAGAAGAATAACTAAATTTCAGCCTTAAGGCCACTGCGCTATTTACAGGCAGAAATGAGGAAAAGGATGGTAGTTGAGTAGCAAGAGGATCTGTAAGCAAACTGCAGATGTTCATACTTATTTCAACTGTGCTCAAAGGTCCTGGCTAGTATCCATCTATTGAAAGCAGGAACTGTAGAAACCAATGGGAAAAGACAGAGCTACCAATATACTACAATACTTGGCATCTATGCAATTCATAGAATTGCTGAAATGACAAATAAACCAGTTTAATATGAAGCTGAATTTGAAATAAGTTTCAGAATTAATTAACCTCCTAGAAAAAAGTTAAACTGTTTCTTTTATTTTTTAAAATATTCCTAGATCTGAAGTTTTTTTATCCTGATAATTAAGTACAGAAAATTTATCTTAGCATTTCCTTAAATAACAATGACACAGAAACTACAATCCACTTCTCAAACAATTCTGAGGCTGTACTAATAACCACCAAATCAAGAAGTACAGTAGTTTGATGGAAGCTCCTCCACCTCCAAAGGAGAAAACTGCAGTATAACCTGAACAAACCAAATTCATACCTAGTTAGAAGCAAGTCAACTATAAAAGTAAAAAAAAAAAAAAAAAAAAAAAGCTTTAATAGGTGTTATAGTAAGATCTGAATGGTACATTTTACAATAAGATTATTTGAGAAAAGCCCTCCAACAGCAAGTCCTATCTGCTTTGACTCTCAGTCAAGCTAATGACAAAATCCATCAGCTAACGAGAATTTAATAAACTCCCATTTAAACATAATACAAAAAAAAAAAAAAAGATTCTTAGATTTAAATATCAGCATGCATAAATAACAAAGTCCTGCAGACCTGTGCACTATTCAGTAATAAATAAATAAATAAATAAATAAAAAAGAACTTGCCTAATCACAAGCTCATTAGCATTATTCACTTCTATCACCATGACGGATACGGGTCCTTCTGCTGGCATAATCAGAGGAGGAACAGATATGCTTCCTGGATACTGCTCCTTGGATTCTTCATGCTGTTGTTCAGCTGTGGCCTTCGCACCACCGGGGATCTGGATTTTCTCAGTGACATTCAGATTCTCATCGGTGCAACTTCGGGTTTTAACGTAGAGGATGGCCTTCTGAGGGACATAAGATACATAGTCCACTACACATATATCTGACAGCAGCTGTAGATTATTTAGAACTCCTTCTGGAAATTTTTGCTGGTAAGTGTCTTGGTACAATTTGGGAAGCGCTTCAGCCCAAAGACCACTGGGATATTTCATCAAGATATTAACAACGTTTTGCTTGAAGTCACTACTACATGAAGCAGACTCAGCCTCCATGCTTGCTTTTAACAGTGGGTCTACTTTTGAAGGTGTAACATTTTGAGATGCCTTTTCTTGCTCTGTACTGCTTTTCACTATTGGCGGTGCTCTTTTAGTAGGATAAAGAATTTTGTGTACCTCATCACCCGTGCATATCTTCTCCACCTTGAAAAACAAAAAAGTAGAGTCAATAATCAGCTGCATCTGTAAGTCCAGAGCATTCTGAAAATTACATTCATATAACATGCATTTTATACAGACTCAGAAGTGGGCACCTACAAGGAACTAAGCTTTAGGCAGTTATTTCTTGCAATGCCTCCTTCTCTGGTCTGGGGGGACCGGAGTAGAGAGGAAATATGAAAGTTATGCATTACTCATAATAATATTTCCTTTCTTTTTGAAGAAGGAGCAGACGATGGCACACTCCACAAACTTGTGTTTTGCACATTTAACCTCCCTTCCTGATCAATTCTGCATAGATAAGCGATTACAAACAAAAGTTCCCATTTCAATTCACTAAGGGAAAGGAGATTTGATTGTGTATTTCAGATGCTGTCACATAATATTGTAAAAGCATTCTATAGTACTCAGGAAAAAGCATTTCCTTCAAATGGGTTATGAAACTAAGGAAGAGATTTTCGGATTGTAATAAGTTTCATATTAAATTTGATTAGGCCATTTTAAACCATATGTCAGTGGTTTATGGGCTGGTTCGGCCTGGTTCTGTGATGAATGGGGTGGGGGACACACGGACCCATGCCCTGGGAGAGGGAAAAGGGAGATGGGCCTAGACAGAAAACAGTAGCAATGATCTGAGGAGGAAAGCTAGTTTATAAACAAGATACCAGAACGCAAAATTAAACGATATAATACAATGTAATTGGAACTGAAGGTAATAAATCAAATAAAATGAGCAAGAGAGAGAGTCAGATAAACCGAAGGCCTTACGCTAACACTGGAGGTGAGATGGCAGCAAGCACCCACTGCTGGGTCCATCCCCAAAGAAAAAAGAGAGTCTTGTGACACACAGTTTTTATCTTTCCCTCTGAGCGGAAACACGTAAAAATACAAAGCATCGCACAGCCCCCTGGGGAATGTAGTTCTTCTCTTCTGAGACAGGTATACCTGTAACTATTGATGACCCACGGAGCTAAAGGATTAACTGTAACTTCCAGTGTCCCCACCACATGATGTTATGATGTGGAATACCAATAACAAAAATCATAAAACCACGACACCATGCCCTCAACTTCCCTCCAGACCCAGATGCTTTACAAGTCCACGTCTCAACTCCGTCAGTTTCAACAAGGAGCGTCTCACACTGTCTTGAAAACACCCATGGGAAACTGCAAAAACAAATTCACAATAGCTATACAGTTTCAACCAAGATCAACCTATCTGAAACTTAGAAGGCATATTTATGTAGAACTGAGGTGACAAAAGCTATCAGCGTTTTCATGTTGGTCCTGAAACAAAAGCAACTCCTACAATAAACAAGTTGGATAGCTAGATTGTCTGCTACTCTTCAGGCCTAGTATTTGTTTTTATTGTGGTATCTACATCAACAGGACTTAATGAGCCTTGCAAAAATCACCCCTTGCTGTTTTGCCTCAGCAACATGCGACTGGGAGAATAACAAGATAATTTAGAAGTATTAACTTACACAACAAGAGTTGTGTATGCCCCGCTTTATCAAGAGAGACAAGAACACTTAGTTCCAATACACTGGAAAAAATGAGAAAGACCATTACTGAGTTAAGAACCATGTATTTTCTCCTGTGCACAGCTCTTCACACAGGGATAAAATTGACACATGCTGCTCAGAGTTTTAGAGTAAGCAAAACCCCTTAAGGGCCACTGCTTATCCTGGGATAGACATTTTTCTTCACAGTAGCTGATATGATGCTATGTTGTGGATTTATTACAAAAATAATGTTGATAACACACATTTTAGTTGCTGTAGAACAGTGCTTACAACAAACTGAAGACTTTGCTGCTTTTCAAGCCAGCAACGGTGCTGGGGGTCCACAAGGAGCTGGAAGGAGACAGAACCAGGACAGCTGCCCCAAGTGGACCAAAGGGGTATTCCATATCAGCAATGAGTTGGCTGAAATGAGGCTACCATTGCTCAGGGACTCGCTAGGCAACAATCAGATAGTGATGAGCAAATGCACTCTATTAACTTTTTAGTGTATTCTTTTCCTCTTCCTTCCTCGCTGCCCACCTTTCTTTCCTATTAACTGTTCTTACCTCAACCCAAGAATTGTATTCATTCAACCGTCTCCCCCCCATAAATGTTTTAGAAGTCTTGTGCACTCAAGGCAGCTTGTCTGTACCCTTCTTTATCAGTGAAAACTAGAAGGGTTAATACTTCCTGCAAGAACCCCAGCAAGAAGAAATGAGAAGGCAGATAAACATATCCATGAATCCTCATCTTCAGGAATCCATGCTGAATCCACAAACTTTTGGTCCCAAATCTTTCCAAGTAGGCTCACTAAGCCAAGGAGACATGCAAGATTACTCTACACTGGATGGAGGGGAAAGGCAATGCCTTACAGATAACTATATACTGAAGATTATGAATCTACTGTAAGTCAAGAACATACAAAATTTTGTCAAGGACTTCAACACACCTGTGGAACTTGCATCAAGTTCATAAGCATCTATGCTATTTAGCATGATAAAAGTAATTACAAGATGTGTAGAGATACACAACAGGAAGGACAAAAGAGGTGTAACCAATTCATGCCAGGAAGAACTAATACTTTTCATCACTTTTCAACAATGCAAAAAAATTGCTCTGGGGAATTTTGGAGGTCTCCAGTTCAACCTGCTTAAAGCTGAGGTGATATCAAATGCAAATCAAATTGCTCCTGTCCTTGTTCAACAAAATTCAGAAAACTTCCAAAGACAGAGACCATCAACTATCAAAACAACCTACTGCAGAGTTGCATGATCCAAACACTAAAGAATTATTCACAACAGACAAACAGAATTTTCCTCATAGCATGTTGGTTGATTCTCACCCTTTCATTCTGCATGTGATTTCACTTTTTGCATATAGCCCCTTTATGTTTTGGAAAACTAACAAAACACTTTCACTTCCTTTTGTCTAAATATTTTAACTAAAAGTAACTTTACTATAACAAAATATTTCACCTCCTTTTCTCTAGACTCTTGCCTATTCTAGAACATAATAACACTAAGGAGTCTGTCCTCTGCTCTGGATTTAAAACTTATTTATTTTATATTAAAAAAAAAAAGAGCATAGATTTAAAAAAAAATTTACATCATTTTAAGACAAAGTGGCAACTTCAGAAAGAAGGTCCAGACATCAAAAGATGTACAACAAAAACTGAATGGGACAATCAAAGGCTCTAATGCGTATGACGTTGTTGTGAGTTAAACTGCTATTTCCAGTATAAATTAGAGGGTAAACTCCAGAAGATGCTTATCTGACCATTATTGTTGGTTTTATGGTGAGAAAAAATTAAAATGAACAGAATACCATAATCTGGAAAGTTCTTGTTATCTGACCAAGGAACATCAGATGAGAAGAAAGTTTGAAGTACAGACTACTCAAAAGTAAAACTGTAAGTCTAACCTTTATTCTTTATTATTGGGTAATAGCTAGTAAAGACAATCATTCCCATATGAATTAAGACAGATTAAGACCTGAAGATTGACTCTGAAAAGCATACAGGTCCTTTTTTTAAAAACAAACAAAAACTAATGAAATTAGGATAGAAAGTACTGGAGGCAGTGGTATTTTCAAACCACTTTAAACTCCCTTAGCAATTACAAAATACCTTCAACAGGCATAGCATTTTATTCATGCAAAGATCAAGTATTTTCCTCACAGAGTTACTCCAAAACAGAACACAGCTACACAGATATGCACTATCACTGCTGAGAAGTAATAATGGCTCCAGTTTGAAGTACGCAGACTGCTCTTGGGGAGGTAAATAATTTTATTAAAAGCATAGATTAAGTACCTTTGAGATGCAGAAATAAATATCTTAATGAAATTCCTCAAAAATGTAGAGAAAATAAAGATGTTTGTAAGGCCTGCAAAATGCAGACCGACATCAATTAAGAACAGAAATTTAAACCAGAAGTGACCTCTGGTGGCCATGCAATACAACTGCTTGCCTACAACAGCGCCCACTAGCTCCAGTCACTGAAAGCCTTATGTTACTTTAGCTGAGAAGGTCTCAGAGGGTTGGAACACAGAACTTCATCAGGCTTACGTTCCTGAAAAAAGGACTCTTCCAAACTCCTGTGAATGTTCTGTGCTGGAAGCTTTTCTGCTCCTTGTCCCATCACTGTGCGCCACCAAGAAAAGTCTAGCTCTATATTGTCTCCCCTTTTCTTTCTCCTCCTTAGTTCGAGCAAAAGCTTTTTCTTGTCACCTCTTTGAGTGGTGGTTTCACAATGATGGGCAGCTAAACTCCTCCACAGAGCTCTTGCTCTTCTTCAAAGGGAAACGGGGAGAAAATACAATGGAAAAGGGATCAAGGGTAGAGATTAAAGTATAGATTGCTCATCAATTGCCATTGTGGGCAAAACAAACTCAGAACAGGGAGACTCAGCCCACAACACTTTGCTTCTCTTGTTCCTCCATGGTCACCCCCCGCCTCTGCTCCACATGCACGCCATCCTTCCCCAGCTGATCCCACACTGGCTTCCCCGTGGCTGCAGCTCCCTGAATACTACCCCAGGGTGGCTACCCTCTTCCCCAGCTGCCACTGTGCAGCAGTTTCCCCTTTCCTTAGTCTGCTCTCCGGAGCACACCCAGCACCACTCAAGGCCAAGTTCTGGCAGCATTTGGTCCCTTCTGCAGCAGTTGGAGCTGCCTAGCACTGACACAGGTTAGTGCTGGGCTCTGCTTACAGAAAGCACCCCCTGCCTGCAGCTCCCCTGCTATCAAAACCTTTCATCAACCATTTGTTCAAGAAAGCTGCGCTGCAATGTACTGCAAATCAGTCTGAATGAAGTTGGAAACAAAAGTCTACCTTTTTACACATTGTGTCTCTTGGCTAACTCTGCTTAGCTACTGCTCCACAGAGGTGAAAAAAAATGATACCTGACACAGTTATTAGACCTTATGGGCTAAAGACTGGCAGCAGACCAAAAAGAGAAGATCCTTAGAGACCTTTAAGCCTCTTAACTCCGATAATAGCTCTGAGGTTCTCTAGCTCAGTTCTGAAGACAACACAGACGCTGACTGAGATAATAACTTATAGGCAGGAAAAGGTAGCTATTTCAGTAAGATGTTTCACCTTAATTCAGCATTATTTAGCTCAGGTGGACAGCATTAGTGAATGGTTAGCACAGAAGCTAATGTTCAAGAAGCAACAGATTCCTCCCGTCATAACTAAAAGCTTCTGCAGTACATGACAGCAAGCAAAAAGGTTAACAAGAGCAAATTCAAACTAGCCACATTTTCTTTACTACCAATATCTCAACTTTATTCCCAGAAGAGTTTATAGATACACCTGCAAGGTCCCTCCCATTAATATGGCTAGCAGACCTGCCCTGCAAGCACACACCTGCTGCTGCTTCTCAATTAGAGCAATTACAAGAGAACAGCAACAACTGTCAGAATATTATCAAGAGCAACAGAGTTTGACTCAATGCTACACAGAAGAACGCTTGTACTAGGCCCGAATGACAGAGGGAACTCTCAAAAATGAAAACGGAGTCCAAAATGATAAAGCAAACAAAAAAATCCCCAACTGAAATACTGACACTGCAGCTAAGTAAAACAAGTACAACCTCCCTAGACTATGAAGATACCTTCTAACAACAAAAAGGAGAAACATCTTGAAATGAGTTTCCAGTCACAAAGTGTCTATCAGTGCCTTTTTTTTTCCAACACTGAATTCACAACTAGCATGTGCAGCTATCTTCCATTATTTTTCAGCAAGGCAGGGAAATAAAACGTGCAGCAGAGGCTAGTTAAAAACATGATTCTGGGGCAAACAGGAAAATCTGGTTCCATTATTCTTACTATAACACAGGTCCTTAAGGACTGATCTAAAATACTCTGATCAGAATCATCACAGTGTTTAGATAAAATAACTCATCACAGTTCCAGAATGGTTGAGACTGGGAAGGACATCTGGAGGTCATGTAGTCCCTGCTCAAGTAATGGCCACTGAGAGCAGGTTTCTCCAAAAAGCACAGCAAGAGAAAGTTAACTATCCTAAGGTGAGAGCACATATTCAGAAGACATTTCACACGGCCAGTGTAAACCGTGCAAGCTTTCAGACATACATACCTACTACCAGCCATTACCAATAGACATCTCCTCCATGTGCAAAGTATTTTCCAGCTCTTAAGCACACACTATGTATTACATACAATTAGACCTGATGTTTTATTATCTCAAGCCCACTACTCTGTTTAGAATGATTTTTGCATCACAACTTAACTTTGCTGTGAAAATTACTTCAAGAACAAAAACCTTACAGAAGCAAAGTATTCCTTGAGCTGCAATTGGCTACTATTACAATACCCATCTTCTCTGACATAATTCATTCTGAACTGTAAAGTAAAAAAATTATCTGCCAGACACAGTGGGATCAGGTTAACTAAGAGGGAGGATGCTGACCAGGAACAGAGATTCAAGGAAAAAAAAGCAGTTCTATTCTGTTTTCTGGCAATGTTTACCAGCTGATCCAGCCGTCTTCCTGAGGCTTTAGTATTTGCTCTCTGTGAGCAGTCACAGCTTCAATAAAATGTTAACAGATTAACAACATTTACAAAAAAAGCCAAACATCAATGAAGTATCCTACCTGCCAGCCAGACAACATATACTATCTACCTGATGGAGTTACAGCACCAGTGGACAAACGAAGAGCAATTGATATCTACCAGGAATTATGCAAAGCATTTGATACTGTCCCACATGACATCTTGGTTGCCAAATTGGAGAAAAACAGATCTGATGAAATGGACCACTCGCTGGATAAGGAACTGGCTGGAAAGCTGCAGTCAACAACTCACTGTCCAAGTGGAGACCAGCGATGTGTAGTTTTTCTCAGGGTTCAGTGCTGGCACCAGTGCTACCTAACATCTTTGTAGGTGATACAGACAGTGGGATTGAGTGTATTCTCAGCAAGATTGCAGATGACATCAAACTGAGTGGTGCAGCTGACATGCTAGAGGGAAGGGGTGCCATCCAGAGGGACCTGGACAGGCTTGAGAGGTGGGCCCATTCCAACCTCGTGAAGTTCAGCAAGGCCAAGTGCAAGGTCCTGCATCTGGGTCAGGACAAAACAGGCTGGACAGAGAACCGCTTGAGAGCAGCCTTGTGGAGAAGGATTTGGGGGTTTTGGTTGAGCAAAGACTCAATGTGATACATCAGCATGCACTTGCAGCCAAAAGGCCAACCTTATCCCAGGTTTTATCAAGAGAAGTGTGACAGCTGGTCAAGGGAGGTGATTCTGCCCCTCTACTCCGCTCCTGTTGAGACCCCACCTGGAGGTACTGTGTCCAGTTCTGGGGCAACCAATACAAGAGGACATGAAACTGTTGGGAGTGGGTTCAGAGGAGAGCCAGGAAGATGACCAGAGGGCTGGAGCACCTCCTCTATGAGGACAGGCTGAGAGAGCTGGAGCTCTTCAGCCTGGAGAAGGGATCTTATAGTGGCCCCCTTCAGCAAGGGAGTCTTTTTGTATGGGCAAATAGCGACAGGACAAGGGGAAACCAATTTAAGCTGGAAGAGGGTAGATTCAGAGTAGATATTAGGAAGAAAACTCTTTACTGAGGGGCTGGTGAGACACTGGAACAGGTTGCTCAGAGAAACTGCCTATGTCCCCACACTGGAAGTATTCAAGGTCAGGCTGGATGGGGCTGTGAGCAACCTGGTCTAGTGGGATGTGTCCCTGGCCTATAGCAGAGGCTCTGGAACTAGATCTTAAAGGTCCCTTGCAACTCAAATCTATGATTCTACAATTCCACATGCTGTTTGCAGTAATAAACTTTTAACTTGTAAAACAAGCAAACAAACAACAAAACAAAACAAAAACAAAACGAAAAAAGCATGACTTCATTTTCCCTTTCCTTTACGTATTTATTTACAATCATGCATCTCTGACAAGACAGCCTTTGGAACCTGACCAGCACCATTCCCAGGCATAAGAGAAGTGAGATTTTACACTCACAGGAGCAGACACTTCAGCAACACTGAAGACACTGAAGATCTGACTAATGTTGCTGTTGAAATAGACCTTTCTCTTCCTGCTGGAGGTCTGCCTGGATAGCAAAGACTTTCCCTAAGGATGATCAGCATATTTAGACCCAGTTCAAATGGTCATTAGAACTTGGCTATAATATGGTAAGTGATAGCCAGTAAACAAATACTTTGCACTTCTCTGTTTAGCTGTGCAAAATGTGATACTATAACCAAGATGCTCAAGCAAACTAACCTAAATAGGGGAAGTAACAAACCAATGGAAAACAGTCAATCTCAGTCTTCTGTCAGTTCTCTTTCTGACTGAACAGAGAAGACTGAAAGCAAGGCCATTAAAAAGCCTGTAACTTACAGGGACTTCCAGAGACTTCAGCTCACTCAATACAGAATTCTACTACTTCTGACTGTAACGTAAAGACAAAAATGATTATTTCTCTGGAAGGAAAAAATATGAAATCACTTCCTTCTACAGAAAAATTTAAAGATGTCAGTTACTAAGAAGTGACACTGTCCAGGGCATAGACCTCAAATCTTTAGTATGGTGACACCATACACAAATTATGAAGTTTATGGTATCACCTTTAACAAAATCATTCTGTGCCATTTCAGAGGATCTGCATTGCTCTATACCTGCAGACTAGTTTGAACCTGAAATAAACACTGCTTTAAGAGACTCACCTTCAAGAAATCCCTTAATTCAAACTTCTCCATGCCAGAGCCACAAGTATACTTTACATAAATCAAGTAAACTGAGGCAGACTCTACAGATTCATTAAATGTCTTCTACAATAAGACCATGCCAAGGCAACCTGATAGTTAAGACTGCTGCTGTACTGAGCTTGCTATACTAGAACATTTCCATAGACTTAGTGACTGCGTACTTGCATTAAAATGAACGTATACACTTTTGCTAGAAATACATAAAAAAAAAAAAGAGATTAAGTCAGCAGATAACAAGGAAATAGAAAGCATATACGAAGAGAATATCCTGTGTGAACAGTAACATTTTGTCTGGAATCTTATCTTAGGAAAGATAAGAGTAAAATTTGCTGCATGAATTAAGCAACTCGAAACAGAACAGTCTGCTGTACAGATAACACAGGAGCTGTTATCAACCATCAAAACAAATCACTGCTGTTTACAATAAGTTACTGATGTCTGTAATAAGATGTTACAAATGCATTTTATGTATGTGCTAGAACACTGTAGTCTGATAGCATGCAAATACTGTTCCTCCTAAAGAGCAAGTATTCAGGATCAGTACAACTTTATTTTACATTTTAATATAAAAATACTTTGCAGTATGGAATGAAGAGTCACCTCAAGCAAATGAGATTCTCATTACTTTAATATCCTTTGTGTGTCTTGGTTTGATGTTGAAGTTGGAAGCGTTTACTTATAGGACTGACATGTTAAAGTAAAGCTTTTCAAAAAAGAAAGCCTTGATGCAAAGTAGCACTGTACCCTAAATGAAACCACCACTGTGTGGAAAAGACAAAAGCACAGTGACTGAAGAATCTTAAGGTGGTGGTGAGACAACCTGTAAGATGAGGCTCAGCCTGGTAACAGCTCGTAATAATGATTTTTTGAGTGTTGTTTCCAAAGGCATTGTTAATTAAAAAAACAAAAACCAAAAACCTGTTACATATTAAAAATAACACAAATGCAATGCAAATGAGCATGCAAATCTGAAGGATACTGACATCCTCCACAAAAATGATTTTCAGTACTTACTGTGCACACATGTGGCCAGTGCTCAAGCTGACGGAGCACTGTTGTGCTAAGCTCCTCCTGGTACGTTTCCTCATAAATCTGTGCTATCTTTGACATCCAAACACCATTTTTGTACTTGCTCAAAATCTCCTTAACACGGTTCTGAATTTCATTGACGCTGGGAGCAGAATGGCCAGAGGCAACGGTATGTGTCCCCACACCAGATGTATTCAAGTTATCTGTTAAACAAAAATAGAGCCTTCAAGTAAACATAATCTCATCAGTAGAGACAGATGTTTACCTACCTACTTAAACATTAATCATGGGAGTTGCAGCGTAACACCAATTCTAAAATGCTACTCTCCTGTATGACTATTTCAAGCCAATTTCCACTGGAAAGACACATGGAAGCCTTGTGCACTCAGACATAAATGAAGCAGAATTCTCAGTCACTGCTGCTCTTTTCATACACAGGAACTATTTTTCAGAAAGGATCCTGGAAGAGGACACAGAATCTTTGGCAGTAGTGCAGCCTCACTCAGAAGCAATGAGGCCATCTCCCAAGACATTCACAGGATAATTTTTTTCCCCAGGTACACAAACAACAAAGATAAAACAAAATACCCAAGTATATCATTTAAATTAAAAGACGTGCAAAACAGACCAAAATTTCACTTTTTATTCTAAGATATGTCTTAAAGTAAAAGACTGAATCCAGTACAGTCTTGACTCGGTCTCTGAGTTCTCTTCCAACCCCTACACTTCTGTGAATGTCCAGCTACTTTGTGTGGTTTTGTGCACCACCTATAGTAGAAGGGAAGTCATTACCTATAGTTGGAGGCTCACATCACTAACTTTCCTACTCCCTCATTCTCTGCTCCTCTTCTCTTGTGGGGGGGGACCAGTTGCTACCAGAGCTGTAGCTTCACAAATCAACCTGTCAAGTCTCAAAGAAAGCAATCACCATTTGGCAAGCCTACCAAAAACATAACTGCTGGGATTCAGGCAGGCAGAATGACACCTTCTGAACAGCTAGGATAGTGAGCTGGCCTTCATGTGGCTGTTTACTCCCCAGAAACAGGATTTCACCCTCTGCTATTATATCCACCCCCTGGCAGTGAAGTTAAGCGTACTTTTTCAGTTCTCAAGCTACTCACTCTTACTGTGTGACTGGCTTTGACTTTTACTACATACTTTCCTAGAAGACAGAAACAAATAGGAAGACAAATAAGCACATCTTCTTTCCCAGAACTATGACATCAAAGCGAGAGGTTTCCTTACAAAACTTGGTATTCTGCACTAGTCTATCTTCATTCAAAACAAATAATAAGACAGGCTTTTCTTAGGAATACACCCGTTCAAATGCCAGCAACTTGAACAAAAAAAAACAAAACAAAACACCTCTTAATGGGGGAAACTTAGCATTTGAATCAACGGAAGGCCTTCTGGACAGCTCAACGAGCAGCTCCTTTTGAAACCGCGGTGAAACAGCTGACCTCTTCTCAGACCTAAAATTGAAAAAAAGATTACTTTAAATCATTTTCTTGGCTGTAAAGAGCATTCTATTTGCTTACAAGACATATATGTGAAATGGTATGTATTCCCCAAACTTTTAACTGTTTCTCTACATAAGAGCAAACTCCTGTAGTTCTGACAAGGAAGACACTTTGGCTAGCAACAGCAAAGTAAATCAACAAGTGGTTTCTAGTGTAACCTTACTATGCTGATCACTGAGAAGAAAAAACACTCAGTAGGAAGGCATTCACAGAAACAGATTAAGTAGGCCCAGTAGTACAGATTCAACTCAGTCAAAATGTTTGTAATATTCAAACTCACAATTCAGTCTTTCTCTTGTCCAGTCTCAGTCTCACTGTTGAACGTGAAAGAGTCCACCTTCTTGATTGTCATGCCTCCTGAAAGCCTTAGGCTTCAGAAGTCAGGAATACACTTAAAAATATACAGGAACTCAAAGTTTTTCTGTGGATGCTGCTGCTACACTGCACCCAAAGTGGTCTCCAAAGCATACAAATGTCATGCCTGGAGGTGTTGTTCGAAGCTTGCCCAGCAAGTAGCAGCTTATACTGGAAGCACACTCAGCAGGAACTCCTGACAGCAGAGATGTCACAACAGCATGTACTGTGTCACTTACACTGCAAGCAAGAAGGAGCAAGAGTTGCAGAAAAGAGTTCAAAGACCAAGACCAAGCACCTTCCAAAGGCATATATGCAAGTAAGAACTGCAGAGGAGCAATCACAGCAGCAAATGCATCAAAACAGCTCTCCACAGAAGCATGGAAAATTGCTGCAAATCCCAGAAGCTTCACACTAGAGGATCCACTGCATATGCAGTAAGCAGGTTCTTGTAGATGGTCCCTTCCTAGAGGGCACATGAGGACGATGGCCACCTGTGGAGTCCACAGACAACTCTGAAGGAAACACCAGACACAGAAACAGCAAAGGAGACCTTCCGAGCTTCACCTGGGATCTTTGAAGAGAGTAGAGGCATCAAGTACTATGCTGAAGTTAGCAACAAGAGCAATGGGAAGCCAAGGCTAGCACGTTACTAATGTAGTCTTTAAGATGACCTTTAATCAGAACAGAATCACAAAACAGAAAAGGGTCTCTCACATTCACACCTTTCTAATCATATAATCATACAGGTTAGAAAAGACCACTAAGATCATCTAGTCCAATCACCCACCCACTGAATCATGAGAACAGCTTCTCTACAGTAAAGACAACTGTAAATCATCCAGATACAAAGGTGCTACTCCCTGATGATTTATCTGTTGGGCCAGATGTGTTACACAAACAGATAAGAAAGCAGGACAGACATCCTGGCGTCCCAACAAGATAATCAAACAGATGCCATTCTTAATGGTGAGGAGCTCTCCCCCTTCAGGGTTTGAAAATTTACAACAAAACAGACCCTTAGGTTTAATCCCCTCAACAACCAGAGTTTGGAATGTGATGAATATGTATGTGCTATACCTTTAAATATGTACTCATTTCTCTCTTTGGTGTGCATGTTTGGTGGAGAGATCCCCCATGCACCCAGCGCTGTAATAAAGGGAATACCTGCTTGACATATTGCATTGGTGTGTCAAGTTACTATGTCGGATTTCTCGGCATCAATTGGCGAGCCAGGCAGGAGACTCTCTGCTCGACTGCAGGACCCGCTGAGAGGGGGACTCCCCAGGCGCCCACCGGCAGCTTGTCCGGAGGGGGACTCCAGCTCTCAGGAGGGTCATCACGGGAGCAGACAAGATCCTCTGGAAAAAGGTATTCCCTAGGTCTGGTTTCTCTTTCTACTCTCTTTCCTTCTCTGATTCTTTTCTTTGGTAAAGGCCTTGGGTAACAGGCACTCGTAAGTCGGGTTGGGCAACGCAGAGTGCGCGGCATGAGACTGTGTATCAGCCCTGAGGGCACTGAACTGGTTCGGCACGGGACGGAAACCGTGACTCTGCCTGTAACAGGGCACCGAGCTGGTTTGGCACGGGATGGAAACTGTGATTCTGCCTGAAAGTTAACGGGGGTTCCCTTACGGCACCGAATTATTTCGGCACGGGACGGAAACCGTGATTCTGCTTAGAAGGGAATTAGGCCCTGGCACAGTAGCCGCCAGGAAGGACATTTACAATTTAGGGTAGAACTGTCATTGTAACGTTGTACTGCCAGGAGGGCTTGCCATGAAAGTGACTACTGAAAAGAATAAATGTCTGGATTATATTTCTTTTCTGTACTTATAGGAATTGTGTTTGCTATCATTAATGTCTGTGTAATAGTTAAATGTTTGTGCTGTCTGGAATTCCACTCCCTGTGTAAAACCCCTGTCTTGCTGAGGGACGTTGGTTATGGCTCTTCCCCAGGGAATTCGGTGTTCCCGTGCCCTGGGGAAGCAGGCGGACTCCATTACTCAGCAACACCAAACAAAGTTCTTATAAAAATCCCTGTTTTACTGGGGGACATTGGTTATGGCTCTTGTCCAGGGAATTCGGTGTTCCCGTGCCCTGGGGAAGCAGGTGGACTCCATTACCCAGTAAAACACAGAAGATTATCGATTATTACCTTGAGAACGGCCGAGATTAAAAAAGGGATCCCTCTGTGTTATATTTTGGCTCACTGAAAAAGGCACCACTGATGAGCCAGGGGAAATACTGAATGAGAAATCGGGAACATAAATGAAGTAACAGAACTGAGTATTCTAATCACGAGACTAAGTATTTGCTGTTTGTGAAAGCTTAAGAATTGTATTGTTTGACTCATGGGTTTTGAAAAAGGTGGGAAAAACTGTTCTGATGGTGTATAGAAGTGTAATTGCTGGTGGTATATGGAAGTATAATTGTTGGAAGTGTAATTGAGGATACGAATTGTGGAACTGTGAAAAAAAAATAATAATAATAACGCAAGAGAGATAAGGAAAATTTTTAGTTTGAGATGTTAGAACCTGTGACCGGCGGCAACCGAGGCAGATGCGCGCCGGCACTGAAAATCCCCGCAGGGCCTCTCCCGCCGCGGCATCTCGGGCTGAGAGACAGAGCCGGGACCGGACACTGCTGCAGGAACAGCGCGTTACTGCGAGCGGGGCGGGGAGGGGACAGCGCGGGTGTGAACAGCCATCATCTGCAGAGATCCAGGAAACCCGATATCCCAGGGATAGCACTGGAAGGGCCCAGGGGAGGGTTCCACCCCCACTGGAGCGAAAACTGCAAACTGCTTGTCCCAGGTTGAAGGGGCAGGGAACCGTCAGTCTCTGATTGCAAAAGCTGAATGACAGAAAATCGGGAAGTTTACCCTAGCAGAGTAATTGGTTAAACTGCAGCTAGGGGAGCAGGGTAAAGAAGTTAATTTTCTGGTGGATGCAGCTGCCCCTTACCCTGTGCTAAGTTAAGAATATTACCTGCAGATGCTGATTTTATAGCAGTAGTAGGAGCTACTGGTCAACGAGAAAAAGCTTACTTTTTGAGGCAATTAAATATAGGTGGGGAAAACAAGTAGAAATACATAAATTCCTGTACATGTCAGGTTCACTAACTTATTAGAACAAAAGAATGCAGAAATTGAATAAAATTGGAGCTAAAGGTCAAGGAAGAACAATTGACTGAAATTTTAAGTCTGGCTATAACCCATACTGGAAAAATGCTTTTCCCCGGAAGTTAAAGAAATTTTGAATTAGGTATATCCAGGAATGTGATCATAGGGACTCCTGGAAGAACCAAAATGCAGCCCTAATAGGAGTTAAGTGCAGGAGACAGCCCAGACAGGGTAAAAGCAGTACACTTTGAGGGTACAAGATTGCAGAGGGATAAAATGAATAGTAGATAACTTTTTGGAGTTCAGTTATTAATGGAATGTGAATTTAAATGCAACATTTTGCAATTGAAAAATTGGATGGCAAGAACTACCATTTGGTACAAAATTGGGGTAAATAAATCCATGTACTTTATTAACTAAGTTAAGGAATGAGTAGGTGGGGTTTACCATTCTGGAATTAAAGGGATGCCTTTTCTGCCTGAAAAAGTTGAATTGGAAAGCTCCACTATGGGGAGAGAAGACTCAGTTAACCTGAACAGTGTTACCCAGGGTTGTTGAGAACAGCCCTTGATTTTGAGAACCAATCAGCTTATGAACTTAAAGTTTGGGATCTTCCATCCCAGGTTGGAACTTTACTGCACTATGTGGATGCCACAGTACTTGGAACAGGACAAAAAAGGACTATGTACAGTGGACTGTGAGTATATTTTCTTGGTTTAAATGATTGTCAAGTTTCTCAACAGAAATCTCAACAGATCAAAGAGGACTTGGAGCGGAACAGAAGGAAATAATTTGCTGAGTGCCTGGAACTCCGACACAGAGCTACCTCTGATCCAGCAGTGCGACTGCTGGAGACTGTCTATGCCAGTCGGCCAGACCTAAAGGAGGAATCATTGTATGGTGCTGAGGATTCCTGAACTCATCGACGGAAAAGTATGCATTTGGGGTAGTACATGCTCACGTACCATTTGGAAAAGAACAAGGATTGAAAACTTGCATCTATTGAAAAGGACATCAGAGAGGTAACACTGTGCAGGAAACTGGAAATAAGGTGGTAGATCAAGTGGCAGAAAAGGCAGCTGAAGGGAACTTAATTCCAGTGGTAAACTTAAAGTTGATTAACCTGAGTCAGAATCTGTAAAATATTTTAAGGAAGATAGTAATCTAGTTAATGATTAGAAGGAAAGGACCAAACTGATGGATGGGCATATATGGATGCATTGTCGTGCCCTTTAGTATCATATGGAAATTAGTTAAAACATATGGGGGGGGGGGGGACAAACACTCTTTATACAATACTAGTACCAGGAATAGGGTACAAGAGGGGCCTATCAGGAAGGGAACATTCCAGGAATAGATCAGTATTTCTTAGTGAAGGGGGTATCAGTACATGCTGGTTGTAACAGATACTTTTCTTGGTGGCCAGAAGCCTTTCCTTGAAGGACAAATAAGGGAAGGGAGGTTTCATGGGTACTACTGAATGAAATATTACCCAGGTTTGGGGTGCCTGATGTGCAGACGGAGGCACTCATTTTACTGCACAACCCATATAGGCCCAAGCAAGTGGTCAGTTAGAACAGATGAACTTAAACACAGACTGAATATGTCAGGAGACCAGTCTCTCTTGGTATCAAACTCTCCCTACAGCTCTCTTAAGAAGCTATGGGAGAGTGCAATAGGGCAGTATGTACAAGCCCTAGGGTGGGAGTAGAATGTTGATTTTACATATGAATTTATTTCATGGTCCTTGCAGCCATCTAGCATTACAGAAAAGGGAAGTGGAGACTGTAAATTGATTGGCAATGTCCGAGTATAGCTAATAACAATTTATGTTTGTCTAGATGAGGAGCTGCGAGATATGGTTTAGTAGCCTGTGGTAGTGAGAAGACTGTTGGACTAGATGATCGCTTCCAACCTTGTGATTCTATGTTTAGCTAGTATGAATCTATGTAATATTTTGTCATATGACACGCCCAAGGAAGTAAGGGCAAGCTGGAACTTGCCTGTCTGAAAAGGCATCAGGGAGACCTGTTTGACACTCCTTGATGCTCTTTGTTTAACAAAAGAAATGTCCCTTGGACAGAAGGAAAGAGGCCTTGGAGAGAATCACTGTGTAAATATGGTAAGAGTTCTGAGACATCTTGGAAACAATAGGATGGACTGGTTGGCAGCACGATGGAGTAAGAAATGTAAATCTGTTAAGATAAAAACTGTAATGGTGTTCCCCTATTTGCTCAAGGCAGGGAACTATTCAACTGATCTAGGGGATTGGGTGTATGTTAAGAATTTCCCAGGTGACTCGTCAGAAGAAAAACGAAGTGGATCCTATCAAGCCCTGCTCACCACTTATACAGTGATCAAGATCAAGGAGGTTCCTGCATGGATCCACTACTCCAGGATTAAGAAGGCCCCAGACACCGAGTGGACAGCCACCCCCAAAGGACCTTTGAAACTTATTATAAGGAAACAGAATGCTTAATATTTATGTATCCTGTATAACTAACTTTTGCTTTAGCTTGACCAGAGAATACTTATGTTAAGTTAACTGAAAAGCTCAGTCAAGCCTTGAATGTCTCAGATTGTTGGGTATGTACAGCCCTTCCTAGAGGGGAGGGAAGGGTGCCAGTTTATGGAGTAAGCTCACTAGCTGCTCCCTAATTTAGCCTGGCTAAAGCAACTGTTTGTAGCAATAGTTGTGCTGTTTATTCTCATAGTGATAACTTGCATAGGTGTGCAGTGTTTTCACTGGTGTTGTCAAAGGAGCCTAGATGATTACGCCACCTGGAAAAGAAATCGCATAAACCACCAAGTAGAATCTGGGAATTATTTCAGGAAGGCATTAATGGACAGTAGCATGTTATAGGCAAAAGAATTTGCCTATTATATTGAAAAGGGGGGATTGAATCATGAGAACAGCTTCTCTACAGTAAAGACAACTGTAAATCATCCAGATACAAAGGTGCTACTCCCTGATGATTTATCTGTTGGGCCAGATGTGTTACACAAACAGATAAGAAAGCAGGACAGACATCCTGGCGTCCCAACAAGATAATCAAACAGATGCCATTCTTAATGGTGAGGAGCTCTCCCCCTTCAGGGTTTGAAAATTTACAACAAAACAGACCCTTAGGTTTAATCCCCTCAACAACCAGAGTTTGGAATGTGATGAATATGTATGTGCTATACCTTTAAATATGTACTCGTTTCTCTCTTTGGTGTGCATGTTTGGTGGAGAGATCCCCCATGCACCCAGCGCTGTAATAAAGGGAATACCTGCTTGACATATTGCATTGGTGTGTCAAGTTACTATGTCGGATTTCTCGGCATCACCACCATCAATACTTCCTCTTCAAGATCTAACAAAATCAGGTGCCCTTCACTTTTTTGCTGTCCTCACGAAATGACAAACCTGCTCCTCCGTCAGGTACAGGATGTCACTTAAACCTCAAACAGTTCTGGGTAAGAGAGACCTTCATGCTGCTGCAGCCACTTAGCAGATCAGTTGTGTTCTAGTCCCAGTACTGCACCACTGAAGCACGTGAGGTGACAGGGATGACCAGAGCACAGGGATGCCTAGCAGGATCTGCAGCAAGGACTCAGTTCTTTGTGCAAAGAGGTGCAGGACAACCCAGAACCAAGCCTGTGTGGCACAGAGCTAGACAGTCACAAGGCCAACATGCTACTTCCCAGCATGCAGATACAGAAACTTAAACTGCTTGCAAGACCTCATGCACTCTAGTTGTTGAAAAGCGCGCCCACCAAGAGGCCTCCCAGCCATGCTACCATTAAGAGAAGACTGCAGCACAGCCCAACACAAAAACCTGATCAGACATGCTGCTCTGCCAAGTGCCCATGCATAGCTGTAAGGCAGGCTTCTTTAGAGGCACATTTCAAGGCA
This sequence comes from Callipepla californica brunnescens, assembly GCA_023055505.1. NCBI lineage: Eukaryota > Metazoa > Chordata > Aves > Galliformes > Odontophoridae > Callipepla > Callipepla californica. The sequence continues at coordinate 14,735,518 of JALIRH010000009.1, read as the reverse complement.
TATTTCTTCAGAGAGGAGGGAACGCATGCTTTTCCATGCCTAAGCCCCTTACCTTGGTAAGGCCCACGCCGTCCTACTCCGCACTGTCCAAGGGCCAAAGACCAATCCCAGGAGTGGGGCTGGGTGGCAGCCACCAGCAAACACTGCCTGCTGATTGAGGCAAGGGGGACACCGAGCACATCCATCTGTTTTCATCTGTGTCTTTGTTTTCCAACTTCAGCAATTCCTACAGTATGTTTAACAAGTGAAGTCCTCCTCATTCTGCGGGCCTGCAGGTCCACAGCACCACACTGGCATGGACTTTGATAACTGACTGCTGTTACATACACACCCTGCAACAGCACCTGCAAGGTAGCATGGGATGGCAAAGGAAAGAACCTGCCAGAATCACAGCTACCTTTAGCATCTCTCCCACTTCATCTACACATGACAAAGTGGGAAGGAGAAACAGCCAGTTCCCCTTCACCCATGACCAAGCAGCAGCGAACTCCTGAAGCTGTGGTCACAAAATTCTCACAGCAAAACACCACAGTACCACTCTGGGGAGGGAGAGGTGGAGTGCCCTTGTCACAAACATTTGCCCCCCAGTTACTGCATCCCCTTCTCAGGGCACCAGGGTGATATGAGGGCACTGCTCTGTGCCACACTAATCATAGCCTTGGGCCTGCAAGCAGTCTGTGACAGCTGCAATTAGCCAGTGCTTGGCTAATGTTGATGGCCCCACGCCCTACAGGACATTACAGAACAGCATGGCTGAGGCTGAGCACGGTCACCATGACTGGCAACACACCCTCACCCTGCACCATCAGCTGACAGCCTGGGGCAGTGGTAAACACCTCACAAAGAGAAATGATGGCCCAGCAGCTCCATAAGCTGCCTGGATTAGAGGCGCACACACAAGAGCTGAAAAGCAGCACGGACTGCTAACCCAGCAAAACGGCACCTTCTGCCTCATCCCAGCTTGGCCCAACGCATCCGGGCAGCTGCTGGCTTCATGTGCACCACAAAAAGCACAGAACTGCTAACGCTGCAAGGGCTGAGGTAGGCAGAGGACAAGGAGAAGCCTGCTGCACAGAAACAACAATCAGCACTCAGCACCAGCATCCCCTGCATCCCTTCTCCACTTCCCACATTCCTACACCCCAGAAAATCCTCAGACACAGGATCATCCAAGCACCATCCCACGTCCCTGCATCTCCCACTGCACGCACTGACCTGTTGATGAGTGTGACATGCCTCTGCATGGGGATCTCTCTGGGCATTCCACTCCCAGGGGCTGCAGGGGGTGCAGACCAGGCACTCTCCATGGTGGGATTTGTTGTGAAGCGTAGTAAACCTCTGCCTCTCGGCATTCGAGGGACGGGCTTCTTGCTGCCTTCTTCCAGCATGCTCAGTGACCTAGGTTGCCGCAAAGTTCCTTCAGGCTTTCCTAAAGAGTTTCCAGATATGGTCATCAGTAATACTCTCCTCTGCCCCATGCAAGTTTTCCTTACATGAAACAGCTAAGACATATAAACAGATTGCACTGCAGTACAAGCAGAACCAGGGCTCCTGAACTTGACAACTTTGGGACAGCTATCCAAAGCTGGACATTAGGACTGCATTTCTTCAGCTCATCAAGAGGCAAACCTGGGCAGCAGCTATGTCAGGGCAGCAGGGCACTCACAACAACTGCAGAGACATCCACAGCAGATGCTGCCCAGGCTGCTCCTCACCATGGGGGCACAGCTCACCTCTGCCACCCCACCAAGGCCTAGCTCATCCCTTAAAATCAAGCAGGCTTACCACCACTCTACTCACACATCTCAGACATTTCTCCCACAGAAGCACAGCCAAATGGAAACAAAGCCAAGTGTATTTCCAGACCATTTTTTTCGAGTGTGTTAAAGAAAGTTTCTCTCACAGCTCATGGCTTGCAAGCACTGATACCCTGTTGTCAGCATCACATCCCATTACTTGGGACCTTTCAGTGAGAACACATATCTAACTGCCTTCAGTGACACACCTTAAGGCAAAGAATTTTGCTTCTAAATCTGGACAAATCTTTAATAAAAGCAGCTGCCTGTGGCATATACCTGAGGCTTACCTACTAGTGTGACAGGAGATGCATTCTTCAGCCTCATCTGGCAGTTCACTTGCTGTCCTGTTTTCTTCTTTGAACTCTTTTGTTGGTTTACAAGTTGAGCAATATGCACGGTCTCGGGGCAAGCAACAGCATGGCAAATCACCTGTTTAGGGCAGAAGAGGGACGAGAATAAAAACAGTCATTGAGGTCCATGCTCACCCACAATCCCAAAAAGATTGCCACTGTCACAGAGGCTAGCAGGCACTTCAACAAAAGTTTCAGAAACAGACAAAGGCCTTTGAACATCTCCTTCTCCCACTAAGCACCTCCGAAAACAGTAGAGCAAATAGGCAAACCCACCCATGGCTCTCCATCCCCTTTTGATTTAGGCTGGAGCCCACCTGGCAACAACCCAGCTTCCCCTCTGCATCCTACAAGTCCAAGACCCAACTTTACAACACTGCCCTGCATTTTCTCCATTCCCAACCAATGCGGCAGATTCCCAGGGGTCACCTCACACCTTCCCAGGCAGTACACAATGACTTAATCAGGAGCTTCCAGCAGCCACCCAATACCCACAGCCAACAGGCAGTCACGGCCAGCCCTGCAAACCACCACTCATGAGACTTCCAGCCCAGGGCACACCACTGCTGACTTGTCCCCATGCTGAGTTTTGTGCCTCTATTATGGGAGGCAATATCAAAAGCTTTATTAAAACTGAGAAAGACAACATCCACTACTCTCCCTTCACTCAACCAGTTATCTGACTAACCTCATAGCCTTCTACGATGATATAAGATTCTCCTTCATAGATCTATACTGACTACAACCACTTTCCTTCAGACTGCCCCTCTGCTGCCATCTGTCATACAGCAACAACACAGAATGGAATACTGACAAGAAAGTTCAACCTCTACTGCTATGCCACCAACACCTGCCTCTGACATTGTGGTTGAATATAATAAAATAGCAGGCATTACTTTTGGAGCAAGCCTCATAGAAGGTATTATATATAGCCCATGTATATAAGTAACAATAGTTTAATATTTAATATTTTAATTAAAACAACAAAAAGCAATAAAAAACAGAACTAGTGTCGTACTTGAGCTTGTTTCTGTGAAACGAATGCATCAGGCTGGTTTGGTGGCAGTGGCTGCAGCTCTTCAGTGATGTCTGAGGTCTCTAAGATCCTCATCAGAGACTGATGACAAAATTTTACTCATCCTGCACTTCATCCTTAACAACAGTTGCTCACAAACGTACATACTGCCAAAAAGCAATGACATGAATAAGGTGTAATTGTGAAGAATGGCTTTGCAACAACAGCCAGCTCTCAGCACCCATGAGTGCACTGGCTCAGGCCCATATACTGGTGCATGGCCAGTTTGTTTAGGTGTTCCCTAACCTCGTTCTTCTTTGCTGAGAGTAAGGCCTGCTTGCTATGGACTTTCCCAATCTCAGGAGCCCGGTCTTACTGTAGAACATCTGTAGATACTGCTGTCTAGATGTCTGTTGCATCATGGGGCCTACAGCCTGTGCACCAGAAAATCCCTTGTTAAGCACTCACTCAAGTCTGATTTTACTGATGTGAGCTGGATATATTCAGAATACGTATACAACAGTAGATCATCAGCTCCTTAGATCTCATTCCTCTTCTGTAGCTGGAAGTCTTCATTAATAGTTTGAAGTCGATGCTGCTCAGCCACCATTACTGCACTTTCCAAGACTGAAACATGCCACGCTGACATCCATTGCTTGGTTGTGAAAGTAGTGAATGACTGATCACAATGGCCACTGTTCAGCTGTTTCAGTGTCTTTATTGGGTGGAAAGATGACTCAATACTGAATCAGGTGTTCTGTACATATCTTGATTTTTAACTAAGTAGAGAGTTCCATGTCCTCAGGCAAGGAGATCTGTGGCAAGCCACCAGAAGCAGGTATAGTAGCAAGACCAATGAATAAAGGAAAAATACCTTGCACCGAATTCTCCTGCTGAGCTGGGATCCACCTCTACACACACACACACACACACAAACAAAAAAATCCGTGCAACCACAAAGTCTGCACTGAGTGCTTGTCTCCCCCCACATACTTGCTAGGCAGAGGTGCATCAACTCACCCTGGCAAGTCTGCACTGTCCTGCAGCACAGCAATTCACAATAAAAAGATTGCTAAGCCTTCAGAACCTAATGTCAGGTTTGTATACAACAAAACCTACAACAATTTTGTTGTTGGAAAAAAGAAGTCTCCAGAACCCCAGCCTGAAAACATGTTCAAGACACATGGACAAGATTTAATATTCTATGAGGTCCCAGGACAACCAACTAGCACAGTCGCAGAGGAAGAAAGGTTGAGACTGGGACTACAGGTCTGCTGTCTAACAAACTGCCTTTCCAGTTAGAACTTCTCTGTAAGGGGGGAATCTCCAGTTTTCCACCTTTTGTAAACATTACTTTCTGACTGACTTTCTTGCTCCTGCAGGCAGATAAGAGACACATGCTCTGTGTCACAGCTTCCATCTCTGAGAGCATTAATGCATGACACACATTACTGTGTTTTTCTCAAATAATCCAAGACATGGGCAGAGGTACAATTATGAACTTGCCACACTTTACAAACACAAAAGCCATTTCCAGTCTGCTGCAATTCTCTTGTTTAACCAGATGAGGTTTAACAAGAGCAAGTATAGAGTCTTGCACACAGGGAGGAATAACCACCATGCACTGGTACAGGCTGGGGGATGAGCTGCTGGAGAGGAGCTGAGGAGAGGGACCTGAGAGTCCTGGTGGATGACAGGTTGACCATGAGCCAGCAGTGTGCCCTGGTGGGCAAGAAGGCCAATGGGATCCTGGGGTGCATTAAAAAAAGAGTGTGGCCAGCAGGTCAAGGGAGGTGATCCTCCCCCTCTACTCTGCCCTGGTGAGGCCTCACCTGGAGTACTGTGTCCAGTTCTGGGCTCTCCTGTACAAAAAAGACAGGGATCTCCTCGAAAGAGTCCAGAGGGCTACAAAGGAACACCTCCCTTATGAGGAAAGGTCAGAGACCTGGGTCTGTTCAGACTTGAAAAAAGAAGACTCAGAGGGGATCTGAACTGCGTCTATTAATATCTAAGGAGTGGGAGGCAAAGGGATGAGGCTGGACTCTTCTCAGCAGTGTGTGGTGACAGGAAGAGGGGGAAGTAGTCACAAACTGAAGCATAGAAGTTCCACACAACTGTGATGGAGCACTGGCACAGGCTGCACAGAGAGGTGGTGGAGTCTCCTTCTCTGGAGACGTTCCAGTCCTGCCTGGACACCTACCTGTGCAACCTAAGCTAGGGAGCTGCTTTGGCAGGGGGGTTGGACTCAGTGATCTCTGGAGGTCCCTTCCAATGCCTACAATTCTGTGATTATCACAGATGCTTACCTCTCCTGTTCTATTTCTCTCGATCCTGATCACACCAGGGATGCTTGCCAGGTAGGCTTCCAGTGTAGCATATCCTAGTTGTCTGAAGGGAATCCGTTCACCAGTAAGTGATCTGTATTCACCCTGAAGCTCTGACAGGGGTATGCCATGTTTACTGCCATGAAGAATAGACCGCAGCTCTTTCGCAACCAGGTCAGGGTCCTGCATATTCACCTGTAAGGCCTGTACCACGAAAGAAAACAGCAATTTTACATTCATGCAGCTTTTGTTACTCAGCCTCCCTCCCTAGAGGAACAGTGATTTAGCAGCTCTGGGGCCTGGTCCTGACCACGGTGTAGTATAAGCATCTTGCTGGTCACAGAGCAGCATGGCCAAACTGAGCAAAACAGAAGCCATCTCTCATAAAACGGCAGCTGTGCCAGGGGCAGGCCTCCTGCCACACCAAGGCTTGCTGTCACAAGGCCCTGCAGCTTGCCCACACAGCCCAGCAGTGCAGAAGAAGGAAGGAGGTTGGTAAAGACCTGCTCCCATGGAACTAGTGACAGAACAAGAGGGAACGGCCTCAAGTTATACCAGGGGGGTTCAGTTTGGATATTAAGAAAAATGTATTCTCAGAAGAAGTGGTGAGGTGCTGGAATGGGCTCCCCAGGGAGGTGGTGCAGTCACTGTCCCTGGAGGTGTTCAAGAAATGTGTAGGGATGGTATTAAGGAATATGGTTTAGTTGGAAAACATTGGTGGTAGGCAGATGGTTGGACTGGATGAACCTGGAGGTCTTTTCCAACGCCTATGATTCTATCCTACAATAAAACAGTAAAGCTGCAGCTTGGGGAAGGCCCGTTTCCCTTTTTTTGGGAAGGACTCACCCTGTGCGCTAACAGCATCCTGCCTTGGCTCACCCCGAGCATGTGATGGCCCAGCTCAGCTGCTCAGCAAGAAGGCAGCACAGAGTCTGACACTTCCACGTCTCCTTGAGCCTCTTTACTTAATGCACACCCAGCGTCTTACTGATCCCAGCTGGCCCCTGCTCCCACGTGCTTGTATTTACACACCCACACACTCAGGCACACAGGCCATGCATCTGCATACTTAAAAAGGAACACACACTCACAGAGCACTGCCAAACGTGTCATTTACAAACCGGTCAGCAGAAAGGGACAGAGAAGTTTCAGCCCTGAAGGCTGATCTCCTTCAGTCCTGCAGGAGGGCAGGCTGCAATCACACAAGCCGGCATCTTTCTGGTGACCTGAACCCCCCCAGTGTTCTACAGCCACACGCACTCCCCGGAGGCATCCAAAGCACTACAGCGCTCTCGCTTCACTCCCTTATTTAAGCCACGTACTCAATTTCTCATTTCCTTAGCGTGGCTCTTGCTTCTCGCACTGAACTCACTGCACTAACAGCTGCGCAGGAAAAGTCACACCTGGGCAAAGGTGAGAAAGAAGAACACCCGGTGCCTTGGGACCGCAGGGCTGACTCGAAGAGAGGAAAGTCCAAGAGGGAGGGGTGCGGGGGCAGGACGGCAGGCGGCCATCAAGGCTCAAACGGCACAGCTGAAGCGCAGACCGCACCGCACGAACCACACCCCGAGGAGCAGCCGTGAGGCAGCAGCGCGGCGGGGACGCGCCGCTCCCGCGCGCTCCCGACTCCGGCCCCCGCACCAACTTCCGAGGGAGCGCGGAGAAGCGCCGCACCCACCCACAACCGAAGCGCCGGGCCGAGAGCTCCCCGAAGGCACGCACCTGTCGCCCACACAACCCGGTGCACGAATTGCTTCCCGCTGCCGGGCACGCCTCTCCGCCCAGCCCTGGAGGGCCGGAGCCCCGCGGGGCGCCGCCGCTTCCTCACCGCCGCCGCCCCGACCCGCCCCGCCGCCGGGACGAGGCACAACCGTCGCCCGGAGCGCATGCGCGGCGCTCCTCCCGCCCAATCCTTGGGAGGTCGGCATGCGGCGGGTGCGGCCGCCATGTTGGGGTTGTGGTAGGGTGCGCGTGGGCTTCGTCTCAGCATCTCGGCTCTGCCCTGTGTGGTGGCCTTTGCGACACGCGAGCGCAGCTTGTGTTGGCACCCAGACAGCTTGCAGCAGTTCCAGAACTTCTGTTCCATATTCTAAAAGAGCCCTGTGGGAGGACCCTACTTTTTGTCCTTTCCACGCGGCTCCGTGTGTGTGTGTGTGGAGCTCTCCAAAAGCACATTCAAAATCTGTATAGCTACTGACCTTTTTACCTTCAAATAGTTCGGGGCTCAAGTTGGGGCAGTATTTCTGCTTTCAGAGCAGAGGCATTAGGCAGCAATGCTCGTGCTTCAGCCTCTTTGTAGAGTTACCTGTCAGGCTCAGAGCAAAAGCTCTCATCAGTTCGTTTTTAATGGAATAAAATCCTTTCTGACGTTCTGCTGTGACTCCCAGTGTTCTCCCAGACATACCAGAAACTGCTAGTTCAGCTCTCAGTTTGCGATCAGATCACAGAAGGGAATTACGGCATATATAGAAATTCTTGAGTCTCTGTAGTCTTTACGGTTGTGTATTTCACAGGTTTTAAAAAATGGCCTAAAAACTTGCTTTCTTGTGACTCAGATAGTTGATACCTGGATCTTGCTTAAAGGTGCCTTACAACTAATGATTAACAAATGAGTTGCACCGCTGTCTGACAAGAAATTTATAACTTCATTCCCCAGCTTTACTGGGACCAGGGAATCAGCTGGGGAAGCTTTGATGCTCTCCCTGGCTCCCCTTCAGCCCCTGTCTGGTGTTCCCAGTGTGATCAAACTGCCAGATAGCCCAGGACCCCTTTTTCCAGAGATTCAACAAATCATTGATTTCTCAGTAGGTGTTTATTTTTCCAATGTGCATGTCCCTTTCAAAGAGTACAGTGCTTATGGCCTAATGAGGCACCAGTCTGGGGGCTAATTCCTGGTCCAGTCCCATTCCTTCTCCACCTCTACCCTGCCTCATCATCTGCCTTTCCCCGAATGCATCTACCAGCAGTCACACACAGTCTTTCAGAAAAGCCAGGGGGTTTCTTTGGGTCCCTGTCTGACCTCATACAATTTACTGGTTCCCACTTCTGCTGTCTGGGGGCTGCAGGGGCACTGTCTTCTGCTCCAGGGCAGTCCCTGTTGGGAGCTGGTTGGGAGCATATATACATATATGTCCCTCTGTACCTGCTTCTGGTGAGGCTACTGTGGGTGCTGCGTGCGTGGAACTGCCACTGCTGCTGCTGGGTGTGGAAGAGAGAGCTCTGGTGCAGCTGGCAGCATTTGTGTAGGAGCCTTCTGGAAGGGGTAGTCCTGTTTCTGTGCAGCAGGCTTCTCCTTGTCCTCTGCCTACCTCAGCCCTTGCAGCGTTAGCAGTTCTGTGCTTTTTGTGGTGCACATGAAGCCAGCAGCTGCCCGGATGTGTTGGGCCAAGCTGGGATGAGGCGGAAGGTGCCGTTTTGCTGGGTTAGCAGTCCGTGCTGCTTTTCAGCTCTTGTGTGTGAGCGCCTCTAATCCAGGCAGCTTATGGAGCTGCTGGGCCATCATTTCTCTTTGTGAGGTGTTTACCACTGCCCCAGGCTGTCAGCTGATGGTGCAGGGTGAGGGTGTGTTGCCAGTCATGGTGACCGTGCTCAGCCTCAGCCATGCTGTTCTGTAATGCCCTGTAGGGTGTGGGGCCATCAACATTAGCCAAGCACTTGGGAGGAGAAAAGAGCATGGCAGGAGAGTGAAGGACTTGGGAGCTGGGAGGGCCTGGGTGAGGAGGTGCAGGTGTGGAAGCAGAGGCCAGGGAGGAATACGGTGCTGCAGTGGAATGAGGAGTTGAGGCTGTGGTCCAAGAAGCAGGGGAATTGAATTTGGTGAATCTGCATCACAGCTCCTACTCACAGTGGTTCTGATGGAGTTTCCTGTATTCCTCTTTGCTCCTGCAGCCCTGGTTCTGCTGCTGGGAACAGGCAGGACATCCCTGGGGCAGCACCTCAGCCTGTGGTGCTCCACACTGCCCTGGGAGCTGCCCAGTGAGACCCTCAAAGTCCTGTCAGTGACACACACTTCAGCAGCTACAGGTCCTTTGGGACACTGTGGTGGGAAAAAACTCTGCTCTCTCTCTACTTAGTTACTACACCAACACTGAGATTCTCCTGTGTACTCAGATGATGACATCCAGCGCTCTCTGTGCTGCATGTGAGCAGCTGTAGCTCTATGTTCAACACTATCCTGGGTGTCCAGCTTCAGTGACAAGTCCTGCTGGGAGGACATGGAATGTGAGGGGCCGCTGAGCAAAGCTGTGGAGTCACCCAGGAGAATGGCTTCAGAAACTTGCAGACTAGACACCCTGACTGCTTATTTTTCCCTCTCCAAACCCTTCATGGTTTGGAAGTAGGATGACTTTAAAAAAACAACAGAACAAGTTACACACCCAGACTAAATAGCTACAGCACAGGGATTTCTGTGTAACTGTAGTGGTCTGTTGCTCTCACAGTGTTTCATCCATCAGATCCTTCCAGGTTTCCTGGAACCCTTTTCCAGTTCACTAGAGGGTTTTGCTATCTTCAGCTGGAAAGGAAGAGGGCAGCAATCTCCAGTGTTAACAGCGACTGTAGGCAGTTAGCAAAATGGTAAAGCTGTCCCTAGCAGCGAGTGGCTTTGTTTATACATAAACAGACTCACCAGAATTGGGGCTCGTGCTGTGGTACTGCAGTGACACTCCTTAGTTGCGTGCCAGCACTCAGCATAAAACTTGTCAGACAGCTGGCACACAGTGATAGCGAACAGAAACCCACCTCAGCAGGCAGGTGTAACTGGGGCTTTGGGAAGGTTGTAGACAGCCTACGACACACCATCATTACAGATTTAAAGGTTATGAAAAAATCTGCATTTTGCTCACTTACAACCCGAGGAAGCCTTAAAGAGGAGAGGAAAGGAGAGGAAGAGGGAGAGACGAAGTGGCTGCAGCTGCTGGTCAGGTTAGTTTTCTGCTGAATTACTTGTCCAACACATTTTTCTTTTTTCTTTTTTTCCTCTTTTTTCTCATCTGTGTTTCAAACTTTATCTGACTTGTGTCTAAATCCACGTGAAGACAAAACACAGGGCTGATCATGGCCAAACCATGTTGCTCATTCTCAGACACCAGATGGCCTTGGTGGGGTTCTTGCACTAACAGAATGGAAGGCACAACCCCACGCGAGTTGGGAGGGGAGGGACTGCTGGAAGTCAGGCACTTTGCTTGCAAACCTGATCCTTCCTGCCCTCCCTGCTCACTGAAGGGCAGAGGTGGATATAGACAGAAAACTGTGGTACTCTGGAAGCTCCTGTGTTAACTGTAGATGTTAGTCTTCTACTTAAGAGCTGGTAAGATTTATTTCTAATTTTTACTTCTTTGCCACAGGACACTTCAGTTGTGTGTCATGCTCTTCTACACAGCGTGCAGTCCTCTGGATACCCACATGCCCACTTGTTTCCGACAGTGAATTTTGGGTGTCTGGAGTGCCGTCAGGAAGCTCCTCCACCCATACTTCCTTCCTCCCTTTCCTCACACCCTTAGCCAGTCAGAGCACTCTCGTTTAAGCTGTGGATGTAAAGGAATCTATGTGTGTGCTGTTGTCTGTACCACAGCATTTGTCAGGACTTCCCCGCACAAAGCAGAAATTCCCTTGGTCCAACATGTGTTGTACCCACTGGGCAGCCTTGTCTGGCTCCCATTATTGCAAATCTTAAATGGATGCCAGGCTGCATCTGGAAAGGTATGTGCAAAGTTAAAGCACATGTAATTTGAATTGCAAACACTGCTGGAACATGAATAAATAGAAAATGCTACTTTTCCAGTAATAGATACATTGTCAAAGCAGGCTCGTCCTCATGCAGCTTGGCTAAATCATGAACATCTTACTAAGATTATTTTTTTTTCCACATGAAGGTCAGTACTTTGTTTGCTTACCCTCTTTTCCCAGGACAGTTGGGATCATCGCTGAAGTAACTCTCAAAACAAAGAACACAATACTGACTGTGCTATCTCAGATCTCAGCAGCTGGAGTAAGTGCTACCCATGTAAATAATGGCTCGAGAAGAGCCTGACCGCTGCTGAGTGCCACACACCACAGCTGTGTGTAGCTTTTAATGGCAGCAACTAAGAAACGAAGAACGCTGGTACAACACAGCCGTGGTTTTTGACCCAGCCTGCAGCAGGGCAGAACACAATAGCAGAGCCCACGTGAAAGAAAGCAAGTTTCTTAATGAATAAGTGTACTTAGCTGGTTTTAAAGAAGCATGACTACTCCACAAAGAACCAGGGCAGAACAGACATTGTATTTTTCACCAACAAATTCTAGTTATAGATCTCTGGAACCTGTAAATAACACTTAGAATACACCATTTCAGATCAGTGCAAAATGTACAATCAAATTAAACACGAACATATTGCAAAATATATACAGAATTATTCTACAGATATAACCCAAGGACAAAGAGATGTTTAAATACACGAGGAAAGCCCACCTTATATAAATAACTCTCTTTTAAACCAATTAGTACATTAGGTATGTTATTTGCAGACAAGTTAGCACAGCATAGTGATTTGCAAGGCAGACACTGAGAAACAAGTTACATGTTCAAACCCTGTTTCTGAGACCAGTGCACAAGGGTATGATAATGCATTACTAGTTTGAGGCACACAATGTGGAAACAGTTTCTGAGCACTTGAATGCTAACACTTAGGCTTTGTTTTATTTTCCAGAACTATTAGGTAAGTGCACAAAGAGTAAGCAGTAGGCAATAGCTAATCTGTTTGGTGGCCAGCTTACCTCATCTTGTTGGGCCAACCTGATTCGTTGCCAATGTACTACAACATTCACAAGAGATGTTACTAGACACTTATAAGTATCCTGATATTAACAAGGCATTCATCGGAAATCTGTGAAGTTGGCCAATTTATGTGATGAGCAGTGAAATACAGTTAGTCAAGCAATAGCCGAGCTAGAGTCTGAGAAGGGTTAATGTGTCATGGGTGGTCTGCAGGTAGGAGCGACACTGAAACCTCTAGCGAACGACAAACTCTGTGATGCTTCACATTCAAAGCAGAGATACTCCTATTAATTAGAACTTGCAGCTTCTTCACGGTATTAATTGCTACTACCTACAACACTGCTAACTCAGCTACCTCAAGGATATTTTTGGCATGTTCAGCTACCTCAAGGATATTTTTGGCATGTTCAGAAAACTTGAGTTACACAGCTATTGCTATGATACAGATCCCCACAATTTTCTTTTTAAAATAGCAGTGAAGGCATCATAAGCACCTAAAAGTAACACAATAAATACTCAGTAAATCCTCAAGCACCTCTTGCTACCCAGTTTGGCAAGATTAGCAGCACAAGGGAAGAGATGCCATGGCTAGGCAAGCTGCAACTGTTTGACAGAGGGGAGAGTCTGACTGGTGCCTTATTTCCTTTGGAAAGCAAAGAGACCAACATGTGGCACAACCTTTGGGCAGGGAGAGACAGCTGTAAGGTCCAGACGGGTCACCAGACCTGCTGCATCCCTGCTGTCATGCATATGAACAGGCTCTTTAACTGAATGATTTTACCGGGGAAAAGTTCAGCCTGCTACAGCTGGTGTTTACATATGAAACTGCTGCCAGAAGGGAGACAGGGGTACACACAATGTAAACGAAGCCACATCTTCTGAAATCAAGTTTTCTCCTAAGCAACACGCTTGAGCCAGGGTGACACGTTAAAAGAGAGTGTTGCTACGAGAGCTCAGAGGGGTAGCGACACCAACAACACTGTCCTACTAAAAATATTCTGCTCTGTGATACATCTGTAATACATTTAACTTCAGGGCTTTGGACTGACCTCTTTACAACACTGAACTGCTTATGAACATTGTGAGAAATTATCTTCACAACATATAAAGTCAATATTTTGGAAAACAAGTTCAATACAACACCTGTAACAGTACAAAGTCTGTCTTATGAATCTGCACCAGAAAAGTCATAATCACACGTACATCTCTTTAAAGGGACATAGTGAGGAGTCTAATTGTCATGGGAAGCAGAAACAGTGCTTCCAGGACGCAAAAAGGGTGCATGGCATCAACTGATGTGTGTGGGTTTACAATCAGTAGTCACTGTCCTGTAAACACTGAAGCTGCTGGTCTGGTGCAGGTTAAAATCAGTACACTGCATTTGTTTCTGCATTCCATACACACAATAGCTACACTGTTCAACCAAACAGCCAGCAGCAAAGGAACAAAGGCTGCGAGCTGGACCTCTCCTACAAGCCAAGTCAGCATCAAGTCAGAAAATGCTGACATTATAAATAAACCTTAACGTTACTCTAAAGCATTATAAAATCAGACTAACAAGCCTACACCTTAGATTAGCAGCCAATTTGTAACTGTTTACAAATACATGTGAACTTTCAGTCAGTCAAATATAAATACATACTGCGATGTGGGGAAGATACCATCTCTCGTTCCCAAGCAGAGCTCTTGAGAACAGAATCAGAGATGGGAACAAGGAGCACTGTAGTCAGAGAAGCTCCTGAAGTTTTAAACAGTTGCATTTTACCAACTTGCGTTCACCATTACCTGAAAGTGCATCTGTAGAATCATCCCCATATTTACAAAGACGTACAAACACTGCCATTTTGCTACGCCCTAAGCCTATCTAATTTGCCTGTTTAACCCTAAGACTACCTAACCTTTTCTGTTAAGTGCAAAAAGTACATGAAATGATATGTGCACTGAAGAACATAAGGTCATGGGCTGAGAACAAGGTGGTGCTGCCCCAGCAGCTGCTGAACGTTTGCTGTGAAATAGCTGAAGCAGAAGCTAACACAGAAATGGAAGAGCAGTGCGAGCACAGTAGCTTAAGTGGTGTTTTAGACTGCAATCTCCACTCCCATGCCCTCAGTGTACACTCAGCACCTGGCACTTGTGCCTTTGTCTCTGGTTTCAGCATAAAGACCGAGTCCGAAAGGCTGGGCAGCAGCTCAGCATGAGAAGATGCAGGGTTACAGGAGAGGCACGGGGTGCAGACTGAAGGACTCCTGCCTGCTCTCTTGGTATCAGTGCTGGGCTGGCGGCTGTGCAATGCACGGTGCATCACACACCACACAACACCCATGCAGCAACATCTGTCCTGTCTCCAGCATTAAGTCCACGGTTCATCTTAAGTTCTCCTCCCACAGAATGAAGTTTCATTTGGTACAGTTACATGCCAGCAGACTGTGCTGCAGTGTAACGTGCATGCCTGAGCCTTCCGTGATGCCGCAAGAGCTGACACTCAGAACAAGTACACTGTTGGCACTTTAAAAGAGACACAGTCTGCACAGTACTTTGAAGAGGGTAACTATGCAGATTAATGAGCAACAGCCTGCAACACTTTTTGTTCCCACGCTACAGCTTCTGGCTTTTAAAACACTACAGTAACCACTGCCATTGATGTTAAACACCCTAATACTTGAATAAAATACAGAAAAAGCAAGAGGAGCAAACAGAACACAAGCAGATACTGTACTCCGAACACAGCTGTGCTTTGGCTCTATTGCTGTCGTATCATACTGGGAAGTACACATCCATTGCAAGTACGTGCTGGCAGCCCAGGTGGGACAAGCAGGAAAGCTGCCCTGCCTCCACGGCACAGTGCTGAGAGAGAGGAGAAGAAGTGAGAGTACTATCAAGAGTGCTGCAACACACCAGAAGCTGCAAAACCACACTACTGTGGGGACATATAATAAAGACCATACTGCGTGCATACGTATACACATATATGTATACATACACACACATAAACAAAGTGGTTTTGTTAAAATACCCAACTCTCATATAAAGATCAATATATCGAAAGCATAAGCAATTTAAACTATAGAAATTAAGTGTAAAAGTCATGGGAGAAAAAATTATCACATTTTCTGATGTGGTACGTGCATCTCAGGGATAACCTTTTGAATCTTTTCTCCTAATTCAGGACAGAAGCAGTGCATTTACTCATCAAAGCAGATGCTAATCAACAGACCACCTTACATGCCTGCTGCACCAGGACATTTGAAATGGTCCTTTACACCATGGTACGAAAGCCTGCTAAGACACCAAGTGAAGAATCTGGAGGTGGCATCTCAGCAGGACAGATGCTAGCAGTACATGGCTGTTGGTGAGAAGAGAAGGCAGGGGTTAGAGAGAGAGAGAGAGAGGATAAAGGAGTGTGCCTGGACAGCAGCAAGCCTGTGCTTCTATCTATAGTTTTGGTTTCTGACCATGCCTCTGGTGCTGCTCAACACCAGCCTGGGCAGCACGAGCCTCCTTCCAACGCTTTCCATACTGCCTTGCCTAACACTAGGTACTCAGCAGGTACTCACACAGCATCCCTCTTTCTGCTTAGTGCTCAGAAGCGTGCATCTGCCCACTGTGATATTAACTGTGCTCCCTCGTTACGTTCAGTGTAAAGGCTAAGAAGTCAAGATGTTTCGTATTAAGTGTAAAGAGTTAGCACCTCTCTTCAAGGAAGTCTTACAGACTACGGAAGAAAATATTAGGCCTTCTGAGATAGCCAGTGAGATAAAAATGTAAAAATAATAAAAAAATGGTGCAATCCTTTTGATATGCTGACCTTTACAGTACTTGAAACTGGAAAAGCGTAATAGAAAAACTCAAGAGTTTCTTCTCTTAAAAACTTTACAAGAGCTTTCTTATCTCAGCTGCTCAGGAATCTGTTTTGTCTTCTGTCTTTGCTTTTCTTCAGATACATTTTCAATCCAGTGTGGCACTCACCTACTTAACCAATTAAAACAATGTGTGGGAATCGGTTCATGAAAAAAAAAAAAAAAAGAGAGAGAAAAGAAAAGGAAAGAAGAAAACGAAAAGCCTTTGTGTGCATCAGCAGGATCCACTTGGGCAGCTGCAAGGAGAACAAGTTTGTATTTGTGTCATCTTGATACCACAACACTGCCTGAAGACAGCGTTGTTATGGGATGGAAAATCCCCACAGAAGGATGTGTCACAGTATGGGGCCCTCCGATTAAAATACTCTGGCCTAAGAGTTTCATGTTATTCCAGATAACAGACACTAAGCAACAGGGAAAGACAGCCAGGCCCTTACCAAGCCAAGAGCACAAAACACTGTTACATGCTGCAGGATGATGTGTGCCTAGAAAAACAGCCAGACAGGTTTTTCATTTATACGTTCAGTACCAACAAGCTTAAAAGCTTATGCATGTCTTCTGCAACAAAAAGTGAAGCTTTCCTCTCCATGTCTGAGTCAGCAACTGGAACGACCATACAGTCTTTCAGCTACTCCAGAGACAACAAGCAGTTTCTCTGGTTTTCTGGACAGCTACTAGCAGCAATGCATGTAAGGTTTCTTCTGTTAACTTATGAGCTTGATCCTAAGGAAGTACAGCCTGAAGTACAGGCTTCAGTACCTCTTAAGACCCCTGAGTGAAACTACTCTGTATTTCACTTCAGCTCCACTCTATTGCTGTGCCGATTCACTTCAGAGAACAATATATGGTACTTGTTTTACAATAATTACTTACAGGTCTCGGAGCTTGCTTTTAAGTAACAGCTGAACAAATAAGTGAAAATGAGATAACACAAAAAAAGATAAGAAAAGCCTGCTGTTAAAGATAATGCTCTCAGTGACAGAAAATAGTCAGTATTCCGCTATACCACCTCAGGTGTTCTTGTTCCTTTTCTACTTAGGAGGGGCAGCTGCTGAAATTCAAATGCCCTTGAAACAGGCTTTGTTATCAACTTTAATTGATAATGTACTCTAAAAGCTGTCTGCCCTTCATTAATAGTGTCCAACTGCAGTTGAAATAAACTCTCTGAAATAGCTGGACCCAACAGTTGCAGTACTTCATTTCCTCATAGTACAGGAGGCTTTCAGAGAAATCATCTCTCTTGTGTTCTGTATTTTCTCTCTTCTAAGGTAGTACTGTTTCAGCTGTGTTATCTGGACTGATCCAAGGAGTTCACAGCAGCTCATGTCTTTGCCTTTCTTTGATTTGGAGGTTACCATAAGCATTAATTTAAAACAGCATGTTTTCATCTGTGGAAAGATGCATCATGTTTTTCTGTGGAATGGTTTTCTACAAGAAAAAGCAGAGAGGAGAGTCTTTGTGAAACCAGATGTGGAAACCTTGGCATCTCAGAGTCTTTGTTTGGCCTTGGTGTCCATATGCATGAAAACCTGGGAAATGGTTTATGGAAGAGCAACCCAAAGAAAACATTTCAAATGAGGCAAGTGGTACATAACAGTTACTTGTAACAACGAGGCACTGTCTTTGAAAGATGAAGTAAAACCCAGTAATATCAAAATGTAATGAAGGCACACTCATGAACAACACTTCTTCACCCGTTGTCTGCACTCGGTCTTACTGGACTGTCTTGGCACCTACAGTAGTCGTGCTGCACGCATTCTGAGCACAGGTCTCCATTTAGCATCCTCCTTCGCCTACTGACATGGTGTCCACCCTCATCTCTCTCAGGCTTCCAGTTTTTTTTTTTTCTGCTTGGATTTTTTCAACATATGAACCTAAAATGCAAAGGTTTTAAAGAAAACGCATGAGAATTCAAACACCTGTAGTGACCTAACAGCAGGTGTAAGACAACTAATACAGAAGTGTTGGAACTGCAAAAAAAAAAATTAAAAATACATAGCTGAGTGAAACACATATCCTTATAGAGTTTTTTACATAAATAAATACATACATGCAGGTATGTTTATATAATGTGTACAGATGTGTACATCTGCATGTATCTCAGTGTACAAGCATATGAATACACAAACGTACAGATAACGCTGACAGTCGCCAGCCTTAAAGACATAAATATTTCTCACTGGAAGGCCAACTGAAGCTTGCGCTCTCTCCCTGCCCACCCCCAACTCCCAGCTTTACACACTGCCAAATGTCTGAGTTATTACTCTCTTTTTAACCCATTTTTTGTCTACAAGTGCCCTTTATTGGTAGCCCTCCCAGTGGGGCTATGTGGTCTCTAAGCCTGTGCACAGCAACAAGTCTCTGTGAACTAAAAAGTCTTCCTTAAGGTTGGAGACAAAATGATCATTTCACAGTTTCAATGTAAAAATAAAAGTTAATTCTCAGGCAGACGATGCTCTCTTTCTTCTGTGTATATACTGAGATATTAGGGATCTGAGCTGCTGGAGAAGGCTGTCAAACCACTCTGTAGAGATGACTGTTCACTTACCCAACAATTACTACAGGGTGCTGACTGGCTCCTCTGAAGGTAAGTATCAGAACACAGCTGATGAGCAAGGTGACACAATAACACAACTGAAGGAACACAGCCAGTTTCTTGAGACAGACTTACAGCCATTACCTTTGGTCCTGCAGCAGAAATAATAATCTGTCCTGGGGCTTGAATCCAGGGCTCTCCATCAACTTGAACTGGAATTGGCTTTAGGAGCGTTACTCGGAAATACGAGCCCTGTGCTATGCGGATGCCTGATCGAAAGCCACTTTGGATTTGACCCTGTTAAGAAGTAAAAGCCAATGTTATCAATCACCCTAATAAACAAGAAGAAGAAATATTTGCTGCACTTGAACAGGGTGGATACAATTCTCGCTGATATTTTCAGTTTCAAGTACATGAATTGCGTAAGCAAAATCGGCAGAGGATGCCTTTACTGATGCAAAATTAATTATTCAGGTGACATTATGAACAGCAGCTCTGTCTGCATGCTGCCAGAGGCCAAATAAATTACACAGTGGAGTCATTTGGACTTCCATGTTGCTGAAGGAGCATGCAATCAGAAAAGTCTTGTTTGCTTCTCCCCTCCATAAAGCAGTAAATGTGTTCTCAAAACACGTAACTAAGTACAAACTTTGGTGCAGGTGGAACTCAAAAATCTGAAAGTACACTATCATAAAACACACCGAGGGAGTTTTGCCATACTCCACCTTCAGCTAAAGGATCGCTGTTAACTAAAAAATGATGCAAAGTCAACTCTGCTTCTAAAATTTGTCTTGGTGAATGCGCACAGATACCAAGCATGAAGGCAAAAACCTTAACACAGGGTCACAAAACTAAGGCACAGGCTTTTTAACATTTATATTCTGAAACAACACGTACACTCTTTGTTTCTTCTAACAAAACCGAACCACTTCTTCGGGAATGTTTTTATATTTGTCTTCCCTAAAATAACTACGTTACAAAATCGTAGAGCTGCATGTCTCCAAAGGCTGAGCTGTGCAATCCTTTTCAAATAACCACCTTTCCATTTTTGGTGATTGTATGGATTTGCTGTCTCAACTTACCTGACCACATACATTTGTTTCAGCAGCAGATTTCTTAATACAGTGAAACACAACGAGAAGACAAAAATAGCCCACCATTCCTCAGGATGGCACTGCTTAAAGCAGGCCATGTAATAATACATAACACATGAAGAATTAAAGTTACACTGACTGAGTTACAATCTTGTGGCAGAACCGGTATACCGATACCATTTACTTCACGTAGCACCTGGATCAGAGGCAGCTGGTGTCAGATTCTCAGCCACAGGTATTGGAAAGCTTCACTGAAACGTGTTTCCTCTCTTTGCAGTGGGGTGACAACTTACCATGTGAACAACGCCAGTCACACCAACAACTTCCAGCAGGCCATCGTCAATGCGTGGCTTCTCAAAGCGGTCATCACTGTCAGTGCCCCACAGATCAGCTCCAGACCCCCAGCTGCACAGAGAACACACACCGTGACCACCCCACCTGGGACGTCTGGTCTGTCAGGATTTGAAAGCTCGGCACTCTGCCCCTCTCCAGTGGACTAAGAGAAAGAAATGCTCTTTTAAAATGTGTAGTGCCTGCAACTGTGAGAAAGTTTCCTGAGCTGTGGGCTTTCCACAGCTTCCTGTACAACAGCATCACCAACTCCATAAGGGTCTGTCTCCAGTGATGATACCATTCTTAGTTACTGCTAGGACACAGGAGAAGAAGGAGCAGCTGTGCAGGGGTTTGCACTGCAAAAACAAGTAGTAATACCTTTTACTGAAGCATGATTGACTTTCAAAGGGTCAGAAAAAACAAACCACTGCTAGAATGGTACAGAGACTCCTCAGGCACTGCTGCAAGCCTGCAGCTCAGCAGTAACCAAAACTACCCAGTAACAGCGACCTGCCAGTCTGGACAGTTCAACCACAGTGGTGGGGCTCAGACAAGAAGCAGCGCTGCCACACGTACAGGCAGACACATCACACTGGTTACTTTACCTGGGTATGTTAATAAAAATGAGTCCTTCTATATTGGGTAACTCGACCTCTCGCTGGTCGACCTGAAGCTTTATGTCCTTATGAAGGTTTCTGGTATGGCTTATCTTCTGCAGCCCAACTTTCACATAAACTCCTTTGTTGTGAAACCTAGGAGCAGACAAGCACCATGTGAACGCACACTAGAACTGCTCTCTAGCAGGTGTCTTTAAAGAGTTCTTCTACGATTTCTTCTGGCATTACTGTAGAAAGAAAGCTAAGCCACAAAGTGCTGCTTAATACACTTTTTGCTTAAGAGAGGAACTGTGGTGTCAAGGCTTGTGAAGACAGAGACAGAGAGGCAGTGACTCCTTAAGAAGTAAACTTTTGGGCTGAAAAACTGTATTGCTGACTAGGACCTAGGAGTCCTCATGGCATGTTTTAAACTGTTCTATCATGCACTGACAGAGTGATTAAGGCACAGAAACTTGTGGATCTTGGTTTTACATACTGCTTATTCATTTAAACCAGATTCAGCTGTAGAAACTGAAAACATGCTTCAAAGCATTAATCAGTGACAGCTCTAGTGTATCTAATTTTAGAGTAAAAAAAGATGAGGAAGATTTTATGGCATCCCTAGAGATGTCAAAATGTTTTAAGAGTTATGCAAACAAACACTAGACTTTTCTTGTATAACGGAAACCTTGAGATACGTAGCAACCTTAAAGAACCCTGAAATAAAAAGCATGAATTTCCATTATTTGATCCTGTTAGCACAGGGGTGCCACTGGAATCCAACCCACAGAACACCCCTAACACTGTGTCTGAGTTATGGACATATTTGTGTGGTAGAAACAGCCTGTTTAGCACGTGGCTTACAGTCCACTCTCCAGACAGAGACTGTTCAGTTCATTTAAATTATTATATTGGGAATGATTCATCATATATGCTAACAGTTTTAAAAAGTACTGAGGTAAAGGTACCTGATATAAGACCATGACACATCTATGCTTAAGCAGGCTCTGTCTTTGAATGCACTAACTACAACTGAAAATAATACAGATAAGAAACAGAATATTTTAAATACTTCCAAGAAGTAAGAGTGTCAGTTACATCAAGAGAGAAGCCTGCAGAAACAAAAGGAGTCTGACAAAGAGCTGTAACTGCAGACAGCTTTGAATTATGTGACTGCAAAGAAGGTGCTACAGAGCCCTGAGTCCACAGGATGCATTGGGTATGGCATCCCATGGCAGACAACAAAGAGCAAAAACTGCTGAAGACCAAAGCCTATCACTCTGTTCTTGTACATGCATTCCATGTCAGCTATGAATTGTATGAGGACACAGACAAAAAGAAAAAGAGAAAATTTGACTTCTGTAGCATTACCACATCAAGATCTACCTTGTGGCTTTGAAGGCAACAGACTTTATGATTAAAATAGTTAGCCAGGTTTGGAAGGGTGAATCTTGCCTACCCAACTAGACAGTCACAACTCTTTTTTGCATATCTTCATGTAGGGTATGACTTGGTGAGAAGAGTGCAAACCAAAGTCACTGGCCTCTTGCTAGATTTACTGAACAACAAAATAACTTGCCCACTTGGTAGCAAGAAGCATTATCTCCTGAAGCAAAGCCTCAGTTATATATGTTGTGCAGACAGTAGCTTTACCACACTTAATCTGCGAGGTGGGAAAGCCAAGTTATCTTTGAAGCACTTTATTTGTTATCAAAGTCTGTACTGGGACCTAAGGCTCACACTGCAGCCACTGCTGTGAATGGTGCTGGTGGTGATGAGGGAGGAAGGCATGGCTTTCTGCATGCTCATCCCCATGGGGCCTGTGAGTCTCTCTGTAAGCTTGTCTGCACCCCAGAATCATCTGGAATGCTCCAGAGTACTGACCCTGAGGTAACATCCCATTGCTCTGATCAGTGTGGAGACATGGCCTATCCAGCCCAGGAATCGCACTACAAGCACAGCCAACATTCAAACACTACCTAACGTCCCACTGATAAACCCACAGGGCAACACCCTTCCAGAAGGACATTCAAAAGGTTGCATTGATCTTTCAGTTTTGTTAAATGCATACGCTAAAAGAGACTGTTAAAAAGTGATCCTATGCGGGATCAGTTTCGAGGACTATGAAAGTAAACAACTGCTTTTGTCCCTAAGAGAAAAATCTGCGTCAGGGATGTCACCACTATGAACGCTGATCAGTGACTTCCTTTTCTGATCAGTGTGGGTGACTTTCTGAAGGTGTGAGGTGATGTTACTGACAGTGAAAGAACTTTACCAGGCTCACTTTCAGCAGACCCAGCACAGAAAACGTTCATTCAGATGCTACTTTTTGCAGCACATTAAAACCTGGAGCTGAGAAATTAAACAACCGAGAGTTTCAAACCACGCCTCCACTAGGAGACAGAGGAGTTCTGTATCCTTGCAAAACAATTCTACAACAGCATTAACTGCACCAAGATGTGCAGAATATTCTCCCCGCTTAACCTGACAGCCATGGCCCTGCCAGTCACGAAGGACTCCTGCCAATTTTTTTGGTGGCACAAAGGAGATGTGGTCTATTCTATAACAGGCAACAATAAAGACTGCTCCAGGACCCCATGGGAGTGGAGGAATGATGGCAGATGCCCTGATCCTCAGTTTTATACTGTGGGAACACGCTCATAAAACCAGACACTCATCAACATAGAAATCACCACTGCCAAAACACATTGCTGTGTTTGCAACCAGCGACCCTGCAGGAAATCATCACTGCACTGTGAGCTACCAGACCCAGGTAAGGAGTCTTGAGCCTGCAAAGGCACTGCACATCATGAGGCCAGGGAGCTCACAGTTCTCAGGACGTTGGCCAACCTAAGGTACTCAATCAGAAAGAGCACACATGCCTATTTTCTTCCAAGGGGGACATGCAGACTGCTTCCACCACCTGAAATGTCCCCTCTTGCATGCAGCTATGTTGTGTGACAACCACTGCTTCATTTGGTGTTTTTCAGTTAATTCATTTAATAAAAGAAGTGTATGCTCATCTGGCTGGCAAGAGCGTGCATATCCTGGGAAAGGGGAAAGAACAATTTTAACAGTCATCATTACAGATACTGAAAGACAGCAACTGTGCCCGCACCATTAGTCTGCACAAGCTTACTTGTCCCCTGAAAAACAATATTTCAGCATCAATTCATAATTCACACTTCTTTCTCACAGCCTGAATCACAGAACTGTACAGCCTTTCAGAACTGTAAAAAAAATCCCAGACAACCAAACCATTCTGTTTTTCCCTCACACTCCCCAAGACATGCTTGCACTGTGTTCACACATGCATGTAGAAAGTATTGCCCACTGCACTGCAGACAATGCACGCCATAAGGCAGTAAAGAGAGAGATTAAAAGCACACAAGGCCATAAAGATCAAAGCACAACTCTTAAATATTGTGTCAATAAGTAAAGGACAAAACCACTATCTTATTCACTGTTTTAGGAAATATATGAGCAACATCTGCACTGATAAAACATGCAGAAGAGGTGAGACTGAGTATTACTGCGCACAGAACAGATCGAAGAATGTTCTTAATAGATCAGACAGGAATACTATGCAGATGTAATAGTTTGTTCTAGCAACTGAGAGGAAATCAGCTCGAAAACATGAGGGAATAAAGAGCAGTCAAGAACAATTTATATGAAGAGTTATTATTAATTACATGAATGTGATTCCTTTCTCTCATCAGGTTCAGTAATTACAGGAACAAAAAGAATTGCTGTTATCGACTGATCTGCATGCCAGGAAGGACAGAGGTCTCTTTCCACACCTTTTTTATCAAAGAATGGTTGGAATGGACCTCAAGCACCATCAAGTTCCAAGCACCTGATACTAACCCCCAGATCATGTTGCCCAGCACTCCATCCAACCTGGCCTTGAATACCTCCAGGGATGGAGCATCCACAGCCTCTCTGGGCAGCCTGCTCCAACACCTCACCACTCTATAAAAACCTTTCCCCTGACATCTGATCTAAATCTCCCCTCCTTTAGTTTACAACTCCTTTGGTTTTAAACTATCTGGTCCTATCACAATCTACCCGTGCAAAAAGTTGATTTCCCTCCTGTTTATAATCTCCCTTTAAAAATCCCGTGGCTGCAATGAGGTCCCTCTGCCACCTTCTTTTCTGCAGGCTGAACAAGCCCATCTCCCTCAGCCTGACTTTGTAGTGGAGATGCTCCAGCTGTCTGGTCACCTTCGTGGCCCCCTTCAGGCGCTGATCCAACAGCTCCATCCACATCTTCCCTGTTCTGAAGGCCCCAGGCCTGGACGCAGTCCTTCAGATGGGCCTCACGATGGCAGAGTAGAGGGACAATCCCCTCCCTCTCCCTGCTGGCCACCAGTCTGCTGACTGAGCCCAGGATACCACTGGCCTTCTGAGCCGCACGAGCACCCTGCTGGCTCGTGGTCAGTTTTTCTTCCACCAGGACCCTTAAGCTCATCATCACGGCTACTCCCAAGGAGTTCTTCTCCCAGTCATAGCTGGGATTGCCCTGACCCCAGTACAAAACCATATGGCACTACCTCACTTGAGACTTGGAGATATTTTAATAATTGTAATGACCAGCATGCAGATACCACCAAAGCACTAAGCAAGGCTGGGAAATGTACAGTGTGCAGCAGAATTGCCTTCTCTCCTGCTAAAGGCTTTGAATAAGGGGTATTTCCACTACCTTCAGATTTTGCCGAATTTGACAATGAAGTTATTGGCAAGTAAGTACAGTGAATAACATTAATGGGGCTTCCAGAAACTTCTCTTGTGTTCCCTCTTGGAAAACAATGGGAAAAAAGGGAAAAACAAAAAGCCAAACAAACTGTATGTCTAAGCACTCATGGCTGTTTTAACTCCAGCCCGTGCAAGCTTTGCCTCAAGCAAAGTTCTGGAATACTGTGTGACTTACCCTCCTCCCTGTTTTCCCCCAGGATTACCTGCTGTTAAATTTCCCTGGTTCTTCTTCTCTAGCATGATGAAAGTCCAAGCTCAACTCCGCATCAATGCCAAGACCACAGTAATTGTTCATCATTACAATCTGTTAAAAAAAAAAAAAAGGTATTATTTTCTCAAGGCTTACGTTTCTAAATGCAGAGGTTCCAAAAGTTTTCAACAGAAGCAAGAGTTGCAGATGATTCTTCCGAGTTATTTGCATCCTGACAAATTTAGGAAAACATTTTCCAGAAAAATAGCGCTAAAAATAAAGCAGTTGTTGGTATGCATTGTCATTATTTCCAAATTATTATGAATTTCAACATTTACTCTAACTTGCAAGAAACACGTATAATAAGGGAGACATAAAAATAAATGCAGAAATAAAGCCAACCCAACTTCTCAAAGGAATTCTATGCAACAACTACATATAACTTACTAAACACTAACACCACTACTATTTTTGGCAGCAACCTTGTGCCACAGAGTATGGAACTTGACTTCACCTACTCAATTGCATTTCAAATAGCTCCCTATGTAATAATGGCAAGGTTCTAGAGATCTCTGCTATCTCCCCTACTGATTCTTCCTTTGTATGCCACAGCTTTTCTACACCAGCCCTTGATTCTCACACCTTTAATCTTTAAGAAGCAGGTCAGGCACACTCAGGACCAAATCTATCCCTGTCTCCAACCAATAAAAATACCTAGAACAGGAGCAACTGAAGTTCTCTGACTGACACAATGCCTGTGATTTTCCAGCAACTGGACTAAAATCTCAGACAAGGACTACCGTTACTACAGTTTTCTTCTTTCCTTTTGCTACCCCCTCTTCTACCCCACTTCTTGATTTTGTCTGAAAATAAACAGAACCAGTATCCACAAAAGCTCTGCAGTCATCATCAGCAATCGACACTTTCACTTTCCCGAACAGGAACAAGAAATGCAAACCAATGTTCAGGGCCTTTCCCTCCAAAAATGTCAAACAAATGCCGTAGACACCCAATAGCAGTTAAGATGACAGGAGGATTGACCTCCTCTGTATTTTTCAACTACAGTTGTTTTTTGAGCTGTAACAAGATAGACAAAAGTAGCCCTTTTTAAATTTGCAATCTTTTGCTCAGCACTCCAGTTTCACTAATCTTCTGGGAAGCGTCTGGCTTTCCTGCAAAAAGCTTTTCTTACTTGAGAAAGACATTTCTTCCTAAACAAAGCCGAAAGGCATGCCACTGACATGTAAATCTCTGCATAATAGTGCTATCACATCCTTTTTGCCATGCAGCAAAGAAAGGGGTTCTGCAGCCAACCACGCCATCAGAACTGAAGCACTGGATCTAGACATACACTGAGTTCACTAAGAAATAGCTCACTAAGGCCCAAGCGTGAGATAAGTGAGCAATAAAAGATTAACTCTGCTAATAATTACACTCCTTCTGACTCTAAGGAGGACAACAGTTCCTGAGGGTCAAACCTGAGCTCACCTTTGGAGGCTCAGGTTCTGCCATGCTATTCTCAGCACCTTCAGCAGGCTCTTCAGCATCCAAGAGAATAGTCCAGCGGTCCATCAGAACGTCGTCTGCTTCATCCACAGAAATCAAAATGGAGTAGGGATCCTCCCCACTGTAGCCAGCTCCCCAACGCAAGACTCTTCCTAAATCATTACCTGGGCAACAACAAAGAACCCAAAATACGATAGCATTCTGTAAGTTAGCTAAAAGCACCAAAAACTGTTTCAGCACCAAGGGGAGAATATTTTGCCCTCTCCAAGTGCTACCCACTCAGACACAGCCACAGCAATACTTATGCAGCTCCTTTTTCACTCAGAAAGCATGACCAACTGGCGAGCTGAGCCTGCACTTGTTATTCACAGCTGGCTAGAACTGAGTCCTGGCATTCTCAGTTGTGGTTTGTCATGTGGATAAATGAAGACAAACCTCCTGGAGGATCACCAGGCACAAAGCCTCATGCAGAGATCCAGATGGATTTCCAGATGCTGGACCAATGCACAAGCTGCACGCAGACCAGTCAGCAGAGAGCTAGCACTGGGGGCTAGCCCACACACTGGCCCAGTGAATGCCTCTCTCTGAACTCCCAGCTGGACAACTTCTTAAGAGACAAAACGAAGGAAATATTAACTGAAGGCCACATGCATTTAACCCTGTGGCAGGCACACACCTTCAGACTGGGTATATGAGAGGTCAGATCCACACTTTACTAGAAAATAAACTTTTAAAGAACGTGGGCCAATATCTGCTGAACACAAACCTCAGTGTTATGAGAAAGTAAAAGCTAATACAACTCTGAGCTACGTGGGACGATGTTTCTGCTGTCTGCCTCCAAGTCTGCGTTTCTATCTTCATTACTCAGAGCTTATGTCTGTGACAGTCACTCTTGCCAGCAATTGGTCCTTTCAAACACAACACAGAAAAGTCACGGAGAGTGAAGACCGGGTATTCAGCATGTACTGAGTAGTCCTCAAACTAGCACCTGTCCCAGTACTTACCCGTTCCTAGAGGCAGGATGGCAACAGAAGGCTCTGAGCACACCAGCTTGTGCCTGATCTCCTCCAGTGCACCAAGAACCCAACCCACAGTGCCATCCCCTCCGCACACGAGAACTCGGAAAGAGGGGACTTTGGAGAACATGTGAAACCTCCATTTAGAAACAAAGCAAAGGGGAAAAGAAGCATTACAATGTAGTACAAGGAAAGCAGCCTCTACCTGTGTTATTTAACGTAACACGAAAATTAACACTCACCTATGGTTTTTTGCAGCTGGAGACCAATTGTTAATCACTTATGTTCTCACCAAATAGACTTTACCGTTCACAGTTTCCATATGAACATCCATAATGCTTAAAATCTTTGAAGAGGTTTTGAATTTTTTTTTTTTTACTTAGCCATTCCTACATTGCCAAGTGTGGAATTTTAACAGAACTACTTCATAGTACTGTTTTATTTGCTCTCACTCCTTTTGGACTTCCATCCTCCATCCAGCAAAATAATTTTTATTCACATTTCACAACAAGCAGCAAGCAAGTAGAAGCACTCTGCCATACAGCTCAAAAAATACATTATGGTAATGCAAAATGAACTAACCAGCACAGTTGCAGCCTCAACTACCTTAGGAAGACAACAAAATTACACAACTCTGACCAAAAACTTATGTGTAACTGCATAAGTGGCATTTCTCTCTTGAAAGCGTCTGCTTTGAAGGTCGTGTCACAAGAGTTCTTTGTTAAAAATGCACTGCATAACGAGGCTACTCTGAGTAGGCTGCAATCACTGCTTTCAGTTTTATGGAGTGTTACAAAATGGTGTTGATTAAATCTAGTCATCGGTTACTGCCTCCCTGCAATCACACTGTGTTCTGTTCCTCAGATTGAGAAATGCTGCAGCTGTGATCAGGCAGGCCCCATTAATTCTGCAGTTGTGGCCAAGTTTCAAAAGTCAAAATAGAAAATTTTATTACACTTCCCTGTTAGTTTCCACAGCACGTTAGAGGAAATAAAATGAGCATTTTTGTAAAGCAGTATGAGATTTCTCTTTTGGTATCATTTTATTTATAAAATATTCTTACTTTTAATGATAAATATACTTGCATTATTGAAATGTACGTGTGAATTTCCCAGGATTGCGATCTGTTAGACTTGATAAAAGTATACAGATCAGGAACTAATCTGTTCTCTACAGAGAAGAATAAAGTTTAGGCCTGTTTAAATAGCAGTAAGAACCAGTCTGATCCACTACTTTCCCATCCAGGCAAAGAACAGAAACAATTAATAACCCTGTATGAACAGAATCTGATCCTCCCTTAAAAAGAAAAAAAAAAAACCAACAACAAAACACCAGAAAATACCAAATGAAGTCACATCAACAACTCACCCAGGCAAAGGACCACCATTGGTAAGCTCAAAGACCTGATGTGGATTCAGCAGCTTTCTAAAACAGTACAGCAGATCCCGACCTTTTAGACCACCACTTTTTGGATTCACGAATACAAGAAGTGGCCAGCAGTTCTGTGGTATCTTGGAAGCCTGAATGAAGGAAGAAAGGATTAGTCAAAAGCATGACTAGGTAGGAAGATTACTACTGCATCTCAAAAGTACTTCCTAATACTTCCTTGATGCTTAGCAAAAAAAAAAAAAAAATCCAGACTCAATATATAAAAAGACTGAACATCTAGACAATCAACAAGGCTAGCAACCTCCTGTAGGAAACCTGCTTCAGCAGTGGGGTTCAACTAGATGATGTCAGGAAGTCCCTACCTTTCTGTGGTGCCTTCCTTACACCACTGTGGAAGCATCTGCTGAAGGGCTCTCAAGGCACAGCAGTGCTGCCCCTCCAAGAGCCAAACTGAGGGCAGAGCCTGCAAGCAGCACATGGAGATGAGACAGGCAACACACTGTATGGGGATGCTGGGGAGAAATATCCCCCCTGGACTGGTCTTCAAACACCCCATCATCCATGCGGTGACACAATTCATAAATGACTCTAGAAAGACTAGGAAGCATGAAGACATGCTTGATCCTATCGCAGTGAACAGATAAACCAAGCTGTGAGGTAGGTATGCATTAGAAGTCCGTCAGGTATGTCAGCAAGTGTACGTTGAAACAGCAATGTCTGCCACAGTCCCTCAGTCACAGTAATTTGTATTTACAAACTGGACAGCATTCAGGGAACACTAATTTGTCAGGTAGCTGACAGGATGGACCCAGGAAGCAACAATGCTTCATGTCAGTTTAGACATGAATGATGCAGGGGGCACTGAAGTCGCAGCATGATAACAGCTTGCAAACATGGGAAGATAACAGCTGAACTGCTACAGAGGGAGGAGGAAGCACCCAGATAGTGTCGCAGCTGCTGTCCATGCTAACTGTGAACTGATTCCTCAAGCTGGAGAAATGAGGCTGCTTTACCCAGTAAAAGCGGAGAAGGAAACTGGCTTCCACTGCTGAGATAGCCATGTTTCTGCTGCATGTGAGCTCAGATGCTGGAAAGCAAACAATACTTTGGGGTTTAAATACTGATTCAGGAAATTTCCTCAAACAGTGCTTTTGTGGAAAAGCCAGGCACTAACCATCTTCCAGATGTGTTAAGGTAACACAGCTGCATAAAAATCTGTCTTCTCTTCCATCAGCTGTGACTGCCAGGCACGAAGAGAAAATGCACCAGGAGAACTGGAATGCCAAGCAGATGAAAAGTGTGACAGAGGAGAAACACATTTCTTCTCTTGCCCCTTCGACTTCAGCCAAAGACAGACATTCTTGGGCACAGACATGACTATTCTGGCTGGCAGAGAGTCAGGAGAGACCAGAATATTTTCTAGCTGCTGGTAGAACAAGAGACAAAGGTGGCGAGGCTGATGACACAAGGGGAGACAACCCAGCTCTTTCTCCTGAGCAACCAGCCTCACCCGTGCTGCAAAGAATGATGAGTCCTAACAGGCCTTGCCTGCATGTTCAGGCTCCATTGGAAAAGGGCCTAATCAGTTCCTGTTTTTACCTCTTCGAACCTTTTTTACTTCCTAAATTTGAAAATTCCATCTCCAGTCATTTTAAATTTCTGAACAATACAGGCTGTCTGGAACCTCTGTGATGGGCCAGGACCTGGACACTTGTGGTGTTTAAAAAACCAAGGGGTGGGAGGAAGAAGGAGGTGGAAATCATTATTTAATGAATATTCAGCCACCAAGTTCAAAGTAAACAAAAACTTTTACAATGAAAGAATCAGAGAACGTAAACCAGCCCAAAACTTGCATCAAATACCTTACTAGAACATGGATGGGAACACTTGATTACCTTTTCTTTCTCAGGAAAGTAATCTTTAAAAACACTGACTGTGAACATTTAAAAGAGACATCGTAAGCACATGTTTTGTACTGCTTGCTTTTACAGTCAAAATCTACACACAAGGTCAAAAACCAAGCAACTAAAATTGCTCACTAAGAAATTCAGGGAACTGCGCTGATTTTTGAGACAGTAAATTCCAAGACACGCAAAAGCACAGCTGTGTTTTGGAAAGTGGTGCGAGAGCTTACTCAAGTACACATAAAGCTGCAAATTCGTATTTACAGTTTCTGCAGAACTGCCATCTAGATTTCATATTTCTCAAGTGTCAATACTGTTTTGAAAAAATAAAAAGAAGTGCAACATCTACCCCAACTGCTGCTAAGTGTAACAAACAGTGGCAAAGAATGCCTGGAACAAACAAAATATCTGCACTCAGCATAAACGGAAGAGTCCTACCACACAAACACATCCTTGTTCAACTATCTTATAGCATAAATCCACAGCAGTAACCATTTATGACTGAAGGTGGCTATGCTGACTGCCCAGCAAGGGCAGAAGCTCTCAAGTGTGCTTACCCACACATTTAACTTGTTTCTCACAACTGCTTGTGGTTAAAAGGGTAGGAGGTGCTGCTAAAACGCTCTGAAGGACCAACCTGTAAGAAAACTACAGCTTTTCCGTGGGGGTTTTAAGTCCCAGAACAAGCCTCCAGGCTTGCATGGCAGAGCGGAGTCCCCTCCAGTTGCATCTTCCAAGCTCTGCTGGAGAGGCCACACCTGCAGAGGGGCTGCGTGCTGGCCAGCGTTCAGGAGGGAATTCACTATGTTTCTCAGAGACCGCTGGCGGACAGCATGTGATTTAGGCATTCCACAAATCACTGCCCATGGCTTAATTTGTCAGGATCTGCACAACGCAGCTTCAGGCTCCAGCAAGATATTTATTACTCATGCTAATCCCCACTCTGCTGCGCGTACTGTGTAATCACATCCAATGACAACAGGGAACAAGGCGTTCTGTACCCCAGGCCTGCCAGCACAACACTTAAGGCCTGTCTTCCAGGCTGGTGAGCTGCTTCCAGGAGCTGTGGAAATCTCTAAGCCACATAAAAATCGAACTTTTGCGAGAAGGTTTGCCTACAGCACCTTCCATGTGCAAGGACTCCTGCATCCACCCCCAGCACCAGACCCCTCCACACCTGGCTGGAAAAGAGGCCTTCAGTCTGATGAGAAACTGAGCAAGGTGTTGGCGCAACCAGAGCCAGCAGCTGTGGCACACTGCAGCACCTCCAAGAACTGGTTCTTATCTTGGGGGAAATGAGCATTGGCTCAAGGGTGGGAAGTAACTCCTTGCAGGACTTTGGCCAAGAGGGTGACGAGCAGCTGCTGGCAGTCGTGACCATGCCACGTAGGAACTGGGCTGGCTCTATAGCAGGTGCACCAAAACCAGTGTGAGTAAATCTCAAAGCACAGAGCAGATGCTCACATTCTCCTTTCTGTTTGTGTTTTTACTGACTTTTAAGAAGACAGTTTTTGCTTTGTTTGTTTGAAGTTGTAATTTGGAAAAATCATTCAGTAACCAAAAACATTGTGACCTTTCACTTACCACCAATTCCCCTTTTGCGATGACACATTAAAACTTCATTCCCGATTTCTTCATACCTCATTCACAAGACAAATGACAAACAGCACGCGTCACTATCCTACTCGATTTTCTAAAAGTATTTCCTTGCTGTATTTAAATGATTGCATAACATACAATGCAAACAAAGGCTGATAGTGCTACAGAAAGCAAGTTGGAAAGCAGCTCTGCAGGCCATCCAGCCCAACTGCTACCAGAGCAGGCTCTTCAGTTTACCCCAGCAAATCACTGAACTGCAACACTTGTGTAGCATAAGCACAAATGGACAGCACCTGAAATGTTAATGAGGTTTACTCTCTGCTCATTTTGGTGAGAAGACAAAACATCACTTATTTATCAAGGACAATAACTGGTGTCACCTCTAAGAGCCAGAGTCAAAATGGCAGTCCACAGAGCGGTGACATGTGAATTCTCCACAGAAGAGAAAGTTCTATATGGAGCCCTCAATGAGTAAAGTGCTGTGCCCTGCCTTTTGAGGTAGGAAAGGGGTGATCTTTCTGGGATTCCTGGAACCTGGGTTACCATCAGCTGACCACCATGTCGTGGTGCTGACTAAGATGAAGGGTTGAACTTCCAGAGTTAGGCTGCAGAAAAACACAGTCTTTCTCTTGTGACAGAGTAAGAACAGGCCCCATACCAGTATGAAGCACAGCTGCGAATCATATGGTAAGTACAGTCCTTCTCTCATTCTTTTATGTTAAAAATTCATCCAAGCAGTCCCCCCAAAAAATTTTCTGTGAAATATCTTGCATCAGGTGAATTACAGCGATATCCATATTTTCAATTCGACTTATCTAATGTCAGAAATCCAGACACACAATCAACAGAGTAGAAAAATCCAACTTCACACACTACACCACATCTAGGCTCATGACTGTGCTTCGTTCTTTTTGTTCTGCTTCTGGTAAAAACCAGTGCTGAAACCTACTCAGAAGATTTGTTTGTAATCGTCTCACAAAACATAATACCCACGGCATATATAAGCACAAGGTTTTCTTTTCTTTTTGAGGACAAAGGAGCTTGTAATATTTCCAGCTAAATTTAAGCATTACCACTATCATCTACTCAAAATAAAAAAATTATCCATTAGAAAACTATGACCAGCACAGGAGTATTAGAATTGTAGATATTTACGTATGCAACTACTAGCCTTGAGACCATTCCACATGAAGCTATCTCACAGTTCACAGTTGTGAAGTTTTCATCTTTCTCTGAAGTTTTAAAGAAGTCAAACTAAAGTTTTCAGTTCTTCTGCCATAGAACAAGTCTAGAAAGTAACAGCAAGATGCTCAGCAGAAAGTGATCAGGGCTACTCTGGCTTATGGACAGAACCTATGTTACCTGGGTTCAGAATGACTTTGTTCAATGAACCATTCCCCTCTTTCTATCCCAAATCTGCTTTATTAACACAAAGCCTATTAGGAAACCTCATGATTCATAGGAAAGTGGGTTGTAAACACAGAAACATATCAAAACGAAGTGTGAATCTATGAAAGGACTCTCACATGAGGTACAAATCTTCTTTAGAAAGGGAAAAAGAGAGATGTTTTTTTTTTGAACTGCTATGGAGTTAAGCTAAAACTGTGCCCAGCATTTTCATCTTTGAAATAAATAGGAGAAAAATGAAAATTTGGTTTTTATCCCCTTTACAGCTCATGCTCACAGTTCTTCACAATTAATAGCACAACAAGTGACCTAAGTAACAGAAGTATATAAAATGCATTATTCTTCATCCCACTGCTTACTCAAGAGTCACTGTAGGGTCCTTTGAAAAACATGTGCTTTTACTCACTTCCAGAAATAAAACAAAAACGAAAACAAAGTGTGAAGGTAGCATTTTTAATTTGAGACACAAGTTTTAAGTTCAACAACATCTCTTACCATAACTTCTGGTATCACCACAGCGTTCAGAGGCTTGTCATTGACAGTTGTGTCTTTAACTAGCATATATATTCTTTCTGCTTCAGAAAAACATGAAATTTCGAGTACAACAGCGCCTGTAAAGACACGTTTGGACTACTTTTTGTATTTCCTATTATTAGAAAATCAACAATATTGAATCACAGCAATGTTTACTTAGTATATTTTTTTCAGTAAAAGTTATTCTGTAACACTTCTGGTTGTTAGTTATCATTAATCTGGGCTTTATGTTTTGTTTTTCAAGCTTTCCTTCTTATCTCCTAACACATGCCAGACTTTTAACAAGAAGCAGTTCAAGGACATAAAGAATTTCAACACAGACTGACACATATTTGGAGACTTCCTCAAGCATCACACATAATCACTTTATTACATAACAGCCTGTTCTCAAGCAGCAGAAGTGACAAAGCTATCAGATTTCATTTTCTATCCCATTATTAAAAATCTGGTAGTACCATTCGCTGACAAATGTCAACAGGAATTATCACAAGCAAAGAATCATTTTAAGACCTTTAAAGTCAGCTTAGGTCTTCCAGGACAAAGAAGAAAAACAAAATACCAGCACTTTAGTTTAAAATAAGATACTCAGTAAGGAGGACACACTTAAAAGACAGAGCACGACAAGATCAAAGACATAATGGACTGCATGTTAAATAAGTTGGCAACAGAAACTGGCTGCTATGACAACCAAAAATGAGAGTCATAAAGTGTCAGAAACAAAAATATTTAGAAAGTAAAAAAACCTCACCATTTTTACAGCAGTAAAAAATACATACTAACAGTAACATTAGATAAAACACATGCAGGCAAGTAAACTTGGTTAAATGAAGCAGTGAGATGTCCTCTATCACTCATACAACTGTTGTCCATTCTCTGATATGAAGAGAGAACACATCTGAAAGCTTTATGTCTTTACTAATGAAAGTCAGTATTTACATGCTATATGGAGAGCAAATACACAAGGAAAGCACACATACGATGTGTGCTTCAAAACAGCAAGATCCAAACAACGGCTGTTTTGAAGGTAAGCCTCCCAAAGCACATAAAAATTCTTCAACACTGACACCTGAAAGCCGAAAAAAGAAATTGCACACTTTTCTTTGTGAGCTCAAGCAGATGTGGATCCACACCTGACTGCTGCATTAATGCCGCACAGGGGCAGTGCTTCAACAGCTCTCAGCAGCCCTGACACTTCTCAGACAAATAACATTTGTACAGCAAAAGCAAAGCAGCTCACAAAGCCTCTTCAAAGGAAGAATGCAGAGATGAGCATGCTGATTCTCTTCAGATTTCCATCTGCTTGAACAGTGACCTGTATCAGACTGACCCACCAAGTTCAGAGCAGCATGAGTTTTAGAGTTTCAAAGCCAAAATGAGGAGAAAGCACTTGAAGGTGCTTTAAGAGCGCTGTTCAGCTCAAGTGCAACTTCCAACCTCATTTTCATGACAGAGCATTATTACCAGCTGCTGGTACAGGTGGCACGAAGCCAACCTTTTACTACAAAGGTAACACAAATCCCCTGCTTTTCAAAAATACAGCGTGTTACGTTTTATCTACAGGGCTTTTCGTGTATGAAGAATGACTAAAATACTCAGAGCTTAGAACCTCTACTGTAAGACTTCAGTATGAAAACACACTTTGTTTGCAATACTTAAAATCTTAATGCTTACCTTGTGTTTGATAAACATGACTCAGAGATACTACATTTGCTGCAAAGGGCAAAAATATAAACACATAAAACCTTGGGTACATTTAGAGTAAATATTTAAAGTATTTTAAAAAGTTACATAAATATAACATAAATAAATATTAAAAGTTATACAAATACATAGAGAATCTACAGCTAACACTTTCCCTCTGCTAAGTTTACTTTACAACTTAGAAAAGCTCACTGATCTTCATAAAAGATGGCCATGCATTCTTCCAGGCATTTAGTTTAATTCCTCTTGAAGTAACATACAAAATTGGTAAAAATGCTTTTCCAGAAACAAGCAGCATGATGCACTCCTGATACAGTGTATACAACACGTGATTGAAAGAGTAACATCATCTGCACTTCTTCCAAAAGGGAAAACAAATTATTTTCAGTGAGTGAGCATCAGACACTACTGCATTTTACAAGAAAACTTAGTATATAAAGATGAACAGACCTCAGAGCACATCTGTTTACTTACTTTTGATAGCTAATTCATCTTTGAGAATATTTGTGTACTCTTCAGGAGAAAGCTGAGGTGGAAGCCCAACAACAAATAAATTTACTCGCACAGTGGATTTACAATTTTCCACTATGTAAAATCTTGTTTGATTCATCTGACGTATTGAAATCTAGAAAAATTAAAAAAATATGTACAAATGACATGATATTTTGTGAAATGCTACCAGCAACAAAATCCCAGATAGTTCTGCACTTAGTGACTACATCAGCTGTGCTTAGCGAATACCATAAACAGCAACAAACTTTAGTCCACGTGCTGTTTGTCTTATCTGCAGATGAGCCATCTGGGAGAGTAACTCAGTACTTATTTTAATCTGAAAGAAAGGTGACTCCCTGCTTGCTATTTTAAGAGGCCAGAATGACTTCTGGCTCAATGCTTTTCTCAGTGTCACCCTTCCAAGGCTTAACTGGCTCCACAAGCTTTTGGGGTTAATGGCTACCATGGGCACAGTGGTAAGAGAAACATATGTGGCTGGGCAACCAGGAGAAACCTTTTCAGTTGTTGCTTCATTTGGGCACTCAAGCTGACTTAGGGGGTCTTCTTGAATGACAGGACCACCATGCAGTCAGTGAATATACCTGGCAGCTCACCATGTGACAATCACATAATCAACTGCCAACTACCCAATGGGCAGGGCACGTACTGCTGGCATGCTGTTGGATATACCGTTGCCGTCGCCTCTGATGAATCAAACAGAAGAGCCCCTGACAACCTGCCACTGCTGCTGGCAATGAGGAAGATGCTATAGAAAGGATAAAAGCCCAAACAGTTCCAAGGAATAGCTGCTACTCCCTCTGCTGAACTGCAGCTGTGCAGGCCAACAAGAAGTCCCTGACCGACTTGCTGCCTCCCTGTGGACCAAGATCCTGTTGGATCCCTAGTAGTGACTATCCCTGCCTTGTAAACCGTTTGCTACAATTTCCTCTTTTACTATCACTAACCCCCCCATCTTCCCCTCATTTCTTAGTAGCTTAGAATTTGTAATATATCACTGGACAGCATTTGGCCTTGTTTGCTGCCTTAATCTTCCCTGGGTCAGACCATAGCCTCCAGTAACTGGATTGCGACAGCCATAAAAAAGGGATCTTATTTCTCCTTCACATGTACCTTTCTTATGTCCTCGAGTCTGTTTAGAATCAGCTCCTGATTGTCCAAGACCATGCGCTGAACTACAGATAGAAAGAACACTACTCAGTGTTTGAAAGCAGCATATGTTATTATCAGGATCAATTAAACAAAAAAACAATAAAAATTTTAGGGAAAATTCAGAACATGGCATACATCTATCATTAACTCAAAGGATAATGCAGACCTGAACTACTTCTTGTTCAAAGACCATGAAGGTACTTTGCAGTGTCTGAATTTGTTCACAGCTCTTAAACACCTCCTTAAAAAAAATGGTAAAAACAGCGTGAAGACATTGGAAAGACTGTGGAAGATTTTAAAACTATATTCCCTGACAACGAACAATTCCCTGAATATAACCTACTTCCATACTCTACGAAACGACAGAACAGTTTTAACAACTTCCAACTGAAGCAAAGCTGCATCACAGTATCATAGATAATTCAATGATAAGCTGGTGATGATATGATATGACGATTTATTTATCAGCACCAGAAACAAAGATTCACAAGGCTACAATAATCTTTCAGAACAACTAACTGAAAAAGGTAAAAAAAAAAAAAAAAAAAGAAGGCAAAGTTTTAGCTCAGTATATGAACTACAATGGTATTTACTAGACAGAACATCTTTAGACTACTTACCATCACAGAATCCTTAGAGTTGAAAAAGACTTTTAAAGGTCCCCCAGTCTAACTCCCCCGCAATGAACAGGGACATCCACTGCTCCATCAGGTGCTCAGAGCCCCATCCAGCCTGACTGTGAATGTATTCAGTTACAGTGCACTCACTCCATCTCTGGGCAACCTGTGCCAGTGCTCTACCACCCTTCCTGGAAATAGATCCTTCCTTATATCCAAGCTAAATCTCACCTACTTTAGTCTGATACCATTTCCCTTTGTAATATCACCATAAACACTGATAAACAGTCTGACCCCTTCTTTCTTGTAGCTGCCATGTTTAGACACTGTTTAGACTCTTGGGTCTCCTGGAGCCTTCTCCTCACCAGACTGCAGAGCCCCACCTCTATCAGCCTGTCTTCATAGGAGAGGTGCTCCATTCCTTGTATCATTTTTGTGGCCCTCCTCTGGATGCGCTCCAGCAACTCCATGTCTCTCCTGTGCTTAGGACTCCACATCTGAGCTCAGTAATACTGTTGAGGCCTCAGCAGCACAGAGCAGAGGGGCAGGACCACCTCTTTTGACCTGCTGCTTTTGATGCAGGCCAGGATATAGCTGTCTTTCTGGTCTTTCCTTGTCCCATCACTGCTTTATTATTTACTTTTTATTTATTTTCTTCTTTATACACTTCACTGGCTTCATTTCCCTCTCCATGATACCTTACAGATGAAGGAATATAGCACAAACAGATGATATCCACACGTACTTCTTGGACCGGACAAAAAAAAAAAAACAAACAAACAAAAAAAAAAAACAACCAAAAAAACAGCCCTGAAAAAAGTGTCCCTACCTCAGGACTTGAATTTACTCTTGCATGAGAGCAAGTGTCAGGACAAAAGAGAAGAGAAGGAAGGAAGCCAAATGAATGTTACAAATAATCTTTACTAATTAGCTGCAGTTAGGACACTTATGTCAGTTAAAGGTAGCTTCCCAAAACAAGGTTCGAAGTATTAACACACATTGAAACCAGTAATTAATTTCTGTGTGATGATGAAGAAACAGGAGGGAGTTGTATGCCCACAGGACATGTATGACTGAAAGTAATCAACGTAACTTCTGAATAAGCATTCCAACATGATGGTGAAGTTTCATTTAGGTAGGCATGTATTTAAAAGAATTAATTAACTGTGACTGAGTTAAAATGAAAGTTAAGCGCTAGAAGATCACTTACAGATGTGTCTTTGGTCAGTGATCCTTCACTCACCTTGCTTACTGCCCATAAGCACTTCTTCCAGTTTGAAATTCTGGAGGCACTCTGTCTGCCAAAAGATAGAGCATACAAACAGTAGTTTCTAAAGATGACAGAGTTTTGCCTGATAGTTACACATTATCTTATCCACTGCACACATAAAGCATGGAAAATTAAACAATTTTTTTTTAAATCAATCCCTAACATACTCCTTCTCTCACACATACTGTCCAGCTACTGTGGCCTTAAGTATTTTGAGCATTCTGACAGCCCCATTGAGAAACAACATCCACAAGGCACTGCTGATGTTCCTTGTTCAGTGACCAGCAGCTCAGCTAACATATCCACAGTGTCTTTCCAGAGCTAGTGTGCAGGACAAGGAATGAACCTGCTCTTTGAGAAGACCAGTCAGGAGCCAGGCCTGGCAAAAGCAGGTTCATCAGTCTTCATCTCCTGGGGCACTCCACTAGCACTAATAGAAAGAAGCTCTGCTCACATGACATGTCCCTCCTCCAAACTGTACTGCCAGCACTGCAGGAAGCACCCGAGTGTCTGGTGGAGAAGAAAAGCTGGGAGTTCAATCACTTGCAAGGATTACTGTGACTATTTCTTCTCTTCTGAGACAGGTATACCCGGAATTATCAATGATCCATGGAGCTGGAGTATTAACTCTTTAACTCTTAATGCACTACATGATGTTACGATGTGGAATACTAATGCCAAAAATCATAAAACTGTGACACTATTATAAACAAATCCTAGAATCATCCAGTGATGCAGAATGAGCTGCCATGTACTTCACAGTGTGTACACAAAGACACAGGTGTACCGCTGCATCACCTGCTCCAAACACTAGCCACGTGTAGCCTCCAAGTGTCCTATAAGTAACTGAGGAAGATGATGGTTGCTCTCTGTGAGTACAACTGTTCCCTGTAGCAGAAGAAATGTGCTAATCGCTGGTGATCTCACCAACTGCTGAATGAAATGCACACACTACAGATTCATGTCTCCACAGCTGTGTGTTTGATTCAGACTGCCAGTGCCTTGGCACACTTACAAATTCTAACATCTTTCGTAAAAGTTGTACTATCTTGGCACCAACTGGAAAATAGGCAGATTGAAAACAGATAATATTCAACAGAAAATGTGCATATTCAAGAGATACAAGATGTATCTATCTGACCTCTCCACTGAGGTCGGAAGGAATGCAAATGGTAAACCATGTGGGTGCCATTCAGCTGTGAGTTTATTCTTTGCAGAAACAGAGAAAAACACGACTGTCTTAGCAATGATTGCTGAAATTCCCCAGCAAGTTAAGAGAAGCAATATATTTATATATATATATATATATATATATATATATATATATATTTTTTTTTTTTTTTTAAGTATTTAAGGTCATATAGTGTCAGAAAAATTATACTACAAAACTTGATACAAATAAATTTGCTTGACTGGAGAAGACTCAAATTAACTTTCACCAAAGAGCAACTTTTACCACTGAAAGATCCACAAGAGGTTTTCTAGAAAGCATTAGCAATATCAACATTAACAGCAAATGGAGCAATAAAAATCCTTTGAGGAAAACATGCACACCCCCCCAAAGGTCACCCAGGTGACATGTTCATTATCTTGTAATTACCTGCCTTCCAAGTAATGGAAGCACTTCTTTGATCACAGTCTGTGTAGTGCTATTCTTATTTACTCGAAGAGAAATGTATGCCATTCCTTCCCTGGAAAGAAAAAGGAATACTTACATTTCTCAGGACAATCATTTCACCTCATTACATACCCTTTTAAAATAAATGGCAAATTTACTAAGAGTTAGGAAGAAATCTGTATTAAATGAAAATGTTCTTTTAGGAAAATTGAGTATCAGCCACATCAGACAAGCAAACACTTTAACCAATCATTAAAATTTTTGCACTGCAAATGAATCTGTTCCTATCAACAGAAATAACACCAGGTCTCGGATAAAGTTCGGCAGTGCAGTTGCAGTATTGAAATGAACAAATGTTTACATTTTATTTCACTCCTTTTAAGAAAGAAACAGGTCATCAGCTAGTCTTCACTGCTAAAAATGCTTAAAATGCACACTGTAAGCAGAAAACAGAACAGACATTTCACCTTTTTCTTCCTACCCTCACATCAGAAGTTGTACTAAATTCTTCGTATTTAATACTTCCTCCAAAAGAACACCAAGCTGTCAAACGATGTGTATCTGCCCTCATTTGTTTACAGATGCAGCTATGGTAAAGTTCCATCTTCTTGGCAAAATGCACAGTAACAGAACTGAAAATAATGACTTGTCTGCATGCAAAAGAACCCATCAGCAGGTTTCCATGCAATTAAATGATTAATATGAACACTACTTTTTCAGAAAAGGAAACAAAAGAATCCTTCAATGCAAAAGAAAAAAATGACATCGTCTTGTTAAACCTAATGAGATCCCAATGACTGAAACCTGCTGGACAACTACAGACAAACATAACTAAGGAAGACAGCTTCACAGCAGAAGAGATTAACACTCACCACAGCCAGGCAGGATAAATTCTGATCACCTCCTCATCTTTTGGTTTGGCTCTTATAATCCAAGCTTCAGGAATAGATTCTTGGAATACTGAGCCCAAGTTACTGTCCTCTGCAGCATCATTCCTGTTGATAACATCATCAGACAGCAGTGCCTGCTGCGTAAAGGTCTGCAGCTCATACTCCTGCTGGTCATCGTTTATATGGTATGCTCTCAAAGCAGCTTCCTACAACACAGAAATTATCACTTCCTTGACACTGCACAATAATACCTATATAGCAGCTGACATTCATAAATACCCTACTTTAAGAATCAACCTTTACAACATGTTTAAAGCACAGAACAATAGTGAAAAACAACAACAAAGTTCTGAAAACAAATTTTCACTGGAAAAATAAAAAGAAAACCTGAGTTATCAGTGGAAAGCACTGATCCGAACACAGTACTTTTGCCAAGTGACAATCATTAAAGTCAGTATTGAGAAGTAAAATTCAGCACCAATAAAAGTGATGTGTAGGGCAGGCACAATTTACTCTGGAAGTAAGATGTTAAGTCACACTTGGTTTTGCACCCTGCAGTACACACAGCCCAGTAAGTCATGCAAAACTGGCAGTAATCTGACATGTTGTATGCAGCACCCTGACAAAACGCACTCACAAGCAACAATTCTAAAGAAACATGCTTTCAGCCTTCTGTGCAATTTTCAGTGGAGACTACTGACACGTAGAACAGTGGAAGTGATTTTCAAAACTCTTACTGCTTTTAAGCACATTATCAGGATAACAATTTTAATGAGCTAAAAGCTTTAATCTTCAACAATTCTGAGGTAGTGTATTCTACAGACTGCTGTGACAATGGCTTTGTGACTTGAAGTCCTTACCATTCAGCGGTGCAACTCCCCATACACCTTCTGGGCTGTGCTCTGTACAGCATGGGGTCTCTACTGAGTTAAAAATCAAGATGTGTACAGAGCATGTGGTTCAGTATTGAGTCATCTTTCCACCCAATAAAGACACTTAAACAGCTGAACAGCGGCCATTATGTGATCAATCAATCACCACTTTCACAACCAAGCAATGGGTGTCAGCGTGGCATGTTTCAGTCTTTGAAAGTGCAGTAGTGGCGGCTGAGCAGCATCGACTTCAAACTATTAATGAAGACTTCCAGCTACAGAAGAGGAACGAGATCTAAGGAGCTGACGATCTACTGCTGTATACATATTCTGAATATATCCAGCTCACATCAGTAAAATCAGACTTGAGTGTCGCAACAGGAAAAAGAATGAGTGCTTAACAAGGGATTTTCTGGTGCACAGGCTGTAGGCCCCATGATGCAACAGACATCTAGACAGCAGTATCTACAGATGTTCTACAATAAGAGCACCACACAAAGAAATCAAATTACATTAAAATATTCTAGA
This sequence comes from Callipepla californica brunnescens, assembly GCA_023055505.1. Classification (NCBI taxonomy): domain Eukaryota; kingdom Metazoa; phylum Chordata; class Aves; order Galliformes; family Odontophoridae; genus Callipepla; species Callipepla californica. Next base: position 14,691,399 of record JALIRH010000009.1, on the reverse strand, counting down.
CCACTTACAGGTTTTGTTGTTGAGTTACATTTCTACAATCGTTAGCCTTTGAATATTGCAATATATAAATTATTTGCTCCTTCATGACACTGTAGTATTGACCTTCACTGGGTTTCTTACCACAACTTCTTCATTTTTTGCAATCCTTGGAACTGAAATCAGTCGAAATTGATTGCGTTTCACTGCATCACTCCCATCAAATATCTTTAATGTTTGTTTACCTGAATGAAAACAATTATTGTATTTCAGTAACATAGCCCTCAAATCATAAAGCTACCTGCACAGGAAGCATGCAACTATTCAATACCAGATCTTAAACCACTGAATTGCTTCTTCATCACAAGTTTTGAGCCTGAACATTTTTGTTCTGTCATTGTGCTCTTAGAACAGGTGTACATTTATGGAAGAAATACAGAAGGGTATTTTAAGTAGCAAAAAAAAATCTCTGCGTTTTGGTTATGAGACCACAGCACTTATTTCATCACTTCGTCATCCTCACCATTCACCACTACCTTCATTATTGACCAGCTCGACCGTGTGAACACCACCACCAAAACCAAGCCATCACCTTCAGAACAATTCCCAAAGCAGTGCCACTTCAGATAGAATCCTTCTGAAGGATGACTGAAATAGTGTGTGATCTCATGATAAAGCCATACTGCAGTCGTCATAAGCACTATGACTGGTAGGAGCTGATGGCTTGCAGATTTGAAGTGCTCGATGGCTTAACAGAAAGCCACGAAGATCTGGTTAATCATGCAGCCTGTTAATGCACACTGTGGTGGAGCTGTACCTTACGTGCTGGAGTCTGACATCAACATTCACTTTGTGTGTAGAAATGTTTCATAGCATACCAGAAAGGTCTGAAAACCTCACGTTCTAATCAGTATTGGCATGGAGGTTCAAAGAGCTATGCTATTAAACTACCCCTTGTTTAATGGTTAAAAAGCAGAACCGAAGCTGGAGGAGTAAAAAAAAACCAAAATAATAACAACAACTCATTCCTAGGTGGTGGATGGAAAATGCAAGCAAGAGTCCCAGGCAGAAATCCACTGTTGTTTATCTCAGTGCTACAGTGAGGGCCTCTTAGTAAAGACTGCAGGACAAAACTCCTTTGCACTTCACTGATGCCCTGATAGCATTCACAGTCACACATGTTGGACCATCCTAACTAACAGGACATCAAACAAAGGTTGCAGGATGTTACAATGTGTACTCTGCGACTTCATCCAAAGGCAAACATTGTAGAACTAAAGGTTCTTCAAACATTATGTTTGAAAACAGCTTGTTTTATACAAGATGCAAATGCTGAAAGAAAACTCATACTGACAAAGATGGTTATCATACTGACCAAGGTTATCTGCCTTTACTCTGCCTTGGTGAAACCTCATCTGGAGGACTGTGCTCCAGCCCTGGGCTCCTCAGGACAAGAAGGATACATACTGTACCAAGTGCAGGAATGGCTCATGAAGCTGATGAAGGGACAGAAGGACAGGAGTATCCCTCATATGAGGAGAGGTTGTGAGTGTTCATAGTGGGAGTCTAACCTACATGTTCAATTTTGTAACAGACGGGTGTAGATGTGAGCAAGCAGGAGGCAATAGACAGATACTGAAAACGACTTTTTCTTAGGTTTCAATGTGCTGTGAGGGTGATGAAACACTAGCCAAAAAATGAACTACTCATTTAAAAACTGCTGGGTTAATGTCAGAAAAGTGAGCTTATTTTAGGAACAGATTTCTGTTTTAGTGATCTGCATGGTTACTGCAGCATGGACAAATTTTAACCAAAAGACACTGTGTCCTGAGTGACCTTTTCTTGGGCTAATATGACTTGAGAAAACACAACAAACGTTACTGAACCAATGTTCTGAATATAAACTTTCATAACATTATTGAGATCTGAACTGTTTTCTCTAGCAATCCAGATGGCAGACAACCATCTGAGAATAAAAACAGACATCCAAGTTTTAGTACTTGTTTTCATTCAATCTGCCTTTGTAGTCTGCTGCTAAGATACTAGATGTCCTGACAGAATCCTTAGTAATTTTATCTGAAGGTTTTTATGAGCTTTCCACTTCTTAAGACTAGACAAACATTGCAAAGAGCTGCCTTGAATCAGACTCTCACATAGGTTTGTACGGAAGACTTTGGATCTCAAGCATGCTCCTTAAAGCAGCATTACTGTATGTAAAGTCCGCTCAATTCTGCTTTCCTTAGGGTAATATGGTTACTTATCATATAAAACAGTTTACACTTATGAAGAGAAAAAAGCACATCTTAACTTCCCTTTCACTGTCTTCCTTATTTTACTATAACCTGATGAAAGTTGGCTTTCTTGCAAATGAGCTTCCGGGGTCAAATAAAAAGCCTAACAGCTACTTATTTGATGACAACTAATTACTTCTCAACTAATTCATAGATAAATACTAGGTTGGAAAGGACCTACAAGACCATCTAGCCCAACCATCCTCCTGTCACCATCCCTACCTACTAAGCTACTAAATCACACTCCTTAGCACCTCATCCAGATGCTTCTTGAACAGCTCTAGGGATGGTGACTCCACCATCAAGTGCAAATCCACATCATGAAAGTTACTGTGTGCATCCTGTGAGCCTGGATACATCAAACTAACCTTGCAAAAGAAGATCAACAACTGTAATTCCTTTTATCGTTAAATAAAGCCATTTCATGCTCCCGCTCTGAATATTAAGAGAATGATCAAATCATAGAAAGAAGGCCCATGTGTCAATTTTTAGTATTAAAAAAATATTGCTAATATGCAACAGATGCATTAAAATGTTATAATTTGAAGGAGTTACTGCCTAGTTTACAATACTAATATTTCACTGCAGAATGCCTTTGCTTTAGAACTTCTGTTTTTTTCCAAATGCACTGGACTACACAGTATCAGGTATTTTCTCTGAAAAACTTATTACTTATTATTACCTATTATTCTTATGGGTTAGCCTCAATAAGCTGTTCCATACCACAAAATTGCTCACTGTGGAAAGCAGAAAATTATCTCCAGCCCAACCTGAACTGTCAGCTGAAAGAAAAAACTCTGTTCTTCATCATTACAGTTCTCAAGGGGAAGACAACTACAAGCAGGTCAGCTGCAGGCATAACATACCAAACTAAGAAACTAGATTTATAAGGCAAAGATACCAAGTTTTACTGGGAAAAAACGATAAACAGCATCTCATGACTCATATTCCTTCACTTAAAGAACCTATGCACAGAGGGCAGCCTCTGAAAAGACTTACGTGCCTTGTGGCAGAGTGGAAAACGACAGAGTTTTTTCCATTCAATAAAAATACAGGCTTATACAAAAAATACTGGTGGAATTTAATCTGAAATTAGAAATTTTAGCTAGGCTGCTCAAGATCAAGAACCATCCTTCCAAATAAATTGTGCACTATCTGCCATCTGCTCTGATACAACACTTGTGACATGTGAACTTTGGGCTGTTTCATTATTACCTCTCAGAGTCATCAAGGCAGCAGTAAAACAGGTATGAGTCCTGCATTTCTGTGTTTCTTTTTTTCATTTTTGTTGGCTTTATGAGAAGAGTCTTTCTCAGATTCTTTTTCTGGATGCTCTTCCAAGAACGCCCTTGACAGATTTGCTGCTTCCTTGAACCAGTTTTCATGATCAGCTTAGATAATACAACAGTTCTGGATCACAGAGCTGTGTGACAGCTCTTTCATGTTCACAGCCAACTGTTCATCCATTTCCTCCAGGATTTCCTTCTCTAAGCCCACACTGTATATATCAACACTTTGCTGGTTTCACTTATGTCTTCCTCTTCCTCTGCTTTAGGGCTCTAAATCCACTTAAACTGGATTTCAGAAGAACATGCAACATACACAGTTATCTGGAGGTGATTTTAGCAGGGTACAATGCCCCTTTCTAGAGCAGCTGAACATTTTGCTAAGCACCTTTCAAGAAAAAAATCCCTAAAAAAACACACACACACACTGTCCTTGCTCATTCCTGAAAATGGTGTATTCCTGCCTGAAGAATTACAGTGAAGGTTTCCTCTGCTCTGTCAGCAGGTTTAGGAGAAGACACTAACAAGCACTAAGCCAAAGACGTGGCTAAAACTAATGAAAGAACTTTGCATCTCACTTCGGAACATTATCAAATGACTCAGACACAAAAAATAAAAGAAAAAAATAATAAAAAAAGAGGGAGAAGCAGCAAGATCTCCTGACAAGCCTTGTCACACGGACCCTTAAGACAGGCAATATTATTAGCTAAAATTCTCTCCACACCCTTCTGGTAATGATGGTACAGAAATGCAGGGAGATTCTACGCTATTTCCTCTTGAAGATATTTGCTAGAAAACATCTTTAAATTTTCAGGAAGTACACTTATATAAAGTGTTTAATTTCCCTGAAAAAAAAACAGCTACAGTAGTAAATGTTTTGACCAACGGATGGTAGGAGACATCAAGGGTGAGAGGAAGAAGTATTCACTGAGCAAAACAGAGACAGGGTGACTGAAAGACAACCAAACCAAGGCAGCAAAACTGGGGAGTAAATGTTGCTACTAGGCAAGGAAGGGAACCAGGAGATGCTAGTGATGGACAACTTAACAAAAGAAAATAGAACACAACTCAGAAGTGAGAACAGTAGCAGTCTGTATCGAGTGCCAGAAAAGGCAAAGAGGGCTGAGGGAGGAAGAAAGAAAGATAAGCACTGCAGTGGGAAAGTGAAACAAAACAAATGTAGCATGTGATTTTTCAAAGTCTTATTTTTCTTTTCCAAGTAGACAGACAATTCGGCCAAGAAAGGGAAATAGACATGTACAACCTTTTCCAGCAGCATTCAAGGCAGTAATTCAAATTATCCTCAAATGCAGGTTAAGGAAGCTAACTTGTGGAAAAAATAGTTTTCGCCATGACATCATGAACAGGATTTCAACATGTAAGTTAATAAGTCTTGAAGTACTGCCAAATATAAGCTTTTTTGAAAGAAGAAGTAGAGGACATGAAGAAACATCATCAATCAAACACTACCTATAGTGGATAAGCTTTAAAGTAAATAAAAGCTGTCAAGACCTTTCTATTTACAATTCAAGGGCCCTCAGTGTTTTCTTGATTACTGTTAAGGAACCAACTGCAGAATCTGATGTCCCTACCACGTTCTCAGATCCCTGCATATTAACATAACTCTAAGAGCCTACAATGACACATTTTTCATTTCAGGAGCTAATGAGGTGGCTCCTCTGGGGTGAATAGGTTGCATGTATATCATGCATACAACAAACCAATGCTTGTATGTATATATTAATCTTTTCTCCACTGTGTTGTTGTATTACCATGAAATAAGGTGGATGAGCTTAAAGTCTGCCTCAGACTTCTCAAGCTTGACAGGACACATCTGTAGTTGAAACTTAGCTGGGATCAGTGCACTCTGTATTATGGAAACCAAGGAGATCTGTTGCTGGTTGAAATAGAATTCAACATCTCTTCTAAGAAAGGACAGATAATGCACACTCTTGAAAGGTATCCCTGAGGAGGCTCTTTTAATCCCCTCCTTAGCCCAGATACCTGAGCAGTTTAATAACTATATATTCTGGGGTGAACTTCTGTCCCCAAGCAATGGAAGTAACTACACTAAAAAGAACATTCACATAATGCTAATCTTTTGATTACTGTAACACGCGTTTCTCCTTGAGTTAAATGTTTGTTGTGCAGACAAATTCTAAGAAGGAGACCCATGCTCCCAAGCACGAGAATTTAGTCCTTTTCCAAATCTGCTTGCAATTCTTTTTTTCCAGCAGATCTTTTATATCTATCATCTCAAAGTGTAGGATTGCTTTTTTGATTTCTCTGTGCTTTTGGTTTCAGTATTTAAGTTTCATGGTTGACCTAATCTATTTTAACTCTGAAACTTAAGAGTTTTATCTTCAAACTTGTCATTCAATTATCCTACTACAAGAGCTAAGAAACAAAGTGGATTGCAAGCCAATAATTCAAATTTTCTTTTAGTATTTATCTAAAGACTTTGCATCTTTTCCTACTGGTTTCTTTCCTAAGGAAGAAACATGTCTTTGCAGGCTAACACAATCAATATACTCCTATTTTCAATGCTTTTGAAAAATAGGTATCTGAAAAATGTAGAAAGCTGGAATTGAAAAAAGCTACTATATGCCTGATCATAATTCAGTTCAGACATTCCTGGAAATGAGAATGGTAACATTCTGAAAGCTGCAAAATACACTGCATCGACACACAGAAGCTAATGAATGGCTCACTCTATTCTTACGGCACAATTTTTGTTTTGTATTATCTAGGAACAAGTAGAAGAGGTCCAGCATACAATGACCATGCCTATTTGGTATTTAGGTTGACTGGCTATAATTCCTGCATGCAAAGGAGCAGATATGCACAATGGCAGGCAGGCAAACCCCAACAATGTTGTCAGGGAAATTAACAGATAAGTAAATTCCTACCCTGATGGAAGGGAATCAGCCCCAGAGTCTGGGGAGTGGCACCCACCAGGTCAGTCTACAAGGAGAAGCAAGGTGGGTCACCTCACCAAGCAAGCTCACTTCCTACAGGTGTGGAGATCTTTAATGGATTGCGTGGGAAGAGCACTACAAGGACTGCACAAGAGTTGCTAAGAAATACTTAGGGGATGAACCCCTAGAGGGGAGAAGAGGGATGGAAGTGCTGTGGAAAGGAACAAGCATGGGAAACTAGAGGGATAAGTGCTGGTCACGTATGAAGAGGCTGCACATGGGTACTCTCCATAGCCCGCACCTGGGTCAGCACATACTGTCCTGTCTGCTCATGAAAGGCTAATTCTAACTTTTGCTAGGTGTTATGCTCTTCTGCATGCATTCACATGTGTTCTTGGGAATAGCAATTTGAGTGGGACTGCAGGTCACTGTGACCCACATGTCCACAGTACCCAAAACCAGAATGAGAATGGGCCACAGTACCTCCAAAAATCAACCAGGATTTATTGGCCCACAAGGTGAGCAGCCTAGGAGGCATGTGTGCATGTGTCTCAGTAGAAGAGGCACCCGCTTGGAGATGTTAACTACTGGAAGGACCAGAGGGTCCAGGCTAACTAGTAGAGAAACTGGGGATGTGTCTGGGGGGGGGGTCCACTGCAAAACCTGGAAACATGGAGATGCACAGCGTTGTTAAATCAATACAGTGCTGAAGGTTTTAAATGAAATGTAGTTAATCAGAGTCTGGACTCATTATAAGTTATAAGGCATAACCACACTCTCTTTTTAAATTAGTCATCAAGGGACTCCAGCTTCAAACAGTGAAATAAAAGCAAACTTGAGATCACTTCCCTAAATGAGTTAACTTTTTTTTAAATCCAAGCAACACTTTCAAATCTAGCATATTACCTGTGAAACAACTTCAAATAAACACACAACCACCCCCTTCCCCCCCCCCAAAAAAAAAAAAAGGAAGAAGAAGGAAGAAGAAAAAACCCTACTTGTTGATACTGAATTTGTTTCTACAGCAATCCAGGCAGCTACATTAGGCAACAAGTGTCATGTTTTTCTGTTTACTAATAAGAATATAAGGACTGGGATGCCCTCTAAATCATGTCTGGCTTCACCATCTGAAAAGTCAGGGTTTGACAAAGAATACAAGAATTATCGCATTTACAAAACGCATTGGAAGTTGCCAGCCTGGCTCAATCCTGCTGCAGGGGAATATATTCATTTCTACTACACCACTCCTATCAAAGCTACAAATTCACCTGGTATCTCCAGTAAGATTCAGATCCAGCTATCTTAAAGGAAGAAGTTTTTGAAAAGGTATGATGTCTGTCCTTTAAATTATTTTCTTTTATATGGATTTTTAACACCATTCTTTTTTTTTTTTTTTTTTTCTTTGGTTGCCATGCTGAGTGAAATGGCTGGTTGGGATTTATGCAGTATGCTCTTTTCAGAAGTAATTTAATGCTGAAGTACTGAAGAGCAGAAAGGAAATTTAAGAAAGCTGTATTTTGTGACTGCTTTGATAGGGTAATGAACATTGTCACTTCTGGTAATCTGCCAGTGGCAAACAGAGATGGTTAAGACCCTTGGATATGTGCTGGACCTCTAACTGATACGTAGCACTAGAAGAACTGCCATTTAATATTTTTTTTCATAAAGTAAAACAAATTAAGATTGATTGAATTAAAAACTAGAATAGGTGAATATTTACCACTTACTCTATCTCTACTTACTTGAATCTGTTGAAATTTGGACATCTTTCGCTGGTCCCTGCGTTGACCCATCAACATCATCACCTTCATCTGTGAAAAAGAAAGATTTTAAGGGAGGATTCTTTTTTATCTGAACAAGGTAAATAAAAGTAGCCACTGCTTAAAGTTTCCATGGAAGATTAACACAAAATAATCCAATCAGAAAAAAAGAAGCTCATTTTCATCTAGTTATTTTAGAATAAAAATCCACAATATGCAAAGCATTAAAAAAACAAAACGTGTTACACTGTTAGGTAACTAGAGTGAAAGCATACGTGAAGTCTTCCCACTGTTAGCTTTAATACTGCAATCAGTGTATTTCATCCCAACATTTGCCAATTACCAAACAATGCCCTTCTTGTTTTTGCACTAGCATTGCCACACTGAAACTTTTCCTATCGTATTTTTAACAGTTTAACAACACAAGGATTGATCGTAAGCACAACAATAACAATTATGAAGGGCAGTAAGCTATGAACAATCAAATCCTTCAGCCATCCCTTAATACCTTACAGAACTAACCAGCTATATAGTCATGGATCCACATAGATAAATCTTTTAGTCATATCCTGTTGTGTGCCATTACATGCTGGAATTACCTCGGTACCATTCAGCATCAATACAGCATCACTACCTACGTAACTATGTCATTTCATAAGTAAGTTTCAAATTTTGTCGAATCAGCCCAGAAACTGTAGTGGCAGCTTTCTAGTCAAAAGAATGGATACTAAATAATTACCATAAAGGAAAAAACAGATTTGCAGACAAAGTAAAAAATTACTGTGCTCCAAAAGTGGACTCTGTATGCAGCTCATCTCTCTCACTGGAAGCTAGAAGATAACATATCCCACTATAACACTGCCTGTACAGTCACACATACAATGCTTAGAAAAGATTAGAAAAAAAAACTACTAACATTTAAATTTGATTCCATGAAGATAATATCATGCCTACGCTATCAGGCCCGATACTCTGGTCCATTAAAGGAAACTGGTGCAAATCCTAAAAGTGGTACACTTTTCTTCTCTAAGGGAAGCAGCAGTATGCCACAAAAGCAAACTCAATGTACTTATAATATCATGGTTTTCATACTCCCACCTGTTGAAATTCTCAGTCAGTCTTGACAGGACTACAAGCCAGGCAATAAAAAAAAGGCATACAGTCAGAAGGCAGGAAACTGGGGAACAAAATATGGGAAAAATAAAAACCAAAACCCACAAAAAAAAGAAAGAAGTACAGAAGTATTAAGATAGAACTTCAAACCAAAAAAGGTGTTAGGGAAATCAGAATCCTAATGGAGGAAATCCTTACAAAAAGCAGAACTACGACATGAGAAGAATATTACTAATCTGGAGTAAGCCAAGTAACCTCTACAATATATGGTTAATGCTCCAACAGACTGCAAGAATAACCAAAAGTAATGCTTTTGAATTGTTTTCTTTATGTACTTTAAAAAAATATATAAAAGTATTGAAATACTTTCCCTGTTTTAAGTGACATACAGATGAAATTTAAAACTGGAATGCCTTCTACAATTTCATTTCAAGCAAAGTCAATTTTTAAAAAAAGTAAATAAGAAAATAAATGAACCAGAATCACAGGACTGCTCAGGTTGGAAGGGACCCTAAAGATCATCAAGCTCCAACCCCCTGCAGTGGGCAGGGTTGCCACCCACCAGATGAGGCTGCCCATGGCCCCATCCAACCTAGCCCTGAACACTTCCAGGGATAATTCTTTCCCCTGCATTGTGGAATGGTTACTAAGCTGAAGTGATCCTTAGTACTGCTGAGGTCTCATCAGCTCAATGGCCAAAACACCTACTCTCTGCTTAGCACAACCTCCTACCTGAGGTAAGTGCTTTACAAATTGACTTCATTGCCATGCTGATCAGCAGTGAGGGCTCATTTTCTCCACTGACAAACAGCTGATGTTTGCCAATTTCCCTGCATAAGCAAATATTCTTCAAGTGCTGAATTTCAAAGCAAGCTGAAAAATGCATTACTTAAAATATGATTGTATTCCAGCAGTCCACAATATTAATACCGCTAAAGCTATTTAATGCTTACACATCCGATGCATATATATAATGATTTGATACAGTCTTAAAAGAACTTTTTTTTTTTTTTTCCCAGTTATTTGTTAATTATGTCATGACAACTTTGGACTAAATATTTCATTGGTCTCCTTACTTTTTACTTGTGCATATAGCTTCCTGCACCATTTGGTCTCCTGTCCTGCATGTTTTATGAAGAACCGGACTCCATTTGGCCTATCCTGATAGACAAGGTGCACCTCAGTTAGATTTCATTTTTTTTTTTCCAGTCTGACAAGACCAATGAGACAATCACTTCTCCATTCTCTTCTGGTGCCCAGGTGTTCTGGAACAGCAGCTTTTTCAGTCATCTCCTGACTGATTTTCTGTTCAATTTCAGCTGAAAATTCTGGAACCAGTCCAAAGGTGTTCAGAACAAGCTTCATACCTTCCTGGTATCTTTAACAATAATTTGAAATACCTTCCGCATTAAGATGCATGGCTTCCAGAGGTGCAATAAATGCACACTGCATTCCCAGTCCATCAGACATCACCATGTCTAGATCAACTGGAGATAGCAGTCCTTCACCCACAAGTCTCCAGGCTTCACTTATCACTGCATACAGGAGTCGATTCAGAACAAAACCCTAAATTCATCTGTTTGACAAGCAATTGTCCAATCTTCTTCATCAGAGTATATGTTCTCTCTGATTTACCTTTGTTACTCTGGGCAACAGTTAGGCTAATCACATCAGATCCTACCTGGTAGACCCCATAGTGGAAAGTAATGCAAAGGAACCAGCACAGATGCATCCAGGTTAAAAAAGATCACCGTTCTTCTCACGTCACTTTCAGCATTATGCTTCGGACAGCAAGGTCTCTGAGGGCATGATGACAACAGACTAATCCATCCACACAGCATTACCATAGAAGAGGACAAGGGTACCTCCCCTCCCCCTCAAGCCTGTCCCTGACCACCAGCTAACAACTGATCTACACAGCATTCTTCTGACTCAAAGTACCAGATGTACATTTTAATTAAAGGAATGCAACTATTATTACTTCAATAAACTTGAATGTGTATAATAAAATTGGTACGGTTAACAAGTACCCTATACAATGAAATGGAAATCTTTCTCTTCCACCACTTAAAATAATGAAGAAGAAACTAGAAGGCATAGCCATAACTTTGGATGCTCTCCCTTAGGCTGGTCTCTATTCAAGTTTTATTTATAAGTGATTTACAGATTAGAAAAAAAAAAAAGTAAAAGACTACATCTCTATTTAAAAGACAAATTTCCTTGATATCACAGACATCATACCAAAACAGGCTATTTAAAAGGCTTGTGATTAACTTTTGTTAAATAATAACACAAGCTTTCCTTCATTAAAGCTTTTTGGAAAACTTGTCAAATGCCTAGCAACACATGAATCAAGATTCGTAAGGACTTTCCTAGTATAAGAATTATTTATGTCTGGTATCATGTTGGAAGATCTAAAGACTGTGCCACTTTCAGGTATGTACTGTATTTCACATTCCCCTGGCAAGAAAGCAAATTCAATAAATAGAAAAATAATTCACTGATTAAAATCAAGAAAATCACCAACAAACAAGCCACATAAGACTCCTCTGCACATTTTATAGGTCACTTCAGCATACATACGCTATGTAGGCTTATGGTCATGCACTCCCTGCAGTAGCATCACTGCTGCTATAGCTCCTGCATATGCCAACACACAGCTCCTACTAGCACAGAATTGCCTCCAAGCGCACTAAAAGCAATCCTAGAAAGGACTTCAAAGCAGAAAGTTCACAAAGTGGGAAAGAATAAGAGCAGTTGCAAACATATGACTTTCAAGACCTGTATTTTACCTACCTTGTAGAATGTGTTCAAGCACCAAAAGAAAGGCTTTTCAAAAACAGAATCAAAATATCCATCAAAAAATACTTCAGTGGTTCAAAAGAATTCCCTTGATACTAAAGAGCTGTTAAACAAACACACACTCTAGATGGCAGCAGAACATTACCCTGCTAAATTTACTTTCAGCAAAGAACTTCTAGAAGGGCAAACACATAGAGGCAAATGTAAATACTGTTATATACCACAAGCTAAACAAAAAGCAAGTATAACTGCAAGTGTTTATCACAACAACAATCTGCTAACAAAATTTCTGGAGTTTAGATTTTTACATTCAGTACGTTTACTATTGAAAAAGCAGCTTTTCAATTGCCCCGTAACAGCGAACAGAAGTTTCAGAGTTTGCACACTGTGCATTCAGTCTCTACCCTATCCCTCACATCAGCAAAAAGTTACAGCACTGCCACAAAACGTCAGCAAAAATCAGCAATAGTAGGCTCCAGAGGACTTTGATGTGTATGTTTAACTTCATGTTAGTTAGTTGCATACAACTTTGAAAGCCCTTACCTGATTCTGTTTGCAGGTTTTCTGATATTCGAAAACAATGCAGTTTGCTGAAGCTGCGAGAAAATAACTGCACACAGCTTGGAGGAAGAATCATATTCCTTAATCTTCCAAAAGTACATTCTGGTGTGACAACTATGTAGCAAGCAGCATGAGCCTGTAAATAGGAGCATCAGTTAAACATTTTTTGAAACACCAAGAAAACTAACATGCATATAACAAAATATGTTCTGCAGTGGCAAAAATTCAGCTAGGATGTTTATCCACCTTTTGTACATCGCTTTCTTGACATCAGTCATTTTTTCACACTAGATTTTAATTTGTTCCATTAAACTATTAAGCAAAGAACAACGAGAAGTTTTAACAAGGGAAAAAACTTCTGTGACAATCTGTTCTATTACAATCTAGAAATTTTCAGACAGATACTGGAAAAATTAAATTAAATTTTTGATTTCAGGCCATAGATCTTCTGTTTGACGTGGACACTCCCTGGGTTATGTGAGGAAGGCAGACAGGTTAAACTGAAGCACTTTTAAACGGCAGTAACCTGCTATTAGTGTAAGTATATAAATAACTTGCTGGCAAATACTATCTTGCAAAATTTTGGGCTAAGATATGTTTTGGAGTTCTATTCCAAGTCAGACCTGGCTTGTTTCTGACTTTTTAATTGTCTTAGATTCTCCACCATTGTCGGATATACATGCCTTGTAACTGTGGCCATGCAGCATGTCTCATTTGTGACGCTGTTCGCGAAGACAGCTCCAGCCACCTCAGAAATCATGAATCAGATTCCAAATTAAAAACACTACTTTTAAAATAAATAAATAAACGATTCAAATAATATCTGAAATATTGCATAGCATCAGACTTTCATTTTAAATTTTAACTATATATTGTGCCTCAGCTTGCATTATGTGACAGACCAATGTAGTTCACCAGATGCACATCTCAGTTCCCACCAGCACCTGGTGCTAATTTGCACTGCAGTCGTATTTCAACACAAGGTAGCATTCAGCTGAGGGACTAATTCTGATGTATGCAGGAGACTAGCATTCATGAAGGCTACTGAAGGACATAATCATACTGCACAGGAACTAACTGTCAGTCATGTGGAATGAAAAAAACACAACAAAAGACAGAAACTTAGCCTTCACTACTAAAAATGAAATTACAGGTTCAGACTATTTGGCACTGGCAGAGAAATATGCACATTAGAATGTAAGCCTTTGACCTTTTGGAACATGTATAACTTAAAAGAACTACAGAGATTGTGTATCGGAATCACTGCAGGCTTACAAGCTGAAATCTTTAAGCATTAGTTAGCCTCCATTCAGTTCTAATTCCATTGTTTATACATTAAATTTAACTTCAGTTTTGCAAACTGCTCATTTGAGTGGCTAATGGGAAAAAAAAAAAACCCCACAAAACATTTTCTTTCTATTTCACAAATAGGTTGAAAGGAACCTTAAGGATCATCTAGTTTAAATTCCCCTTGCTACAGGCAGGGATGGAACCAACTACTATATACACACACATGTATTAATATATGTATACATTTCTACATATATCTAAATAGATCTTGTTCCCACAAATACACCCAACAGCACAACATACCAGGATGCCACACCATTCACATCTCATGCCAGACAGCACCTCAGAAGAGCCACAGGTTTTTTTGCAAACTTCGCAACGAGCTCCTGAAGGAAGGTTTCCCTCCCTCCAGTGGTGATGGTAAATGTCCTGGTGGAAACATTACAACTTAGCGTTACATCTGAAAACAGCTACAGAAACACCTTCAACCTCATTTAAAATGAGTAATTCAAAAAGCTCTAAGGAAGTGTATCTGGAACATTGTTGTTTTTTTTTTTTTTACTAAAAGTAAGATCCTCGATCTTATATTTCATAGAAAGACCTTATTGAACTACCCCAAACATGTATTGCACACTGCTTTGTCTTTGCGGTCCACAAAAATTAAACATTCTTGAAGTCTAAAAAATTAATCCTAGAAGAGTAGTGCTGCACATGTATTGAACAGTGGGAAGTCAGGAAGTCTCAGCTGACAGACTGCAGGAAGACAGGAATGTCATAATGTTCACCAGGGATGCACTGCACCCAAAAGCTTACTCTACAGGAAAAAAATAACTTCATAGGAATAGAGAGAAAGTTGCACCAGGGAAAATTCAGACTGGATGTTAGGGAATACTTTTCTGAAATAGTGGTCAGGCACTGGAATGGGCTGCCCAGGGAGGTGATGGAGTCACCAACCCTGGAGGTATTCAGGGAATGTTTAAATGCTGTATTGAGGAACACGGTTTAGTGAGAAAGATTGGTGATAGGTGAAAAGCTGGACTGGATGATCCTGTAGATCTTTTCCAACCTTGGTCATTCTATTATTCTGTACCAGCTTCTACAGTGTAAGAATGTAGAAAGATGGCAGATACTGGTTTCAGCTTTTAATTGGGACATTGTATATGCTGCACAGACTTTTCAGCAAGAATGCTGTAAACCTCATTTAAGTTCATCTCACTATCACCAACACATTCCACAGCCACAAATCTTTGTCTACAGGTAGGCTTCAAAAGAGCTTTGTCAACTGACAACTGTGCAAAAAAAACCCATCAAAAACTGACAAACAAAACAGTCAGGACTCTCATCTCTGACACCTCTAACCCTTATTTTTTGCAGTGAAAATGTGTGACTGCTGTCTGCAGCAGGGAAACTGACACTTACACGGTCCTGGTGTCCATCCTGGTGACACTGCCGGCAGTCACTACTAGCAAACAGGATGCAATCTGTGTGGACATGCAGCTCACAGACTGAAAAGATGAAAACAAGAAAATCTCTAAGCAGGAGTACCTTGGTTTCTACAGTTCCTCTGTTCCTTCCTCCCTCCATCCTGTACTTCCCTCCAATACATTTTGCAACACATTTTCACCCCTTCGTGCTTTTTGTTTGGCAAAGGTAGGCAATAAAAGATTCTCAGCATTACCCTGTGTGTTGCTCCATTTCCTTTGTCTTAAATCAGTGCCGCAAACAGGAGGAAAGGCTGAGCTAATTTTGCTCATAACTACTTGCCTTTTTCCTTCCAATACAACAAGCTGAATCTGTAGCAACTGTTTGGCTTATTACAGCCTTGAATCACCTTTTCATGGAAACAGATGCCTATTCTAGTATTATCACTCCTGAAGTCTACTTTGATTTGATAAAATAAAAAAAAACTCAGAGTTGGAAGCAGGAACAGAAAGTAAGTTTCTCTTTTGCATCTGAACATCAAGTGTTGAGCCTAATGTAAATTATCTTCCTGAAAGTACGCTCCAAACCCTTTGCAAACACGGTGGAACCCAAACACAAGAAGTGGCTTCCTTCCTGGGCAGAGTACAGTGGCCTGAATGATGCATTTGCTCAGAAAATAGATCCTCTTCACTACTGGATGTGATACTGAGCCCTGAATTTTAAACTAGACCTGAATGAATGGGTACGTTCACTTCAGAGATATGTCTAAGCTATGGCAGCATGCTGCTGTCAGGAAAAGGAAAATGATATTTTTTCTCAGAGCCTTCTCTTAAGTAAACTTCACACTGTCTTCCAAAACACCTGAGATACTTCAGCCAGAAGTTTTAGTGAAGGCTAGAGTGTTGGGTAGGTTTCTTCATTTCTTAAGATCTAACTTGATATATCAGACGTAAAAGAAAAGGGTACCTAGGAAAAAATAGCTACAGCAGCTAAAAAAAAAACAACCCACAAAAGCAACTAAGAGACCTCAATATCCAGCTTAATTACTGTAAAGGTTGGGACCCTTCTCTAAGGAAGACAGATATGTGAAAACAATATATATCTAGCTGCTTTCTAAAGACTTCTCTACACAAGTGCTCTGGGAAGGCATCCAATTTCTTGGTCAAGTAAACAAAAGTGAGAGGTAAGAGTTGTATTCTCCAAGTGTAATTTTTTCCCTGTAAAACAGGTGACTGATCCAAGCGTGCTGCAATAATCTGAAGACTGTAACCTGAAGAATGGAAGGCGGGAACTGTGAATGTTATCTGTGCTACCAGAAAGCATCCTGAAAACTGCATTCAATTTCTGAACTTTCTTATTGAAAGTGCTATCCAAGCTCTAGAAAACCATGTTACAATAGCCCTGAAGAAAGCCACGATTTTACCACACACCGAAGCACAGCTTACCATCTCAACAACAAATGTTCACACACTAGGAAAGCTAGGTGCTTTTAGTCATAGCTTCGCAAACGGCAAAAGTTCCTGTAGATCACATTATGGTTTCAAGGAATTAACGAAAACATTGTTTTATCATTAACTCTGCTAACACAAACATGCACCACTTTCTGCTGTCCTGTGTAAGAATACAGTAGGCTTTTAAATTATTGTTTCCCCTGTTGCTGCTGACAGCAACCCCCCACTCACAATTAGAAGGAAAATGCACACACGTGAAAGGCAGGAGCGTCACAAGAGTTAAACCCTTAAGGCAGCAATTCCACTGAAAAGAAGGATAAAGTCGTTCATATGTAAAGATCAATTCAAATCAGTATGCCTACCAGTTCTACCTTTATCAGCACTTCCATAACCTACATAGCTCTTTAAGTCATAACAGAAGGAAGGATTCCTGTTCAAGTTTATCATGCAAGTGCTCCGAATATATTTCAGAAATATAAACTGGATGGGAACCTTTAAAATATTACCTACACTCCTCAAACAATAAATAAAATCCATTCATTAAGTAAAAGTTCACGATTTGCTATTCCTGACTGATGCTTAAAAGAAACTATTATGAAGGAACCAATATTAACTAATGTTTGTGACAGGCTCTTTTTTCTTCTTTTATTTCAATTCCTTCTTGGAAAGAGGAGGAAATGGTATCCTGGGTCTGGGTTGAACAGTTTCTAGTGAATTCTACAGCAAGAACAGCTCTACAAAGCAACGAAGAATTGTCAGTTGAGGCTGGATACCAAGTATTTTAATTTTTTGCCTATGAAGCGTATGCACCAAACTTATCAGGAGTTAACATACATATATATGCTAGTGTCTGAAAAAAGATGCCCTATCAAATGCACACAGTGCACAGTACTTGTCTAATAACTTTCTTCTCAAAAAAAAAAAAAAAAAAACCACCAAAAAAAAAAAACCAAACAAAGAAAAACCAAAAAGGATACTGCAAGACATGTAGAGAGCAAAGCAACCTAAGACAATTGTTTTAAAAGTACAACCAATTATGTCAGTCATTTGCTTAGAAAATGTAATTACAAGTTGCTACCACTTTCTGTCTTAGTTACCCCAAATTTTCCAAGATAAATTCTTTAAATCTCAGTGTCAGAGAACATCATAACCAACAGCAGACACGTACTATTAAGCACAGTCGTTATAAAAGAGCAAAAAAGGAAGCAGGTCTAACATCTACATTTGTATTTAAAAGCTGAGTTCTAAAACAAATTCTAAAAGCATTTTCAGGGAGAAAATGAAGATATATATATATATATTTTAACATTTCATTAATCTCAATTGAGCTACATTTTTGAAAAGTCAAAGAAACAAAAAAGTTGTAGAGCTACTGGTATTCAGAACATGGAAAAGCAAAGTCCCACCATGCAAGAAAAAAAAATAAAATCTGTTGAATCCACAGAACACAATTCAGAATCTTCAATGATCTAGAAAAAATGCCTACCCATTTGTATTACCTAATTGTAACTTGATTTCACACATTGCTTGGAAACCTCTGAAAAAAATATATTCACCTGCAACACATACAAAGGTAATACCATGTAATTAAGATTTTAAGAAGATGATGGCAAAATTTAGAAAGCTTAAACTAAAACAGACCACTAAGCTAAAGCTATTTTCAGGAATTAAGGAGGCATAGCTAGAGGAAATTTTCTTTTCAAATTCCAGGTTTATTTCATGTCCCACACCAGTTTCAAAAGCTAATTACGACAGGTTATGGGAAAAGACTCCGTGGTATCTGTAGCTCCTCGACCATCCCACTAAAGCAGCCTGCTCACATGACAACTATGTTAAGTGACAGATTCCAATTCATTAGTGGAATAAATGTTAGGTTTGTTACGCAACTCACCAGATAATAGCAGAAGCAAAAAGACACAGCATAATTTAAAGTCTAAATTCTCTGATCAAAGAGAAGCATTTTCCTTACACCTGCACCTAAGTGATCTCATCAAGTAAGATGTTATCTGCAGCACAAGACCAACTCTGAAAGCCTCTCAGGAGGCTTTTTCACTTTTTAAAACAAAAAAAAACAAAACAAAGCAAGAAAAAAACAGTTCACAGGTAGCATTCATTTAAAACGACATTCTATTCAACCTCACAACATCAACATAACAAAGATCAATAGAAGCTTAAGACAAAAGTGTCAGGGGAGAATTAAGGAGTTGCCTCACATCAAAATCAGTGAAGTACTTTTTACAACATATGTTTCAAATCAATGTATCCTGAAATCATGGTGCTTAAGTGATCTTCTGAGTTATGTTTGTTTGTTTTTTTAAGAGAAGTTATGGCAGAACACAAACAGTACTACCTCTTTGATAATCAAAGTTACTTTCCACAAAAGGCACTTCATCCCCATTGACAGCAACAGACGTCAGAGATTAGTAATACACAGTTATATTCCATTCTTTTGTAGAAAGTGGAAGGTTTCAGAAACACGAATACCTGAAGTTCTGTGCAACAAAAGCTTCCACCGAAAAAAGGAATTATTTCAACAGAGGAAGTTTTTGCCATAATAGCTTCTCATTCTTTGCTCATCTCTCATAGGGACTTGCAATACATCATCAATGCTACAGATCTGTGGTGCCTTAAATCTAATGTACAGATTTCCATTGTCAATGAATGGATAACAAAGCCTTAAAAAACAGCTGAGGGCATTACTGCCATATAAGTATGTATGTATATGTATACACACACACACACACACATATATAGGGGTTCATATACATATGAGCCAGTAGTGTTCCCTCGTGGTCAAGAAGGCCAATGGGATCCTGGGGTGCATTAAAAAGAGCGTGGCCAGCAGGTCAAGGGAGGTGATCCTCCCCCTCTACTCTGCCCTGGTGAGGCCTCACCTGGAATACTGTGTCCAGTTCTGGGCTCCCTGGTACAAAAAAGACAGGGAACACCTGGAAAGAGTCCAGCAGATGGATCCATTTCTATAAATATCTAAGGTGCAGGAGGCAACGGCTGGACTCTTTTCAGCAGTGTGTGCTGACAGGACAAGAAAAAATGGCCACAAACTGAAAGACAAGAATTTCTACAGAAATGTATGTAGGAACTTCTTCACAGTGCAGTGACAGAGCACTGGCACAGGCTGCACAGAGACGTGGTGGAGACTCCTTCTCTGGAGACGTTCCAGACCCACCTGGATGCCTACCTGTGCAACCTGGGCTAGGGAGCTGCTTTGGCAGGGGGCTGGACTCCATGATATCTGGAGATCCCTTCCAAAACCCCTACAATTGTGTGATACATACACACATTCATGTATACACATAAGCAGTGTATGCAAAGCATACATTACTGGACGACACAGAAATTACTGGATGGCCACACAAATTGTGCATTTTAATTTACCTTCGCATCGAAAGGCAGGTGACTCCAGTGACTTTCGGCACACTGTGCAGAACTTTCTTTTGTAATGTCCTGGAGGCCCAAAACAGTGCGCAACTGGAACCTGTCAAAGAATAAATGAAACATCATAAACTGCAGCTTTCAGAACTGTATTTACAGCTTACAGAAGCTGTTCTATTGGGCAACACAGTATATATAATGTGTACTTAAGTAAACCTGAGAACAAATACTATATATAAGTCTATAAATAAATGAATACAGTTTTAAGTGCCAGTCAGCTTTCTGATGATTCACAGCACCATGAATGCTAAGACTTCCTTTGAGTTGAGTCAAATGACTTATCTGAAACCTCAGTTGATCTCTTGAGTATTCATAATTGAACTGAAGACCTGAACTGTAATAGCTGCACATAGACACTCTCAGACAAAATACCCTAAAGACATGTTTGAGATGATTTACAAAAGCTCGGTACTGCCATAGTCCATATCAAAAACTGGAAGGTACAGTACCACTTGGAGCAGAAACAGGTAACAGAAGAAAGAAGAAAAATGACCACTAACATGATATCCCTGCTCATGGTAGTGAGACCGGTACTAGATGACCTTTAAGGTCCCTTCCAACCCAAATTAGAACGAAGAGCATTAAACAATAATTGCTGAATACATATATATACTCAGGCAAAACATTCTGAAGATACATTCAAGACAGTTTCTAAAAGATGAATGTGGCAACAAATCATTCTGTGATTCCCTGAAGGAATATACTTCAGCGTTATACTTGCTCAAGAAACCACTATTCCTACCAGATGTGTATCTTTGTCAAAACTGACATTTACATTAGAAGCAAAAAGCAGAACTGCATCTTTAAGAAGTCAGAATTCAAAAAACTTCAATAAAATTGCACTGTGATTTAGGTAAGTAACTTTCAGGATTTTTAAACTTCTGTATTTTGTAACACATAAGCCCTTCCTGACAAACATACCTGATTTATCTTCTGTCTCTTGCATCACAGTGAAAGCTAACAGATGGTATCCTTAAGCATGAAATATAATCAGTCATTCCCAGAAAAAGCATAAGAAATAGTGATTTAAGATACACATAGCCACAAACACCTTTTCCTATCAGATGCATAAGCAAACAATGTTTTGAGAAGGATGTGAGCATTTTCCTTATGGAGTTTTCCTGTGAAAAACTAGCAGTTAATCTGTTACGTCCTGAAACAGAATTTGTAGACCTAAAATGTCCCTTCCACTTATGAAGGCCTAGTTCCCACTTGTATTTCTGTATCTGAGTGCACAGGCAGTTACGCTAACCAACCCTGTACTTTGAGAATGCACAGTAAATAAGGCAAGATAAAACTCAGCCAGAGAACATGAGAAGAAAGGAATATTACTGGAAGTTTAATCAAGAGGTTAATCAGGAGAGACCTTTGTTAGCTCTGGAGTACTCAATAACGTGCTCTGGACACCCAGCATGGACTCACAATCCTTTCGACAACCAGGTTTTGAAATTTAACTCTTTACTTTCCCTGCCTTGAATCTGGCTATTTTATCTTACAATTGGCACAGAAATGCAGGCTTTTCATTATTGCCATAGTGTTTAATAAGCAAGAACAGTTATCTGGAGGACACGCTATAGATCAAAACAGTTCTGCGCAAAGCAGCATTTATTTTGGGAAAGACTGCTAGACTCTACTTTGACAAGAGACAAACTTATCCAGGGCCTGACCATACTTATCTAGAAGGCTAAAGGGAAAAAAGACAAGTCTAAATTCTGCAGTCTAAATTCTATTCAAGCACTGGTGACGATCCTCTGAAGACGTGAGTCAGTGCCAAAACTGACTGAAACTTTGGGTGGAAAAATGAAAAATTTCCTTCAACTTCTTGCTTTCAGAAACAAGTCAAAAAAAACCCCACTTTGGTTATTCTGACCGCTACTTCTAACTTGCTCTAAAAATTGTATGTATAAAACTATTGCAGAGCCTGCTGGAAAATGAGATGGGATGATTTAAACAAAATATGGAGAAGAGCCAGTACAACATAATGAGCCAGCTGATCAATCACACACAGTTTTTCCTAACAGCTCACTATAACACTTTTGTTGTTGAAGAAGTTCCAAGTACCTTATATATAAACAATACCAAACTCTTAAGACAGGGAAAGCTGGGGAGGCAGCATGTCAGCATATGAAATACTATCTATTATTTGTTAATTTATATTCACCTGCAGAAGCGCAGCAAACTACCAATATAGAAGGGGGCTTACGTTAATAATTGATGAGAGCTGAAACTTCTTTTTCAGCTCAGCTCCTTAAATTACTTTATGCAAACCACTAAAATCAATTTCCAGAGAAAGATGCAGAAAATTTCTACTAGCAATACCACTAAGTGACATCTAGGTGCCCTTACAGTATTGATCAGAAATCCATCAACAGAAAGTATAATGCTAACACTCCAGCATAACCTCCAGGATGATCTTGTACCGACGAACAGGATGTTCCCAGTCCCTGTTTTGTTTGCTGCCACGTGGTAAGAAATCCAAAGCATTAGCATTACACATTTCTGTAAAAGTTTGTATCAGCTAGCAATGAAATTTGATTCTACAGAAACCTAAAGCTTGCTGATTCCTATCCCTTCAGTGCAGTCTGTGCAAGTGCAGAGCACAAAACCATGCAATTGCATCATACACATGAACTGCAGCGTCTGAGGCACAGACTCAGATGCGATGATTCAAATCATTTACTATAGGTTCTAACATCCCTTATATACATTCACAAGCTTTCTTTTTTAACTCTCCCACCCGCCTTTACATGTCAACAAAGTACTCCCCAAACACTCCTTAACTGTGCATGCAGGCGCTTATCCAACTGGGGTCATGAGTCATCCCAAGCCACAGGCTCTTCCTCCAATCAGGGCCATCATCATGCAGCCATCACACAGCTTACTTGAACTTGTTTTCCTTTTCTTCTGGAATGTCCTTGGTCCTCAGCCTTCCTTTCTCATGCTGTTTATCTTGCTCCACAGCTTCTGCTCTGAATATGCTTTCTTGTATTCCCACAAAGAACGGCAACAAACGCATCTCCAGCAAGAAAACTACTATGAACTTTAGAATAAAAGCATGGCAAAGAATCTTTTAAATTTATTCATCACCCTGAAATGCCATAGGGCATCATGCACACGGACAACAGCAAGTTATCATTTTAACATGCTCTTACACTGAGAAGCAATCACTATGTAGAGAACAGCCCAGCTACCACCTAAACTTTATGGGTCACGGACAGAGTCAAAGATACAAACACAAGAACCTCCGAAGGCTGGACAAAGAGAATTCAACTCGAAGTCAGCAGTTTTCAGCTTAAACAACACTGTGGCACTTTTAAGATAAGCAAAATTACTTCAAAATTTGCTCACAGGGCTAGTAACAGACATTTTTTGTGGACTGTTCTATAGAACAAGAATACAGGACTGTTACAGCATACCAAAAACATTGCCAATAAAAATCCAAATGTGCAGGTGTTCCTGAAACAAGAACATCTATATAGGCTAATGTTTTCAGTAGAAAAACACACCCTCCAGAGCTCTCAGGGTTCATTATGACACCCAGACCTTTGTTCTATAGCATGTTCAGATCTGATTGGAGTCCACATCCACTCTTCTGATAGCTGCATAAAGACCATGCTCTCTCTGAGAGAAGCTAACTTTGTGACTCAACCTTCCCAGTTATTATTGCTCAGTAACCACTGACAGCCATTTCACTCACTTGAAGTCTATATAATATCCACAAACCATTTCTTCATGCCACAGACGTCCAAGATAGAACATTAGACATTAGTTACTCATATGCAAATTAGCTCTCAAGGACTCTTCAGGATGAAAAACATACAGCAAACTTCATGCCATTTCAAATCAGGAATCTATTGTACTCCTGTGATAAAGTAAGATCCGTGTAAGAACTCTGCACTGTAATTAACAGTTTCTTGTAGTAGCTTTTCTCACACTGGAAAGGGAAGTTAATATGCAAGGTACCATCACTCCTTGCTTTTACTGCTACAGTGGAAACTGACTATTACTAAGATAAACATCACAAATTAGAAGAAACAAACTCTGTGACATCCCATACAGCTTCTCAATCTGAAGGGTCACTGGTACAGCCATGGGGCTATTCTGAGAGTGTTTAAGCTACCAGGCAGCTTGCATCAACATAGCCTACTGCAGTGAGCTCTCTGCAGTTCATGAAGTAGGGAGTGCCAGCCCTCCCCTTTTACCTCGGTGGCTGGCTATCACTTTGGGCACAGAAAGGATTACCATAAACATTTTTACACCTTATTTGGCCTCTATATTACGGCATGTGGCTGTCATGCTCCAGGCAATTGCACTTGAATCACAATGCAGGTATGGGCCACGTACTGAGCTGGGGGTCAGACCTGCTTGCAGAAGGTGGTCATGGCCATCCAGCAAGCTCCCGGGCAAAATCAGATCAGTTTGCAGTCCAGCCATTGCTATGATAGACAGAGAATCCCAGAACCACACAACAGTAGTGGAGATAACATTGAATCCAGGCCACCTGAGAAAGCAGGTTTCCTGTAGCAGATCATGCAGGTGAAAAAACCCCACAGATCACTAACAAAGCCACTTCACTGCAGGCAAACAAAAGGGGAACAATAAAAAGGAATTTTCTCCATGCAAATATTTTTCATAAAACATACGTAAAATATTAAGCATTCATTTTTTGCTTCTAATTTCATGTTACAGATCTATCTCTTCCCCTCCTTCTTCCAAAAGCACTTCCAAAAAAAAAAGGGGGGGGGGAGGCAAAAAGTCTGACAGATGCAAGTCAAACACACAATAATTTGAAGATGAGGCTTAACAACAGTATGCTAACCAGCTTATTTACAAATACTGCGTTTCAGCCTGTCTTGTACAAAGTCTGATAAGTCTGAAAACATTCAACCAAGCATTCACTGAAGCACTTTCCCCAAGCAGAACTTGTAACACCTGCAACTGCTGTAATGATTCTCCAAAACAGGGTTCTGCTCTCCTGAAGCAATGACAGAAAAATCCATCAGACCTCTCTGACAGTTGAATGAGACTGAGAGAAGTTCATAACTACAACGCAAGTGAAGCAGTTAAAAAAACTTTGACTGTAGAATCACAAAGGTTGGAAAAGACCTTACAAGATAATCTTTGCCATTTTGATGATCTTAACCATTTTGCTGGGGCTCCCTGCTGCTTCTTGAGTATAGAGAAGAGGTAAGGTGACAAAAAAAATCAGAGAAATAGAGGTTGAATCCCAAAATAAAAGCCCTCCATCTCCAGAAGAATTGGATGCTGCTGTTGAATGTCTACTACCAATGAAGCTCTCAATTCACAGCGGCTTACCAGTGTGATGTTACCCTAACCACAGTAATCTTTATTCTCTGCTATTTTCAACTTTTCTAGCAGATTATGGGAAACAAAGGAACTGATCCACACAGCCAACTGCAGAACACAGTACCCAGAGGGAAAGGCTCTGGTCAGCAAGCCTGCTCTTCCAGCAGGCACCTCTGTGAGCTCCATGATCTTCTTGTTCAGTAACACAACTTGTGAATGCACCTGCCACCCAAGCTCGGAACCACAAGCCACATCTTATTTCTAGCATTAAAACCTTCACAAGAAGCTGATGACCTAAATCAGAATGTTTCCACTCCAGACAACCTGGCTGTAAGAAGAAAAGCTCTTAAGAAGTTTTGAAAAGTCTATCAGCCCTTCCTGAAGTGGAAGTGTTTAGAAGCAATTACAGTAATGCATCCATACAGCGAGGATTCCAGAAAAACAACCATCACAAATGCCTCTTTTCACTACAACTGCTTTTATTATACTATCATTTCTAGTTAATTTTAAAGTATAATTATATACAAAACACTCCCCCACACAACTATAGTAAACTTAAGAGGCAAAAAACTTGTAACTCATTCTGACCTAACAAAGGAAACTTCGCATTTCACACCCACTCAGCTTTTGTTTTCATTGTCATTTTGTATTTTGTTTAGATTTTTCTCTTCTAACAAATGCCTCAGAGTAGGCAAGTATTTGGCGAGAACATAGGAAGAAGAGTCTGAACTTGAACGACTTTTAGAGACATCACCAGTGAAAGAAATAATTTCCCTTGCAAATCATAAGAACACAAATGTGTTCAGAAGACAGACCTGTGACATTTCATTTTGAAACATCATGACCTGGATCCAATCTGGAACAGTAAGTGCAAGTGGGAAAGATTAACAACAGTGCAGAAAAAAACTCCTTAGGGCAGCCTTAAGAGTGAACTCATCAAGAATTATCTGAGACTGGATGCAAACGTGGCATGCTTTTGACCCCGAGGGCACTTAACTGACCCCAGGAAGGAAGCCCTGATTTAAGGAATTCCTGATTTAAGGAATTAAAAGTTTCCATGACTTGTCTACTGAAAAATTACTCTTTGAGTGTGGCTTAGTATCGAATGACACACAGCATGATAAGCTTCAACAACTGCCCTTTTCTCTAGATGAAATCTGTGATTAAAAAAAATTATGATCATTTTGTAATACACTGAATAATAACATGCTATAAGAAAGTATCAGAAACAAAATCCTATCCATGCTTCCTTCTAAATCAGATATTTCCACAAAAAGATAGATTTCAGTTATCTGATAGGAGAGAAAAAAAAACTAACTGCACACAACCTACAATCATCATTTGTTTTTTATTCTTTTTTTTCTGAAGCCAAGTGCTCAGTTCGATATTTACTTCAGCAGGGCCTGCGCGTGTAACAACATGTCCCACGGGGCAGGCTTCACTGACACAGGAGACCAGGATTAATGCAGCACAGATGATCATCTCAAGGAGGACAAGTCTGCACTCTTCTGTCTGGACAGTCTACTGCTTTTTATGCATAAGCATTACAACCCAACACAGATTTCAGCAGAAGACTTTTCATGGCTAAGTACAGCAATACTAAACTGCCAACAGCTCTGAGGACAGACAACAGCATTCAGATATTCCACTTGCACAGCAAGAATATTTGAATTAAAAACAAAAAACAAAAAACCCCACAATTGAAAACAATATACGTGTTAGGACAAGTAGAGGGAAAAAAATCATAAACTGATGTCCATAGCTGATGCAACGTTTAAACATAGGATTTTCACCATGCAGAAGCAAAGCAACAAATATTATTTAGAACATCAAATAAAATTTGGAGCAAATCCTCCAAAGAAACAATGACAAGTATTTAAAAGTCTGAAAAAGAAGAATGCTTGTCAGTTGGCTATGTATCACTCTTGCAAAGATCCCTGTTGACTCACCATTCCTTTTCCCATGCTACAATGACTGAGTGCCAGCATACTGAAACAGTAATAGATGCTAATTCTTAGTAATAGCATTTGTCTCTATCTGCACGTCGCTTTGTTGTGCGTTCTAAGACTAACAGCAACACTTCTCATTATTATCACGGGCAACATTCTGTGCATCAGACTCCTTTTATTGCCAATCTAAATTAGACATCCCAAGATGAAGTATGTGGGAAAGATGAAGCGTGTAGCAAAGACTGAACTGCATTAACATCTAAGACAAAGCACATTAAATAAAATGACTGGCTAACTTGCAGTAATTCTAGTTATGTGCTGTTTAAACATCCCCTAACCAGGTTTCCACAATGCAAACAAACCTATGACAATTTTTTGTGTACAAAGAAGGTAATGAAGCTTCCTTTCACAAGTTTGCAGATCTACACAATGAACATCTCTTAGCTGTACTTTTAGTCAGGGAGGTCTGAAATGTTCACAATTTATGCATTCTGATTTTACAGTGTTGCATGTGATGTTTGCACATGGCTCCTTACAGTAGCTGTAATGTGTTTCCACTTGTACAAGAAGTTCTCACCTGCTTCCTTCCCCCTCTACTCTCTTCAACAGGTTGGCAGTGGATGACAGGCTGGCCATGAGTCAGCAGTGTGCCCTGGTGGCCAAGAAGGCCAATGGGATCCTGGGGTGCATTAAAAAGAGCGTGGCCAGCAGGTCAAGGGAGGTGATCCTCCCCCTCTACTCTGCCCTGGTGAGGCCTCACCTGGAGTACTGTGTCCAGTTCTGGGCTCCCTGGTATGAAAAAGACAAGGGTCCCCTTGAAAGAGTCCAGCAGAGGGCTACAAAGATGACGAAGGGTGTGGAACACCTCCCTTATGAGGAAATGCTGAGACCTGGGTCTACTCAGCCTTCAAAAAAAAAAAAAGACTCAGAGGGGATCTGAACCTCGTCTATAAATATCTAAGGAGTGAGAGGCAAAGGAATGAGGCTGGACTCTTTTCAGCAGTGTGTGGTGATAGGACAAGGGGAAATGGACACAAACTGAGGCACAGGAAGTCCCGCACAAATGTGCATGGGAACTTCTTCACAGTGCAGTGACGGAGCACTGGCACAGGCTGCACAGAGGGGTGGTGGAGTTTCCTTCTCTGGAGACGTTCCAGACCTGCCTGGACACCTACCTGTGCAGCCTGGGCTAGGGAGCTGCTTTGGCAGGGGGCTGGACTAGATGATCTCTAGAGGTCCCTTCCAAAACCCCTACAATTCTGTGATTCTGTCACCCCTTCCCAGGTGGAGAAAACACTATTTCCTCCTCATTTTAGTTTCTTAATACTACAGCTGCATACTATTAATATCTTCAAAATTAGTCTATTTTTCAGACCCTTTTTCAAATACAATTCATATAAAGTCAGGTGGGAGAACAAGTTGCAGGACACCTAAAAATCCTGTGTTTTTAATGCAAAACCTTTATTCTCTAGGCACAATAAGCAAGAAAATTCTTACGATCGATAATCAATAGAAGCAAGACAGCCCCTTCACTAGGCAGAGAAACTTAACATTTTCCCAGTAAGATGTAATTACTATATAAAAAAAAAAAGGGGTGAGGGGTAGTTATACATATGATATACACGTTATGGTTTCCTGAGAGTACTGATAGCCATCAGTCATCCCACTCCATTACTGTGATACTTCCAGGTAATGACACAATTTGAAATGTCTGGTAATAGTTAAAGAATGCAAATAATTGCTCTTCAAAGACAGACTGTCTGCAGCTGCCTGTAGCAGGGAAGTTTTTAAGGAAATGATGAACTTTGCCTCTAAGCAGCAGTAAAAGCTTCAGTGATGACTAACACAATTGATTTAAGCATTACAACATTAACAAGCCATAACTGTACTACACATATTACTTAGTGATAAATTGGTGCTATTATGACATGAGACATAACAGTCTTAGTGTACTCACCCTTACAAGGCTGGGGGCAATACATGAACAAGGTATGTTGACATTCTTGAGGCACTTTTCATGAGACATGAAATTGCAAACTGGGGAAATCAAAAGAGAACAGTGATTAATTCTCTCATAAAGATTAGACATTTGCGGTAAAACAAACAAACAAAAAATCATGTGTGGTGAAACACAACTGGGAACTTTTAATTTAAATCACATTTACTTCCCACTTAACTATGAGTATGTACAAAACTGTCATATCTCTTGCAGCTTATGAACTCCAGCTAGCTTTGTTACCAAGGCACTGGTGGTAGAAAATGAAAGAAGATAGCAGCAGCCCCCCTCCCTCTCACTATCTTACTCTTTATAACCATCAAAATGACTTCTTAATTTTCAGGAGAGACTTTAAGCAGTTGACTGTCCAAAATAACTCTCTGATGTAGTCAAAGTAGATGGACATGTCTGAAAGCAAACTCTACTAGAAGTGCATGTGTCAGGAATAAATGGGAGGAAAAACAGCACTGGTACACACAGATTGTAATGGAAGAAGAAGACAAATGTCACCAGTTTCATGTACAGCTCTGAAAGTCAAGAAGTTTAGAATTCCACTAAGGCTTTACTGAGTGTCTTGTCTCTTAAGACATTCAAGGTCAGGCTGAACTCTGAGCAGCTGATGGAGTTGCAGACATACCTACTTATAGCAGGGAATCTGGACTAGGTGACCTTTAAAGGTCTCTTCCAACTCAAATGATTGTGTGATTCCAAACATTTTACCAAAATGGCATCTGCAGTATCATTTTTCATGGGAATATCCTCTGTAGCTTCATAGAGTGGATTTGATTTATAAATTATGGTTCGCACAGGAAAGAAGGGATTCTTCTATTCATTCCTACAACCCCACACTAACTGCCATGCAGTGATGCATTTAGAGTCCTCCACCTTTCACACTGACTCTTCCAATTCAAGTACAAACATACACAGCTCATGGGGAAGTACGTTCCCATTACTTCTCATTTGTGAGCAGCAACAGCCACTGTACACAGGAAGTTTTCTCATGCCCCTGCTTTTCAGAAGTGTGCTGCATCACTTCAAGTTTCATGAGCAACTGCAGAAAATCCAACCTGTCTCAAGCTTCCCTTCTGCCACTCCATGCAGTCAACAGACCATTTCCTTCTCCTCTCCCTTCTGCAGCTCATTTCTTTCTGATTTCACTGTTTCTTACATGCCAACACAACAACCTTAATGCAGGTCCACTTATTTATGTGGTTTACTGCCAGTCCATGCAAATAACCTTTCTTTTTGATGGCACAAATTGACCTCTTTCACATTTTAATGTGCACAATAGGCTGATATTTGTTTTTCATTAGTCTGCAAGACAGGAAAAAAAACTGCACTGTAAGACACTGCTGCAGTCAGACATTCATCATTGGCAGCTCAACCCTGTGACCAATGCAGCAATGAAAAGTGGAGCAGGAAGAGAGGAGATCAAAACCTGCAGTTTGCTGCTATGAAGCATCACATCTATATTTAGGGTTGATGGCATGCCTGACTCAATGGTACAGATAAGGAACAGAAAAAATGGACAAAGAGGTGACAAAGAAGATTCTCAACAGAAAATGCAGATAAACAAAACATATAAATGTCACATGAATGATCACAGAGCACTTCACCACAGAGGAAACCAAGAGCATGGTAATTATTTGGGGAAAGACACATCTCCAGCCCCAAAAACTGGTCAGACCTTACAGTGAAGTGGTAAATTCTCATCACACTTGTACTATGAATGAATTTGGATGGAACTGTCTTTCCAGGTCTCCACAATGCTGCTGCTCAGGCTTGCAGGAGAGTCAATTTGTTCCAGCAAGAACAGGTATGCAGGAGAAAAGCTGCTTGCCAGCTACTACCCAGACTGCCTTCTACCACATCCAAAACCACTGGAAAACACTCCCCAACCACTTCTATAGGAAGCCTTTCCAACTGATATACCAGTGCCTGAGGCTTAGCTGAACCTGGCTAAGTGAATCATGTGACTGATAACATACAGATAAAGCCAACACTTAAGGAATTTCCTAAAATTTTAAGGGAAGAATTGAGGCAGCCTCCCCATTGCTTGCCACACCTCAGGTTCAGCAGGGAGGACACACTTCTTTTCCCCGTCCCACAAAACTACTGCCCTGTTACAAGACACTACTTTTAGTTACCACACTCCTTCACAGAATAAAACAACACTAAGCAACCCAAGAGGAAACACAAACAATATCTGCATGTGTGTGTATGGAAATCCTGTATCTCAGTACTGCTAAAAAGGCAACTCAATTCAACCTGGAAATTCTGACAGCCAGAAGAGGTCAGATAACTTTAAGGGGTGACCTCTGACCAGGGAAATCAAGCTGAAAGACACTGTAAAGTTTCAGAAGACACAAAATTTTGAGGGAAAAAAACCCCAACATTTAAAAGGAAAGGAAGAGGTTTTTGAGTTTTTGAATTCAGTAACAAGCAACCATTCTCAGCACCTAGCTACATTCAGGCATACAGCGGCAATCACATTTGACAACTTGTTGTTTCACTGTTTTTTTTTAACTTCGTTTTATTTATAAGTATCTGATTTTGTATTTGCTAAATACGAAAACGTTTAGCACTTGTAGCTCTAAAAGATAAACTGCTCTCCGGAGAGGATCAAGGAAAGTCAGTTCAAAGATTGAAGTGGATTGGCTTTTCTCCTGGAAGTGATATAAATTTAACACAAGACTCCCTGGACCTACACACACAGGTGTTTGTATCCAAGAGCATTCCTCTCATTTCAGCAGGCACACAGTCTGAGCTTAACAAACGCACCCCCAAAGTAAATTTCAATTCCTCCACCAAGCACACCCTCCAATACTTTCCTGGATCAGGGCTTAACCTAACAGTTTCTACACTGCACTTTGGACTCATCCTGACAGTCTGCTCCTGCCCATTTATGTCCCAAATTCACATCACAAGCAGCAGTAACACCCTCCTCTTTTTTGGCAGCTCCCTCTTGCTGCGTGCTCCTGGCTGATGTGAGCCCTGGGTTTCGCAGAACATGGTCCCCTACTCACTCAGCAGCCAACACTCTTCTCATTGCACATGGCAGGTCAGGCTGAGGACCAACACTGAGAGAGCTTGTGTATCTGGCAGCACCTGAGAAACACCATGACATCTTGGTCAGCTGCCTGTCACAGAGACAGGGTGGGGAGGGTTCATTTCCCACTGTGAAGTGGCAACACAACTCCTGAGTATTGGCTGGGTGACTTGGGAAATCATTTTGTTTCATTCTGCACAAGTGCCATAGCTTGCACTGAGCTTAACTGAGCCAGTTGCAACTCCATCAAAACTTCTTCCAATCTTTTAGCAATGGTTACAGATTAATAAATGACCCAGTTGACTGAATGGCTTATTCTTGTCTTTAAAACAAACATCAGCTTAGCCACAAATAGACTAGAAACTCGAGATTGTTTTCCCAGCTATCAGCACACAATACATTTTTCATTTCCAGAAAAATCTAAGTGCAAGACATTAAAAGCCATACTCAACTCATGAATATGAATACAGATAAAACTAAATGAAAATAAATAATTCTCTGGGGAATCTCATTAAATTTAGGACTAGGAAGAAATCTGTCTCAAAGGGTTTACAGGACGTATTGCCTGACATACGTAAGAGTGTAGAAACATGAAGACTGCACTCCCCTACAAAAGAAGAGTTACACAGATCCCTTGTCAAACAAAACCTGCTTGATAGCATTGGTGTGCTCAGGGTATGGGGAGCAAAGCCCCTCTTACATATTCGGCATTGCACAAAGCTGTTACTGACCTGCCAGCACCCAGCTGCTGCACATAGTGTGTGCACATTGTGCTCCCTCAATGGCACAGAGCTGGCTCTCCCTGATAACTTGTTGCTTTCAGTTAGGTTTTTTTTGACAACTACACACTGAGCTCATGTTTCCTTACATTTACTACTACAACTTTAACTTCATTTATTGTTTGGCCTGTAAAGGCTTGCTCAAAGCTCAATGACTTGTAAGAATATTTTTCCCCCTTCATGTACTCCACATTTATCAACTGCTGGGAATAAAATTCAGACTAAAATTAATTCACTCAAAGAGTCTCCTGCAACACTCAGCAGTTGGTATCCATTATACACTTAGCTCACTACTGCTTTTTTAACGGTGCTGTTGGGCAACTTGAGTAGCATTTATGCTACCAAGCGTCAGGAACTCACTCACCTCTTTGATCAAGTTCATTGCTTGTGTTGACCACCCAAAAGCAGGCCTACAGCGTGTGTTGTTTTGTTTCAGCATTTCACACATGCCCAGTGCCAGCTTTCAGTTCTAGAAAGGCCCTTCCCACCTATAGCACTCTGGTTTCATCTAACTTCTAGTCAAATGTTCAAAAAAGCAAGATGAAGGAAAGGCTGCGCTTACCACAAACAACTGACTCTGGCACTTGAGCACCCTTTGCTGGGCCTACAGCTCCACCTCTGTGAATGTACCACAGTACACACTGTGGGCAGACTAAGAAACATCGCCTACATTTTCCAGAATGTATGAAAAAGGTACAGGATGAAAACAAACAAAAAAAAAGATGCTTCTCCTAGTTTAAAATTGTAAACAGCTTTTGTCCAACAGCAGGTGTTAGAGACAATACCTATCAAAACACATCCTCCTGCAAAAGATGAAACAGTAGATGGGGAAAAATGGGGGAAGTCCTCAGCCATTAATTCAAGTGCAACTTCACTCTTTCTATTCAGAACTGGAATGTGTTGCACTCAATATTTTAGACTTAAAATGTATTCATTTTAAAAACTAAGCACACTTAGAAATACACATCTGCATTAGATGCAGGCTGTACAACTTCCATCTTTACCATAATACACCATAACCAGAGATTCTTCCCCTTTCTTCACAGACAGTCTTCAAGTCATCATTCCATACTACACCTCAGAGAAAACTCATCTGTAATCAGAATGCTATTTTTCCACCTGAACAGGACCCCAGCAACTACCTTCAGAAGCACGTGCTGCTGTCTGGAAAAAAACAAAACAAAACAAAAAACAACACAAGACCACTGGACCTCAAGGACAGACTGCACTACTACTGGATGAACTGAAAAGGTATTCAACATCATCAGTATCCCTTAAACAGACATTATTACAAACCTTTGTTCTGGACAGAAGAGGTAGTACTTGAAATGGCCTATGCTACATCAAGCCAATATTGCAATTATTACTCTAACAACGGGCATCTCCTCCCTCCAGACAAAGAACTAGTACGAATTTTTCAGAATTACAAAAAATTCTCCAGCTCCAGACAGATAATGCTACAAATTCAGCAACAGAATAACCCTAGCATCTATCAAAACAAATCACTGTGGGAGTTCAGAGTTCTCATGTGGTGTAACACTGAGAAGATGTCCACCCAGGAAGGAGGAGATGAAGACATCCCTGAACACAATCAATGATGGAAGCATTAGGATTCAAACTGTCTTCTCGGAGCTGTGAACCGATGTCAGCTTACGTAGAAAGACAGAAGAGTCATAACAGATCTGTCTCAATGATTTCAAACCATCATAGATTAGGGTTGAGACTGAGTGTTACTTCTGTACCATCTAATTACACTGTATTTATACATATAATATATAATATACAATCATTTTTGTCAAAGTAGATGCTACTTCTGGCATGCTCCAGAATTAACTGTAATGAAATAACTGAGGTATCACATTAATTTTTCCAGCATAGTCAGGGAGGAAGTGACCAAAAGGACTCAGCCATGATGCTAACAAGTATCAGAAAAACCTGCTAAAAGATCCACCTAGGAGAGATTACACAGCCTCTGGACAAAGCTCCCTTCACATCCTCCAAAGTGCCAGCTGTTAGGAGGTGCTTGTATCTCCCCTATTACAATGCATGTGCAACACTTTTCTCTCAATACACTGAAGCCCTAAAGAACTACTTACGCTCCTTGCTCTTTGCAACTGACATACACTGAGGCAAGGTGGTAGTTATTTCAACAGTTTGAAGGGGCTTACTTTGGGCACATTCTGACAGAGCAGAAAGCGCAGCAGAAAACATAAAGTGATCTTATCTAGTCTTTGAGACGGTTATACTTATATTTCTCCTCTTAAAAGAAAAGAGACTGTTCAGCAAGTTTAAAAACTGTTTTTAAGAGCCTTGCAACCACTGCTAGAATAAAAGAACATGAAAAAATGGCAGGATGGAACTGCAAATATTTATTCACTTCTGTCACTTTCCCTGGGTTTATCCTGAAGTACAGAAGGGTCCTTTGCCTTCTGGTGGATCACCAAAACAAACTACTTTAATTCAGGAGCTGGAAAGCTTTCCCAAACTAGTTTTATTTGCCAGTGTTTGTAAGGATAGTGTAGATTTCAATCCAACTCTGTAGGGCTCCAGGTTTCAGCACAGTAGCAGTAGCTTATAAAGAAGGTGCGGAGGAGCAGTTGGGGAAGAAAGATGGGTTCAGAGTGGCTGAAGATCAAACTCAGCTTGCTCAAATCAGTTTAATAAAAGTACATATGCAGACAGTGTCCCGTGAAGAAAGCATAGCTGCTGCAGTGTACTTAAATGATGGAAGAGGGAAGGGTAATTGCCCATAGATGGACAGAGCAAGACAAGAAATCTAGCAAAGCCACGGAATAAACAAGAGTTACAAAGCCATTACGCAAGACAACTCAGTCTCTGTCTTCCAAACAATTGGTGAGACCTAAAGGGCACATGAATATCAAGACACCTGAGGCTAAGTCACTCAAACTCAATCAAAGCCAAGTTTTATTTTGGGTAAAATTAGCTAGTTTGTTTCCTCCTCTCTTCCTGCTCTTCCAGAGCATGTTCCTGTCACGACACAGGCCAAAACCACAGGTCATTTAGGGGCCTTTCCACTCACCACTGCAGTGGGCCTGGGTCCTGCAGATAGGCTGTTCTGCTCAGCAGGACTGAGAGATCCACTGATAATTAGAAGACAATAGCTCTGAGGAAATCCCCAGAAGCTAAGTAGTCCTAGACTGGAGAAAAAGACATCCTCATTTAAAAAAACAAAAAACAAAACAAAACAAAAACCTCTTTAAAAAACCAAAACACATAAGTATCAAACAGCCTGCACAAACAGGAGCGCTCGCACTCCTGGATGAGAGGCTGATTTTGTGAGTTACTTGAAAGCATCGCTCTCTTTACACAGGAAGTTAGCAGGATTAAATTTTATATTATACAACTTTTTCATTTAACAGCTTGCCCACCCAGGCACATTGAGCTTTTTTTGTTTAGGGCTGTGACCACAGGCCAGTCTGAATACTGTCACTATTCACTGAAAGGAATGCTAAATGCAGCCACAGGCCTTGCCAGCTTATTTCTCATTTCAGCAGAAACATGTGAAGACCTGTATGTGATACTGGTGTGCTCTCTTAGGCAAAACACAACCTAGGATAAGTTCAGAAGTCTGCTGTGCAGTGCTTGTTAATGCCACCACAGAAGCTGTCACTAGAGGCTGTGGCCAGCCCAGACACTTCAGACAGTGGCAAGGCAATAACAGAAAAGTCTCTGAAAGCTTCAAGTTGTCAAGTTTTAAGAGCATCTCTTCCTCTGAAAACGCACAAGGAAACAAAACACTTCTTTGGGTTTTCTCAGCTTTTAATGAACATCGCACACATCACTTGTACACACCACATCCTTTCCGTGATTCTCTTTGTCTTACCAACTAATTTGTCATGCCTGACTCTGCTTTAAACAGAGCTCCAAGCATATGCTCTATCTGATAAAATGCATTTTCTCCCTGCACAGTGGGAATCTTGCTGCATTTTATGTTTCCAAAACTGCCTACACAACAGCAAGGTCTTTAAATAGGTACAAATACAAAAGAAATGTTTTTGTAACATTTGAGCTCTGCAATTTCGAGGCAGCACATTTGAATTCCTGTCCATTTGTGTGTCAGATTTGCTGTTGGGAAATGTAAAACATGTGAATGTGATTCGTGTCAAAGGACACAGAGTCAAAGATACTGATACAATACCTTTAATTCCAATCAGTAGATAAAATTGACTAAAGGAATAGAATTTCCTTATAAGGCATGAAAGGATAAACTAGGAACAGAACTCTATCTGCATCTCAA
The DNA here is from genome assembly GCA_023055505.1 of Callipepla californica brunnescens. Lineage (NCBI taxonomy): Eukaryota > Metazoa > Chordata > Aves > Galliformes > Odontophoridae > Callipepla > Callipepla californica. The sequence goes on along the minus strand of JALIRH010000009.1, from coordinate 14,653,738 downwards.
ACACTAACCCTGCAACAGAAGGTGCATTCCTCAAACCAAAGGGTGGCAGAGATAAGCATTTCAAACACAGACCTTGCAAGACTGGCCTGGAATACACAGATGGATGAATCAGAGGGCATTAAGGAAGACAAACAGCCTTCATCCCAAAGGCCACCTGAAGGAATGTGCAACCCCCCTAGCGACTGGGGGTTGACAAGCATAGAAGAATAAAATGATTGACCAAGAGGAGGAGGGGACTTCAAGAAATTTTAAATAAGACACTGTATAAAAGAAGAGGGAACCATCTTCTCGGTGTGTGTCGTTGGTGGAGCGGAGACTCCCCGGCACACCCAGCGCTGCTTGCTTATTGCTTTTCACCTTTTGATTGTAATTAAATATTTTAAAAACTCCGATTGGACTGTGAGCATTTATGACAAATTGGTGACCCCGACGTGATACGACTGGATTCGGGTGAGACATCCTGACTCCCGGGGAGGCGCCCTACCTTTTTGGTAGCCTCGGGAGAAAAGGATCCTTGCTCGACCTTTCGTACCACACGAACTTGAAAAGCAATAAGCAAGGAAAAGAGCTCCCTTTGAAAAACTGCAGTTAATATCCCGTAATTCTTGTGCACGAAGATCCAGGTGAGAACACCGGACTGTGAGTACCGCTTGGCTGGGAGGACGAGTTCCGGGGTGGAGAGTTTGGTTTGAAGAAAGTCCCTTAAGGGGGTGGTTGGAAATTCCCAGGGACCCACAGAGAGGCCCAGAAACGGGAACAAATCACCTAAAATAAGGGGGAGAGAGAAAAAGAAAGGAACCCCGGAATAAGGAAATGGGGGAGAGAAATGACCCCAGGAGGGACCCACAGAGAGGCCCCAGGGACCCACAGAGAAGTCCCAAGAATAAGGAAGGGAGCAAATTACTTGAAATACCCCCGGACAGTCTCCTGGGGTAAATGACATGGGACAGAGAAAGTCAAAATCTGCTGACTCCAGGAGGGACCCACGGAGAGGCCCCAGAGATAAGGAAGGGAACAAATTACTTAAAAAACCCCTGGACAGTTCCCTGTGGTTAATGATAAAATATTGAGGAAATTTGCCATCTCAGAAAGGGAAAACAAAGGAAAAAAGCTATGGTCCATTACTGCATGGAAGTGTGGGGTGGAAAACAAGTAAAACCTGATCAGCTGTATTGGCCGATGTTTGTGAGTTGTGAATGAGTGCGCTGTGCTGGGTATGTGAGACGCAGCATCGCTGCGAAGCGAGTGCGGAGTCCCGATCCGCGGTTCCGTCCTCCCGCGAGGGAAACGGCCGGAGACGGACAAAGCGAGTGACAACAACCGTCATTGTTCTTCTCTTTGTGTGTACACCACTTGTCTTTTGTGTATATGTATGTTATAGGTGTAAAGAATGGGAGTTTTTATCTTTTAAATGAGGAGGGCGGACCAATAGAGGAAAGGTGTCCGTAGCCCCTAAATGGGACTTAAAGCTGTAAGATCATCTTACAACTAACATTGTTTCTTAGGCGAGAAGGGAAATGGGACGAGGTAGTATATAGAAGTGCAATTGTTAATGGCATATGAAAGTGTAATTGAGAGTATGAATTGTGGGCAAAAGGGTTAAAGAAAAACCCAGTTTGTGGTCAGGTCTTGGACGGACATTAGAAGGAAATTGGAAAAGTTAGAAGACTGGCAGGAAACGGGGACTAGATGAGTTACTGAGAGAAACACAGAAAGTATATGTAAGGTGGGATGAGGAGAAACAAAAAGCAAAGGCCTGAATATTTGTCATGGCTGTAAGAAGCGAAAAAGGAGGAAATTCCTAAAAGAGAAAGTCTTAGGAATACTAATAAGAGCATTGGAGATTCTCCTCGAAAGGGATCTGAAGAAGGAATAGAATGTTATTATTGTGGGAAGAAAGGACACATGAAATGAAATTGTCTTAAATAAATAAATAAATAATAATAATAATAAAACCATGACAGGATGAGGAGGTGTTTAAAGAATAGGGATGTCAGGGGCTATACATCCTGGGGTCGAGACCAACTAAAAAGCCCTTGATAAGGTTAAAAGTAGGTTCCCAGGCGGAAGAAACTATCTTCCTAATAGATACAGGAGTTGAAAGGTCCATAATACAGAAACTACCTAAAGGGTGTATAATAAGCAAGGATAAAAGCCTAGTAGTCAGGGCAAAAGGTGAGCCCTTTTCGGGTCCCAATTGTAAAAAAATAAAAATAAAAAAATGTGACGACTGAAGCTGAAACTAAAATTTGTTTAGGGAATTTTTGAGTGGTCCCCGAGGTAGAACATCACTTACTGGGGAGGGATTTAATAGTGGCATTAGGAATAAACCTTGCCATAAATGAAGGAGAGAGAGTTTCAAGACTATGTGTTCTCATGCAAAAAGATGAGGAAGGAATCAATCCCCAGGTGTGACATTCGTAAGGAACCACAGGAAAATTGGGAATTCCACCCATAAGCTTGGGGAAATGAGGAACTGTGTAGCTCTCCAAGAAGTTTATTTACTGTAGCTTATGAAAGTGTTGTTTTTAGCTTTTGTCTTTTTGTGTGCTCCCCTCAGCAAGAGGGAGGAGTGATTGGAACGGTATTTACATTTGCTTAATAGGTGTGTTGTGCCTTCCTGGGTGGTGGGGTGGTGAGGTGTTAATTGAGCCTTTTAAGTACCTCCATCCCCTCAGTGTAAACCTTTTCTGGGTAGTGAGAAATGAGCGACAGTGTAGTCACAATGAAAGGTGAGATGTGTTATTTGACCTATTAGAAAGGCATGGTGCCAGACCCTCGTTAACAGAGGTAGACTGGGCACGGCAGAACTGGCATAATTGCAGAGTGTTTCAGACAGTATCCTGTAGAAAAACGGTCGTACCCGAGCTGGAAAATGGGAAGGTCTCTATTTGTGCATTACTGGATTTGGCTTTGGTTGCAGCCATAGAATTCTGTGACTAGCAGTTGAAATTGGAAAGCCAAACTACAGAGTCACTTCAGGAATTGGTTAAAACTGCAGAAATAGACAGATGAACTCAAAAGTCAATTAGAAAATGAAAAACTCTTACTAGAGGCACTGAAGGGTTACTGTAAGGATAACAGTGACAGTTATACATAGAGTGCTTCAAGAAGAAAAAAATCTATCCTCTAGAAGGACTGGAAGGAATAAAAGTAAGGTTAGACAAATTAGAAGCCTCCCCAGCTCAGTTGTGTCCTTTAATAAAAACTGAGTTAATCGGGCAGATGAGGAGGCAAAAAGGGCAGCACTTTTATACTCTCTAAGAGAGAAGAAATAAGAACCCAAGATGACAAAAAGGAAACACCAAAAATCTGTTCTCAAATAGAAAGAGAGAGCTTTGAGAAATTAGGAGTAAAATGGACTGATAATAAGTGGATTTTGCCTGATGGCAGGGAATTATTACCCAAGAACTTTGCCCAAAGAATTGTGCAGCAAACGCACCAGAGAACCCACTGGGGAACTAGGGCATTGGCAGATCATTTCTTGAAATTTTGTGGGTATATAGGGATATTTGAAATAGCAAAGGAAGAAACTAGGGATTACTTAATTTGCCAAAAAGGTTAACAAATGAAATCTATGACAAACACTTTCAGGAGGGAGACCATTGGCACGCAGAACTTTTGAATGAGAACAGATGGATTTTACTGAATTACCAAAGGCAGGAAGGTATAGGGATTTGCTAGTAATAGTACAAGTAGGGCCACTGCTCAAACAGTGGACAAACATCTCTTGGAAGACATTATCCCTAGATATGGTTTTATAGGAGTAATCGATTCCTCTCAAGGAAACCATTTTACCTCCCAAATTGTAAGAGAGGATGAATGGTACCTTGAAGGCACAGTTAACAAAGTTGATGTTAGAAACTAAGATGGCTTGGAGTATGCCCAATTCGGAACACGGGATATTCCCCTATGAGATGCTATATGGAATTAAATCAAGGAATTGAATTGGACTGAATCTAAACTGGGCATCATAGTTTGAGCAAACAGGTATCTTTAGGAAGAAACTCAGGGACCATAGAAATGCAGGTACTGCTGAAGAGAGCTGCTGTTTGCATCTCAGTACGGGGGAGATCCCATGAAGATAAGGACAACACAATGGTGGGCAGGGTGGTTGTTGACAACACAATGGAAAGCCCAGAGAAGATAACTGAAATTGCTGTTTGCAATCCGTGGGGAAGTCAGTGAGGATAAGGAGGTAGATTTGCTGGTGACATAATGTAATCCCCTTAATATCTGAAGCCAGGAGATAGAGTGTTAATAAAAAACCTGGAAAGAAACTTCCTTAACCCTATGTTGGGAGGGACCTTTTCTTGTTACCTTAACTACAGAGATGGTGGTGCATACTGCGGAGGGAGCCTGGACTCAAGTCTCCTGTGTAAAAGGTCCCATCGATACTAAGGACTGGAAAGTTGCATCATCTCCAGGAGAACTGAAAATACGAATACAACGATAATGCTCATGCAAAGAACTCAGTGTGGATGCTACCTTTTGTATGATTTATATATGTTGTTATTGTAAGGAGAAGTGGTGATACCATTGCAGGAGGGGTGTCTGCAAAAGGGGGGCTTTGCAATGAGCTTTTGAGGGTAGGACATCTTATACCAAAGTTAAAAAAAAAAAAAAAAGGGGGGGGGACAACAACTCTGAAATTCAGACTCCCGATAGGGGTAAAAGCTATTCGTTCACAGGGTCAAGGGACAGCTAGGTAAGGGAGCAGAAAATATAACAGTAGAGTACCAACAACAAAACTGGTTGCCCTGTAGCATTCGACCAGTGAGAGTCCAAACTGGGAAATCTTGGGCAGGGGTGCGCAGGATGTAACTGCTCGTATGGAGCCCCTGAAGACTATCCTTGCTGCCGAGAAGACAGTTTACTCCGCTGCCGGATGCAACCCGGTAGGCGGAGGAGGCAGAGGGATGAGAAAACAGTGGGGCATAATAATTCTCCTGACCATACTGAGCTACCCCGACAGTGGGACTGCAAACCCATGCTCAAAGTGCTACCAATACGTTAAATACTGCTGAACTACAGAATGAGCGCTATTGTTCCATACCCACATAAATGTGGCCTGTTATGACAAGGGTTCACTAGAGACTTGTATAGTTGCTGGGCATAACCTCTGGTTGACAGCTAACAAAGGAAAAGGTGGATCCATAAAATGGCTGTGTTTGTCCAAAAGAGAGGAGAATATCTGTTTTTTCAAATCAGGAATGTGGGGATATTCTGATAGCAGCGGAGTCCAGGATTAATACGAGGAAGAGCTAGTAAAAAAATGTTACCAAGCAGTTGCAGGTCAGGCAAAGGATACAGGAAAACAGGATACAGGGAAACAAAGTTACCTCTCTATGATGAGGTGAGAAAAAAATCCTAGGAGAATCTGGATTTACCAAGGGAGCCAACCTGTTTGTTAGGATCTCAAATGACAGAACAATGGCTCTGGAGGGGGGAGGAATTAGAACCATGGCAATTGTTAAATTGGAATCATACTCATAGGTCAACCAAAATAAGACCTGAAGGATGGATGCTTAGTTACAAGGTTATTGGACAAATCTGTATATCTAGAGAAGGAAAACAGTTCAAATGATGTTTAGAAGCTACCCCCTGCAAAATGGTATTAACCACAAACTCCATGGAGGGACCGGGATATTGGTGACCTGTCTCTCCCCAAGGAAAGAATTTTGGGAAGAGCTGGGAAGGAATGCCTCAGATTGGAGGTCTCCTGACAGACTATTTTGGATCTGTGTTAAATGAGCATATAACCGATTGCCAAAGGACTGGAAAGGCACATGTACTATTGGGGTAGACAAAAGAAAAGAATTGCCTGTGTTTCAGTTCAGAGGTGGAACTCAATTCTAAAAGATGATTGGTAGAATCAATTACTTGGGGATGCATGGTGAAAATGACTGTGTTTCATAATATTGTGCGGGATGATTGGACTAATATTCTTACCCTGTATGATTCCATGCCTTATTCGAATAATACATTGAGTGATGCAAGGCATGCAGATTTCTGCAATGCCAATTAATCTAGAAAAAGCCATGGCTGGAAAGACCCACAAATTAATGATTGTAAAAAACAAAGCAGCTCCATTTTTACTAGCTGCTAGGAAAGCGGTATTGACTTTAGAATACAAGACACGAATCACTGATGGGATCAAAAAGGAAATGGGGGATTGTAAAACATGTGAATGTGATTCGTGTCAAAGGACACAGAGTCAAAGATACTGATACAACACCTTTAATTCCAATCAGTAGATAAAATTGACTAAAGGAATAGAATTTCCTTATAAGGCATGAAAAGATAAACTAGGAACAGAACTCTATCTGCATCTCAAACACTAACCCTGCAACAGAAGGTGCATTCCTCAAACCAAAGGGTGGCAGAGATAAGCATTTCAAACACAGACCTTGCAAGACTGGCCTGGAATACACAGATGGATGAATCAGAGGGCATTAAGGAAGACAAACAGCCTTCATCCCAAAGGCCAACTGAAGGAATGTGCAACCCCCCTAGCGACTGGCCACACAAGCATAGAAGAATAAAATGATTGACCAAGAGGAGGAGGGGACTTCAAGAAATTTTAAATAAGACACTGTATAAAAGAAGAGGGAACCATCTTCTCGGTGTGTGTCGTTGGTGGAGCGGAGACTCCCCAGCACACCCAGCGCTGCTTGCTTATTGCTTTTCACCTTTTGATTGTAATTAAATATTTTAAAAACTCCGATTGGACTGTGAGCATTTATGACAGGAAATAACATCGCAACAAGCTAAGTGAAGACAAGACAAGCCACTGCATAACAAAGCAGTTAAATGAATCCAATGACATACTTGAATTGTCAATCATAATAACACAGATTTGGTTATAGCAGGCTTGCTTGCATTGTGGCAGCCTTACAAAGCCCCCATGCTACACCAGGGACTGTTCTCTGGTTCTTAACAGTCAGATGGAAACTCTCCAGGACCTAACAACAAACCCTACTCTGTTTTTCCATCTTGACTGCTACAGTAAGCCTAAACTGACAGATGAACTGAAGGCCTTCACTGGTCAGTTAAGCATCCTTCATCTTCATCCCTCTCCATTTCCTGACTTCAACCAAAGCTGGCCTCCCAAATCTCATTGTGCAGACAGAGCACCAACAGCTGCAGCGGTAACAAGGACACTGGCACCATGCACTCTATTCCATCAGGGCTGCATTAGTTTGCTCTGAGCAGCAAATAACACCAGCAGAAGCAAGCTATGCTGGAGGCAAAAGTGCCATTTCCACCTGTCAAGAGGCTTTCCGAAGTCATAAACACAATCAGCACAAATCAGAGACCCCCCACCAGCTGCACTCATACCAAGAAAGGTCCTTCCTCTTCAGCTAGTACATCAAGTCCTCCGTCATTTCAACCCATTAAGATATGTACACTAACCATACAACCTGGTTGATTACTGGCTTCAAGGAAATAAGAAAGGTGAGTTCTACATAGACATTAATTTCTCCTTCTCAATAGAAAGCTGGGTCAGACATCCTGCCTCTGAAATTAAGGTGGTTATTTTCAAAGGAACATGGTTCCAGCACAGATCAAGCTCCTGGCATTAAGAGATTTTACAGATGGACGGATGGCTAGTTCTTAACTCACACCAGAAAGCACCAATGCCTTCCCTTTTCTTGAGCATTAGTCCAATGACAGGTCCACTGGGTACTGGGATGAGGCACTGCCTCACTACTGGAAAACCAGAAATTTCCAAGAGTGCTGGGAGAGAACTTGGCACCTTACCTCCTGGCATTTTCCCAAGAACATGCTCCAGAGGAAGCATGTTTAACACTGAGAGAGCCTGTGCTGGTCCTGCCCATCACCATCTGCCAGGAATCCTGAAGGCCCATACCAGCAGCATAGCTCCTAACACCAGGCAGAAATCTTTCAATGGCACTCAAGTCAAAATTCCAGCAAGGTGTCACAAGCATAAGAAGAAAATCAAGTAGTACCTACCAGTTCATCACAAGTGTTTTCCTCTAACTCTGACTGAAATCAGAGTCTCTTTTTTCTTCTACTGCAAATTTTCTTCTACATGCTATCAACTGAACTATAGATAAAAAATGCACTGCAGAAGGGAATTAGCAGTTCTGCAGTACTTGTAACCAAAGTGGGAAGCCAGGAAGAGAGAAACACGCAATGGTTAAAAACAGGAGAGCAATAAGGAAGATTCACTCAGTCCACAGCATGTGCACACCAGTGTTATAAACACTGTGAACATGGCACTCGGGATAGCTTCTTGGATTTTAAGGTGATGCTTTACAAAGAGAAACTTTGTCAATTGTTTAACATCCTTCTCTAGCTGACTCACAGTTACTTGTCAAAACAGAGAGCTACAGCTTACAGTGTTGAGAAAAGAGGAAAATGCAGTAAGAAACACAAAGCAGTTGTACTCCAGCCCTCAGTTTAAAGGAAACTCTCCTGGAAGAATCTGACATCCACTGTAATCATCCTTTTAACTATGTCTTCATCACACTTACAGGACCAGACTGAATACTCTAAGTTCCCACACTCATACAGTGCATGGTTCCCTGCATCACTTTCACACACCACAGTGTCAGTGCCACACTTCAGTAACTACTTTCCAGAAACTCAGGTAAGAAAACACTGAGGTCTCCTACAAAAAAATGAAAAACAGCCCTGTTAATGCTCCTGCAGTTTTATACACAATACAAGCCAAAATGTCTCCCTAATTTGAATGGAAAAAAAAAATTCAAAAAAACCAGAATCCCACAAACAGGTTTTAAAAAGAAGAATCTGAGTTAAAGAAGCATAGGAGAATGTAATTGAATGTAAGGCATGTGTATGCCATGGTGTCTTTTTATATCAACCCCTGCTTTAGTTTAAACAGCTCATGTTTATAACAAACTATGGTACTGAAAAACAACTGCCTGGGATCCCTCACAGAACATCAAGACGTGGAGATGTTCTGAACACTGCAATATGCAGAAAGGTCTCACTGCAGACCGGCAGCCACAGGGGCATCATGAGGAGCACAGACATGCACTGCGGTACGTGTGCATCACATGCAGAACGAGCCAAAATGAGTTTTGCTCAGGAGGAAAAAAACAAACAAAAAAAGCAATATTAACCTTCACAACACCTTCAGTCTTTGTATGAAGCAAGAAAAGAAAAATAATTATGTGAAACAAACCCCAGTTGTTCAGCAACATAGCCAGAATGCAGGAGGGCTATGGTCCCTAGGAGATGCAGTTAACCATGCCTTAGAAAACAAGCACAGAACATCAAGATGCGGTTAAACAAAAAACAAACAAACAAAACAACAACAAACAAATAAACAAAAAAAGCCATGAAAAGAGTAGAATAAAAACCACTGGTAATCTTAACTGCAATAGCATCCATCTACCTCCGTTGCACACCTCTAATTTTAGCAGAAGCAACAAGTACATCTTAAACGCAGGTGAAATTATTCTGATTTGCAATCCAACGTAAGAGCTCTTACACATTTAGCATGGGTGATTACAGTATTATCCAGCACATTTCAACACTTTATAACAAAAAGGGAGGAAAACAAAAAAAAGAATAGTTGCCATGGCAACCCCATCTCTCATTTCTATAGTGTTCCATTTCCAAAGTGCATCACAGACAGAAGTGTATAGAACTATGGGATACAAGTGAAAAAATGGAGCTAGAAACAAGAATTTATATATAGATATATATATTCAAAGAAACAGGTCCCTGCACCAGCTGGGTAAGTACATTCAATACTTTCTTTAATGTGCTTATTACATGGGTATTGATGAGGGCTAGAAAATAGATTTATTCCTGTAAGGCCAGACCAGAGGGAAAAAATAAAATATTCATGAGAAAATAAAATATTCATTCTATATTTCATTTATAGAAAGGCTACCAAACTGAATGTCACTTTTTCTGAATTGCCATCCCTAAAGTTATTACAAATCTCAGGTATTTTAAAAAGATTCCTGTTAAGAAACGAGTGTGCATTTCAATTCTTCTGGAGTCACTAATGAGATCTGGGACTATACTTGTCTCACATTTAAGGAACAGTCTCTTTCACATCATCAGGTTCCTATATAATTCACAGAAGCTGAACATTGTCATTTAAGTGGAGAACAGAAAGTTGCAATGTCAAAATGTTATACATAGCACCCACAAGCACATCATACCTTTCCGAGTGCAACAGCTCAGTTCAACAAGGAAAAAAAACCAAAACCTACCCCTCCGAAATCATAAATCATCCTTAAAGAGGGGCAAAATGACCTCAAGATTCTGCTTATTCTGTTTTGTTTTTGTTGTTACTTCTGTTTTGTTGTGCTTATTTCTCGATGAGTCAGACCTTGCAGGACATGTTCTTGAGCACAGACTTTGGCAATAGCTCTTTATTTATTATGTAACATAATCAGTGATTAATTTCTACACATCTATTACCAAAATATAGTGAAAGATTTTTACAGCTTCCCACATTCCTGAATTTATTAAAAAAAAAAAAAAAAGTTGTATTTCAGCAAAATTACTGAACAAATACAACTGAATAAGTATTGCTGTTGTCTTTCCAGACCGAGGGGAAGAAAGAGGAGGAGGATTTACTTTTTAAATAATCTTCTTGCTCCTCCTGAACAATACTGTCTGAATGAAAAATAGTTTCAAGAAATCTGAAGGCGCTCACTGAAAGAGGAGTTACTCTGGAGCAAGGAGAAAATAAAAGGTTTTGAGTGACACAGGTCAGAAGTAGCAGGGACATGAGCATACCTAACTGTTCTGCAGGGTACTTCTAACATTATGGTACTTTACCTCCTTTGTAGCCTACTCTGACAGAGGATTGATCTGGGGAGGTCTGATGGGCTCAGCTCCTCCTGGGAATAGGAGGCACCAGTTAATTTATTTCCATCACCACTAAAAAGAGAAACTATAGCTAAGTCAGTCAATGCCACAGAAACAGGAACGGCTCCATTTGGTTTTGTTCTTACAGGCAGACATCCCTATGTAGGGAAAAAAACCCAACAAAACAAAACAAAACAAAACAAGAAAACCATAAAAGGAGCAGGTGCTTCGTTTCAAGTCAAAAGCTCCTGTCTCAAAACCTGAGAAGCTCTTGCTAGATTTCTGTGCGGTTTACACCGCAGTGAGAGCCTGTCTCCTCCCTGCGATGGCACAAACAGCACGTTCCCTCCCTGTGCCTCACAGATCACATTCAATATTTCACTCCTTTTTGAAAGGTTGGACCTCTTCCTCCATACTGCCTTATTCTGGGTCACATGACTGGTTTCTCACTCAGTATCTACTGTTTGCACAATTTGGTCTCCCCGCCATATAGAGATCTATCACCATGATGTAGTATGTTCCTCATGTTGTAATCCCAGGCTCATCCAGGGGGGCTGTTGTAGCATTTTTCATTTTTTATTAAACTGTTGTAATTATTTTTTTCCCAGCACCACTTTCCGGCAGTGGTGCAGACATGCTGCACCCAACTCATCCACACACAAGCCTGGCACTACTGTCCCAGCCCAGCACTATATCATCAGTCCACACAGCAGCCTCTGTGGCCATCAAAAACTTCTGCAGTAATTCATAAGAGCATCCTGAATCCCTTAAGTTCCCTAAAAATTTGTGAATATCCACAAAAATTGAAATCCCCCTTTACAATCTTCCATATTAATACTGTTTTGAGAATATGTCAACCTGAAAAAGTTGTTTTTCCTAGGTCACGCTGCTCATCTTTCACCTTTGTTTCGCACTAAAGGTGAATTTTTTTTTTTTTGTTAGTAGATACAGCACAAGAGTTCCTGCCCTAATCAATTTCCCCTGCAAACATGTATTTGTGATGACTTACACTCACTCTGGCACCTTCAGGAAGCTCCAAAGAAAATCTTTCACTGCAAAAAAGACATTTTTTTAAATCTGAGAGAATCCCTACACTCTGTCCTTCACATCCTTCCCTCATGCCCTCCTCATACTCAGTGGAATCCTAGTAACTTCCTTGTATTCTTCTGCCTTCTTTTGAAGCTCCCAACCATGCAATGATTTCAGCATGGGGCAGTGTTCTCCTTAAAAACACTGAAACTGATTAGTAAAGTACACCGACACTCATCATTCAACAAGATGTACCAATTCTTATCTCCACGCACTACACAGAAAGGGCACATTTCCTGAATTACATCATGAAAAAAACAAGGCATTTAAGGATGAAACATTCTGCCAAGGTAAAAATGCAATGACAAGAAGAGATTTTTTGCTATCAACTGTTGCACTTGAGCCTGAAGTCCTATCTCCTTATCACCGTAATCTAGCACCAACCCAAAGAACAAAATACTGTTCCGAGTGTAACTACAGAAGCTCAAATCATCCAGTTTCTCCCAAGCACTGCTGCTTAGCTCAGTATTTAGAATGCCTCCAGCATTCTTCTGCATGAAAAACCTCTAGGGGTTAAATTGCGGTCTGCTGCAGTCATACTTTTTTCTCATTTTTAGTTGCTTTAAAATCTCAAATGATGTCATTTTTCATAGTGAGAGGCATCACCTATATATCATACAGGTAGGTATTTATTTATAATCTGTACATATGTATTTATAATCCTAATCCTGCTTCCAACCAGATCACTCAGACTGAAATGTGGAAAAAGGAATAAAAAGATACACAGATATATAGACACAAGCTCTTTTAAACACAACTTCATATAAACACATATACACGTGTAAATGAATATGTACAAATGTATATATGCAAACATGCACCCACATTTTCACACCCACATTCTTCAGGATTCAAGACAATAAAAATACTTAAATCAAAACAGGAAATGAAATTAGAGGTTCTCTCTACTGCAGTGAGCAGCAAACTCAATAGGACTACCACAAGTGGGCAAAAATAGTTTTAAGGGAAGAACGCTCTGGGCACGTTTAAATAAGACAGCAGGCTTCCGGGTGAGCTCCTTTTCATACTGTGATACTCAAACATTAGGTTTTGCTCTTTGCCTGCATGTGCTTCCTTAAGGTGTTCTCTCGCAACTGAAAGGCGCCATCATGCAAAAAGACTGGAGGAAAAAAAAAAAGAAAAGAACAAGAGGCGATCAAAGGACTTCATCATTCAGAAAGATCTGTATGCGAGACATACATCCTGCTTATTCCCCACTGTGGCTGAATCTAAGTAAACATTTTACAGTAACTTATATATCCGCTTTCAACAGGTGTTGCAAATGCAGTTTCTCCAAAGGGATTTACATAAGCAGGCAGAGACTTCAAGACAGTGCAGGATGGAGCCAGTGGGCAACAAGTGGTCCAGAGGGATGACAGTGTGAAGGAATAAAATGCAGCACCATAAACAGCACTGGGAGACAAGTAACATAAGGAAAGAGCAAAGGAACAACCTGAGTCAGAGCTAAGCCAGGAAAAAAAACTGCCACCTGAGCAAAGAGCTCCAAAATAAGAGAGGGGTTTCTGATGGGATGGTAAAAATAAAAACAACTCTGTGGATGAGTTATAAAGTGTACATAGTAAAAGAGAAGAAAAACATGACACAAGCCTGCCCAGAAGAGTGTTCAATGAAAATAATGCAGGTGAATTCCTTGTCCTTGGGCCTGGAATTCAGAACAAGCAAGAGAAGTAAGGGGAAGCTATGCCAGAAACATTCATTGTAAGCTTCTGAGAGGAGAATGAAAACTAAAACAGTTCATGTCCATCCTCCATGTGACTGTAAGGAGACCTTAAAGGCAGCATCTACGCTTGGGTAGTAAAAGCCTACTGCTCACAACACATGCCTTGCAGTAAGGTAACTGCCCATGCAAAATGGATGCTTAATGAGGTTATCTCACCTAGGAAACCCTGGGACACCATGCCTAACGCTACCAGATTATTTCAGGAAAATACTGCAATAAAGGTAAAATCACTACTAAAATAACGAGTTGGTGACTAAACCCATAGGAGCAGAGTAAGTGCTACACTTAACACTTTGTTTTTAAATGCTGCTAAAGCACTGAGGTTCAGTGCTTGGAAAAGGCTTTACAGAGAAAACCTTAACGTTCAATGTGCTTTGTTAGTCAGGAAAAAAAAATAAAACCACAACAAAAACTAGGCAGGCATTCATCCCCCTATGTAACTGCAAGAAGTAATAAAGGGCTTTTCAGAGCCTTAACTCAGAAGCTGGGAACTCACCAGAGGAAGGCAGAAAAATATTGCTGCAAGAGGAAAGGAACCAGAGGATATAAGCCTAGAAGATGACCAGAGAGCAACTAAACATGAAAGAAGTCTGGAAAGGAAAACCACAGAGAGCAAGCTGCACCCCTCAGCCACAACACAGAAGGACGGATTGGTGAGCACTCTCTTTGCTGCCTCTGTAACAACACCAGGCACCAAGCCAGTCCAAGGCACTAATAGAGATGAGATGTAAAAGTGCTGTGCAAAGCCTAGTATTGCCTTACTGGCTTTGACACTTTCTGCAGCAAATTACTTTCTATCTAATTTCTTTTTTGGACTCAACACAAAACATGGCTTCCAAGTACAAAGCCCGTGCACATCCTCTGAAATATCCCTATACATTCCTTTGAACCGCTAATGGTGACTTTGGAGATTTTTCTCTGAATCACAGTCAGAGGAGGAATAACATAAATTCTACTGAGTACAAAATGGCTTATTCCTCAAATCTGGATATTTAAGTAAGTTGCATCTTTCAGTATGCCACTTGTGTCACAAACCCTTTTCACCAACACCTATCTTAGCTTGACAAGAACAGAGTTTGTTTCAGGGCTTCTTTTGGGCACTTGTTTGTTTGTTCTGACATGGTTTTGACATCTGAATCCTCAGATGGATTCAGCCTTACATGACTCAACTGCCTTTTTAAACACAGCAAAGCCTCATCCACTCAGCAACATCTCAACAACAAACTCATATTGTATCTCAACATCAAACACATCTATTGTTGCACTGAAAGGCCTCACCACTGACAAAGGAATACAACACAGAATAAGGAAGCAAGTTCTGAACATTCATACTGTCTGGGATAGAAGCAAGATTTTACTGTGGTTTTACCTCCTCACAGCTTTTATTTTCATTTTAAAAAGCACCAAAAGCAAGCTAAGCTCATCAGAAGACAGAATAATTTGTTTTTCTTTTGAACTGTAAGCATTAAGACTTTCTGGGGAATCTCATATTTCATCCACTTCTCTCAAAACGGAGTTGAACTAAACCAGCAGGGTCAAGGATGTTCCAGCTGCCTGTTAGGACAACAGAACCAACCAGAAAGGATGAGATTTCAAGTGTACTGTTTCTCTTCCCTACCACTATTTCTACAATCCCAAAGAGGGAAATTCCTTGTGGATAGAACTCCCAGCCTCAGACTGAACCAGGATCAGAGTGCTTACACATCCACCCTCTCTGACTCCAATCAGTTGCATTAATTTTCATTTGGAAAAGACCACATTCATAAGACATCACGGTGCAGATCTCCACCCCAATTAAGAGTTTGTGTCTGAACACTTCCACATTCTCTAATGCCAGCAAGACACAGCCCAGTTTGCCTACAGCTGGGACATGCATATCCAAATGACAGCGGCTTTACCTAGAAGAGTCCTTTATGCCTCAGTTTTTAAGTGAGTTTTTATGACATAAACATAACCTTAGGTCACCATTTGCATTTTATTTTGCAAAAGCTGAAGTGTGATCACCGAACATCAGCTTAAGAGAAACGGGGATTTCAGCTCCTTGAAGTAAACTTGGCCATTCTGCTTAGAATACGAAGCCTGAAAAAAGCCCCAAACACACAGAAAACAAGGATCCCTCTTCCTGAAATTATACTTGGCTTAAAAGCACCTTATCTCATCAAGTGACATTATCCCAGCAGAAATAGGCACAAAACATACAAAACAGACCCTGACAGTAGCTTCATCTCAATGCTCCAATAAATACAGACTTATCCATCTTGAAGTTATTTTTTGTGTTTCATTTGCCAACCAACTTAAATACCTTACACATTACATTTAGCCAAAGTAAAAGTAATTTCACATTAGAAAGATTCACAGCACTGGAAGAGTTTGCAAGAGTCCAAAATGTACAGACATTCTACCTGCATGCTTTTTTTAAAAACTCTTCTATAGTAGGAAACAAACAAACAAACAAAAAAACATCATGAAATGAAAGGTATTTACCGGTGGCTGGAAATCAATCCAAAGCTACAAAATAAGTTTTTCTTCAAAAGAATTTCAGCAACTCTTTTCAAGTGCATGAAATTTGTTCTACTACGCACTGCTTATAAGAACTCAACTCTGTTTCAAGCTTTGTATACTGAACATATTTGTGTATCACACTTACAAGGAGCACGCACACATGCACAGAAACCCAGTCACACTGCTGCTTCTTTGCCAAGACCGAGGAAATTTAAAAGCTAATCAAAACTGAAACAACCGGGCTTTGGAAAGCAAGAGCAATATAAGAGAGTCATTGTTCACGTTACAATCCAAACCTCACTTATTCTTTCACATGCACACATCTATCAAAGGAAGTGACAGCTACGGAGAGTAAAGTGGCAAGAAATATAGGGAGTCATTTAAAAGGGTTTATGGAAAACAAATCTGAAGAAAAAAATAATTTTAAAAGTCCAGCTGACTCAGACCTCAATAAATCTGAGCACAAAAGCATAATATAGTGACATCTTCAGACCCAAACAGACACAGTACACACGGGAAGCTTCAACCCGAAACACCATTTAATTAAACACTCACTCTTTTCTCTCAAAAGAGCTGCAGTTCTCTGCAGGATTGCCTCCTTTCACAAATAAAGCTCTGGCAATAGCCAAACGCTCCTCAATGAAGAAGTGAGCTTCCCTTTAAAACAGAGGCATGCAGTGCAGGATGCTGTGGGGCACCAATGGACACGGTTTAGTGGACATGGTGGTCATGGTTTGGTGGTTGGACTCTGCAGTCTTCTGTGGTCTTTTCCAACCTTAATGACTCTATGGTGCTGTGAGGGGGTGTGGTGCTGATGAGCTGACAGTTGGTCCTGATGATCTTAGAGGTGTTTTCCAACCTTAATGACTCTATGACTCAAACATCAAAGTGTTTCTCCTATGTATTTTTCAGGCGCCACAATAAAAAAAGGGAGAGGACCATGCATCTTGGCCTACACAGCTGTCAATGTGTTAATAATTCATTACATTTTCCTGCATTTTGCTTAACAGTCACATAAACCACATGAGCACATGCCAGTCAGTGTTCAATAACAGGTAGGATTGCTGAAAAACTCTACAGATAAGGGTAATTCACTGTCTTGGTTTCAGTGGAGACAGCGTCAAGTGTACACCAATGTTCTGGTTGCTGTCTAGTGATGGGAACATGCCGAGCAGGGAAGAGCTGCTGCAGTGAGGAGCACTGAGCCAAGGGGGTCACTCCATTCAATGGGCATCACACAGAAAGCCATTGGCTGACTGGGCACTTGAAGACACAGGATTTGGAAGACAAGCCACAGCCAATTTACCTGCAGAAAGGCCATTGATAAGCTTCATTTTGAAGCCTGCATACAGATCCAAAAAGGAATCCAAATAAAACCAAGACCAGCTCGACTGTGATTACACCCGTAAGCCCTGTTTCTCTGCAGAGAAGAAAGAGGAGACAGCCATTACCCACCAAGTTGTTCAAGCTGATGAAAACAGTTCCTTCCCTGAAGGCAGGGTGGGTAATTTTTTTAACCAACGTGGCACTCCCAGAGGTCACCCTTTTATTACTTTCCGAAGAACAGCGATCAGATTCCACTAGTTACAGCAAACGTGCCAAGGAGATAATTATTAAACCGAATTTTATTTATAACGTCAAGAAAGAAAAGGCATCAGCACGCAGTAATCAGAACGAACGAGCCGCCAAGCCGTCCAGCGAGGCACCAAGGCAGGCACACGGCCGTCAAACGCAGCCAGCGTTAGCCAAGCGCATCAGCTGTCCGTGAGACCTGTCATTTTGCCTTAAGTCACCGGAAAAGCGAAGCCGAACGCGGCACACGCGTGCCTGAGCACGGCAAAGCGGAGCGGGGAGCGGTGCCCGCCGGGGCCGGCTCCGGGCAGCTCCCGGCCCCGCAGGGCAGCGGACTGAGCGCGGAGGTCACGGAGCATCGGGACGGCGCTCTCAGACGCAGGGCTTGACTTCAGGCGGCCCTGCATCCCCGCGGGTCCGTTCCAACTCGGGATGTTCCACGAGTGTTTTTCCTCTTTCCTTTCCCTTCCACGCGCGCCACCCGTTTGAGTCGCGGGTTTCAGAGCCGGTATCGAGGGCCGCGTCCCGGCAGCACCTCCCGACGCCCTAAAGAGCCGCGGGCTGAGCCGGCTCCGGGCCACCAGCTGCTCGTGCACTTTCCCAACTAGGAAAACACCCGAAATTCAGACACGAGCGGAGCAGCAGGGCCCGCTCCCCGCTCGCTCCGTGCCAGCACGCGTGGCACCGCCGGCAGCCCGCCCTGCCCTGCCCTGCCCGCCTCCGTCCCGCCCTTACCCTCGCACTGGTATCCGGCCAGCCCCCAGATGAAGTCGGTGCAGTAGTGGCAGAAGGTGGGCTTGGTCAGGGTCACCCTGCGGAAGCTGTGACCCGGCGGGATGGAGGACGGCAAGGAGGAGGACGACGAGGTGACGCGGCCCCGCCCGCCCAGCAGCGGGCTGGAAGCCGGGCTGCCGCCGCGCAGCGAGCGAGCCCCATCCGCCATGCCCGCTTCTCGCGGCGCGGCGCGGCGCGGCGCGGCGCGGCAACAGCCGCCGCTCGGCTCGCTTCCGCTCGGAGCGGCGGCGGCGGCGGCGGGGAGGGGCGGGCGGAGGCGGTGCCGCGCCGCGCCGTGCCGAGCGGCGCCGTGCTGCCCCCTGCCGGCCGCCCGCGGAGCGGCGGGCCCTGGCAGAAAACGCGGCGGGAGTTTGCCGCGCGTTAGCCGCCTTCGTGTCTTCGAGGGCAACAAAAGTGGTCCCAGGGATGGAGCACCTCTCCTATGAGGGCAGGCTGAGAGCTGGGGCTGTGCAGCCCGGAGGTGGGGAACAGCACTGACAGACTGGAGCTGAGTTCAGTGAAGAGCTCCCAGGATGGTCAAGGGTTGGAGCACTCGTGTCCTGTGAGGAAAAGTGAAGGGACGGGAACTACTTAGCCTTCAAGGGGACCTCATCGCAGTTCCCTAAGATTTCCTCAGATTTCTGAGGAGGCTTGGTGAGGCTCTTTACGGTGTTGTGTGCTGCGAGGATGAGACAAGGGCTAACTTCAAACATGAGGCTTTCTGGATATAAGGACAAAACTTTCCACTGCCAGGACATTCCAGCAGAGAAATGGGTTATCTGCAGAGATCATGCCCTCTCTTTTTTTTTTTTTTTTTTGAACTTTTCAATACATGATTGGTGAAGCCAATCAACAAACTGTTCTGACTTCATTTGCAAGATCAGAAATTAGAGTAGGGGCCTGAGATCTCTCCCAACCTGAATGATACCATGATGCTGTTTTTCAGAATGTTATGCTCAGCCATTTGAAATCTGAATGGACCTCAGTACACATGCAAGCACTATCTCTTTTAGAGGTATGCCAATGTTGTCATTTGCTATGAGCTAATGTAGTTCCTTGAGATTTATCATCTCTTCATATACCAGCGGAGACTGTAGACATAGACATGCACACAGGGCACTTGAATTCAGAGAAATTACATATATGATTAAATTCCAGTTGAACAGAGAAGAGGGGAACTGAGACTAACAAATACAGTCTGTGCACCGATGTCTGCATGCCTTGACTCCTACTCACTGTATTTCTGTGTATTTAAAACAAGATGAGTTTCAGAAGGTTTTGTTTGTTTGTCTGTTTGTTTGTTTGTTTTAATTTGCCAGGCATTTACTGATCTTTATTAAGAAAACAAAACAACAAAAACAACAACAAAAACTAACAACAAAAATGGTATCCAAACTCTTTTTGAGGAAGAAACTGCAGTTTTCCTGAGCCAGAGAAGATGGAGTTGTATGCAGCTAGCATAAGTGTCTGTGCTCTGATGACTGCAGGAACCTATGAAGCTAAAAGAATAAAGGCAGCTGCCCGCTTCAGAAATGTCAAAGCTAAAACCTAGCCAGAAACAGTTTGTCTGAGGTCACTGGATCATAGCGAAGCATGGAGAATGGCTGCTATTGGTCAAGGTCACTCTTACAATTTCAGTCCTAGTACTGCTCATCTTCTGCAGCTCAGCAAAGACAGAGTTATCACCAGTTTCAAGCATTAGTGCATTCATGGCTGGCAGCCCATTCTGGTAAAACTGTTTGATTGGGTGGGCCGGGTTATGTGAGGAAGATGATTCTCCAGAAATCATAAGGAACCGTTGACTTTACACTCAGATTCTCAGAAACTAGTTAATTGTTATTAACACTGATATTAAACTCAGCTATTAAGGCGTACTGGGGGAAAAAGCATCTTGATTAAACGATTCTGTATTCGCATGAGTAATCTTCCTGCAGCATTTCCAGTTTTGACAATTTTGTGATATTCAGGCAAGTCTTCCATTCTAAACCAAGATTCCCACATACTCTGTCACGGACCACAGATGAATACACAAATAAGTAATTTCTGTACACTTTGATAGTAAAATTTAGACCTAATAGAAATCAAACTCTTAAATATTCCTTGGTGATTCTTCTAGTCTCTCTCTATCTGTATAAGTTTATGTGAATATACGTACTGCAGGTCTGGCCATGAAACAAATCATTCATTTTTCTAAGACTCTGGATTTGGTTGAGGTGTATTCTATAAATCATTCCAGCTTTGCAGCCATATCTCTTGTAACCTCATTGAACTCTGGATATCTAGTGAGAGGAAACATTTCAACATGTAAAAGGCCTCTGATACAACTGAGAATTGGAGCTCTGGTACGTTATTCCCATTTTATGAATAGGATTAGATAAATTTGATGTTCTGTCATTACAACATCATATTTTTATCCTTTAAGTAACAGCGTAAAATTGTATCAGTGCTTTCTTGTCAGTCAGAACAATGAAATCCAATTACCCAACTCTTTCATGAAGCAAGTTCATGTTTTATGAAGCAAAATTGTGAGCAAACTTCAAAGAACTGACAGGAAATAATCAGAGTGAGTCAGGCACAGGGAAGATGAGTTTGACACCAAAGAGAGTCAAGACAGTCAGTGCTTGTGATTAAGACTTTTGTTGACGAAGTAGAACCAAATATGGCAATCTAAAATAGGTAGGAGGAATTATTTCATCATTTGCTGGGAGAGATTCAAACACCTTCCACCACTCACAGGACAGAGTTAGGGACTACTAGCTTCCAAACATCAAATGCACTTGCTGAATTTTATTTCTCTAGAAAGTTTTCTTTACATACTGGTGATGTCCAATGGTACTTTCTCTGGAGATGTTCCAGACCCACCTGGATGCCTACCTGTGCAGCCTGGGCTAGGGAGCTGCTTTGGCAGGGGGCTGGACTCCATGATCTCTAAAAGTCCCTTCCAACCCCTACAATTCTGTGATCTATCTCACAGTGAACTTGTGAGCAAAAGTCTTTCTAAGCTTAATCATAGAATCACAGAATAGCGTGAGTTGGAAGGGATCCACAAGGATCATCCTGGCCCCACACAGGAGCACCCAATACTGAAATCCTATGTCTGAGAGCATTGTCCAGACTGTGAGAGCATTCTCTAACTTGGACAAGCTTGGCAACATGGCCACTTCCCAGGGGAGTCTGTTCCAGTGCCCAGCTACCTTCTCAGGGAATCTTTTCCAAATACCCAACCTGAATCTCCCCTCTTGTCTGGGACTCTGTGAAGAAGATATGCCACTTCTTCATGAGGGCTAGGGGATGGAAAAGAAGGACATACATAACCATCAGCAATCACCAAAAGAATGGGTGATTGGTGGGGTGATGTGACATGTGCTTAGCTGGATGTTGCAGAGTTCTGTTTTCTGAATTTCTTTCCCAACCACTTGGGCACCAAAAGATGTGCGTAACATAAAGTATCTGTGCAGGTAAGGCAGTAATATTCAGAATAAGCTGTAGCTTCACACAACAAAGTGTTTTAAACACAGAGCTTTGAATCTATTCCCCTCCATCAAGCCAAGAGGAAGGAAGAGCTATGGGGTTTTAGGTTTGCTCTGATTTGCCTTGTTTTATATTAATAAGCATGTCAGCATTTAGAATTTGAGGAATAATTCAGTAATAATCACTTATGTATTACCTACTTGGAGGGAGGGAGCAAAGAAAACAGACAGGCTCTTTTCTAAGGTGTCCAGTGGTAGGACAAGAGTCAGTGGACGCAAACTGAAACAGAGTTCTGTTTCTGTGAAAACCTGAGAGCAGCCTTTCAGTATCTAAAAGGGGAAAATAAGAAAGAAGACAGGCTCTTTAGCAGGGTCTGTCGTAACAGGACAAGGGGAATTGGTTTCAAAGTAGAAGAGGAGAGATGATGTTGACTGGATATAAGGAAAAAGCTTCTTATGATGAGTGGTAAGACAGGGACGTGGGTTGCCCATAGACGTGTGGAAGCTTCGTCCCTGGAGACACTCGAGGTCAGACTGAATGGGGCTCTGAGCACCTAATAGAGCTGTGAGTGTCCCTGGTCATTGCAGGGGACTGGATGACCTTTAATGATCCTTTCCAACTCAAACAATTCAGTGATTCCTAGGCAGAAGTTTCAGATTTGTAGCTTTTTCACCTCTCCATATTTTCAGTCAATGATGACCAAAACAAAAGCAAATCCTTATGTTCCTTTAATTGAGATAGCAAATTTCATACTGTCAGAGGACACTTACACTTTATGGAGCCCAAATGCAAGATTTGCAAAAAAACCCACACAACTGAAAGGATCAGGAAAACATTTCATGTCTTTGCACTTTACTGATTGCAATGCAAAGCAAAATGGAAATCCAGCTTCTCAGATCTACACTAGAAAGGATTACCATTAGATAGCTAGCATCTAATTTTCTTTATGCTTTGTAGCAGCTTGTAGTAGCTTTCTTCCAGACAAGAAAGCTTTTAAGACAATGACACTAACAACACTAGAAATAAACCAACTGTCCATAAAGCAAAAGCACAGATGTGGAAAGTTTGGGCTCAATTTCAGTTTCTGCTGGTAAGACAGTTGGTATGGTTATCCATTTTTTATTTGATTAGCCAAATTAAGAGATTACAGCTTTTCAGGTATATTTTAAAATAAACATTTTGCCTATTCTCTTGAACACCACAAAAGTGCTTTTTAAGTATAAATCACATATGACGTAGCACTCTATATATGGAAATAATGAATTAAATCAGAAGGAAGTGCTATTTGCTTCAGCCATCTTCTGTGGGGAAAACCTACAGAGATTACATAATTCAGTTTAATTAAAACAAAAACAAAACAAAAAAACATAATCAACCTGATTAAAGAGTCTAACAAAAATGTAGAGGAACATATCACAGGCAGACAGAACTGCAGACCTCATACCATATTTTAACATTTACATTTCTTGTTTTTTCAGGACCACCTCTGGTTCTTCTTATGAGACTCCTAAATGATAAAATACATAACAGAAATAAGCATGCAGCAGGTCAGGAGGGAGGTTAAAGCTTTATTCCGAGTCATCCAGCCAAAGTAATGATTGGACAAGCAAGGCAATTGTGCTACAGATAGACTAATTTTAACATTTCTTATTTCCTGTTCTGTTTGGAGTACGTGATAGTACAAATAACTTCCTGACAAAGAACATACGGGATTTGCTTGCAGTTAAGCAATCACTTCTCCAGAATTAAAAAAAACACACAAAAAACCCAAAAACAACAACAACAAAAAACGAAACAACCTAGCATTTAATTTATTTATTGTGAAGTATTGTTAGCTGAATTTATTTAAACATGTTTTGTCTCTGTACCTAGGGAACGTAAGTAATTCTTATGAATGGAATAGCTAACAGTGCATTTTGAACTGCCAAGTGTGCAGAAATTTACCACGTGGTACCTGACAAGCACTGGGTAGAGTGGGCTGATTCCACCTCCCTTGGCCAGCAGGTCAAGGGAGTGATCCTCCCCCTCTACTCTGCCCTGGTGAGGCCTCACCTGGAGTACTGTGTCCAGTTCTGGGCACCCCGGTACAAAAAAGTCAGGGATCTCTTGGAAAGAGTCCAGCAGAGGGCTACAAAGATGATAAAGGGCATGGAGCACCTCCCTTATGAGGAAAGGCTGAGAGACCTGGGTCTGTTCAGCCTTGAGAAAAGAAAACTCAGAGGGGATCTGATCCACGTCTATAAATATCAAAGGAGCGGGAGGCAAAGGGACGAGGCTGGACTCTTCTCAGCAGTGTGTGCTGATAGGACAAGGGGAAATGGCCATGAACTGAAGCATAGGAAGTTCTGCACAGATGTGCATGGGAACTTCTTCACAGTGCAGTGACGGAGCACTGGCACAGGCTGCACAGACAGGTGGTGGAGTCTCCTTCTCTGGAGACATTCAAGACCCATGTGGATGCCTACTTGTGCAACCTGGGCTAGGGAGCTGCTTTGGCAGGGGGTTGGACTCATAGAGGTCCCTTCCAACCCCTGTGATTCTGTGATTCTGTGTAAATACCCATGTGGAATAACAGCCTACTATTTCTGCTTGGTAAGACTTGTGAATCCAATAGGAACTGAAAAATAAAAATGTTTTGCTTTGAACATGATTTTCCTGAGAAGAATTATGAAGAATCTGTGTAGCTGATAATGGTCTTTCTTTTTTAAATTTTAACACATTCTAGATTGCCCACCATGAGTGTGCATTGTGCTGGCTGGTAAATTAACTTCTTGTTTTAACTTTAAGATTCTCAATCAGTGATTCACACTCTCAGTAACTGAAACAGAATATTTTTGTTATCAGACCAGAGCTCTCTTCCCCTTTTTTTTTGTTCCTTTTGCATATCTTCTTCTAAGTTCCTCAATGAATCTTACTAAAATGAGTTCTGCACAGTGCAGTCCAGACTTGATTTACAGTAAGATGCATACCATGACTGTTAGCAAGAACATTATTTCAATGACAGATTTATGAAAGGAGAGCTCTCACCAGACAGTGGTGAGCATGAACAGGCTCGCAGGGCAGTGGGCATGGCCCCAAGTTGCCTGAGTTCAAGAAGCATTTGGACAATGCTCTTAGACACGATAACAGGGCTTAGATTTTGTGTGGTCCTGTGTGAAGCCAGGGGTTGGATTCAATGATCTTTGTAGGTCTCTTTCAACTTGGGATATTCTGTGATTTATTTATGAATGGCTTCTGGCCCATTTTTCTACAGTGACTAGCATGAATTTCAACACATTTTCTTTTTGACTTATTTTCTTTTTTTTTTTTTCATTGTGTTTTTATGCTCAAAGCGTTTTTCTGTGACCTGCTCTCACGCTCTACATTTGGAAGACCATTTAAAGATGCTTAGTTTCTATATCATCTTAAAGCAGTTGACTTCACAATTACTTTACTTCAATTGCAAATGGTTCTGAAGTCACCCTTAGTTCTACATAAAAGATTCACACTTCATATCAAACTAGTTTTCCATAATTGTTATTTTTACACAAACACAAGGCATGTTAGAAATAATGATGTCAAAGTTTTATAAAATTAATCTCTGATAAAATATGCATCTAAAGTTTTAATGGGATGGAGATTAGATAAATGTGGCATACATTACTCTCACTGCTTACATGTCCTGAAACCAAACATCTGAAGTAAAGCCCATCCTCACAAGAGTTGCTCAAGGTGTTGAATTTCACCAGAATACATGATGTCTGGGATTAAACTCATACTGAGGTATCCATCCTATAAACACATGCATACTTTACCACATAGCTGCAAATACACTACTTACGTAGTGTACACAGGTTTTCTTTCAGATGCTCAGTACAGTGACTATAATCTCATCAGAGGTTATCCATTTCTGAAGAAATTCTGCAAATGTAATAATACATAGAGTCTGGTTTTGACAGCGTGGTGCTGGAAGCCACGTAGTCCCTTTCTCTCTCCTTTTTCTTCAGTTCCAGTGTCAGGATCAGAAAAATGTTTCTACTCCACAAGAGCGCTTAGGGAGTTCTTTGACATTCCACCTATGAACTTTAGCTGGGTAGTAAAACCGTAATCTGAACTCAGTGTTATTGCCCTGCAGTTGTCAGTGATATGACACAAAGACCCTGCTAAACCCCATTAAACCAGTAGATGGCAATAAGTTAAGTCTTTTGACACTGAAGCTAAAGTGATGTTCGAGTTCAGCACAGTTAAATGGAAAATCACTTAAAGAAAAGCATTTAAGAAAATCAGTGCTATGATCAGAAACAAATTATAATGGATTTATTATAATATGCTGACCACAGAATTTCCTTTAGAGGATGCACAATCATCTAATTAAAGATAGAGAAGCATCTGGCAGGCAATCACTTATTTAAATTACCAGAACACAATTTGGTATTTCTAACAGGATTTCTGAGAGACTCTAGGTTCTCATTTTTCAGACTCGTACTACAGCAACAATTCAAACAGCTTAAAATGATGGTTTACATAAATGTGAGTGTGATTTCCTCCATGAGCGGACATAGAAAACATATTCTCTTGTACTTAGGCCATGGCCTCAGGAGCTCTCAAGCTCTGATTCATAGATGGCTTCCCAGGGTGGAGCCCTTCTAGTGAGAGCTGAATTTATATGAAAATATTAACTCATATCAATATTGATTCAGAACTCACAGAATGTAGTATGTAATATGATGTACCCTCTGCTGCTGCTTGGGAGGAATACAGCACTCTGGAGCAAACCAATTTCAGCCACTGCAGAAAGTCAGGACAAGCTGGAGGATGCACAGATATTGTGCTACTGAGGGACACTTTTTTCAGGTGGTACATTGAAAGGCCAACACTTCTGGATCCTCCAGCCTGACAAGCTCTAATTTACTATCTCCCTTATCCCAGTCTTTGCCCAGTTTGAAAAAGGTGACAGCAATCAGAGGATTGATGCAACCTCAGCGATCAGCTGATGCTGTGGGTGGAATGTGCACAACACAGAAATCTACTGAACACTTTATGCAAAGGCTTTCAGGTTCCCCTTGAGAATCTCACTTATTTGTAACTTCTTGACAGGATAAGAACAAATGAGGTAAGTTTACAGGTATGATAATTAAGTCATAGAACTGTACAATGATTTGGGTTGAAAGAGAGCTTAAGGACCATACAGCTTCACCTCTGACTAGACCTGGTTGCTCAAAGCCCCATCCAACCTGGCCCTGAACAACCCCAGGGAGGGGGCTTACACAGCTTCTCCAGGCAGCCTGTGCCAGTGCCTTCCCACCCTCACTGCAAAGAATTTCTTCCTAATGTCCTAATCTAAATCTACCCTCTTTTCATTTAAAATTGTTATACATGTCCTGTCACTACACACCCTGTTAATGAGCCCCCATCTTTCTTGTACGCCCATTTAGATACTAGAAAGCATCAGTGATGTCTATCCAGAGCCTTCTCTTCTCTAGGCTGCACAACTACAACTCTTTCAGCCGTCTTGCAGGAGTGATGCTTCAGTCCTCTCACCATCCTTGCAGTCCTCCTCTTGGACCTGCTCTAACAGGCTCATGACTCTCTTATGATGTAGGCCCTAGAGCTGAACACAGCTGAACACAGTACTAGATTATCTGTTGGTACAGTACCAGATTATCTCTCCTGAGAATAGAGTATAGGGGAAGAATTTTCTACCTTGCCTAACCGGCCCCTGCTCTTTCAATGCAGCACAGTATACAGGTGGCTTCCTAGGCTGCAATGCACATTGCTAGCTCGTAGGTTTTTGTCCACCAATCCACCAAGTCAGCACGGAATTGAACAGATATGATACTCTGCCTGGGCTCCTAGTACACACTGCTTGGTGCATAGCTCCAGAGAATACTCCTAGAAGCAATCTGAAGTTAGAAAAGCCTCTTGTAAAGTGATTTTCCCAATAATGAGAGAAGGACAAAGTACCCCATACAGTTCCTCATCTGTTAGAAAATTATTTCATGAAAAACACCAAAAAACAGGAAGTCACGAGCACTGGGACTCCCAGGATTGCAGCATGAAAAGCATGACACTACTGTTTGTGTCCATCTTGGGTGCAAAAACTGAAGGAAGTCAAACTGCCTTTTTTTTTTTTTAACTTTTTAAACTCTACCACAGATTCAATACAGTGCACAATTGCCCAAGAAAACTGTGGAATGTCTCTGCAATCTGCTTGTAAAACTAAGAATCTGTTTCAGTGAATATCTTCCATACAAATAATGGATTCCACCTACTACTCACCTCCCAGCAGTCTTCGGAGAGAGAAAAAAACACAGTAATTAAATTGTCTGAAACACATTACTACAAAATCAACTCTCCTACGAGGAATAATAGCCTCAAACACTATTGCAAAGGCCAACCTACAGTAACCTTCAGAGAGCATTACTATAAACCCATGAAGGAACAGCCTATCTTTCAATCCCTCACAGCCTCTGTGTCCTTGGATACAACCAGCAATGCTGCAGAGGTGCTGCCTCTTCCTGCACTAAGAAGGCTTACCTCCCACAGCAGGTCTTGGGGTCCATCCCTCCATGCAGAACAGAAATTACAAGCTTGCAGATACTGACTGAAGGAAGTTAGAGCTGATGAACAAATTACCTATTTTTGTTGCTATTTTACTATTCTTTATTTTCCACCCAAGATATCTTAGATCAATCAGATTTTGCAGCAATTGCTCTGGCGTTCTAGGCATGAAGGATTTTGTTAATCATTCAAAACCTGGTGGCAAACATAGGTCTTTTAAGTCTGTTTTGTTGGAAGCAATAATGAAAGTCACAGTCCTTTTGTTTGAGAGAAAGTGGCCAGAGTTATTCCCAGAGTTTATTGCAAAAGGAATGTACTGAAATTATATCATTAATATAATTAAACATGTACAAAAATCAAGAATGCTGACAATTAATGCACCACCCAAAATCCTAAAGAACGCACTAAGATTTCAAAAATTCTCCAGCTTTTCTTACTA
This sequence comes from Callipepla californica brunnescens, assembly GCA_023055505.1. NCBI lineage: Eukaryota > Metazoa > Chordata > Aves > Galliformes > Odontophoridae > Callipepla > Callipepla californica. Next base: position 14,624,786 of record JALIRH010000009.1, on the reverse strand, counting down.
CCAAAATTATTGCTAATAATAGGACACAACTATTTTGTAGTGTCCCAAAGAAAAAATTGGTTTTCTCCTTGTACTTTCGATTACACATATGACTGCATTTTGAGAAACTCAGTTTAGTGAATCTCTCCAGCAAAGAGGATTGTGAATGAATGTCCATTTCCATGTCCAAGCTAACCATTTGTCAAAGCCAATCAAATGTTCTCAAAACTCAATCAGTTCTGAAAGAGAAGTTGGAACATATGAATTATTCCATGAGGTATTTATACTGAACACAAAGCAAGTCAGCCTATAAAAGATTTTGAGTGATAACTCAAAAGTAATGTATTTTGTAGATAACAGGGAATCAAAAGGTACCAATACAACAGTAGGCTTAACGACAGAGAGACTCTAAGAAACTTAAGTATACCACTGAAATCAGTATCAAGTGTGCCAGAGTCAGGACTGCAGTATTCAGTTAAAACAAAAATCAGTGTACCTTCTTTGCTAGACTCTGAGATCCAACCCTTTCTACGTGTTCCAACTGGGCAGTGTGTAGGCAGGACGACCTGCCGGCACAGGTCAGCATGCAGGAATCCAACCCACAAACAATCAGAAGAGCAATCTCTAGCCTTTTACTAGGTTCAAGCAGCCCTTCCCAGCAGAGAGCATTGCTTCAGTTTTTATTCCTTGCATCTTAGATCTGCTCCTCTCTTGCAATGTCAGCAAGTAGACCTGTTTGTTCTTTACTTCATGAACTTTTTTCAGGGGAAAAAGAAAACAAAAACAAAGCAACAACAACAACAAAAAACACTACTAGCCATCTATTTATCCTAGTGTTTAGGCTACAAGTCTCCTTGCCACTACTCTCCAAGATGCTCTTCAGGGATGGATAAGACTTTTAAGCTCTGTTCATGCAAATAAGGAATGAGTCAACATAAGCTCTTCTGAGGGGGATAGTGTCACTCTACCTATCCTGGAACAGGAGTGAGAGAAGGTTCCAGAAGTCCAGGAACAGGGGCATGGACAGGTCAAGGAGGCACTCTCCCTACAACAAAGACCGCAGCAGTCAGGTCTGATGCTGGATCAAGAACTGGTGATCCCTCTACTCCTTTCTCTCCTTCTTTCTTAAGTTGTTAAGTAACACAAGGCTTTGGTTTTCATACCTTCTTGCCGCTTTCGTGGATGGGGTTGTGAGGGGGCTACTGCTGCTGCTGGCCTTAGGAGGGATGTGGCAGGGGTGTGATGGGATGGCCAGAATAATGGCCCATCCCTTGTGGCTTCCAATACTTAAGGGGAGCTTATAAACAGCAGGGATGCTGACTTTCTACAGGGGCGGATAATGACAGGACAAGGAGGAATGGTTTTGAACTGAAAAAAGACCCCACAGATTTAGATAAGATAGTTTTTTAGCAAATCATGAGAAAACTCAGAGCAGTGAGGCCCTGGCACAGCTGCCCGGAGAGCAGCTGTGCTGCCCCATCCCAGGGCATCCCCATCCCTGTTTTGCCTGGCTGGAAGTGCCCTGGGGCAGCCTAAGCTGGTGTGGGGCAGCCCTGCCCACGCCACGGGGTTGGAACCTAATGGCTTTAAGGTCTCTTCAGACCTAATCAGTTCTGTGATTCTATGTGTATGAATGGTCCTGGAGTGTTACTTCACCTTAGCCCACACCAAGTGGATTGGTGAATCTAGTCAGTTCCCCTCCCTGCTAGTGCTAGTCAGTGCAACCCCTACAGTTCTTATCTCCCCCTTTCCTCTTTATCTAATGCTTCCGTTAAAATTAGGTGCATTTTAGTCCACTTTTATTCCATCCCCAAAAGCTCCCCATTCTATCCCGGGCATGCTGCACACTTAGACAGGCCCCACATCATTCAGCCCTGCGGCCTTCTAGGACACTGCCTCACCTCCTTCAGGGCTGGCATCACCATCTCGATCAATGTATACGGAACAGGTATGTATGCTCCGTACCACGAGCTCTTCCCCACGACTCAGCACTTCGCGTCGAGGGCTCCGCCAGCAAAAGGCTGAGCGGGTCGGCCAGCCCGGGGAAGGCGGGCGGCAGGCGGGAAGCGAGGGCGGGGCGCGGCCGTCCTTGAGGGCGGTGGAGCCGGCCTGCCCCCGCCCCGTCCCTCCTGAGGGCGGCGGCGGCGGCGGCGGCGGCGGCGCTCCGTTCTTCCGAGCTCCCCGGTGAGTGCGGCGCTCGGCGGGGCTACCGCGCCCGCCCGTTCCCCTCTCGCTCGGCCCTGAGCCGCCCGCCCTTCCTCCCTGGGGCGCCGGGATCTGGCGGCCGCGGGCTGTGGCGACGTAGACCCGCCCGGGCGGCGAGCGGGCGGGGAGCGGCCATCGTGCGGCCCAGGCCGCGCTGCGAGGCAGCCTGCCGCCGCGGAACGGCCGCTTGACGGCTGCGGGGCGGCGGCCGGGCGGCTTTGGCCTTGTGGGTTAGCGTTCGGTGTGGGAGATCTCGCCGAGCGCGCAGTGAAAGTCCGAGCCGGCCAAAAGCGTGCGGTGCGGTTGGTCACGGCGCAGGAGGGATGGAGGAAAGGCACGGCGGGGTGGGAGCGGCGGGGGCACGGGAGAAGGCTGCGCGGAGGTGAGGTGCTGCCTTCGTGGCGCACGCGGCGGCTGTGGGCGCTCGAATGCGGGAGCGCCCGCGGAGGACGAAGCGCAGATGCGCGCGGCTGTGCCGGGGCTGTCCTCTGCTCCGGCCGTTCTGCTCCGGCCTCTCCGACCCGCGCAGCCCTCCGGCTCTGCCTGCTGTATTGCTGCGTTTCATAACGCCGCCGTAGCGCTCTCTCATTTATTAACTGGATATTGTACTTTGATGTTTAGTTACCACCTCTGAAGCTGGTGCACGTGCGAGGAGGGGGAAAGAGCAGAGATCTGGACTTCAGTACGCTTTGGTGTAAGCAGGAAACTTGATCTGCAGCAGGATTCTTTCACCATAAACATGGAATTGAATTAATACCTGTGAGCCCTCTGTGCTGCTGACGTTTTTCAGGCTGGCCGGTTACAAATCCATAATGCCAAGGGTGTGGAAGACCTTCCTAGGGGCAGATATTAACAGTGGGATGTTCTGTTTGTAATGCTTTGCTTGAAAGCAATGGTGCTTCATCAGAATGTCCTGATAAACTTCTGGGGATTGTTGCTTCTTCAGAGAACATAGGGAGAACTTAGTCGTATTTCCCACGTTACGTGCATTCTTATGCACTCCAGGTTTTTGATACATGTGGAGTTACTTGAAAAATTGTCAGTATTTTACTGATCCTGGGCTTTGTGAGGCAGAGAAGATTCCCATGTAGAGCTTTTCAGTAAGTGACAGAGTTCACGCACTTCCTTACAGCAGTGTGTTGCAGAGAATACAATGCACAGAAGTGCTGAGCCGGAGACTTTTCGGTCCTTCAAACTTAATTTCTAGTCATATGATGTTTGTAATTTGACCCTTGTCTCCTATCTTGATTCCGTTGAATTCAGTGTTAGCCAGTGAATGATGCACCCCCACTTTGATATTTCTAATGAAGCTTTTCTTGTAATTATGGAAAAGCTTATGTAATAATTGGAGAAAATCACAGAATAAATATCATGAATGTTTGAATTGTAAACATATATGGTATTTATTTTGCTAGTATTCTTTAACCACATATTCTCACTGTGGACTTTTACCATGTAATAGCTGGAAACTTTCTCCCTACCTGCAGTAATGATTTATGTCAAATTACTGAAAGGCAGAGTGGTCTCTTTCATTCTTAGAAGCTGTGAGGAGGTAGAGATGAGTCTTTCTTTCCAGTTTGCCCTGTTTTTGTGAATAGAAGGTAAGAATTTTTCAGGGTTCTTGCCTTCAGTGTTGCCTGTGGAGTGGCTGTAGCTGTAGCTAAGAACATTTCCTCTAGATATTTGGGCTGTTGCCACAGGCACTGGGGCACTGAATAATTTTAGGGCAAGAACTCCAGAAACTTTCAAAATACTGTCTATTTTTTTTTCTTGTTGTTGTCCTAGTCTTCTTGTGGAAAACTGTTCTATAAAAGGCAATTAAAAATGTTTTGTTGAAACTTGATTTGGTTCCTCTGGGATTGTGGCTAGTAAGCTCTGGTAATGGCTGGTTGGAATGGATGAAATGTTGTCAGATACACAGTTGTTCTGCTGCCTGCAGACTGAAAACAAGGGGTTTTGAAAATTTCAGTTGCCTGGATGAACAGTCATATAATCCTGAGGTTTTAGACAGGATATCTATTGATGAGAGATCTCATGCAGTATTTTCAGAGTGCAAATTGCAATGGCCTGAAGAATTTGGATCTTTTCCTGATGGTGCCAGATCAGTTTCACAACATTAATTATTCTTTCATCAGTTCTTCATCCTTCCACCTACGTGTTTTTGATTGTTCTGAAACATATCTTTTCTCGCAGAAGAAGTCCAGTAGGTGCAGAAGCGGCAGTTCACAGAACTCAAATGGTGGTACTGTAGTGAGAAGGTTATTTGACAGTACTTCCAGTTTGTTTTCCCTCCTCACACAGTTGTCCTTGCAACCTTCACATGAGGCTTTTGTAACTGTCTTTTTCAATCCTGCATTCTGAAACTGAAACTGAATTTTGGGCTAAGCTTTTGTGCATGCTTACAGAACTCTGTGTTTCCAGCGGTCTTGCACTGCTTCCATGTCAGCTTATTGCTGGGAACCCCTCTTCTGCACGTGCATCTGGACATATATATATTTGTACTAACACCAAAAGCTATTTCTTGGTTAAAGCTAGTCCATGCTGCATTTTTATTAATGAATTGTCTAGGACTGCCTGTGTAGGGGAAATGAGCAACAAATTTGTGCAGAGGTAGGAGATAGGTTCATGTTGCTCTTTAAGGGGAAAAAAATATTGTAAGAATCAATTTTCAGTGTACTGTAATCTCAAAATAGGCTTTCCTATATTCTTAAGTGTAATACTGCTTGTTTTCCTTCAGGAAAAATTTAGTCTCTAGTTTTAACTAGGACACTGACTGGTGAGTCTGCTGACACAGCATTCCCTTAACACTCTTGCCTGCTTAATTAGGATCTGGATTTTGTTAACTATATGGTTAGATTGTGTTCTAGAGGCTGTCTGAAGATACCAGATAACTTGTGCTTGCCTGGATCATCAAAAGCTGATGAGATGTATGCAGGGGAAGTGTTTCAACGATCCCTCAAGCAAAAGATGTGCTGTGTTAAGTGAGGGAGGAGGAGGTGGCTTTCCAGAGGAATGGCTTGAGGGAATTTATTATCTTTAATGTGGACATATCTAAACTTCCAACCTACTTGGAGCTGGAGTTTCTGCAAAAAGACGAAGGCTTGATTTCCCGAACAGGAACTCTGAACTAAATATTCAGTTCCTGTACATGCACAGCTCCGTACAGCGCTGCTAACATAGCGAAGTTCTCAGAATGTTTGTGATAGCCAATGAAATATATCATTTATAGGAATACACAGCTCATATTGTGCTTGAAGTGTTGCACGTTGTGGTTTTGAAAATATATCCACTTTATTAGTGTTGCAGTCAAAGTTTTAGATATCATGAGGAAGCAATAAAGTCAGCTATTCAGGGTCTTACTTGTGTTCCAGGACAAAGTTCCTTTTGAGCCTTCAAGTTGAAATGGGTTCCCTGAAACATTGTGCAGAGAATGTTTTAAGTAAACTCTACAGATTGCTGCATTTTTTTCCACAAAAGTGTCATGGTTCGTACCAGCAGAATAGTTTCTCGGCTGTCAAAAAGTTAGTGGATTTCTCTTTAAGGATCTGTGTATCTATGGACTTCAGTGTTCAATGTGTGCAGCACTGTATGGTTCTTATACAGTGGCCTTATCTGTCACAGGTAGAGCAAGTGTTGAACAGTAAGAGCTTTTCTAATCAGAACAAGAAACCCGTGTTTATTGTAGCTGTAGTTGTACTCATCTGTTCTGTGTGCATACAAATGTAATTATAGCTAGATACAGTACAAAACAATACTCTGCTTGTTCTAGTAGTGGTGTTGAACTCCATCCAAATGCTGGGAGCATTTCATTTTTTTACTTTTTAAATAAATACTGTGCTAACAAAAACATTTTTCTTAAGCAACTTGGATTTTTTCAACTTTTTTTTTCTACCACACAAATATCTGTGTTAATTTTTTTTCCCTAAACTGACTTGAATCTTGAATGGATTTATGTACTGAAGTGTTACTCCTGCAAACACCTGACTCATACTAAAGAGGCTGTCTTTCTGTATCAAGCATGGAGACTTCTGGCAATGTGCTTAAAATATTTCTTTCAATCAGGATAGGTTTATACAGAACATGTTGCAATTCTGACGTGAATGAACTTCCCTACCTGCTGGACCTGCTGAGAGATCACAGAACCACAAGGTGGTGTGGGATGTAAGGGAACTTAAAAGATTATCCAGTTCTAACATGGGCAAGAACGCTTTCCATGCTCTTCCATCTTCCAGATCTTGATTCTTGTCTAGGAGATCTGTAACTTAGGAAAATTGAAAGTCAAATCATCAACACTTTCAGTTAAGTGGAAATTGAAAGTGTTGATGATTCAGCTTTCAATTAAGGCCATTACTGAGCAGACTGAAACCCTAGGTAGTGCTGTGTAAATTGCAGACACATAACTTTCTATTAGGGAACAAAGCAGTAACCCTAGGTATAAGGTGTTCTCTTCAGTGGTACATAATTCTTAGTAATGTTAAAAATGGCATGCTCAGTATTGTCTTGATGGATTTACATCTCAGTAATCTGCTGCTTTGCAGCAGCTCCTCTTAGGTTTTACATCCACAAATATACAAAGAATAGGCAAAACTATAAATATCTTGAACTGGCTGGAGATGGAACAGTTATCACAGCTGTTGATACAGATGGTACAGGTGTGGTCAGGTTGAGCATGGCTGGTATGTGCTGCTGCATCCATGAGTGATTCATATGTCTTCTGCCTTTTTCCTGTTTCAGTGTTGTAGCTAACCTTTCCTTTTCCCAGTTTTTAATTGGAAGTTTCTTAATGGATTCCCATCATCCTTGCAGGCCTAAGGACCTCCACAGTTACATTTAGTGAGTTTAACCACTCTAGTGTCCTGTGAAGTGCTCAACTTAAACTGCCCGATCGGTGATTCTGTGCTAGCTAGTTTCTCTCGCTGGTAACTGAATTTACAGGCTGCCCAGGGAAAAGAGCTTTAAGTAAATGAAGTCTGCTTTATTCACTCGAACCATTAGATACTGAGTTTTATGAACTGATGGTTAAAATCATAGAATCCTGGAGTGGCATGCCTTTGAAAGGAACTAAAAAGATCATGTGGTTCCAACACCCTGCTGTCCGCAGGGTTGCCGACCGCCAGATCAGGCTTCCCAGGGTCCTGTCCACCCTGGGTTTGAACACCTCCAGGTGTGGGACATCCACAGCTCCTCTGATCAGTCTGTTCCAGCACCTCACCACTCTCTGAGTGAAGAATTTCCCTTTTAATATCTAATCAAAATCTCCCCTCTTTTAGTTTAAAACTGTTACTCTTTGTCATGTCACTGTCAGACCATGTAAAAAGTTGTTCTCCCTCCAGGTTGTGACAGCCAGATTATAACATGTACTGAAAGCTGTAGTGAGGTCTCTCATAGTCTTCAGACAGAACAAGCTTAGCTCCCTCAACCTTTCTTAGATGACAGGTATTGTAGCCCTCCTGTTATCTTTGTGGCCCATCTCTGGACCTATTCCAAAAGCTCCATGTCTTGTGCTGGAGGTCCTAGGTTTGAATACATCACTCCAGCTGGGGCCTCACAAGGGCAGAGCAGAGGGAGACAGTCACCTCCCTTCTCTATTGGTCCCTCCTCTTTTGATGAAGCCCAGTATACAGTGGGTCTTCTGGGCTACAAGCGCACACAGTTAGCTTCTTTAAAGTTTTTCATCCATTGGAACCCTCAAGTTGTTTTCCCCAAGTCTCTGAGTTCTTCTCCTGATATGTACCATATTTTGGATTGCCCAGGCCCAAGTGCAACACTTTGCCTTGTTGAACCTCAGTAGTTTTTTGTGAGTCTACTTTTCAAGCTTGTCCAGGACGCTTTGTATGGCATACTTTTCATCTGTTTTGTCAATTGCACCACTCAGCTTGGTGTCACCAGAAAACTTGCTAAGGATACTCTTGAGCCCACTGTCTAAGTTATTAATAAGATGTTGAAAAGTGCCAGTCCCAAGATGGATCCCTGAGCAATGCCACATGGCACCTATATCCACCTGGCTATAGAGCTGTTGACCACAAACCTTTGGCAGCAGCCATCCAACCAATTCTTTATCCACTGAATAACTCTTCAAGTCCATACATCTTTAATTTGAAGATAAGAATGTGGTGTGGGTTTGTATTGAAATCTTGCAAAAGTCCAGACAGGTAATGTCAGTTGATCTTCTTTTGTCCACTGATGCTGACACTACTTCATTGAAGGCCACCAGATAGGAGAGAGACAGTCTGACCTTGGTGAAGCTGTGCTGGTGTCCCAGATCACATCCATATGTTGCCTTACTGTAGCTTCCAGGAGGATCTTTTCCGTGGTCTTCCCAGGCACAGTGGTAAGGCTTACCAGCCTGTAGTTCCCCAGGTCTTCCTTCCTTTCTTTCTTAAAACTGAGGGACTTTTTCCAGTCACTGAGGACTTCACCTGATATCCATGACTTACTGAATTTGGTGGAGTTGTTTGGCAGTCATGTTGGCCTCTTCCTTCTAAACCCTAGGGTGCGTGTTGTCTGGTATCATAGACTTGTACATCCTCAGTTTCATGAGGCAGTCTCAAACTTGCTCTTCGCTTACAGTGGGAAGGGATTTTGTTCCCCCAACCCCTGCCTAGACGTTCAGGGACATAGAATTTGTGGAAAACCTGACAGTGAAGACTGAGACAAAGAGCTTATCAAGTACCTCAACCTTCTGAGCCACCTACTGACGGGTGCCTACTTAGTCCTGTGAAGTGTCTGCCTGTTCAGCCAATTCCCTGCTTTTTTTTTTTTATGGTTCATCATGAGTTCATATGGTGTGGAGCATGCCTTCAACCCCTTTGGCTCAGCTGGTCTGATTCTTTTCCCTTTCCAGCACCTTGTGCAGCTCCAGCTCCTCACTGGCAAGGCAGCATGAGAAGCAGAAAAGGCTTTCATTCCATGCAAGCACCACTCAGCAACAACTGAAACATCAGTATGGTATAAGCATTTTTTTTTCTGTGTTTTGGATTTAGGAGAAACATACCACTGTGAATGACTCTATCCATGCTGACGTATAGTGTGCCTACTGAGATGATCATCCAATGATGTGGTCTACCACAGAGATTTGCATGCACTTTACAACCCATTCTTCCACTAGTCTGTCGTTGCAAGGAAATGTCTAATCTACCATGGCAAATACTGAATGTACTGATCAGCTCAATGCAGATGGAGTGAGGATGATGTACACGTATTTTGCTAGTGGGAATGCTTTGTTAGACTATCACAATCCAAAGTTTTGTTGCTGCAGAGATTTGAACATTCCTATGTCATATCCAGAGGAACTTTAGGAGCAGCTGTTTTAGCTAGGAGTGGAAGGGCAAATGTTATGTGCATGAAAAACAGCTTCCATGTTTTATATTTGGAAAGCTATGACCTAGTCCAAATAAATTTTCCCTTCTTGGTATTCATGGTTTCCATAGTGGTGCTTAGAATCTTTCTGCATTTCTGCTTCTGTAGGGGAGGGAGTTCTTGAGCTGGGGTACAGGACAGCCTGAAAACACCTCCTGAGAGGAACTGACGTGCAGTCTGTGGGAAAATTGTAAATATACTGCAATGGGATGTGAAGGCAGGTGGCACGATGCTGAGCGACTGCATCAGCATGTAGCACACTGAATGGGTAACAGTATTAATTAAGGAGTTTAGATTTAAAGGTGTTCAGTGCAATGTAAACCAATTCCAGTGTTTGCCGATCTGTGTTAGTTGGCACAGGAAACACTAAAGTAAGGTTGTGGTTCATCTAGTTCACTTTATATAAATCATACAACCTTTGGAAAGGCTCAGGTAATGCGAATATATGTCCTGGCAGGTGATAAGGTATTTGAAAGGAAAAGTACAAAGAGAGGAATGTTGCTATTTCAGAAGATTATGATTGATGAATGTGAAATGTACCATACGGCAGAATGGCAGATTTTTATAGGTAGTGCCTAAATGCTAAACACCATTATTCCAGATTCACCATCAAGTGTGTAGTCACAGAGATGTGGATTTTTTGAGGCAGAAGGAAGCTCCTCAAAGACCCGACAGTTTTTACGCAAGTCATTGGATTTGTGGTGGTTTTCTCTCTTATGATACTTCTGGTCTTTGTCTTTTTTCTCCACCTAAAAGCTTCTCTTGCTAGTTTTCCCTTATAAATAAGGGGAAGAAAAGTATACATATATTTCTCCGTGTTTGCCTGAAGTTGTTTCTGCTATGACTCTTCTGGTGTCTGGCCACCAGTGTTACATTACATATGCTTGCGCTCTGAAATCTGATTCTCTAAAATCACCTATTTTCTTAGCTTTCTGTTCCACTGCATGTTTATGTAGCCTTGAAGATGCTAAATTGAAGAGTAGTTTCCTTTTGCTCTGCAAAACAGTCTGAAGGGAAATATATTTTACTTCCCTTCTGACCCATTTTTTTAGATCAGTTGTGTGAAGCTGCTGAAGTCATAGGAGAGTATCCAAAATTGCACAGAGGTGGAGGAATGGATGTCTAGAGTCTGTCTAGTGATACCCAGGTGTAGGCTGCAGTTAATGCCATCCTCCAAAGCCAGGGGGGACATGGCTTGTGTAGGTGACTTGTGGCTGTTACCATGAGAAATCTGTTCATTTTCAGTTCTGCCTTCCTGAGGGTGAGCATACAGAACCCCGTTTCAGATGTGACCTCTGTGCAAACAGTTTGGAGGCCACCAGGCAGCAGATCAAGCACTTTCTTCTGTAAGAATGTTCAGCTATTGCTGTCGGCAAGCAATGTGACTCCTGTGTACTGAGCCAGTGTTGGGCGGACAGATGCTTGCTAACCTCATTGCATATTTACATTTCAGTGCAGGCAAAAATGAATAAATACTCTGTGTTGCAATCTCAAGTTAATCTGTATCCACTGCAGTGATTACTTCAGGCAGTTTGGTGTCCTTCTGTGCTGGAATGTGTGGGCAAAGGAAGAGCAACTGATGTCATCTACTTGGGCTTGTGCAAAGCCTTCAATATGGGCCCACACCACATTCTTATCCCTAATTTGGTGGGATATGGATTTAAAGGGTGAACTATTTGATGGGGAAGGAATTGGGTGGATGGTTGCAGGCAGAGGACTTGATCAATGGCTCTATGTCTAGGTGGATGTTGATGATGAGTGGTGTTGCCCAGAGTTCTGTTCTGGGACAAGGTTTTCAATGTTTTCAGACCTAGGTAATGGGATGGAGTGCACCATCAGCAAGTTGCTTATGACAGGTAACCTATGAAGAAAGGTTGAGGGAGCTGGGCTTCTTCTGCCTGAAGGAAAGACTTTGGGGAGACCTTGCTGTGACCTTTCAGTATTAAAGAGACCTTGTAGATGGGAAAGAGACTTTTTACATGGTATGATAGTGATAGGACAAAAGAAAAGTGTAAACTAAAAAAAGAGAAGGTTTAGATTAGATGTTAGGAGGAAACTCTGCTTATAGGGTGGTGAGGCACTGGCACAACTGTTCAGAGAAGCTCTGGGTGCCCCATCTCTGAAGGTGTTCAGGGCCAGGCTAGGTGGGCCCTGGGCAGCATGATCCAGTGAGTAGCAGTCCTGCCCACGGCAGGGTTTTGGAACTACATCTTTAAGGTCCCTTCCAAGTCAAGCCATTCTAGGGTTCGTTGTATGATTGTATCATCTTTTTTGGTGGACTTAACCTGTGAAGTATTGCCTCCTCACAACTTTTGGGCTGGTCAGCAACTTGAGTGCCGTGCTTTGGATGCTTTGTTTATAATTTATTTGGGAATAATAGACTGTTCGTGGATTTATGCTGTGAAATTTGCTGCAACCTTGTTAAGAATTTGATACTTATTCTGTGTACTTTAATTCTTGCTTGGGGCTCCATGGACCTTGCAAGATTGTGAGAGTTGTTTGTGTCACTGTGACCAGGCAGGATAAGAGGAAGTGCATGTTAGCCTTGGTGACTGTGCAGTTTGACATTTTTGTTTAACTGACTGATGATGGTAATAAGTCGGTAATGTGTGATTAAATTGTCTCTGTGGGTTGTCAAGACATTGGCTTAAATAAGAAAGGCTACTGGTACAATTTATACTTAAATACAAATACGTCAACTCAGTGCATTGAAGTCATTATGGTCATTTTGTAGTAATGTTCTCCTGCTTTATCTACCAGGCTTTTTCATGAAAAATGAGTGTGTATAAAATAAAGTTCACAGCTTGGAAGGCAGAAAGTAAAACTCATTCCGATCATGTTGTGCAAGCAGAAAAAGGAAGCACTTCATTTTAATCATGCCCAGTCCAAGAAGCATTGAAGTTGCTTTAGAATAGGATCTGTGTGATTCATAGCAGTGAAGAAGGCAACCAAAAGTTGGTTAGATTGCGTGAGGGACTGGTATCTACAGAGCTGGGAAAAGGAGTCTCAGAAAGTGACTTGTAGTTAGGAATGTGAGAGGTGATATGTTAGTCTCACTTATTTCATGACAGGACAAATTCAAACATGTAGCAGCTGGAATTCTAGAGAAGTACAGGCTCCAGTGTAAAAAGTAAATGGTCTTTGGCCTTATACAAGGACAAAAAAAACCCAGAGTCATTCCATATTGCAGGGAAATGAAAATAAGTTGTCTGTGAATGCTACAGAGCAAGCAATTTGTTTTTTTGTTTTTGTTCTTTTTTTCCTGAAAGAAGGAAGCTTCTGTGGATTTCCAAGTACAGATTTGTAGTCTGTAGCAAATAGACAACTGAAGTTGTCTTAATGGTTGCAGTCTGCTCATTTTCCTACCTTTCTAACTTCCATTCAGCATTTTCTCTAGAAGTTTCCCTTGTTTTGTGTGACACAATACTGTACATTTTCCTTTGTTCCACAATTTCTTAATACTTTGTTCCCCAGACCTTCATTTTTCCTTGTCCCTCCATTTGACAAGATCTCTTGTTGTGATCTTGAAAATTTGTGAGAAGTAATTTTTGCTAGACTGCTTTAAGAATCCTGCACAAGAGGTGGAACACCTCCTCTGAGGACAGGTTGGAAGCTGGGGCTGTGCAGCCTGAAGAAGACAGGGCTCTGAGGGTAGACTTAAGAGTGGCTGCCCAGTATGTACAGAGAGGCTACAAGGAGGATGGGGACAGACTCTTTAGCAAGGTCTGCTGCGATAGGACAAAGGGGAATGGTTTCAGACTAAAGGAGGGGAGATTTAGATTCGATAGAAGGAAAAAGTTTGTTATTATCATAGTGGTGAAGTACTTGAACAGGTTGCCTACAGATCTAATGATTGCTCCATCTGTGGAGACACTCAAGGCTAGGCTGGATCGAGCTATGATGTTAGCTGTAGGTGTCCATGCTCATTGCAGAGCAGTTGGACTAGATGACTTTTAAAGGTCCTTTCCAACTCAAATGATTCCGTATTTCTCCATGTATGTGTATTTCCTAAGAAGTCAATGAGAACTGATGGATGAAATAAACTAATTCAGCCTTTGACCTGACATTAACTCAGCACATTACTAGCAAGTACTGGTCTTTGTGCAGCCATTTGTACCAGTCTAGAAGGCCTGTCAAGATGGTGCATTGTTTTTTGTTGTTTGTTTGAAAAACTGAAACAAAGGGAGATAATGTTACTTGAAAGAAGACAAGGGGCAGTGCTGTGTGAAAGCAGCAACTGATCTAGCTAATCATGTTTCCTGGCAGAGGAGGGAACCAGTGCTTTTTGTCAAATCACTGGTTTGTTCCCAGGTGTGTATTGGCCTAAAGCAGAGTTCCCAAAAGAGTTTTGGATAGAATTCAGGTGTTAGTGTCCTAAGAACTGTTTCAGTAGGCAGTTTGCATGCAGCTAAGCTTTTCTGAAGATTGGGATATCTTTCTACTGTGAATTCAGGCCCTTCTGCGTTCTTTGGCCTTGATACGGGAAATATTCATGGACACTTTAACTTGTGTAAGTGAATTTTAACAGTCCTAGATCCTAGTGGAATATTCTGCCCACTGAACTGCCAGGATAGCCACAAAAAAGAGATCTCAAACTGAAACGATATTTACAATGGAGTCAGCCTTAATTTTCTTCCTGTGGGGACTCAGATAAATCTTGCTGATGTCAAGAGAACTCCCTGTTTCTCAGATGTTCAGATAGAGTTAGTAATCTTACTGTGCAACTCTTTCTAGCTTAAATAAAATCATCATGTTTCTGTTTGGTTGAATTATGTTAATTTTTACTTTTGAATGCAAATGACTTGTCTGTTTAGCTTTTGACTACTACCAGTTCAGGAACAAGATCACGTTATAGTTATTACTGGATCACAGAAGCAGAAAGGGCTGTTTGGAAGTATCTCTAAGAAGATAGTAGTACAGACAGTGTCAGTGCAGACATTGAACTTCCTTGGTAAGCCATGTGGTGCATCTTAAATTTTTACAATGCTCTTACTGTCCTGCACACCTTTTATCTCTGAGGACTTATTGCAAGCAGATTATAGGGCAAGGGCACCAGTAATACAGGCTGTGCTGTACCTTTTAGTCTGGCATAGGCTTTGCACATACATGAACAGATATTTTGTAGGGCTATGGAATGTGTCTTTTACACATGGGATAGATACGATGAAAATAGCTCTGATTTTTTTTTTTTTCTTTTGTATTTTAGGGACACAAGGTGTCTTTGATAACCATGAACAACCCTTTTGAACGGATTGTGGAGCCACTAGATGCTAAAGAGCCTCTGAAGAAGTTCTTTAATTTGAGCAAGTTGGAAGATGTGAGATACGGTACGTTGACAACATAGGGAAAGCATTTGGTTAGCTTTTGTGAACAGTACCAGAGATGCTGCAACACTGGATGATAGTGAATCTATGACTGTACAGTCATGGAGAGAACTATGAATTCAGAAGATATTTCTTGAAAACAAAAAAGGCAGAATTTATTTCTGGAAAGGTAGAATTACAGAAGTACCAACAAGTTGATAGTATTATTTTTCTCAATGTGTTGTGTGTGTAAACTGCATGTTGCAGTCATGTATTTTCAAAATGAATAAGGAGGGCTAACCGGATATAAGTTTTCACTCTGCAACTGTGAAAGGCTGGAAACAGCCTGACAGCTCATGCCACTGTCCTAGAAAGCCAGTATCTATAGCTTGTAGCTGCTTGTGTGGAGTGATCTTTCAAAGAAAAAGCAAGTGATTGATTAGGAAAATTTTGGGAATTTGGGATTTTGTTTGAATGTTAAATGCATATCCATTGCAAGCTTAGATGCTATGTACTTGAGGAATGCATTAATGCTGGGCTTGGTCTCTGGAAAGCAAAGATAAGTCTTAAGAAACAGGCAAATGCGTGTATGTTACTAGTGTTGACTTATTTCAAAATCCCAAGAGGGATAAGCTGCATGTTCTGTAAAGGAAAAAAAAGGGTGACATTCTCACAGTCCAGCAAAGAGATGGAATAACATAACATACCAGTTGAGTTTGGTGATGGTGGTGAACTACCAACCAACAAAAAAAAAACAACATAAATGCAAGTGGTTCTAAGTGATTAGATGATTTCTGTGTCTTTGGGACCCTGGATAGAATGTTACAACAGACTTCTCAGTTTTTTAATTGAAATATTTATAAGAGAGGATCTCAAAACATTATTGCAGATAAGATTTTATTTTTTCTTCATACCCATTACTTGCAGTAGGGCTATCAAGACTATTCTAATATCTCACATGTACAAGGACTAATCCAAAGTTTATTTTGTTGACTTACGATATCAGGGGCAGATGTTAGTGGTATGGCGCAGTAGAGGTTGAATCTTCCCACCAATATTCCCTTACATTTTGTTGCCATGCAGCAAATGGCAACAGAGGGGATGGTCTGACAGAATGGTGTCTGACATGGAAGTGCAGATGAAGCAAAGGTGTGTCACTGAATTCCTCCATGTGGAAAACATTGAACACACTGACATTGATCGCTGCTTTTTGAACACTTATGGGCACCAAATGGTGGACATGAGCGAGATGATGTGTTTCAGCAGTTGCAACAGTGACATGAAAGGCAAGCCATGTTCTGAATGGGCTTGGGCTTGCACAGCTGGTACACCATGAAATGAAGAGCATCTTGAACAGGTCATCCTTGAGAATTGGTGGTTTGCATCCAGGGAGCTGGGTATAGAGCTGAATATCAGCTCCAGTACATTGGGGACAATGGTGTAAATACTGGAATCTCACAAAGTTTGTGTTGGGTGGGTCTCAGGATTACTCAGACAGGAATGGAAAGAGCACTGTTAGCAAGTCTATCAGGACAGATTTTACCAGTATGGGGAGTGAAGGTTAACAGTTTCCTGGATCACATTAGCAGTGACAAGATGTAGTGTCACTTATATAAACCAAAGTCAAAATGGCCCCATGAAGGGGTGATGTGATTTTCCTGTAGAAAAAAAAATGTTCAAGAAGGTTTTTCTAGTGCATCTATACACTGCTTATTTATTATCTCTTACCCATGCAGCACGTCTGCCGTTTTCTATTCGAGTCATCTTGGAAGCAGCAGTCCGTAACTGTGATGAGTTCCTAGTGAAAAAGCAAGATGTTGAGAATATTCTCAACTGGAAGGTGATGCAATGCAAGAATGTTGAAGTGCCATTTAAGCCTGCCCGAGTTATTCTGCAGGATTTCACGTGAGTCTAATGCTCTCCAAAGCTAACAAGAGGGGTTCTTGAAACTGCGGGAGTACTCAGCTTTGGATGGAGGGGGTGAGCTGAAAGAGATAATGGCAATGAAATGCTAGGAGGGACTATGTTCAGCTTTCCTGGATGTTACAATGCAAACAGCTCTTGGGGAGGCAAATACTTGTAATGAAAGTGTAGGTGAAGTACCTTTGAGATGCAGAATTAAATATCTTCATGAAATTCTTCAAAAATGAAGAGAAAATAAGATGGATATTTTGCATGCAAATGAAGAAATTTGGAATTAAGAGATCTTACTGTTATTTTTTCAGCCTTTCTTTTTTTTGGTCTGTTTTTTTCTTTTTTAATTTATTTTTTGAGGGGCTCTTGCATTTAATATTTTAAACTCCTCAGTTCTCATGTATAAGCCACATCATCCATTCAATTTGGGGAAGATTTCTGGGGAGACCTTATATCTCTCTGTAACTACCTGAAAGGAAGGTGTAGTGAGCTTGGGATTGGCCTCTTCTCTCTTGTAACTGGTGATAGGACTAGAGGGAATGGCTTTGAGTTGTAGCAGAGGAGATTTAGACTGAGTGTTAGGAAATACTTCTCCGAAAGAGTGCTAAGACTCTGGAATGGGCTGCCCATGGAGGTGGTGGAGTCACAGACCATGGAGGTGTTCAAGGAGCAGTTAGACATTCTGTTGAGGAACATGATTTAGAGAGAAATATTGGTGGTAGGTGTGTGGTTGGACTGGGTGCTCTTTGTAGGTCTTTTCCAACCTTGGTGAGTCTACAGTTCTTTGCTTTCTATTCTGAATCACTATCATTCCAAATATTTTTGAAGACTTTTGAAAAAAACAAATGTCTGCTTTTCCCGAAAAATGTCAGTTGAGACTCCTGTCTGATGGACTCTGAAACTGGACCCTTCTGTTGCTGTGGTGGTAATCCCCATATGTTAGTCTGTACCTGATAGACGTGGAAAGTAAATTTGCAGGTGAAACAGTAACTTCTGACTGTTTTTGGTAGTGCTTTTGACGTGAAAGTCCACTTTACTTTGTACCTTTGTCCTGTACCTTTGTACAGAAGCAGAGATTTCAGTTCTGTGTAAGCCTGGTGCTGCTAAGTTGTCAACTTTATTTTTCAGAACTGTAATGTATCTTACCTGTCATACCTTCTGTTTTGCATTTTCTCAAAGGCTGCCCACATGCTGGAGGCCTAATACAGCTCAACTTTTGAAGATAACCAGTTTACAAGAAAACTTTGTTCCATTTGTTACTGCTTTTCTTTCTTACTTCTTTCTCTACAGCTGAGTTATAAAAATTTTGCTTTAATCCTGCAGAGCAGCTGTAGTCATAAATGGGCTTTTGAACATGCTTCTGAGAGGGAGCTTTTAGAAAATTGATCCTTTGGCAGCCTTACAGAAGTCATGTAACAGTTACATTCATAGGTCATGGATTAAGATTATTGAATTCACTAGAATTCAAAATTGTTCTGCAATTATGCTGAGTTCCTCTAAGTATATAGGTGAGCATTGTCTCTGTTTCTTTTCAGTTGACTGAGGTTTGTAAGTTGGTAAATAAATCTTCCCCTGCCCTGGGATGGATGGTGCAAATCCATCCATAATGCATCATCTGCTGTTTTCCATGATGTATGCATATTCTGGGACAAAAATACCCGCTTCAGGCTACTGAGCATCAACTACTAATAGTGTGAGTGCTAGATAATGTGGAGCCTTTTCTGCCTGGAGAATAGAAGGCTTGGAGGGGGTGGATCTTGTCAATGTACGTGAGGACCTGGATGGAGGGTGCAAAGAGAATGGAGAGAATCTTTTTCCAGCAGTGCCAGTGACAGACAGAAAGCAGTGAGTACAAAATGAAAAACAAGAGGTTCCCTCTGAACATGAGGAAACACTTTTTTACGTTTATGCCAGGAGGGGCTGCAGAGTTTCTATCCTTGGAGTTATGCAGAAGCCTGGGCAGCCTGCTGTAGATGTTCCTGCTTGAGAAGGGTGGTTGGACCAGAGGACCCCCAGCCCAAGGTTCCCGACACCTCAACCATGATTCTTCCTGGAGCGTTTCCGCTATATTTTAAAAGTTTAATAGCATTCTTATAATCAGGAGTTCAGAACAAATTCTTGCTACTTTTGGCTATTCTTACAGGAGCTTCTTTGTGAGATACTGAATGGTGTTAAACTGTTACCAGCACATCACAGACATTTTTTCTTTTTTTTTTTTTTTGTCTCAGCAACTAGCAAAATTGTGCATAGATATGTGAAAGGGTTTCCCACTTCTGAAGAAAGAGGTGTTCTGCAGTCATGTCCTGTGTTCTTTAAGAAGTCTGATATCCTGCTCTGCCAGTAAAACTAGTAGAAGGTGGAAGGTTTTTTTCAAATTAGGAAGAGTATTCTCCTGTATTTCACAAACTTTGGTAGTGATGGTCTTTGCCCTGAAATCAGCTGGAAGAAACGTAGCAGAGAATGGAGGGAAGGACAGCGTTGTTTTTTTCACTCCACCTGCCTCAAACCTTTTATTGTTGTTTTATTTTTCTTCAAAGCATACTGCAAAGGAGAAAAGAACAGCAAAAGAAGAAAAACAAATTCAAGGTCCAAAAGGAATGCTGAATTGATCTGTTTTTTTCTAGAGTCCCAGCCATGTGTGTTAAGCTCCTTGATGAACTTGGGTGAATTTTGGTTTTAGATTTTCATTGTTACAGAATTCACAGTGTGGATGCAGTTCTGTCTTCTGTTCTTCTGAAATCGTTTTCCTAAGAACACTGTCATAACACAGTAGTGTTATGACCCCAAGACAGGGTTTGCTTCCTATGTGACTGTCGGTGTCTGTTCTGAGTTTCAGGACTTGGGCTGAATTTGATTTGCTTTTTTTTGTTCTTTTGCAATTGTTTCACATTGCCTAATTATCTTCTATTATAGTGGCGTACCTGCTGTTGTTGACTTTGCTGCAATGCGTGATGCTGTGAAGAAACTTGGTGGGGACCCTGAAAAAATCAATCCTATCTGTCCTGCTGATCTGGTGATAGATCATTCCATCCAGGTTGATTTTAACAGGCGGTAAGGATACAGAACATATCTTCTCAACATTAGTGAGTAAGCTGGTAATGTAACTGTGATATTCTAAGCGTTTGAACTATAACGTTGTAGAACCTGAGAAGTGACGAAGTTAAAGCGTTGCATCAGTTATTGTGAACAAAATGGAAACTTTATTCTTTCTGCAGTGCATTTCTCAGCAGCTCAAGCCAGGACCGAACGTTAATAGAAACAGGCTCAGTCCAGACCTGTGGTGATCACAGTTTTCCATAATAATACTGCATTATTATTAGTTGTTCAGAAATAGCTTTTTTCCACTTGCACTTTTTGACCTTGTGGGGCTTCCTGGGAAGGGCAGGGGAAAGCCTGTCTTCATTCTTCCTTATTTTATGTAAGAGTGGACCTGAGCTGCCTTGTCTCAGCTGTTTGCTGGTTCTCTACCTCCACTGAGAAGAGCAGAAGGCATTATTTCATAAAACTTCTAAAAGTGTAGGAAAGAAGCGTAATGCAAGCCAGTCCTGCATGCACTACAGACAGCCAAATGCTCACTAGACTCTCAGTTAAATCTAAGACCTCTTACAGAGGGTTCCTTTTACTCTTCATATTCAAACATGAGCTACCAGAATACTCTTTGAAACGGATCCTGCCATTGCATGTTTCTTGGTTATTTCCTTCTGTGTACCAAACTTCTTAAATTTGTTGGTCTACAATTGTCTTGCCTGCAAAAATACTCTGTATTTGTAGTCCTCTGTAAGAGATGTTTTTGAAGCAGGCCTCTTTGAGTTTCAGCAAAAAAGAATAAGAAGTAGAATTTGATGAACATGCAGAACATTTTATGAGTGCCAAAATTGCAGAATAAAAATAGGGAACTGCTGAGCAGAGATGTAACACAGAACTCCTTTCAGAGCAGAATGTTGACAGAAGTTTTTAAATGTAACCTTTTTCTTCCTTCCACATTGTTTTCTTTTGTAACTTTGTAACAAGTTTCAACCATCTGTATGAAATGCATAATACTGCTTAGATTTAAACTGAACTTCTTAAATAGTGCAAACGAGACTGATTACGTTTGTTTTGCTGCTGTGATGACATTTAATGTTGACCAATCTCAGCTTTTAAATTAGCTAATAACTCTTCTTTTACCCTTTGGGGCATATCTGACCATACATAAATATCAGGTGGACACTTTTGATCGTGACAGCTAACTATTTTCACTTGCAGATCAGACAGCTTGCAAAAGAATCAGGATTTGGAATTTGAAAGGAACAAAGAAAGGTTTGAGTTCTTAAAGGTACTGAAATAGTTAATCTTACTTGCATGATCAAAGATGGAACAAACATAAGTTCTTCCAGTGCTCACATTTGTTAAAAACTTTTGACTCTACTTTTTGTTTCAGTGGGGCTCTCAGGCTTTTAAAAACATGAGGATCATTCCACCAGGCTCTGGGATCATACACCAAGTGAACCTGGAATACCTAGCAAGAGTGGTGATGGATCAGGATGGCTACTACTATCCAGACAGTGTGGTGGGCACTGACTCGCACACCACCATGGTTGATGGCTTGGGAGTGCTTGGCTGGGGTACGTGCAGTAACTCATAGTGAACAGTGTTTTGGCTGATCAGTATTCTTTAGAGCAATCTATGTGCTTCAAAATTGTAGACTCATAGGGTGGTTTGGGTTAGGAAGGGACCTTAGAACTGTTTAGTTCCTGCCCCAATTCCTTGGACTGGGAACAGCCTATACCTTTGAGTCTAGTAAGCTTTCCTTTCTATGAAACAACTTTTATGCTTTTGGTTGATAACAAATAGTTACAGTTCATTTCATAAGCAGCACACCATTGTTCTTTGCCATGTCATGGGCTTTGTTCTTTTTTTATTCATGGCATGGTTAAGTCATTAAATGTTTACATCGCTTACTGTGAAATCCAGGTCTCCTTGGAGTGAGTTACTTACATTTATCTAATATCCCATCTGATGGCTAAGTATCAGGGCTAGAAGTATGAAACTGAGGTCCAACCTTGAAAAAAAACTCAGCCTTGCAAGAACTGACGAGGATAAATGCCTGTTCACAGAGGTCTCAGCACTGTTTTACTGTGTACCTTCTCTTGCCTTATATTGAGTCATCATAAAATACTTATGGGTTTATTTGACACTTCTGTGTTTTTAGTTTATTCTGATGGTTTAGTTCTGTTGCTTCCAGGTGTTGGTGGCATTGAAGCAGAAGCGGTGATGTTGGGCCAGCCGATCAGCATGGTGCTTCCAGAAGTGGTTGGCTATAAGCTGCTAGGAAATCCTCAGCCACTAGTAACATCCACTGACATTGTGCTCACCATTACCAAGGTAATGAAGATGCCTTTTTTATTATTATTATTATTTTTTTTTTTGCTATTATTGCTTAAAACTGCATGCACTCTTGCAACAAGAGGCACTGTGCTGCTCCATACTTGGGACCCGTGTATATACTTCCGTGTAGTTGTTTCATTCCGTAAGATTTACTGCTCTGATTGGAATCAGCTACCCAAATTTTCTATGCAAAACTGTTTCCCAAAACCTGGATAAAATTGAGCAGAGGGCTGGTACCTAATGGCCTGTTTAATTCCTTGTGTGTAGGCCCATTTTGAAATGACAGTATTTATACAAAGTTCTGGTTCTTTCTTCATCTCAAAATAAATGGAATGGCTCTCTATTGAAGGCCTCACTTAGAATGAGGCAGTGTAGAAGCTAAAAAACAGTTAAGTGCTGCAACCTGATGTCTATGATTTGTGGGCATTTTGCCCACATGCTCATAATATGTTTATTCACTCTGTGGCTTGTGACTGAATTGAGAGTATTACTGAGTCAGTAGTAATGTTGAGTTGGAGCTCAGCAGTCTGGTAGATATATTCATCATGGCTTGCTGGCACTAGAGAGAACCTCCAACTGGGATTAGTTGTTGTTTTTTGTTTTTTTTTTTACTTCATCCAAATGTTTTATGGTTTCAGCCATTTGCAGTTTGATTTCTGTGCTTGTGGAGATAGCTATTCTTGTTCCCCTGTTTGCAAGAGTTCACTAGCACAAAAGCATGTTCTGTTTTCTCGAAGAGTCAAGTTAAGGTAAACAATTATTCGAAGATAGACACTAGTTTAAGTGAGAGGGAGATCACATTCAGAGGTAACACAGCATCCCTGTGTTTTATACAGTTTTGTGTCCTTTTTCTAATATAGTTTACTACAAATAGTTTCCTACTTTAAAGTGTGTGTAGAATTTTTATACAAATCTCGTGATACCTATTGATGACATAGTTACTGTATTTTTATAACAGCACCTTCGCCAAGTTGGAGTTGTGGGTAAATTTGTGGAGTTTTTTGGTCCTGGTGTAGCCCAGCTGTCAATTGCTGACCGAGCCACCATTGCCAATATGTGTCCAGAGTATGGAGCAACAGCTGCCTATTTCCCAGTGGATGATATTAGCATTGGGTACCTGGTGCAAACAGGTGAGTTACAAGAAGAGACATGAATTAAAGGCATAGAAGCCCAAAGTCTGTGTGGTGTAGTAAAGAACAGAAAGGTGGAACCCTGTAAGCTTGAAGTTTTTATCACATATTTTTATCAAGTATTTGCTTATTTAGCTTGTTTCTTCCTCTAAGCATATGTATTTAGAGCAAAATTTTAGGTTGTCTTTTAACTGTTTGCTTAGCCATCCTTGAATGTAGGCTGTCCAGATTACAGAGTCAGGAACCTAAGCTTTTGTTCTGCAAAAGCCACCAAGTCTGCTCAGTTACTTTGTTTCTAGTGAGTCCCTAATAGGTGTGTTGGAAGAGTCCTTTTGTGCACAGAGTAGTGTGAACTGTGTGTATGTCTGTTTTACTTTCTGTCACGTAGTAGTTCTCAGTTCCACTTGTTTTTTGTTTTTTTGTTTGTTTGTTTGTTTTTTGTTTTTCCTATACCTGGCTTTCACCTTAGGCCGTGATAAGGAGAAAGTTCTGTGCACAAAAAAGTATCTTGAGGCTGTGGGAATGCTGAGAGATTTCAAGAACTCCTCTCAGGATCCAGACTTCACACAGGTTAGAAATCATTGTCCTTTGGCTCCTTTTTTTTAATGGCCTGCCCTATCTTAATATGTCTGTTGTCTTTTTTTTTTTTTTTTTTTTTTTTAATAAACTAAAACTAATCAAGGTACTCCTTCTATTCTCTTGACTTTATCTTCAGCTGTCTTATTCCACTGTGTTCTGAATTGATCCAGCTGGCTGAGTCTCCAGATATAAAAACTTGGTTATCAGTGTAGACTAGCTGTCAGCTGAACTCTAGCTGGAGTTACTGGTTCCACATAGTTTTGAGAACTCTGGTCCGGAAATTAACAAAGCTCTTGAAGATAATGCATATGTGTTCTCTGTAGGCTTTGTCTCTGGAGGGATAGCCAGTGTCACTCGAGTCTTCAAAAAGGGCAAGAAGGAGTATCTGGGGATCTACCAGCCAGTCAGCCTCACCTCTTTCCCAGAAAGGTGATGAAACAGCTTGTTCTGGATGCCATCTCCAGACAGTAGGAAGAGAAGAATGTTATAAGGAGTAGCCAGCATGGGTTCACCTGGGGGAGGTTGTGCTTGCCCAACCTGGTGGCCTTGTATGATGTCATTACTGGCTGGGTGGATGTGGGGAGAGCAGTGGATGTAGTCTACCTTGATTTCAGCAAAGCATTTGACACTGTCTCCCACAGCATCCTTATAACAAAGATGAGGAGGTGTGGAATAGATGAGTGGATGGTAAGTTGGATTGAGAATTGGCTGACTGTCAGAGCTCAGAGAGTCATGATCGGTGGTGCAGAGTCCATTTGGAGGCCTGTACTTAGCGATGTTCCTCAGGGGTTGGTGCTGGGTTTGGTTCTGTTCAGTGTCTTCATCAGTGACCTTGATCAGGAGATAGAGTCCACCCCCAGCAAGTTTGCTGATGATACAAAGCTGGGAGTAATGGCTAACATGCCGGAAGACTGTGCTGCCATTCAGCAAGACCTGGACGGGCTGGAGAGATGGGCAGGAAGGAACTGGATGAGGTTTAACAAGAGCAAGTGTAGAGTCTTGCACCTAGGGAGGAATAACTGCATGCACCGGTATAGTTTGGGAGGTGACTTGATGGGGAGGAGTCCAATGGAGGGCCACGGAGATGATAATAGGCCTGGAACACTTCTCTCATGAGGAAAGGCTGAGAGACCTGGGTCTGTTCAGCCTTGAGAAAAGAAAACTCAGAGGGGATCTGATCCACATCTATAAATATCAAAGGAGCAGGAGGCAAAGGGACGAGGCTGGACTCTTCTCAGCAGTGTGTGCTGATAGGACAAGGGGAAGTGGCCATGAACTGAAGCATAGGAAGTTCTGCACAAATGTGTGTAGGAACTTCTTCACAGTGCAGTGACGGAGCACTGGCACAGGCTGCACAGAGAGGTGGTGGAGTCTCCTTCTCTGGCGACATTCAAGACCCACCTGGGCGCCTACCTGTGCAGCCTGGGCTAGGGAGCTGCTTTGGCAGGGGGTTGGGCTCCATGATCTCTAGAGGTCCCATCCAACCCCTACAGTTCTGTGATTCTGCGATAAGGAGACTTAGAAGCTTTGTTGGCTAACTGCATACCAAATAAACTGTTTTCTCTGCAGCAAAGTCAAGGCAATTCAGGAATAGCCCCAGTTTTGAAACTTACCTTCACTTTTACATGCTTACTAAAAAAGAGTTTATTAAAATAGAAAGAAACACTATAAAAGCAAATTTGAAATGTGGATGGGGAATAAGAAACTATGATAATCTATTGTGTTTCCCAATAGACTCTAAATATTTTCCCTGGGCTACACGTAAATAGTCTGTTCTGGTTTATGCCAGTATCAGAATTTCTCCACAGCATTGTTTCCTGAAAAGGATCCTGCTGCTAGCATGTGAAAGGACGTAATTTTCTAAACCATCTGCATTGTTCAGATGATCCTGTCACACACTGAGTTTTCAATGACTGGACTACTTTTGAGAGCCACACCTGGGGCTAGCAGGGTCTCAGTGTAGAACTGTTCCTTCTTTTCTGATGTTCCCCATCTCATATGTCTCTGATAATGTCTACAAACATACAGGTGCGCAGATTTAGCATTGCTTCAGAAGTGAAGTGAAGCACACCTGTGATTTAACTGGTTTCAGCTTGTCATAAGTGCTAACACCTCTCTGTTATTCTTACTGATTAGGTTGTTGAGCTGGATCTTCATACTGTTGTGCCTTGCTGCAGTGGACCAAAAAGACCCCAGGACAAAGTTGCAGTTTCGGATATGAAGAAGGACTTCGAGACTTGTCTGGGAGCAAAGGTGACTGGGAACATCTGGGTCTACAAACTAATGTGTGCTTCTAAAAACAGTTTAGGAACTACATTCTGGAGTTCGGTTCTTTCTTTCCTGTTGAAAAGTGAATGAAAGTGTTTGAATGCAGTATAGAAAATGACATCAGTGTTCCTTTTGTATGTTATCTCACCTGAAGCTGTTATTATCCTACTGACGTATAGTTCCTTCTGATTTTAGAACAGTCTTCAGCCTAATGCAGGTTCAGTGTGTGTGACAGGGATCTCTTAAAAAAACGACGTTGGGTATTGTTGTAGTTTGGACAAAGTGGCTGCTGCACTGGACTGTGTGATGACTCACCAGCTCTACCTCAGAGTTTGCAAAGTGTGTTAAGACTTGACCTCTGCAAAGTAGTTCTGCATCTACTACACAGGCTAGATTCAGCTGTTCAGAACTTCTGTCTTTGTGTCTCTTTCACACTGATGTTGAGGACTGAAAAAAAGACATGTAGAGAATTAAATACTTCTCTCTACATCATCCAATCAGAAACAGTCCTTGAAAGAAAAGCAAGATTTTAGTTTGAATTACTATGCCTAGTCTCGTAATGTAAGCTTACAGAATCAGTTTGAATCCTAACTTTAATATGATTTCCCTCTCTGATAACCTGATACAGTAATTCTACCTGCTAAACAGCAGTACAGAACTTTAGTGATTTAAATCAAGAAGCTTAAACTGCAGCTCTTTCAAATCTTGATCTGTTATGCATTCCCTTATCCTTCTAAATCTCTAAACTTAATGCTTTATGCTGCAAACAGCACCTTCTTGCTCTTTATCGGCTGCCAGATTTTGCCTCTCAAATCATCCTGTAACATACATTTGCTTTTTTTTTATATTCACCGCTTAAGAATTTTTTGTATTGAGGCTAAGATCTCAGAACTAGGCTGTGTATCAAGGCTGTCCTGGGGAATCTTTGCTTTCCAATATGGTATCAGAAATCCAGATCAAGTAGAGCAGAAACATCTGAGAAAACTGAAGAGCTTGTTCATGCAGGAGGAAAATACAAATTCTTCTGCTTTGAAGGCTGTCTGTTTTTCCATGAAACAGAAAATTGAGTATTGAGACATGGAAATAGTTTTTGTCCACCACTTTTACCAAGGATGCAAGCCTCCCCCACTAGTGCCAGCACTGGTGTGACTGACAGACACTTTTTATTCATGAAGTTTGCAGCTAATTTCCAGCAAAAGTATTTACATTAAGGGCATCCTTTTTGATTCTTTCTTTTTCTTCTTACAGCAAGGATTCAAGGGATTCCAGATTGCCCCGGACCGACACAACACTGTAATCAAATTTAATTTTGAGGGCTGTGACTTCGAGCTGACTCATGGTTCCGTAGTGATTGCTGCTATTACAAGCTGTACTAATACCAGTAACCCCTCAGTTATGTTGGGAGCGGGTAAGTACATCTGCTTGGTTTTATGTGCAGTAGTCTTTCTATGTCTCTGGCTGCGTATTGTGAAGACAAAGAGAACACTAACTGTGTTTTTATCATTTGTCATACTAGAATTGAGATTAGCCCCTAAGCAATAGCAGAAAAAATTCTGAAAGTAATAGCTGGAAATATGGGTTGAAGTAAGTATATTTTTCCTGCACTGTTTTCTCTCCTGGTCAAACTGGAGCTGAATTAACAAGCACCTCTGACACTGATTAGATACACAAAAGACTGCTCTGTAGTTCTGTGGTTGGAGCTGAGGAGGGACTACTGAAAGTGAGCAACACAAGGAGAAGAACAGTGAAGAAGGGTCTGTTAGTTTAAATCTGGAGGTGCTGTTATCTATCAGCATAGTCTGAAGCATATGCTTAGCTGTCTGAACAAGAGTATGAGGGCAGGTAGGGACAAGTAAATGAGGAAAAATGTTCTCTCTGGAATTTCTGTCGTCCAGAGCCTTGTCATTTTCATGGGAACTGTATTGCAAAAGTGGTCGGAGGTGGACTTTGTTTCTCCCACTCTCTTACTTATCACCATTCAAATACTGTAATACAAATGTGTGAATATGAATAGATAAAATTTGAGCTAGGATACTTGTACTAAACAAGCTGCATTTGTCTGCCAGTAAGATAAAGCTCATATTTCAGCAATTTTTTTCATCTCTAAGGTGATCTTCGGAAGTGCTGAAGAGAAGTATTGAAATGATTGAATATATTGGAAAGATTACCATTAGTTCAGATCAGCAGTGTCATAGTACAACTCATGGTTGATAGCAGTATGAGTCAGGAAGTACCACTTAAAAAGAGTTCATAATGGAAGCTGTCTCTTGAAATTAATAGTTAGTATTTGGTTGTTATTATTCATTTGTATATCTCTACTACTAAGAATCTAGAAATTGACTCTTACAGGAAGCCATTAGTTGACGTTAGAACCGTTGCTTCTGCTTCCTCTTGAGAGGTGGAGAACAAATTCAGCCTGAGATTTCACCAATAAATAAACTCAGGAATGAATGATAAAAGGACATGGCAACTGAACGCATTTTGTTTCCAGAACCAGTACATAAATAAACAAATAAAAGGACATGACGACTGAGAAGGTTTATTACTCACACATCTTATTTCCAAAACTACTTATCTATGAGTTAGGAACCTGTAATGGTGTGTCTTTCCCCACTGTTTTCACAGAGGTGCAGGCTCATTACCTGTATCTGCCCTGTCGGAGCTGCAGGTGCAAGTTGAGCAGTGTGGGGCTGCCAACAGCTACCAGGCAGGTGGCATCAGAACAGGGGCTGCCCACATGGCCATTGCAAAGGATTAAGGAAAGACAGGGTGGCCCAAGGAACTTGCAGCTCTGGTGCTTGTGGGAGCTGGAGATGATCTGTCACCATGTTGCCCACATCGTCACAGTGACATTGCTTGTGAGGTGCCCAATGCCTCTTTGATTCCTATGCTTTTATTTGAAATTTTAGAAATCTAGAAAGCAGTCCAGCATAATCAGCGATGTTCTGTAATCCTTTTAAATTATACTTCTCTCTACGTGATCTAGTGCTCTATGTGTTAAAAAAAATAAATAGGTTTAATCTAGAGATTGGTGTCTGGACTTGAATGTGTGCTAAGTTTGAGGAGAACGCTTAATTGGAAGAACTGGTGGTCCCTGTAGAATATAGAGAGGCCTTGCTGAGTTCCTGGATTGTAGACAACCAACAATAATCACTTTGTGTTTAGATTATCTAATGGTATTTGTCACATGTTCTTGGGCTAGCATCTTTCTCTAGGAACTCTGCCATACTGGCCGTGCACCCTTTTCCCAGACACAAAGCATCTTTAAATTCCGAGCAGCAGGGGCATAGATGATTGTGGCCTAAGGGTTGGGAGGGGTGAGAAGTGGAGGGAAGGATCTGTTTCTTGAGCCTTTGAGAGGATCAGGATTCCAGTTCACTTACCCTTAACAGGACAACTGGATCATGTCCATCCTGGTAATGATCACAAAAGTTGAACTGTGTTTCTTTCTTCTGAGGATTGAGAAGTAGGTTTCATTTAGGCAGACTATTTATACTCAGTCTTTCTTCCTTTAGTTCTGCGTGATTGTATCCCTCTCTTGTTCCACAAATTGAGTATACAGTTTCCTCAAACCTTTGGCTTCCAGGCTAATGGTGTGCATTTTAATCCTCTTTGCTGTGGCATGGGGATTTTCATCTTTCAGTCTGATGAGCTTAATAGCTGGAAGAGTTTAATGCCCAGTGGTCTCTGCAGATACAATGAAGCTGATACTTTGAATGCATTCACTACAATGTTATACATGGCAGCCTGAAAAATGTAGTGCCAAGAATCTCAACATATTCACTCAGATTCAGTAAATGCTGTTACCTTTACTGCCTTACTCTTTGGCTTTGTTAGGCAGGGGCAGAATAATTTCCACAGTCTCTGGTAACTGTTTATACACTACCTTGCTGAGAACCCTGAGAGACATCCACAGGAAAGATGATAACTTTTTATTCAAAGTGAAGTTTAAAATGAAGTAAGACATAGAATGCTAGAAGAAATCCAAAATATGGATAGTTCTTTCAAACTGCAGTAGTGTATCCTGTGCTCTAAATGATAGAGGAGGGCTCTGTTTTTGTGGGAACAGTGTTGATATGATATAGTAGCCTTGACAGCTGTAATCTGACTTTGAAAAAGAGTTGGATTAAGATTTCCCAGAGTGACGTAAGTTCTGTCATTTCCTTGTTTAGTTTAGAGTTTGATTTTGCATTCTTTTCAGAGCTGATGTCTTTCAGACAGGCTGCCAGCCTCACAAATCTTAGGGTGATCATCTGTTCTAGGCTACCAGGTCTCCAGGAACTCCAGTTTACAACAACTATATCTGACAGCTGGGCTACTTTTAATATATGACCTACCTTTCGGCCTCCAGATCTAATGGTGTAGGCCTTCTCACAAAATACTATAAGAGGAGGTCTCCAGGACATGTCTAGCAGAATGCCAAAGAGCTGACAAAAAACAAGCCAGTTTGGGGATTATCTTCCTGCTGGAGGTCATGTTGAATCAAAGCAGAGCTGATGTGTACTTTCTCCTCCAAGTAGGTCTGTGAGAGAGAAAATTTACCATTTAAAATTTTACAAACTACCTTACCATCCTGGCAAGGAACTGGAGAGGGTTTGTTTTCTAAATGTTCCTCTGTTTATGAACTATTCATTTAAATGGAAGAAGGTCAGAATAAATATGTTTCTGGCAACACATTGATTCCACTATCATCTCTATGCATATATATGCAAATAAGAACTGGTAAAATAGCACTCTGGTAACAAATTGTGATGAGGTCCAGAGTTGCTGCCCTCAAAAGCAATTGGTATGAGTGCACCAACTGATAGGTTGGTTGTTATTTCAGTACTAAACTACCAGAGGTGGGAAAGTAACAGTCCTTCATTGCATTTTTGGTGAGATATTTGTATTATGGCTAGTGTTCGTTCAGTCATTTTGAGTTCTGAATATCTATGTACTGCCCCCGTCTGAGTGCATTTTGTTTAGTCTAATTTCCTGTGACTTTCTAATGAGACAGAAATTGTAGCCTGCATTTGCAGTTCAGCAGCACTCTTGTACTCTAGCTGGCTACTCTGGAATTAGTGCTGTAGTCCCTTTCTGTGTTCCAGCTATTTAACAGCACTGCTGTTAATCTGTTTATCCACCAAACAATCCCACTTCCATGAAAAACTTGCAGCTATTCTTTGCATTTTTCAGGATTGCTTGCTAAGAAAGCTGTTGAAGCTGGTTTGACAGTGAAGCCTTACATTAAAACCAGCCTGTCCCCAGGAAGTGGCGTTGTCACTTACTACCTGAGAGAGAGTGGAGTCATGAGTTACCTTTCTCAACTAGGGTAAGTGTGCTTTTCGTGCTGTTGTCCAGTGCTTAACTGTAAGCACTGCCAAGTGTTGCAAAAGAATAACTATCTATTCAGATGAAAAGATATGGCAAATGGCCTATAACATGCTCCTGCATGAATTAATGCATTGCTTCTGTGCTGAGTGACTTAGTGCCAAGTGGGGAAAGGGCTTGCTGCTTTCTTCCTGAAGACTCATGTTCCTATGCAGGAAAATGCATTCTTGTTCAAGAATAAATGCTTTAAAATAGCATGGATGGCAATATATTGTTCTTTTTCTTGCTAGATAACAGCAGTTTCCCAGCTCTGTGCTCTGTATATATGGATTGTCACTGCAATAATAAAAAATGATCATTCTTAAAAATGCTGTTTTCAGCAGGAGTGGATTTGTTAAAACAGTAAGCCTAACCTATTGCTAAGGAGTTAAACACCTAGCTCCATAATAGTTTTTTAACTCCTTGATGATTTTCATGCTCTCTCTAGGTTTGATGTGGTGGGTTATGGCTGTATGACTTGTATTGGCAATAGCGGACCCCTGCCAGACTCTGTTGTTGAAGCCATTACACAGGTATGCATCAGTCACATTTTCATGTGCAAATCGTTTAGGTAAGCTGTTCTCCACTCTGTTCAGTCTTGAGCTAAGCCTTGTCATCTGTGTACAAAATAGTTCATTTCTTGTGGGAGGTACTTGGGGATCATTTGGAAGGAGACAGTTCTTTGTCCACTTTTTGATGTTACAACATGATGCAACTCTGCAAACCTGCTGCACCAGCTTCCTTTGTCTCAAACTCTTGCAGGGAGACCTCGTAGCAGTGGGTGTTTTGTCTGGCAACAGGAACTTTGAGGGGCGTGTGCATCCCAACACTCGTGCTAACTACCTAGCCTCTCCACCACTAGTGATAGCCTACGCAATTGCAGGAACTGTCCGGATTGACTTCGAGAAAGAGCCTTTGGGTAAGACACTGTGGGATGCTTCCTCTCATACCTTATAATTAGAACTAGTTGGAATTGAGCTCTTAAGAAATATTTGTCCCAAGGAGATGCTTCAGATGTGTGAGTACATCTGGGATACAAAGCATGTAATTGTCTAACAACAGAGCAAAAATGGAGTCTGTGTGTTGGAGAAAGGGGGAAGCCAAGTCTGCCCTATATTCTCATGTCTTGGGAAATGGTTATATGTGAGTGGTGGTTTTTCATGGGCAGCCTGACCTAGTAGACTTCCTTTGAGTAGGCAGTTCAACTAGACAACCCTTACAGATCCTTCCTAACCTAAATTATTACACAAAGGTTCTGGAAGACCAGTAGAGATAGCAGAAGTAGACATATGTACAGGCATCAAGTTCATGAGGCCATCATCTGTCAGGCTCTTGTAGTTGGAAAAGGGTGTTTCCCTTGACTTTTGCTTGGGTTACAAGGAATGCACAGCTGAAGGCCACAAGATGCGCTTCCATTTCTTCTTCTTCATGGAACATTGGTATAGCGGGTATAACATTATTGATTTACACAGGAATAAATGCTTCGGGGAAGAAGGTCTTCCTGAAAGATATCTGGCCAACACGAAATGAGATACAGGCTGTTGAGCGTCAGTTTGTTATTCCTGGGATGTTCAAGGAGGTCTACCAGAAAATAGAGGTAAATGAATCCTCAGGGAAGTGGTTTCATTTATATTCTGTGCTATTCTGAAGATACTAAGTGAGTACGTTTTTACAGTGGTTTTCCTTTTGTTGCTGTTGTTCTGGTTGTGACAAGTATTCAAGTGAGATTTTATTTATTTTTTCAAATGACTCCTAGTTCTATAATTGGTTCTTATGGCTGGTCATGTCCTGAATATTGCAGATTATGGACTCTTAAACAGTCATTTTAGGCTGATATTAGAGAGGGAGATGTTCCAGCCTCAGAGATATTTTTTCCTCAGATGACATAAAATTCATCTACGCTTCTTGGTAGCTTTCATGGCAGAGGAAAACTTATACTTGGTAATGTATTTTCGCAGGTCTTCCTCAGGTACTGAAACAAAATGTTCTTGGGGTTTTACATGTTAGGAAAGTTTTCTGAGATTCGTGATAACATTTTATAACTCCCAAGTGTACTAGCTGCCTCGATAACATAGGTAATTGACAGAAAACTGGGTAAGTAGCTCTTTTCCTGTAAAGAAGGGAGGGTACTTGCATTTCCTTGCTCTTTTTTTTAATAGATATGTTCAATAAAAACAAAGTGGGAAAGAACATAGTGTCACAAGAACTTCCCAAAGAACCTGAAGAAAAATGCAAGGCTTTTGCAAAAAAAAAAAAAAAAAAAAGAGAGAGCTATTGCTTCTGAAAACATAGAGATTTATGGAGTGCTTATGTGTTTTTCAGACAGTAAATGAATCTTGGAATGCCTTAAATGCTCCCTCAGACAAACTATACACTTGGAATCCGAAGTCAACGTACATCAAGTCTCCGCCTTTCTTTGATGGTCTGGTAAGTGTACATTTCCCCTTTGAATTGGGCCAAACATGATTAATCTGAAGGGTGACGCAGAGGCACTTCAAGGGGCCTGGAAGCATCCATGACAGCCTGCTGAGACTTCATTTCCAAGACGTTAGCATCACGTCCATTAATTTAAATACAAAGGCACAAATCTAAAAATTGCCAGGATTCTCTGTTGCTTTGAGATTTGTGGAATTGAAATTTGTGATTTCTTCTTTCTTGTTAAGCAAGGATAATTTTAAGTAGTAACAAAGCGAATTAAGGAAAAGGAAAGGAACCCACATATCTTCTTGACTGCATTTAGCACGGTATAATTTGGTACTCAGATACAACTTCAGCACTGTTTAAAAGAAAATGCAGATTTCAATGCATGCATAAGTCCAGGAATCCTGGATTTTTGTCTGTGTTCTCATATGTGCCACTGAAGCCTTCAGCTAACTCATCTATTCGATACA
Source organism: Callipepla californica brunnescens (assembly GCA_023055505.1). Taxonomy (NCBI): domain Eukaryota; kingdom Metazoa; phylum Chordata; class Aves; order Galliformes; family Odontophoridae; genus Callipepla; species Callipepla californica. The sequence goes on along the minus strand of JALIRH010000009.1, from coordinate 14,590,442 downwards.
TACATAAATTTGCTGACAGGCAACCAGGACATGATACTTGGTTTAAAAATGTCTAATGCAGTTTTTTTCTTTACCCTAACTCATATGAAAAGAGAGGCTCTATTTTGCAGATTTCTTCTACATATTTTGTCTTTCTGAGAAAGGTAAAGGAATTGCGTGTAATTTTAAAATCATGTTCTTTGTACTTACCGTGGCTTAGACTTTGGCTCTTCAGACCCCCAAAACTATAGAAGATGCTTATGTCCTGTTGAATTTTGGAGATTCCGTGACAACGGACCACATATCTCCAGCTGGGAATATAGCAAGGAATAGTCCTGCAGCCCGTTACTTGACCAGCAGAGGGTAAGCAGTATGTCCTTGTTCTTGTTACAAGCTGGGAAGAGGAAACAAGCCACAATTACTGCACTACATTATGGGCATTCGTATCAGCTGTCTCTTCCTAGACACTTGTGTACCTTGGATGATGCTTGGAGAATGCATAAAAGAGGAAAGAATCCCTGTGTCTGTTGTTTCAGCAGTTGACATTAGATCTAAAAGCCTGTGTAGGGTATGCAGATCTTTCCAACTTGAGAGCTGAAGATGTTTGTATGGAGCGGGGAAGATGATGGTTCAGGCTGGTTTTTGTAGTAAGTCAGTTCATAAATAAAGAAATGAGGAACCTTTTTCCCTGTTGTAGCAGAATTTTGTAGTCCTTTGGTCTGAAAACTGGTTCTCTGTTCACTTGCAGCATGTACAGCAATTTCACATAGCTAGGATATCATGAGTTTAGGTTTCAGTGCAGCTGCAGTGACTGGCAGAGCTATGGTGGTCAGCCTACAGGCTGTTGTAAACTGTTCTTTTGCTATGGACAGCCTGTCAGTTCAGTACTCTGGGTTCAGCTTAACACAAAGCCAGGCCTTAGCGAGTCTCCCTGTTGAGTCTTTGCAGGTAATATGATAAGTTGTTAGTTCTCTGGTTTAGCTCTGCTTACAAATTCTGTGGAGTTCTGGAGTTGTGGTACAGTATTAGAATTTAGAAACAAAGTATTTTCACTAGATTTAATAAATCTGGATAGAAAACTGATTAAAACTGTGTGGTCTACTAACATTTAACCATTTTGGATTCTTTGCCCCACTACTGTCAGTCGTTTTGAAATCTAAGTAGCTCCCTTCTGAATTTTATGTTATGTTCTTGTGATTTTTTTTTTTCTTTACTGATAAGAACGGAGTCTCCCCTCATTCCCACATCCATGTTTTCAAGCATAATTTTTCTCCCTCAGTTCTAACTTCAAGTAGAGCCTCTCTCTTTGCATTACAGATGCTTATTATAGTGGTGTCTCTACCTTAGTTCTGGATGCTGTGGTTATATAAATAATCATGACAAATTTCAGTACCCAGCTGTTAAGTGAAGCTCAGAAAAGCTGTTCTCTTCAATTCGTAAGAAAGGATTATATTGCTTCTTCTGACCCAGCCTAGCTGTATCTCTGCATCACTGTCAGATATATTTTGTAGGGTAGAATATGAGAATATCAGTAAAGCTGCTTTCTATTTCCAGGCTAAGTAGGCAGATTTCTGTTCTTCTATGAATTTTTTTCTCTTCTGTTCTTTTTCCTTCAGTAAGTAACAGTAGAAACACCAGAGAACTGGGAGCTGCTGCCATGATGAGAGCGATCCAGAGCTGCCTCAGAGACACTGGCTCCTGACTGTATTTAACCAACACTCTGTCCTTTTTTTTTTTTTTTTTTCTTTTTTTTTTTTTTTTTTTTTTCTGTTAATAGCTTGACTCCTCGAGAGTTCAATTCCTATGGTTCTCGCAGAGGGAATGATGCTGTCATGGCCAGAGGAACATTTGCAAACATTCGTCTGGTGAACAAATTTATTGATAAACAGGGACCTCAGACTGTTCATTTCCCTTCAGGGGAAACAGTAAGTATGCATGCTGCTTAAAAATGACACGCGCTGGCTTTCCTTCTTACAGTTTAAGTCATTTAGTTTAGCTCCTTGTAAGTAAAGTTTATGAGGGGACAGAAGATTCATTGACTCGGGGCAGCAGGTCATACATACTGCATAAGGTGGTGCTTCAGGCTTACGGGTGGAGAACAGAACCATTGTAGTTATGAGAATGGGAAGCATGGGCTGTGGTAGAAATGAGTTCAGGCTAGGAGTCACAGAGTACTGTGTAACTTAACGTGGAGCTTGGCATAAAGTATGGGCTTCAGCTCTTTATGTGAAAACACAGTTTTCTCATTTCCCCAGAAGTGTATTTCAACCTATAGGAGTATATAAAGAGTTTGATATTTTCATTTCAGCTGGACGTGTTTGATGCTGCAGAAAGATACAGGCAGGCTGGCCATCCTTTGATTGTGCTGGCTGGGAAGGAATATGGTGCAGGAAGCTCCAGAGACTGGGCAGCCAAAGGGCCATTCCTCTTGGTGAGTAACTAAAGTAAACTGGGAGGAGGATAAACTTAGAAGTTTGCTTGTTTTTTTTTTTTTCAGGAAGAGTAGCTTACAACATTATTCTAGGTAGCTTATTGTTTTTCTTGATATCAAAAGCTATTCTGAAATACAAGCTGCGTCCAAGAGCTGCAGTAGATTTGCAAATATTTAAATATTCATAGAGCCCATTCTGTCAGGAAAACTTGACTGACTTTCAGCTAGCTTTCCATAAAGCTATACCAGGAAAGCCGTTTTCTTTACTCTTGAATCATACAGCCCAATAAACCTGGGGTCTGCTTCAGGCTGCCTTCTTCAGCTTGCTCATCAGAGAAGATACAAAGTGAAAGTGAAGTATTAGTGACCTTGAAACTTAGCATTGCTTCACTGTGCAAGTTTCAGGAATTCTTACCAGTATTGTGGTAGGATCGTGATACAAATCCAGTTTTGTTCTATATCCTGTCCTACAGTATTCAGCAGCCTTTTCAAACTGATTCAAGTTTTCTTAGTATGCAGTTTTTTTACTACAGTAGTTGTATGCATTATTAAACAACATGTCAAGAGGGTTAGTGTTTAGGATTACATTTGTCTAAGCTTTTAAAATTAGTATTGTAGAAGTGAATGTATGTGTAAATTCTGCATGTAGGCATGTAAAGATGGACTACATTGCACCCTGGAACATGTAGCATAGGAGGAGAACACTGCAGTAGCAAAAATTACTGAAAATAACTACTGGTATTCTATATAAATCATGTAAAAGTGTACACAAAAAAACATGGAAAAAGTATGCAGAATTCCCAGGAAAGTGCATGTAGTTTTTTGACAGTCTTTCTTTTCAGAATGTTTGAAAGTTGACACAGAATCAAGTTATCCCAGACAGTCCACTGACTAGCAGAACCTACTGACGAGTGGAAGTCAGTAAATGAAAGGAGGAAACCTCAAATGTACCAATTGTATTCCAACAAAAATGGAAAGTCCATCCTGAGCCATGTGGATAAGTATATCCGTTGTGTATTTCCCAGGGCGTCAAGGCTGTGCTTGCTGAAAGCTATGAGAGAATTCATCGGAGCAACCTCGTAGGGATGGGAGTGATTCCTCTGCAGTATTTACCTGGGGAGGATGCGATGACTTTAGGACTCACTGGAAGAGAGCGTTACACAATTGTAATTCCTGAAAATCTAAAACCGCAGATGAATATCCAGATCAAGGTATGAAATGCTGAAGGGCTGAGTTTTCTACAGCACTGTGGTCTCATTTGGATTAACTGTTTCTTTCCAGTAATCTCTCTTTTCAGGAAGGCAAAAAATTGAGGGCAGGGGATTGGACTAGATGGTCTTTCAAGGTCCCTTCCAATCCCTGACATTCTGTTACTCTGAGAAAGCAGTTATTCTGAAAGGGCAGTAATGGGAGATAAAAGCAAAAAGCAACATTCCCAGACTGTTTCATTCAGCACAAGGCAGCACTGTATTTGGGGTAGCCTACAACTGCTGTCTATGTAGCGTAGATCCCAATGAATTCATCAGTTTATCATCAAGTAACTGATGTAAACAGCTTTCAGTAGAACTGAAGGAGTGTGATTCACTTCCCAGTCCTGTCTTTCTGCTGTTGTTCTTCCCATACGGAGCTCCAGTGAACACTAATGGAATTAGTGTTGCTGTTATACCTAAGCCAGGAGAATGGAAAACAGAAAAACATAAACGATTAGTGTAACAACTTGATTGAGTGCTCAGCTTTCATGACTCTGGCCTTGTATCAACAGTAAATCTGTCAGAGACAGTATGTGCAATGCCAGGAGTTTCCATATTCCACTTATTACGGCTTGTTTCAAGCCAGCTTTCTCTGAAGCAGTTGGCTGCGGTCTAGTGTGGCACCTTGTCTTAAAATACTGGTGTCCAGTTGCTGTTCCCTTGAGCTATTAAGATGTCAAAGCTATCATGATAGCTTGTATTTTACTCCCATGTGGTGAGTTCTGCTGCTTGAACAACTCTCTTTGACCCCAACAGCTGGATACTGGGAAATCCTTCCATGCCATCATGAGGTTTGACACTGACGTGGAACTCACTTACTTCCACAATGGCGGCATTCTGAACTACATGATTCGTAAAATGGCGTCATAATCAAACACACTGAGCACAGCCACCCAGGTACAGGCCTGCCTCTGGTGAGCGTGACACAACTAATCAGTGATAATGAAGTTAGGAGAGTGAACCGTAAGGTGAACAGTGGTTTGTTGGATTTTTGTTGCTGTTCATTTCTTCTTTTTGTTCTCTTAAACGAGCCTTTTGGAAGGCTCTGCTGACAGTTCTGTGTATCAGGAAACTTGTCACTTCTGCCCATTAAAGAAAACAACTTTTTATTAGTTTTGAATGGTGATTGAAAATTGTAGTTGCCTTGACTTACTTTAGAACACAGTGCTGAAGTCATTAAAATGCTGACAGAACCTCTGGACCTGCTGAAGATCATATGCTGTTTTTATCTGTTTGGTCAATTTCCTTTGATTGTTAAGTTCAGTTCTGCAGTTTCATTAGCGGTCCAAAGACTAACTGACGGTATACAGTGAATTTTTATTCCTTTCTGATCATCTGATATTGACGTCCTTTCTTGTTCAGTTGACCAGATTCTGAATCTAATACTGAAATTAACTGTCTGGCTGTTTCTTAAATCAAAAGAAAATGTGAACTCTGTTCCTTTAAAATCTAAGCCTTTGTGGAAAGGTGGACCTATGGGGATAATATTTCTAACAGATAAAATTAAACTTATTTTCAAGGAGTTCATTGTGTTGTTTCATGTTATCCTAGGTACTGAGGTACAGAAGAAAGTTGTTTCATGTTATCCTAGGTACTGAGGTACAGAAGAAAGCTTCAGCTTTATTTTCATAGTGTCCCTACTGGAGCAGGACCACACCGATCTTAGCTTGTCATACTTTAATTCTTTTGTTTCTTTGAAAAATCTACATGAGACAGGATGACAACAAAAACTGTCCACTACCGACAGTCTTCTGTTGCTCAGTGTGATACTGCTGATTGACTTCCTTCCCCTGTTTTGTGTTCTCACAAAAGTAATTTACCACACTTCCAAGATCTACGTCAGCAAGTTTTATGGCAGTGAGTGATCAGTGATCGGAGTAATGTGGTCACCGAAGTCATACCTGTGTACAGTGATACCAAATACCTTCTTACTCAGAGATAAACAAGGTGGTAGCACCAACTCTTATTCCTGACTGTATTTAGAGCAACTGCCAAAACATTTATGGTGGAGAAATTCTTAATACTTGTGTGTTGAGTGCACTTTGCTCCAGCTGAACTGGGGAGCAAACAGTGAAATTAGTTTTGAAAGAAGTCAAAGGACTTGAGGGAGAGGACAGAGATTACGTTGTATCTGCAGCAGACTACTATTGCTTGATGACAGCAGCTCTGCTGAGGCTGCCCCCTGAGGTACTGCTATCTCCAGATGTGGACTCCCAGAGATAATGAAGGGCTCGGTCTGCTCAGCTTGGAGAAGGCTTAGGGCCATCTCAGCCAGCTGTGTGTACAAATACCCTAAGGGAGGGCACAGAGAAGATGGACACGGTCTCTTATCAGTGCTGTGCAGTAACAGGACTGTAAGCAATGGGCAGAAACTAAGACACTGGAGGTTCTGATTGAAAGTCAGGGAACACTTTTTCACTGAGGGTGACTGTGCATGTTCACAGGTTGCCCTGAGGTTCTTGACATCCTTGGTGGCATCCAGAAGCCGTATGAGCACGATGCTGAGCATCTTGCTGCAGGTAGGAGGCCCAGCCTGAGCAAAGACATTAGACAAGATGACCTCCAGAGGTTCCTTCTGACCTCTGCCATTCTGTGAAACGTTTTGAGAGCTGTTAATGTGGTCATGGTCTTGCGCACTGTTTGGTAAGAAATACACAACTTTTGGTTCAACCTATGAAAAAATAAATCAGTGACTCTGACAGGCTAGTCTTTTTCAAAATCTTAGTTCCTAGTATTTTTGAAGGGGTGGCATTATTATACTGTAAATGATCAATTCTTCCATGTTTCCTTTTGGAAGCAGCTATATGAACAAGTTTACTGGATTAAAAACAAAGCCCAGGAGAAGGAACTCATTGTAGGACTGAACTGCCCACTTCCTGTACTGTGCATGCAGCTTTCACAATAAGGGACAGGGACCAGAACAGAGCACAGAACAGCACTTATGAAGTTTATTGCTTTCAGTGCCATAGGACGATGTTTGAAAGGTCACCTGAGATCTCACTGGCTAGGACCTTGCTAGTTTAAATAACATTTGGACTCTAAGTTAGATTGTTCAAGGTGCTTTTTTTCCTTCAGAGTTGAAGTGCTGAAGATCGTAATTCTTTATGTACATACATTACTGCACTATTTCTGGAGGTTGGACTTGCTGATCTCTTGAGGTTCCTTCTCACTCCTTCAGTTCTGTGATTAACGATGAAAAGTAATCTCTGCCATTTTTGGTTCCAAAACCATTGAAGATTAAGTGCTTTGAATGGTACAGGCTTAACAACATGTTTCTTACTTACCTCCAAAGAAACACTTGTTTTTCTTAGCAAAATAGGGACGGAGGTTGGGAGAAGAGATTTAAACACTCATCTTGAGACTAAAATCTGATTCTGTATGAACTCTGACAGGAGACCTGCAAAATTATTATCAGAATCTTGAGAGATGTCAAGTATCAGTCCATGAGCAGAATGGTCTAACAGTGTGAATACTTACCAGTATTGAAATTAAGCCTTCACCCATCTTACAGAGCACTGCCTTTTCTCCCCTGGGGCTACTAAAGGTGAGCAAAATGTAGAATGGTATCCCTTCTGCAACCAGCAACAGCAAAGTGACAGACCTGCAATGACAGAATAAATCAACGCTGTCATTGTAATGCAGAAAGTGGCTCTCCCAGGCAGGATCTGCAGAGTCCTAACACTTTTTCTTCAACCTGCCATGGGCTGAAGCCACGCCCTTTCTTGGCTGAGCCACACCACCTTCCTTAAAAGTGAATTTAAAAGATCTGTTGTCTTTCTTATGTTAACATAGTGGACGTTTCTCTCTCAATTGTCGCTGCACCACAATGTGTTTATTTTTTAAATATTTTAAAGAATCTTAAGTCTTCCAAAAAAAGTGGCTAAAGCAGTGTCTGAAGTGTCAGCGTGCACAGGCCGTGTCATCTGCAGGGAGGTAGAATCCAAACAAAACACTAACAAAGAAGATTTCTGATACACAGAAGTACTCAAAGTTGTGGCTCTCACCTGGCGTCATGTGTGTACTTCATCATTCAACTTAATTTTATTAGGTAACTTTCAGCCTCTTAATGGCTCCAAGGAACTAATTCATAGCAAAGACACTTAGGCATGTGTTTGTCCATACTGACGTTAAAAGATCTAGTGAAACATTTCAGAAGTTGAGTCACTTTTCTGTGGCTCTACTGACCTTTTCTAATCTAGTCAGGTGCTGAAGAGGGCAGAGGATAACACACAGTATAAAAACCAGATATTTTTTTCTGTGTGGAAATAGGAGCTCCTCCACTTGTTCAGGTCATTGAAAAAGGGTGATACATGCACTGAAGTGCTGGGTTCAGCTGGATGTTTCTTCAGCATCAAAACACTTGGAAGAAAACTATTTATTTTCCATTTCTGAAAATCCATTTGTGTACCCCTTGCAGCATTCACCACAACAAAGCTTTTAATTTTTAATCTCTGGTAGACAGTCAGATGCTATGTATGTCACTGTGATTCCCCAGTCATGCTGGCAGTGGCTATTTTGGCAAAACATCTTGCTTTTTTTCCTCAAAACTATTAAATTGGAATTGTTTCTTATGAGGCTTTGTTAAATAATGCTCCTTGAGTACTTCTCCATGGGCAGTGTGATGAAGTTCCTGAGGTGAGGCATGCCAGAGATGCTTACTTGTAGAAGCAACTTTTCTATTTCCTGAGGTTTCCCTTCCCTCACAAATACCACCTCACTAGTAATGTGCTTCCCATCATACAGGAGGCCCACCTTCCAGCCACTGCTGCATTTTGGTCTTTTTTTCCCAGTTTGTTACATCTTCAGGTACCAGAAGAAAACCCACGAAGTTGCTCATAGGCACCAGCTTACACACATTTGAACTGACTTGGCTTGTCCTGCCACTGTGCACACGAGCTTTGTGCATAAAGCTAACAGGCAACCAGAGAGAGTTCTTTCTCTTTAATTGCCTCCTACTTTATTATGCTGCCCTACGATGTCAGAGGCAGATGGAGGCATCACGGGAGGGCTTTACCCTTTCTGCCAATATTCCATGCCAAGTTGCTGCTCTGTGACAGGTAGCAGCAGAGGGGCAGCCTGACAGAATGGTGTCTGGCATGGAAGTGCATCTGGAGCAAAGATGTGTCACTGAATTCCTCCATGTTGAAAAGTGACACCTACTGACATTCATCCATGATTTGTGAAAATTTATGGACGCTACACGGTGACGTGAGCACAGCGAGGGGTGGGTGGTGCTTTTCAGCAATGGAATCACGTGAATTCACAGGAAGATGGAGTCCTCAAAAGGTAAAGTGATGCACACTGTCTTTTGGGATAGGAAAGAGGTGATCCTTCTGGAGCTCCTGGAACCTGGACGTGCCATCAGCCCTGACCACCACATCGTGACACTGACTAAGCTGAAGGCTCAAGGTTCTAGAGTCAGGGCAGAGAGAAGACAACCTCTCCTGCAATGTGTTAACACCAGACCACATATCAATTTGAAAACCATGGAGCACATTGTCTGTCTAGTCTGAACTGTCCTCCCACACCCACTGTTTAGTAGGGGTTTGGTGCCTTCTGACATACAACTATTTAGGCTGATGAAAGAGAGACTCTGTAGGCAATATTTTGTCCTAGCAACGCTGCTGTCATAGCAGCTGTGCAGACTGGGGTCACCTCCACTGGTACAATTTGTAAGCATGTTTGCAGCCTCTTGTTATTTGCTGGCAAAATGCATAGCTCACTGTGGTGACTATATTGAAAAACAATGCTTTGTAGCTGAGATTTTGTTGAATCAAAGTGTTACTGTGCTCTTTCTTTCTGCTGTGGTTTATATGTAAATAAATAGGAGGGATCACTTTCATAACCACCTATGTATACAGGTTGTAATATGACAGAACTGAGTGTGCAGGAATTATTTAAGATGTCAGAGGTTGCCTGCACATCTATAAACAAAAACATCTGTTTTGTGCTGACGTGATAGGTGTCGTATTGCAGTTGCAGCCAGGTTTAGGGCACCTGGGCACGCCGAGCAGAAGCCAGCAGCTGGTGTGGCTCTTTATTTCCCTCTACTGGCCGCACTGTACAACCACCAAGAGCCGAGACAGGTCTTGACAGATCTTTTGCAAGACAGAGGCAGGGTTTTAAACTAGCAAAATAATCCAAATGGAAAGTGCTATTGGTGGCGCAGATGCGATTAAACTAAAGATGGAAAAAGCAAGCAAGCAGTTGCAGGGGTCTCGTTAAAGATCTTCTAGATAAGCAGAAGCTATCAGCTCTGTAGCCAGCATGTGTCTGGTAGCACATATTCCACAGTGCAAACCTGCATACCTGGCTTTGTGTAGCTAAGTAGGGGATCTTCCTCCATCCTCCTTTTCAGAGTCTAGAGAGTGAATCAAGGAGTTAGATCTCCATCCAGAAGAAATGCCAGTTTGGGATAGCTAAGCAGAACCTCCCCATGTTCACCTAAGCAGTTAATGCTAAAGAGCAAAAAGCAGAAGAGAAGGTCTAGCTTGAGAAGGGAATGTCTATCAGCAGTGAGGGAACCTGATCGTGCCACAGGTGGTTTCCTCTCCTCCAGTCCCTGCAGCATAAAGACTTGCTGAAGAGCAAGAAGCCTTCCACTGCTAAGAAGTACATTTTGTAAAATTATTATTTTTGTGTGTAGTGTTCTCCTGTAAAGCATCAGATCTCTGGGATCCAAAGGAAGTGAAGTGTTACTTTCAAACTGCACTTTCCCACTGCACAGTGAAAGCAGCATCCTCAACCCGGCCCTATGTAAGAACAAATTTCAGCCAAGCTAAAGCAGGCTCTTGCAGGTATTGAAGAAAACAGGCAGGAGATGCTTGGTGTTGTTAGTCCAGACTTCAGCTTGCCTTTGCAATTTATCCAGTAAGTCTGTGTCCAAAGAAATGTCTTACAACTACTAAGGCCCTTGTCTTAACAAAGAGAAGGGCAGGCAAACTCTTCCTGTTCAGGACTATCATTTAGAAAAAACCTCCTTCTTTAATGCAGGAAACGCAAGGGTAATTCAAACCTGTTTTTAAAGGCCACCCACATTCTCTTTACCGTTTGTTTTTCACTTACCATTCTTTCAGATGCAAGGAAGGAAAGCTATTGGTTAAAAGCAACAACACCCCCATGGAAACAAAGGCTGAGTGTTTCACATTTTGTAGCAAACTGAGAGAATCAGAGAAATTGTGAGGCATACTGTGTAAGAAAGGACAGCATCAGAAGAAACTTGGTTCTTGCAACAGTACTATTTTTACTTTGGGAACAACTGGTACTGGAGGGCATTACTTTTGGAGCAGCCCTCTAACTATCTTGAGCTGCAATTCGGAGATACTTTATGAACCACAACTGACCAGATTCGGGAATAGAAAAAGAGCATCGTAAGAACAGTTTGCAGTTTAGCTCCTGTGGGAGGTGACACTGTTTTTGCATAAGCAATAGAATGTTGTACCAAAGGGACATAGCTCAGGTCCCTTGAAACAAGGTCAGTTTGTGTCTGTGGTTAAAGAATAGAGGATGCTCATTCTTGAGGCAGTATCTATGGAAATGATTTCTTGGAGCTGATTGCAATAGCCCCAGTAACTACTTCTCCCTCCACTTTGTGCAAGTTAGGTGGGGCTTGATGCTTCACACTTCAAGGGGTGGAAGAAGCTGGACTAGCTATCACCCTGTCACGAGATAACCCAGTGCCATTCTCAACAGTTAGGTTTTCACTCAGGCAGAGGGCTGTTGAAACCCCAAATCCCGAGCCAATGCTTAACACATAGTTCTCCAGCAGTAGGGCCAGTTATGCAGCCCCAGATCTCCATCCACATTCAAGCCAACCATTCCTTTGTGCCAGCACAGTGAAGTGGGTCAAGGTGCTGATCTCTGTGGGGAGCAGTAAGAACAGGGTTAGGTCTGCTTTCTGATGTGGATCCGATACTTAGGCTGACCGGCATCGAGTGCAGTAAAATGCTTTTTACCAAACAAATGGTTGATCAAAATCGTGTAAAATTAAGGATTCATACATCATTCATGGCTGCTCTCTACATACAAATTGCCTCTTCTTCCAAGTGATACATTAACCTAAGGGGAAAAAAAAATTAAAAGAGGTACTTAGAAATGAGCAACAGAACACTGGTATAGCACTTTAAATATACCAGCTTTTTCACTGTTACTATTTACTGTACACTGATAGGTTTCCTGTGCACATAATCAATGCAGGAACCAGTTTAAGTAAGTTAGCTGATCTGATGTTTAATTCATAAAAACGAATTAGCACTTCTGCGATCAACCACATGAGGTCTCTCTGAAGGTATGTATCTATGTGTATGCATATACACGTGTAGCTTGCTCCAAAAGTAATGGAAACTACAACTGGTACAAGGAGCACAGTAAGACTGTTTGATAAAGGAACCTCTCAGCTACACTACACCCCTTTTCAACAGTCACACTGAGGAATGGCTTCAGCATGAAGTAAGCTTTTACTGCTCAGTGGTAGGTGGAAACATGTTGGAGATGCACAGGAATCGAGGAATCACCTCTGTAGGACAAATTGATGAAGAAACCGTAATTGTTCAAGGATCATATCCACAAGCTTCGCACTGTAATAAAAATTAACTTAACTTGTTTGTGTATATAAATGCACAGAAGTCAACATGACTTTGATTAGCAGCCAAACAAAAAATAGCAGTACTTCTCAAGAATCAGAATTCTTTAGATTGATTCATGAAATTAATTATAGCAGGAAATTTTATTCTATAGTACAAGTTATTTACAAATAAATTCCTTCAAAGTGAAAAATAAAGAATTATTGTTCTAAACCTCTATATAACAGCTACAGATAAATGTCTTTTCTAAGAAAGGTACACACAAATTTAGATTTTTCCTGTTTACAGGGAACATCAATTTAATATCAAAAATAACTAGTCTTCAAAGTAGTCTGATTTATCACACTGCACCAAATATTATGACAAATATCTAAAAAACAACACTGTCAGGAAAGAAGAACTTCATTTCCTTTATTTCAGTTATTACACAACATAAAAAGAGTGGAAAAGAGTAACACAATTAAACAACCACCATTATAAAAACCCTGGTATTTTGTCACTTACAGGCACTTCCAGAACTCTGAAAATAAGACAGTTCAACTGTTTATTCCAAAACAAACAGACAAAAAAAAACACAACAACAACACTGTGTTTAGCAAATTAGCTTTCTAAAACCTGATTAAGCATTTAATTTGCTCAAAATGAATTATTAATTTATCTGGAATGTTTGCATTATTATGACCTGGACCCAAGGAGAAACAAGCATCTCAGATCACAGATGCTGAAGGATGTCACGCCACTCTAAAAATGGTACTTTAAATGAAAAATCAAGTTTCTCAACTAAGAAGATGCTAATAAAGAAAACAGTTATTTTCCAGACATGGGTTTATAAAGAACTTGATTCTTCTAACTTGTCCTGAAGGCACCAGGTTCATGGCATAGCTCCATACGTGGTGTGCCTCCTTGAAGAGATAACTGAGCACAGAGGGTGCTGGGTGCTCAGGGCAGCATCAAAACAAATAATTTGTGCCACAGCTCATTTGCTCAAGGCATGATCCAGCACACCAAAGGCAATGAAAACAATGAGCAACATGGTGAGAGACTGAATAAGGAACATACACCCAGCCCAAATACACTTCAGCTCTGAAGAAGGAAGATAAGGGGGCCCACTGGAAAGTAAGAGGTGGTTGACATTCTTCCAACATCCATGTCAGTGCTTCTGTAAGAGCAAGAAATCAAGCAAAGTTGGCAGAAGACCTGCGTGGATTAGCAAGGAGCTCATGGAAAAGCTCAGGAAAGAAAACAAAAGGGTCTAGCCACTTGGGAGGAATATAGGTACATTGTCAGGGCATGCAGGAAGGATGTGACCCATTTGGAATTAAATCTTACAAGGAAGGTGAAGGGCAAGAAGCAGCAGTTCATTAAGTTAATCAATAGCAAAAGGAGATCTACAGAGAATTTGGGCCTGCTGCTGAGTGAGGTGCGTGTGCTCAACGGAGGACACTGAGAAGGCAGTTACTGAATGCTTTCTCTGTTTTCAGCCTTTACTACTACTACTGCCCCTCAGGAATTCCAGACTGTGGAGATAAGAGTCTGGTGAAAGGAATTTGTCAAGGAGGATCTTGTTAGAAGTCGTCTATGTCCCCAGGGAGACCACATGGCACTCTTCCAGTACTTGAAAGCCTGAAGAGAGCTCACAAACAGAAGGTGGACCAACTTTTTACACTGCCTGGTAGTGACAGGACAAGAAGGAATGACTTTAAATGAAAAGAAGGGAGATTTCAGTTAGCTGTCAGTAAGAATTTTTTTTACTCACAGAGGTCTGAGGTGATGGAATGGTCCGCCCAGTGAGGCTGTGGATGCCCCATCCAGGGAGATGTTCAAGGTAAGGTTAGATAGGATCCCTGGCAGCCTGATCTGGTGGCTGGCCACTCTGCCATAGCAGGGGTTGGAACTAGATGATATTAAGGTCCCCTTCAACCTAAGCCATTCTACAGTTCAGTGTCTCTATGCAGAATCATCACAGACAAATCCATAAGCTCTCAAGGCATGCATTCATGAGCGGTGTGGGAGCTGACAGAGGTGGTTGCTGAACCACTCTCTGTCATCTCTGAAAGGTTATACAGAACAGGAGAGGCACCTGAGGACTGGAGGAAAGCCAGTGTCATTGCAGTCTTCAAAAAGGGAAAGGAGGATTCAGGACCTGTCAGTCATCCACAAAGATGATCATGGGTCTGGAGCACCTCTCTTAGGAGGAAATGCCAAGAGGCCTGGGACTCTTTACCCTAGAGGAGATAGCACTGAGAAAAGATCTTATTGATGCTTACAAACATCTAAAGGGCAGGTATCAAGAGGTTGGGGCCAGGCTCTTTTCATTAGCACCCAGCATGGGAGTCATGGACATTAACTGGAACACAGCAAGCACAGCATGAACATGAGGAAAAACCTCTTCACTTTGAGGGCCATAGAGCACTGGAACGGGCTGCCCAGAAAGGTGGTGGAGCCTCATTCTCTGAAGGCATTCAAAACCCTCCTGGACACTTGGCTGTGCAACCAACTGCAGGGAACCTGCTTCAGGAAGGTTGGACTAGATGACTTCCATAAGTACATTCCAATCCCTACAACTATAAGAACAAACACAACATCTTTCAAAAGATACTGAAAATTTATTGTAAACAATCTTAGGGTTGTTTTTTTACATCACCAGCCTTCATTAGAGCCTTAATAGCTCTGGCTCTCATTTCAAGCTCGAGGAGCTCTAGCTGCTGTGCTGAAGGCTGAATATCTTCTAATGGAGGAACAGATAAGCTTGCTGCTTTAGACTCCTCTGGGCTAGATTCTGCCAGCCCCAGTATCTCATTCACACTTTTCTCAATGTCTTTCTGAAGGTCATCGATCTGACCAGCTCCACTTCTGACAATGTCTTCTTGCACATCTGGGCTGCCTTCTTCATCACATGGACCCTCTATGTCACTATCATATGCATCTGCATTTATGCTGAGGACATCACTATCTTCTCCTTTGGCTGCAACACAAATGCAACAATCATGCACTCAGTCAGCAAACACAGCCATTTTTCTTTCCACATAGAAAAGGCAATTCTACTCAAAAGGCTCCTTATGGAAAAAAGGAAAAAAAAAATCTACAAATGTGAGACAACTCATTCCACTTATTTTTCTTACTCATCATTCAAGGCTAATTTAGACACGTGTTAATACATTTTCATGACAATTTAAAAGAACATACAGTATAGCAAAGCTGCAGTACCAGAAAAATGTATTCCATCATATGGATGAATTTTCCCAATTAAAATGCTAAATGCTAAATGTTTTATTATCACAAGGAAACCCCTGTAGTGATTATTGTTTGTTATCTTTAAAATAAACTTAGTTTTCAGAATGCAGTTTTAAAAAATAATATTTAAGAGTTATTTTACTTAGTCTAAAAGGAGTTAGACTTATGTCAAGAAAGTACTGAAAGATCATAGAAACCCCGATTACAGTATATTAACTCAAAATCTACCACACAAGTATTTCAGACATACTTAACTCAGGTCAGTAAGAACATAAGGAAAGCTATGATACTGCCTTTTAATGTCAGCTAAAAGATGTAGTTTATTAACAAAATCAATTAGGAGAGGCAGTGCAATCAAATACAAGCCAATCTCTATCAGAGTCCAGTAACTGATCTCACAGTTTAGCTATAGAGAAACTATTGCTTTTGATACTTTGGCCTCAGAAATTATTAGTCTGCCACCAACCTTTGTATCTTTGCAAACCTACCATTCAGTGCTTCAAATAAAAATTGTAAAGCCAGGTTGCCAAAATAGTCATGGAGTCTCCTGCCATGGAGATGTTCAAAGCCCACCTGCACACAATCCTGGGCAATCTGCTCTGGCAGCAGAAGGATTGGCTGTAGATTTCAAAGGGTCACTTCTTACCTAAACCACTCAGTGATTCTGTGATTATTAAAACGAATATTTCCACATCTGGCTTTAAACAGTTCTCTTTCATCTAACTGTTAGTTTGGAGGAGAGCTGGCAGTTGGGGCTGCTAATTTAATCCATCTGTAAGTTTGGTTCCTGAATCTTCCATCAATAAGGCTAGAAGAGTCACTGGTGCATCGTACATCAACAACAAAACTACCAACAGACACAAAACCCAAGCAAATATATCCCTCTGTGACTGCTGCCTTCAAATATCAGCGAATGGCAATTTTTTTAATAATATGAACTATTAATAACACTGATAATGCAGTCTACCACAGCACAGACCTGTGATTTTAGTATCTATTAGTAATTCCCCTCCTAACACTTGCTTTGTTTTTTTGCACAAGATACATTTACTGTTTTATGGCTGCAACATTTCTGGATCTAATTCTGTTGATAGCTCTCCTAAGGTGAAGATCTGGCTTTCAGCTCCAACATGAACAATTATGCCCCTCTTCAAAAAGAATCCTTGAAAAGATGTTTTTAGAAGTCATTGTTTTGTGTTGCGGATGTTTCAGTGTCTCTAACTATACAGCAAACATTTAAAAATGCAGCAACAGAATATGAGACTTCTTGAGAACACAAGCATGAGGTGTAAAAAAAAACCTCCCCAGCCACACTGTGGGTGGTATTTTCTTCCCAAGTCTTTCTGCAAACACTCCATATTTGGTGGAAATTCTGTGCAAAGATTAGCAATACAGTATGGGTTAGCAAAATGAAGTTGTTCCTTCTTCAATTATTTTTTCCAGCAAACATCAAAGACAACCCTTTTTAAAGGAAAAACAAACAAGCCTTTTGAAAAATCTTACTGTTTCTAAAAGCCCCAAAAGAAATGCCTCTTGGTACATACTTGCACTTGAGTAGAGAAGAAAACCAACCTATTTTTCTTGTCTTTTATGACATTCCTGCTAACTTGAGAGTGTGAAAGTCAGTTATGAATACCAAGGAAGTAAACACATTCTCCCTACTTAAACAAACAAACAAAAACAATCAAGAAAGCAGCAGAGAAAACTTCTTTTTTTTCATTAAGCTACTGGGTCAAAAAATCTCAAGTAGGTTTTTAAATAACTGTGACATATGAAAACATAAGTCCTAGGGTTTTATTTATTCAGTACTAGAGGTTTCTTTACTGTGTATATACTTAGAAAAAAAAGCAAAAAACAGTTATTCGTTCCTGCTCATCAGCTGTGATTCAGGAAAACATTTAATTCTGTTTTGGAGTATTACATGTTAGCTGTCTGGGAGTTCACTTCAGGACTTTACATAACCAGCAATCGTGATCCTCCAGCAATCTCCAGCTGCTTACAGAATAGACGAAAAAAACAGGGGCATCAATGGATCCTAAATTAAAAATCTGAAAGGTAACATTAACATATTAACTCTATCTAATTCAGAGGCAATGCAAAAATGACTCCATAGTGTATCTGCCTGGGCAGCTGTTTATTTTCTTCAAAGAAGGCCCTGTGGTGAAAGTGTGTTGATGATACACCAATGTCTTGGCTGTTGGTGAACAGCTAGGTCAAACAGATGAAAAAAGGCTGGGAGATAAATTTAGCCGTGACTGCTGAGTCAAACTGGCTCATACACCTTGTCACACTCAGTAATAAAAGCTCAAGAAGAGGATGAGGAATGAGGATGTTTGTGATTACGACATTTTTCTTCCCCAGTAACCAGCATGCATACTGAGGCTCTGCTTTCCAGAAAGTGGCTCAAAAGTTGGGTGCCCTCTCAAATTAATGAACAAATTATTTTGCCTTGTTTGAGCATTACAGATATCCTTCCCTTTTAAGCAGCACAAAAAGCTGCCTCCTAGGAACAGACAAGACTGAGTTGAGAGTTTGTGGGCAAAAATTAGGGATGAGGCCAATACAGGACACCTGGCAGTGAGGGTCTACCACATGCAGGGGAGCCTGTGGATGAGCCTTCTTGCTTCATGTCAGGCTACAAACTATCCAGGAGATTCCTGGAGTGAACTGAGGACAAATTCCTGTTCCAGGTATCAGACAAGCCAACCATAAGAGAAGTGTTACCGGAACTGGCTCTCACCAGTGCAGAGGAGCTCATTAAAGAGGTTAAGACTGGAGACACTTGGGGCTGTAGTGACCATGCCCTGGCAGAGCAGTTTAAGGAATTACTGGGTGAGACCCCCTGGGAAGCTGTCCTTGCAGAAGAAGCAGTTGAGCAGAACTGGTAACTCTTTAAAGATGCCTTTCAGAGAACACAAAAACCAAGGGAAAAGAAGGAAATGTATAGGCAGTAGAAGCAGGGACGTGCAGCCTGGGAAGAACACAAGGATGCTGACTGGACATGCAGAGATGGGATTAGGAAAGCCAAGGTGCAGACTGAACTGACATGGCAAGGGATGTGAAAAACAAAGCTCTATAGGTACATTGTTCAAAACAGACAGGCCAAGGAGAGCATACCCCCTTTGACAAATGAGAAGGGAAAACTGGCTAGAACAGACATGGAGAAGGTATGGAACAGGATATGGAAAACAAATCTTTCCCCCTCAGATATCTGAAGATCTGAGCACTTCTGAAGGCAATGACTTCAAGTAAAACACAGCAATCATTGGGAACGGTGGGTGCTAAGCAGCATTTCCACAGAACTCAGTTCTGCATAATCATACAAAGCAAAGTATCACAATGACTGAACACAATCAAGCTGCAAGCAGTCTTCAGCAAACAGTTATTATCATGTTTTTCTGTGAATGTCAAAACAGTAATGCAGTCTCTTGCAATACAGAGTAAAGCCAACAATCAAATCTGAATAGATGGTGAAGGCAGTGCTAGCCATTGCCTGCATATAAAGAAACTGAAATAAACCAAGATCCTCTTCAGCTGAAACACTAGATATGAAGAGCCAAATGTGCCTTGCAAAAGCCTTCAGTCATGCTCTGGAGAGCTGCAAGAAAAATATTCTCAGTCTTACAGAACTGAGAAGACAAATTTCCTACTCTACATACCTTGTTTTGATTCCTGACCTTCCAGCTTGTCTTCTCTCAGAGAAGAAGTGGAGTCTATGCTGTTGTCCTGCCTGGAAGCAAAAGAGAAGACATTTTAACCTATGTCTTTCACAACGTAAAACGTACTTTTCAAAGAAACATTAACTAAAGAAATTACATGGTAGTAGAGCAATCACTTTACCCAGCATTTCTAAGCATTTGAAAATGAACTATCATTTGCTGTCCCTAGTGAGCTGCAAAACTGAAGCAACTCCGATAAACTCCTTTCAACATACCAATTCTCACTGATAGTGTCTCTCTGACCATAGATGGTTTTCTGTAAATCTCAGAGTAAAATGTAACAGAGTTAAATAATTGAAAAGCTATAGTTCCAGATGCACTCAGACCACATTTACTCTCTTCATTTGAATTAAGAAGCTGCTTTCATGAAGTTACTGTAACCCCAGCACCACCCACCTTTTCTCTAACACAGTTTCACATTTTCACTAAGGGCTGCTTTTCAAAAGGAAATTTAACTCCACTGCTAAGTAGTATTCAATATCTACGTTTATTTCTTCAAGTTAGTGACATTTACTCTTGACCTGCAAAGAGTTACACGTGCTTTATGCAAGGGATAAGGAAGAAACACTTTTGTGAAACGCTCACACACTCTGTACACATTCAGACAAACTGTGAAAAGACCGTGAAATATACAGAGAGAATAAAAGACAGCCCTCAACAAAGGTCCCAAGATAACAGAAGTTCAATTGTATGTTCAGTGAGCATTTTGACAGTAGAACTGCCAATTTTCTACCCTAAATGTCAGTGTTTCAGACAAACAGATGCAACCATTCCACCATTCTGCTGGACCTAAACAGCACTATAGAAAAGACAGGAAGATTCTGGTATCATAGATTTAAACATAATCTTCACAATAGAATCTTCAAAATCTTCATAAACAGATTTAAACTTAAACTTCAACAACTTTTCAGTGTATTACTGTAGGCCTGTCCCATAGTTGGAAAAAGAACTGTCTTCTGCACACTCTCAAAGATGGCTTTTCCTTCAGGTGTCCAGAGACCATGTCAGTAAAAAACGAAGGCACTATAAAAGTTCTTGCCAACATGGTCCAAGAAATGGTGTTATTTTGATGGCTATTTCCTTCCCTACATTAGTAGAGGTTAAAAGTCAAGAGTCTGTACTTCTCCCTTGCTTTCACACAATGCAACTGTGTATGCAATAGTGCAGTTATAAAGGCAAATGTGTCTGTAAGAAAACAGCTACAAAACACCTGAAGAAAGATTCCTATAAGTTCTGCACCTGAAATAAGAACCTCTCAAAAGAAATGTATTGCTCTATGTCATTATAAAATAGGAAAAAACTATTTATTGTGATACATTTTTTTCACAACATCTCAGCAGTATGTGACCTTGAAGTTTTCTTTTCCTACTTCATCAACAGAAGAAGTATTCTCCCAATCCTTTCATTTCTCCAGTCCTAGGCAGGGCTGAAAAAG
Organism: Callipepla californica brunnescens; assembly: GCA_023055505.1. NCBI lineage: Eukaryota > Metazoa > Chordata > Aves > Galliformes > Odontophoridae > Callipepla > Callipepla californica. Next base: position 14,569,812 of record JALIRH010000009.1, on the reverse strand, counting down.
AAACACTGAATGCAAACTAGATGTTCAAACAGGTATGACAAACAGGAAGTTGTATATGCATGGCAACTCCTGTTCAAAGTCATTTAAACTTTGCCTCTTTACAAAGAAAGACTGCTCATTTATTTTCTGTCCAGGTCAATATCTTGTACCACAAAAGCCACTGGTGTTACACGATGGTTTACAGCCCTCTCTGGCTAGAGGTAAAATAAGCCCAGGAATTCTACAAATAAATTAGGTTTGCTGTATACAGTGGCCTAGCAAGTCTACACAGCCTAACAGGGGGGAAATACAACCCTTCCAGCATCAGCTTCAGGCAGCAGCTCAGAACCTAAGCCTCAGCGATCCTCTGTTTTTTTAGGCCAGATGTTAGCACAGATCATCCGTTAAACCTACCCAGGGCACTATCGCAATACACTTTCCCACAACTTTCAGGTTTTTGTTCTATCACTTTCTGACCTTATCCCACTGAGCTCCTGATTGTGCCTTCCTTCCATTAGTTTGTGCTTTTAACAGTGAGTCACCATAAACACAAAGTTCCAGCGAGGAGAACAGCGGCAAGCAAAAGAACACCAGTAACATGATCTGCACAGAGTGATCACTTTGTTTGAACTGCTTCTAGGGGGTGTCAGAGGAAAGCAACCAGACAATCTACCAGGAGAAAAACCTGCTAAGAGCAATCAGAGCACCTTAGAACCTGAAGTGAGTTTCAGCCTGCAGCAGCAAGGGGTTCACACTGGTTGCTGGGGAAGAACATTTTAGGATTGTGCAAAATTTACCACAGCACATGTTTAAGGGGACTGTGCAAGGCATTCTAGAATGTTTTGAGAAAGGATCAAAGTTAAGAAAAGGGAGAGATGGGGGTAGATTGGAAAAGAATAAGCACATGGGAAATAGAGAGAAAAGGAGGTAAAATGGGCCAGGTGAGCGTCAGCTGATTTCTGGTCAGTGCACACACCTTGCACCTGATCACTAGTCTAGCCTGCCCCTTTGCTGAATTCTATTGCTAACCAATTCCAAAGTGGAAAGAGTCTATTATCTGTGTGTACTTCTAACTGCCAGCAGCTGCACAGAGTCACATACCAGAGAGACTATATGATTACAGGCCAAAATACAGAGACACCAGAGTCTGCAAGCACTGAAACTGATGGACCACAGCCCTGCTAGAAACCCAAGAGATTAACAGCCTAAGAGTCAGCTACTGGGGACAGCACAGGTCTGGATGAACTACTGGAAAGGTCTCCATATACACAAAGAGGGCTAAGCAGCCATGCAAGTGAGGCTGCAAACCTTGAAACTTGCACAGCCAGCAGCTAGAGAAGTGGGGACTGTGAATTAAGTGTACAGGCCTGCATCTGGTAGGATTCACATCTTTTTTCTTAAAGCAACTCCTAACAGGTTATTTATTTATTTATTTATTTATTTATTTATTTTAATATGTAGTCACTCAATTCCTGACTAAAATAAGGTTGCCATGTCCCCATAACACCTGGACATCCCAAAGAGCAAAAGCTGCTTAGGCTGTTCACACCCCACCTTCTCTTGCACATTATTTGTTCTTTTTAATTGTCTAGTCACCTCTCTACTGTAACAACCTGTTACACAGAAAAGTCTGAGCTTGCACAAAAAATTTTCACAAGGAACAAAGGCAAGAAACTTCACATCTGATATCACCCAGTGCTCTGAGGCCATATTTTATCGAGGAATTGAGATCGTTCATTTGCCAGAAAAGAGTGACCTCTATGGGCTGTGAAATTACCCATATCCACGTGAAAATCCACATGAAAAGAAGTTATAAAATGAAAATTACGCATCAGAAACTGTTGTAAAGTTTCTTCCTGTTGTCTTGACAGGCTATTTAAAGGGCTGCCTTTGGAAACAGGAAAGAAATAACCTGCTTGCAGTTTTTGCATGAGATGAGAATGCCTACTTGTATTTCAGGACACTAACAGGTTAACTCCTTCCAAGAGAGTGCCTGTCATTTAGCTAGAAAACTTGATATACTTTTAAAACAAGAGAATTTCTGTCTTTCATTGCAGACTAACAGAAACCAATAATAACAAAGATCTGAAAATTGCACAGTTTAAAACCTATACAGAGCTAATAAGCAATGAAGCTTATCTACTTTAACAGCAATTTCCAGTTCTCGGCAGACAGACCCCGATTCTTCTGCTCTTCACGTGCTCATTTCAGGTTATAGTGTTTAACAAAGGAGCAGCTGGTGACAATAAAGTGTTTTTCTACATGGTAATGGAAACCACTGAATCTTCTACAGAGATGAAGTTTAAGAAAAAAAGCTCAAAATTTCTGATTTTGCTTGCAGAATGAGGATTTCCATGAGCACATCAGGAAAAGAATGGTTCAGTTTTCAATGATGTGAACCTATACATGGAGCTTCCAATAAATATCTGAACTTTGCAACCTGGAATAAAACTTTGTACCTGAAAAGCATCTCCAAATCCCTGATACTTTTAGATATATAGATACAGCCAGTACTGAAGCAGGTCTTTAGGTAAGTAAGTACACATCAGTAAGATTTCACTGCTGTAGCTGACAGTTGTAAGTGCCTGAACAGTAGTGCTGAAATATCCTGAACTCATGTAACTGCTTCCCTGAAATCTAGCAGTGCTGATCCTACCATACCTCTTTAAGATGAAGAATACTGCATGTATTTTGCAGAGGTAAATACCTTCTGAATTAGATTTTTAAAAACAAAACAAAATCATAACACTTCTTCAGACTCCTGGGACATTTTCAATGGTTTCTTAACCAACAAGGCTGTCTTCCCATTTAATTCCAAAGTTTACTGATGATTCATGTTTTGTCAGTGAAAAGATTCTCTTATATAAATAGTATTTTATTTTTATAGTTAAAGAGTTAAAGACCAAAAGATAAAAACAGTCTCAATAAAGGAATGAAATGACATAATTCACAGGAAAGCAGGGGAATACAGTCTCCAATCAGTTCCCAATGGAGCATCAGAAGAAATGGTTCCTCTAGTATTAACTCATGGAAGAAAAACTGAAACATCGCTTATCTTAGTATCACTCAATTTTCTAAAATATTTGTTTTCACAAACTGATGTATGATGAAATATGATCACAGAAGTCAACATCAGTGACATTATATCTTGTTCTTGACCAGAGAAGTGAGGTTTTCATTGAATCAAAAGTACAGATTAGGCATGAAATTTAAAGTATTATCTTTCCCAACTCTGTTTTTATTCAGTACATTTGGATGAACGTATCAAACCAACTTATGGTTGGACTAGATGATCTTGTAGGTCCTTTCCAACCTAATGAATCTATATATCTATGAAACCAGCAACTAAGAAGTTCCTTAACAACCTGACACTGGTATTAAGTCCACATGTCTCAAAGGGCTCACTAAGTTTGCATGGTGAATGCATGGACCAGCTCTAAACAAGTCAGCAATCAAAACAGAAAAACTTCTGTTTCTCCCACATGCTTACTGTTTTGATTTCTACAGACCTAGACTCCTAAAATCTGATACACTGTGGGTGATAACTACTTTCTTTTTCCCCTGGACTACATCTTTTTAGAAACTGTTTGAAAGAGATCTCCCTTTCAATACAGAAGAGACTTAGTTCAGTAACATACTACGCAAGACTTGTGTCCTTAAAAACAAAGTAGTATTTTAAAAAAAGAATTAAAAAAAACCCAACAAAAAACATTGGACTCTGCATAACTGCAGATGCCAGCCTAAGAATGAGCAACTACAAACCTCGGTACTTGAAACTCCAGACATTATGCTACATCCTCAACAGGAACACAGGAACAGTTAAGTGTCAGTGATGCTCCAACTGGGAGAGGAATGAAGGACCAGAAATAAGGATGGAAGGAAAGCAATACAACTCAGCCCAAAAACTCTTGACAAAGTTCACGGATTTCAGTGGGAAGGGGTTATTCAGTCCACTACAGTTCAGCTGAAGGATGTCAACATCAATCACACAACCTCACTTTTGCAGCATATGTTCAATTACCACGACTCAACTGATGGGAAATAATGCCAGTGTGAAACTCAATAATCTAACATTATCAAGTGACAAAACATGTTTGGAAAAGTAATGCTTGCTGTCAGTAACAGCTCATTGTCTTTTTACCAAATTAATTATAAATAAGGTTATATCAATTGAATCTCTCAACCCTACGTTTGATCACTCCTCACGAAAAATCCTAGATTTGTTTTCAGTGTTTCTAAATTAAGTTTTGAACTGTTTTCTTTTACTCACTGACTGACTGATTCACCTCCAGTCTTGTCTTCTCCATCTCCATCCTCATCAGTATCAGAATCAGCTCCACTCCTGCCTAGATATACACAATTTCAAACATGCAAGTTTAGGCACCTAACACAATTAATACTATATAGTTAGCCTTAATAAGTAACTCTATTGAGATCTGAAACAGTTGAAACATGTTCTAAAATCAGACATGGACAGAAACAAAAAGCTCACTCGTGAGAAACCTGCTAACACATCGTTAGCATTTTTCAATTACACTGTATAATGAAAAAAATATTTGTATTGCTACTATAATATCACAGGCAATAAAATAAAGCACAGGAGTTATAATTAGACAAAGGTACTCAGTGAAATTCGGGATTCAACTGTTTCATTTGATTGAGAAGATAGTAACATGTCTACAGATAAATTCTGGAGTCCTTAAAAACCAAGTGGAAGTCCAGTAAAATACTGAAACAATGGAATGTCATATCCTTAATAAAACCGTATGAACTGTGTGTCTCAGCAGAGCAGAGACATGCAGTAAGAAACCTTTAGCTACACTGAATAATCTAATACAAACGTTAACACAATGGAACTGGTACTGTGGTATACGAGACTTCCCTTGAAGAGAATCAGGAGGTAACTTAAGGTTAACAGACCTGAAGTAATGAAATTCCAAACGCTGCTTCCATATCCCTGGCTTTACTTTACCACACCAAAGTCAAAACCTTTGTTCTCAGTTTGGGTACTAAGGAAAGGAAGATAACACAGATGTGTTTTGAACCTGTCCCTAATACCTTCAGAATTACTGGGTGATTTCACCCAAGACTAAAAGATCGGGACTAGCATATATATACGCACATATATACATACATAGCAGTACCTGGAAACACAGGCGCAGTTAAAGGCAGACTACTTTTGTTTTCCTTATTCTCTGTGTACAGTGGTGCCTAAATGTTTCATTCATACCTTCAAGTATCTTCAACAGTTTTTTTTCAGATAACATCTCCAACTGCTCCAAGCAAAGCCTTTTGATTTCATCCATGGAACAGCTCTAAGAAGACAGACAGACAGGCCACAGGCTAGTAAACATTTCTGAGGAAAGAATAATTACAAATGCTAAGTAGTTCTCCAGCCACACAGTAATCCAGAATGCAAACCTCTTCACTGTTCTAACCTGCACTGATTCAACTACTGAAAAACGTTAGGTAGCTGATTCTGGTGTTAACAGCCATCAAAAACAGTTGTGGTTTTCCTGTTTTGGATTTTGTTTAAGAAATTAAGCAATGCATGGTATCAGTTACTTGATCTTTTGAGAGTTATCACTGCACTGATCAATAGAAATAATGGGACAGAGGCGTAAAGCACGAAAGAGCAAACTGACTGCAGCCCAGATCTTCTGTATTTCTCTGCCACTCAGAAGGATGTAAACTATGTAATTAAGTTTGCAAAAACCAAAGCCAATTATTGAATCCAAGTTCACAAACTGAAGTCAGTGATGGTACATCAACTATGTATCACTGTATGCCATAAAGAAGAACTTGTAAAAATACCTACATTGTGATTCCCTTCTGGTGCTTGCTACCAAACATTTACTTAGCCTATGGATATTCCAGCTACATTCACTAAGAGCTTAAAATGTCTGCCCTACCTCAGTTCTACTAGTAACATAACCGAAAAACTATTAGCTGTCAAACACCACAGAAATAGCATTTCACTTGCAGCCTCTTTCTCCGTGCAGACTAGCAGCCTCACGTATTCTCATCAAGTCCTGCTGTTTACAGCATTCAAAAAGCAGGCATTCTAAGTCAATAAAACTCTACAGGTATTGCTATTAAGCTGCAGAGAAGTAACAGCTTTCAGAAGCTGTTTAACTAAGGCCATTTATCTCAGACATTAAATTAATAACATATAAAAAAAATTAGATAACACAAATATGAATCAAACTTTTATTAACACATCAGAATACTGAACAACATGACTGAATTCATTCCACATAATTAGAACCTTCTGCATATGAATGACAAGTACAGACAGAACATATATAAACATCTGCCCAGTTCAGCTACAGCACTGTGGAAAAAGGAGTAAGCTGTGGAACAACCACAGAAATCTAAAAAAAGTCTCTCTTTCAAAGGCTTTGCATAATCTTTATTTAAGAAATACATTTGTAAACTTTAAGCTGAAAGTACACTACACTCAAGAGTAAAATGTTCTGCTACAAGAGCATTCAAGCTTGTGCAAAGCACACACAAAGTGCATTTCAGTACCTTTAAAATATCAGGCAACATCTTCTGCAGTTTCTTCTCCCCTATGACACAGAAGCACTGTTGAAGCATTTCTTTCTTGTCTGCAATGTAGAAACTGACTGGTTTGAGAGACACACTGAGATCTAATCCTCCTTCCTCTAGATCACTGGGTTGCTCAGGTTCTTCCATTTTTTCTCCAGATGGTACACTGCATTTTTCTTCCTAAAATCAAGAAGACAAGAAAAAGAAACATGATGCTTCAACAGTAACAGCGGTAAGTTTTTCCTTCACAACTGCAAGACATCTTGAAGAGGAATTCTGAATTTTCAAATACTGTTCTAGCATAGGAAGTAAGTGCATTACGTACGTTAAGGTTTTTGGTTACTGAAACCATTTCTGGGCTAAGTGAGATCTTAAAACTTCTAACAGGCAAATGTACTTATTAACTGGAAAGCATTATCATACAATACCTCGCTGCTGCTTATAGATCAAAGCACGATTTGGTGCAGAATAAACCCATTTATCAAGCAGGAAATCATTCACGCAGCACTTCTTGTCCCAGCCCAGACGTGACTAAACATGGGAAATGAGTTCTACATGCAACTCGGAAGCATGGTCACAACTGACAAGACCCAGTATCATTCTTTGGGCATAGAATGCCCAAATGAAGAAAAGACACCTGCAGTATGTGGGTGCACTGGAGACATATCAGGAGCAGCTGGTACAGAAGCACAGCTCCTCTTGGTGCTCTGGCTGCCTATGTAAGGTACGTAGGAGAGCAGCTGCCTCCCTAAGCGTATCTGCTCAAGGACTTTTTTAGTTGAACACATGATAAACAAGGGAAGAAGCCGTAACGGCCCAAACCTGACCGGCAGTCGGTAAGGGCGGCAGTGACAGAAACCACCGCGCGGTCAGACACAATAGCTGGGAGCGCGTCCAAGTGCGAGGACATTCGCTTCAGCAACACTGTCCGCCGAGAAACTGCAAGAACACGGAAACCAGGAACCAAAACACACCAAGCCACAGAGCAGACGAGACGGGCACGGCGACGGCAAGAAGAAACAAACCTCCGTTCACCCTCACAGCCCGCCAAAAAGCCAGAGGCACCACCGTCCCGGACGCGCGCAACGAGACCGCACGACCCATTGACAGACGGCTCCCGTCACCGCGTGGACGGCGCCCGAGCCGCACGGCTTCCCGCCCGCGGCTGCGCCGGTTACCTCCGCGGCACCGCGGCCGGACTCGGCGCTGCGCCGCTTCCTCTCGCCGCCCGCCGTTCCCTCCGGGCAGCAGGAGCGGGAGCGCCGCCGCTTCTTCTCCTTGGACGACTTGCGGCCCGGCATCGCGGCCCGCTCGCCCCAACGGCGGCGGCGATTCCCCCGCCCGCTTCCGCCGGGGAGCGCGGCCCTTCCGGTGCCGCCCACCCGCGCGGGGCGCGGTGCCGTCGTTCCGTTGGGCGCCGTGACGCTGTGCGGCGGCGGCGGCCTGCCCGGAGCCCAGGCGGCCGCTTGACCTCTTTTTAAACGATTTCCATTCTTTAATTACTTCTTTTGAAGGTGTGCTCAACTTTGGCCATCCTAACTACACACAGCAGTGTCATATTTGCAGGAGTTAATCAGTTTTACATTCCCCAGCTGGCAGAACTACCCCAGGTAACAGAACCTGAGTGCCTGGCAAATCTCCTGCAAGAGGAAAGGCAGAGATGTGGGACTTCCACCTCGGAGGAGATAAGACTGAGAAAAGATCTTACCAATAGTTAGAAGTACCTGCAGGGCATATGTATAAAGAGGTTGGGGCCAGGCAGCGATTCTGCAAACAGAAAGATATTTATCATTGAAGCACTGTCCGTATAGCAGCTCAAGATACCACTCCTCAAAAAGTTCACTAATTTCTAGATAGGAAAAACCAAAAGATACCTAAGTTTTAAAAGAAGCAGAAAAAAGATGCTGGAAATCACATGAAGTTCACTTTCTCACTAGCATATTTGACCAGTGAATACAGCCAAGATTAATGAGTTGCTGAAAAGCACCACTCATCAGCAGACCCTGTGTCAGGACCCGTTCTCTGCTGGCAAACAGTCAAGAAACAGTGGACTGAAAAATGGAAACATGGCTGGGAGGGCAGGAGAGCTGGCATCACTGGATCACAACCATTTCCTACACTTCTGTCTAGATGATGTTTAAGTACTGACACTTTCGGACTCGGTGATCTGCATTGATCTGAGCTACATCAGGAGCGCCTTCTGCAGCAACTACTTCAGAAAAATCAGTCAAATGAAGAGAGTGAAAAGTTTTATTTGCTCAGTAATTCACAACAAATTAAGTTTAAGTCAACCACAGTATTTTCTCCATTATACTGTCACAAAATATGAACAAAGGCATATGTTCTTCTGTATACAGTGTGTTGCTCAAGTGCTAAGTAAAACAATTACAGCAGATTAAGAACAAATCTACAGCATTCCTTTACTTTAGCTGGTTCTGACACAGAGATATACTTCTTTATTTGAGAGTCAACTCCGAGAGACTTAGCTAATTGCACAGCATTTTTATCATCACTGATCAGTGTTCCCAGAGCCACGAGTAGTCTAAAAACAGCTTCAAGATCTTTAACAACTTCCATAGCCGTGCTGATAACTGATAAACATTGAGCTTTTCCCTCAATGTTGTTGACTTTATGTAAACATACAGCATAGTTTAATGTCAGTGTTGCAAGTGCAATGTGGACATTTTTATTATTGCCTGATTTCACTTCTATTGCTTGTGTCATTATTTCATCTCTCTGTTCCATCAGAAGCTTCTGGCCTGCTTGGCTGACAAAGCAATTGCAAAGAGCTCTAAGTGCCAGCAGCTGGTTTGCTGGCTTTCCTTGAGGGTTCAGAAATTTGAGGAGGAGGTGGATAAATTGCACGTGAGTCTTTTCACCACAGAAGTTCTCATTCACAATGGGATGCCTGACGGACAACCTAAGAATGTCAAGGGCTGGGAAGACAATATCTAAGAAATAAGAAAAATATATTTTAGTATTAAATTTACACTGGGTACAAACATGCTTGTGAGTTTACTTCCCCTAACTTTGGGAATATACAGTAACAATTTAATACAGAAACAAAGCCAAGTAATGACAAAAAACAACAACAACAACATCAAAAAGCCTGCTTACTTTAGGATAGCCTCCACAAAGTTTCTCAAAGCTTCCCAGTGACTAAATACACAGGTACCATTGCCATTTGGCCTTATTAAGGCAACTTAAGAATTTAGTATAGGTACAGAACTGACTGCAGGAAAAGCAAGGTTGTTTTTAGGCCAACTTCAACTCTCAGGCACAGTTTAGAAGAAAAATAAAATACATTCAAGTGATTAGCTGGATATCACTACAAGGAGCCCATATTTAAAGTTTGTTCATTAGTTACTCTCACTTATTCCCTAAATTTCAAATATGTTTGGCCCCTCAGGTCTATTATCAGTATTCCAAGCTTATAGCCATATCAAGGAAACGGAATCTACTTAGCAATTCATTAAGCATTTTTTTTCATTAAGCATTTTTTTTTCTCCAGAGACATGAAGTGTTAATTTTACAGATACTGCCTATCAGACTTTCTCTACTGTACAAAGAAATGAGCCACCACCAGCTCCTAGTTCTATAGTGTAAGCAATTTTCAATAAAAAAAAAATCCTGTTAAGAATTATATTTTCTGTTAAGATTAATTTTAAAAAGCAGTTTTAAACTCAAACTGCATATTTAGATATTTATACATGCAGTGTAGTTAATTCTTTCAGGATGAGTGCTCATAAACGAAATAGTCTTTCCAGCCAGTTCATGACTACTGACACTAATGACAGTGTATCACTCCAACTGCATTCATTCAGAGTGTCATGTAACTAACCCAGGTGGCATAATTTCCATATTAAATAGGAGACAGTTTTGTGATATATATTCACATATATTTAAATAACTCATTTTATCTCTCATTTGATAGAGCTCTTAAAACTTTGCTTTGCTTCCTAAAAAGCCTCCGAGCTTCTTAAAGAAGCTCTAGTTAATGAAAAAACCGTGACTGATGTTAGTATCTATTTTCTCTTTCACTTTTGTTCTAGTGCCAACAACAGTCTGCCAACAGTCTGCTAATTAACAGCTCTGCAGTTCGTACTGCTGCCCCTGCTATCCTTATTAGCATCTGTATTTCCCCTGGTTATAAACTATTAAGGACAGACTCTGTAACTGCCAGCATTAACAGAGTTCTGGTTTTAATGTATTGTGTGTATTGATGAGACAACAATACAAAAAAATAACTGCAAATGTCTACCTTCTGGCCAGTTAATTGCTTTCCATAAAGTCTGGATTTGTTGTGCTGTAGGCATTTCTGCAGAGGTATTGCATGTCGCGGACAGTAACTTTTCTAAGATTATCAAGTCATCTTCTGTAAGTTTTTGTTCTTCAGTTGCGTTGCCATTAAGTTCCTTTAGTTTACCTGTAAGACCAGTTGAAGAAGTATTACCTCCAACTTAAATACAAATTTTGGTAAAGCGTTCTGTAGTATTTCACTGAAGAAATTACAACTGTTATGATCATTTAAAAACATGACATCTCACAATTTCAACTTTCTAATTATCACCACAACAAATACTACTATCAAGCCTCTTTAAAACTGCAGTGCTGATTCAGAACTCACATTTTAGCCTATGTGCAGGCAAAGATGCAGAAGAGAAGAAAAATATTTGAATAAAATTATTTTAATCTGGATATATATTTAAGCCACATATTCTATTTTCCTATAGTGTGAATACAAACTAGTTTTACAAAACTCATAACCGCATTAAAGGTGCTCCACTAGAACACACTGAAAAAAAAAATCAGGAGACAAATAGGTACAGATTCTGTGGAATAGTTGTATTACAGAATATAAGTACTGGATGGGAAGAAACAAGACAACAACAACATTCATCGAAAAGTGTGGCCTACTACTAAATATTGCATACCATTTTCTGTAATGCAGTGTTCTGATTAAACACAGAAGAGACTCTGAAACTACATAACACCTTCAGCACAGCACAGATTACACTTTGAGTGCCTAGTAAATTGAAACTCTCATGAGCAAAACTGGAAAGGGATTACATAAGACCCACATATCCAGCAGCTAGGAGGAAAAAAACCTCACTGTTCAGGTGTACCACCTCTGTAAATGAAACACTGAACAGAGCAGACAGCAGGCAGAAAAAAAACAACCCTAGATAATCTGCATTAGATATAGGAAGAGAAGTAAACCTCAGAAGAATTCCTAAGCCTTCTAACAAATCCATCATTATAGCCACTACTATAATCTTAAAAGGTCAAAACTGAGAAAGAGTGGAAGAACTACTAGAAATCATTTAGATTTTTGAAGAAAAAATGTTTTGTTTTTTTTTAAAGAGATGAAAAAAAAAAAAAGATCATTGAAATTAAGATACTGACCCAAAATCTGTGTAGGATTGGCCTGGTCAAAAGTGACAGCATCCTTCTTAGGAAAATAAACATTTTCAGCTTTAGCTGATTGGTAGGCACCCATTCCTACATAACAAAATAAGAGAAGTTTAACAGCATACCAGAGTGTCTGACACAGAACATTACCCTACCTGTAAGACTTTCCCACTGTCCATCACTCAGATGGATTTTTTCTTTTAATAAAACTGCAAATTGCTGTCTTCCTTTACATTGTTTTTATGTACACTTTTATGTGCAAGGGTTAAAACTTAATGCAATCCTTCAAAAGCTTCTTCCTCTGTGTTCTCTCTATGACAGATTTATTAAGCAAGTATGAATTTTTATGTAGTATCTCACTTACAATGAAACAAAAATACAGTCATAGAAATTGATATTGGAATTAAGATAGGAAAGGTCTCTGGCTTTAGAATAACATTTATCCTGCTCCTCCTTATTTTCCTAATAAGCAGACAGACCTGCAGATACGACAAAGTTACATAAAACACAAGAATAAACCAACATCACAATATTAATAAAAAGCTCTAATTTATGATTTTCTAGAATCACAGAAGAATTAGTAGATTATATTGCATAACTTCCATTATAACTACACGTATTTGTTTCTTTGTGCAACGATTACTAGCGTACCAAAAATCTTCCAATGTGTACTATAATGCTTCTGTGCATGTGGCACTACAGCATGGAAGTCACTCCAAAAGGAGTGCTCTGTATTTATTTCCATGGAAATCACTACAGATGAAAAGAGCACAGGAACACTATTTGACAGAGCATATTCTTAGCTACAAAACACTCTTTTTCAACACAGCCACCACCATTAATAACACATTATCACCACTGATGAATAATGAACAAGAGTCTGCAGGCTGCACTCATAAGTCTGCATGGAGCTGTACCAGAGGAGGATCAGGCAGGGTGTTAGAAAAAAGTTCTTCACAAGACTGCGGTGCTCAACGCCCCAAGCTGCCAGAGTTCAAGGAGTGTTTGGACAATACTCTCAGACATGGGGTTTAAATTTTGGGTGGTCCTGCATGGAACCAGGAGTTGATTCGATGATCCCTGTGAGTCCCCTCCAACCCACAACATCCTACAATTCCTACATGTAAAAGAAAGCTTTGTTCCCCTTGCTTTCTGAGTAATTTCTAAAATACAAGCAGTTTCAATCTGCTTGAAATGTTTAAGTAAACATTTGTAACAGTATAGAATCCATGCCAAAAGAACAACCAAAGAAAAAGATCAGTAACGCCCTTTACATGGCAGGCCTCATTCTTACCTGTGTATGGATCAAGCCCACCCACTGGAGCTCCCACAGTTGATGCTGAACCAGGAACATAGCGACGAGCACCTGGATGGAGAGGTTAGACTTTTTCATCACCACCACTAGTAAACAGGTAGTGCATACATTTCATCAGTAGTTTTGAAATATCATTACTAAGGGTGTTATTTTGCACTAACAGAATTAGGAAGAAGTCCTCAACCCTTCTTGAAACTTATGGATTTTTTCTATGTACGTGTAGAGTAGCACTGGTGGCAGTGATGGCGCTCACTGAGTGACTGTTTGGAGACATTCTGGAAGTTTCTCTGGCACCACTGATGCCCATACCCTTGGTACAGTGTGCCATGAGCAATAAGAACTCTGGGCTGTTGCCGAGGCCTGCCTTCTCTCTCTGCCCACAGTAGTGATGGCCTCTCCTGAAGGAAGATGGGCTCTAAATGTGGTACCAAGTACTCAGGTGACAAAGCCTTGAATCATCAGCAGAGTTCAGAGGAGACAGGCAAGGTTTTTAGATATGAGAAACTGAATCACAAAAACGAAGGGACAAAGGACAGCTGGAGACCGTAGTAGAAGGAGTATGGAGAAAGACTGTCAAGATGGGGAATGCTATGACTTCAAGTAACAGCAGGAAGGCTTCTGCTCCACATGGACACATCCAACTGAAGAACAAATATGCCAGGCAGTGGTGAGAACAAATACCAAATGAGAATACAACAGAAGCAGCTGAGACTGTACCTAGCATGTGCCATAAGGGGAAAGGCAAGCAGAGTGGTTAGAGGCTTCCAGCAGGGCATGGAGACACCTATCTACTGATGTGACCTGTTATCTTGGGAGGTTTGTTGTTTGGTGGGAGCCAGGACACAGGATGTCATTGCATCTGCCACAGCTTGCTTGGCCCTCATACTTTAACCCCTGCTACTCTTCCACCTATGCATCAATGACACTGTCAAGAAAGACCTGTAGAGCATCAGGATTAGTTAAGAGAGCTCTGAGGGAAGGTCCATGTCTACACGACCCTTCTCTGAAGATCAAAAGCTTCTAGGCAGGATGAGATGCCCCTGCAAACAGGCTTCTTACAAATGAGAAGTATTTTAAACTAGCTGTAAGAGGAAATATTAGAATCTAAAACTTAGCTTATAAAGGTACCAATAATAGTCACATTATAACATAAAAAGAATACTAAGAAAAAAAGAAAACTCATTTTATGAAAATGCCTGATCCTGAGCTGACCATTCCTGTAAGATTGGCAAAACATAGCACTGAAGATCTCAATCCTTTGCTGTAGAGGACAGAGTGACATGAGGCAGACTAGACAAGCAGAGGGCTTTCTCCTCTGCAAAACAGATCTGACAGGCTTTGATGTTTCTTACATCAGTGGAATCCACCTTAGCAATCTGACCCACAGTGCTACCCCAAGTGGAGGACTGCAAGAAATAGGGCTCCAGTGCCAAACACACTAACTGAACACTGTAAAATACACACCTTAAACGCTGGCAAGACAAACTGCAGTAAAGATAACGAACATTATATTACCTGTAAATGGATCTGCTGCAGGGACTGTATTTGACAGAGATGAAGAGCCTGGAACATAACGCCCAGCACCTAGTGAAACATACATCCTTGGTGTTAGTGAACTATCAGTATTTTCAGACAGCTGCAACTGAAAAATGAAGGCAAACAAATACATCTCATGGCTTATTGTGGTACTATGACAAATCATATCCTCTTAACGCAGTTCCCCAAGTGATCAAGATCAATCTAATTATTTCAATAAGTATTTTCTTTTTCTGGGACATAATCATTGTACATTTGGACAGAGTCAAGTTAAAAGGTATGAGCATAGGTTTATACAATTGCAGCACCATGAGACGAATCTGAATCTGACTGATGGCATCTAAACTCATCCCTAGTTCATCGCAAGAAAAAAAACATATAGCTTAATTATTTTCATGACATTTTGTTTCTACCTACAACTTTGTTGAACTGTTTGAATAGTGGATTACGTTGTAATCAACTAATGCAGTTTAGCTGGTGAGTAACTTTTAAGTTTGCTTTTTAATAGATTAAAAAAAATAATAAAATATATCTTTCATTCCCTGCCTGAAAAGGCATTACTCACATATCTCACTCAGTTTCAGTTCTTTCTCCAGTTAGATTTTTGCATTTTATTCACTGCATTAACAGCATCTGGCCACTGTTAACCTAGTATAAAATATTAAGTTTCCTTACATTATAAAAGAAGGGTTAGACTGAAAAAAATACAGCTGGCTTGATTAAAATTTTGTTGAGACTTGCTCTGACAAAAACCTCACAGATTTTACAAGCTTGTCAATTTTTCTTGTCAGGTCTTTCTGTGCCATGCCTTCCATCATTTGAGTACACCCAAGTGGTGCAGGAACTAGGACACTGAAGTCTTTATGATCAGAGTGTGAGATGGACTGAAAATTGCCTGAAGACGTGGGGCCAGAGGGTGGCATCAGTGGCACAACATCTAGTTGGAAACCAGTAAGTGGCAATGGACCCTAGTTAGTATTGGAACCAGTCCTGTTTCACACCTCCACTAATGACATGCATGAAGTAGTAGGATGCACCCTCAACAAATCTCCAGGCAAAACAAAATGGGAAGAGTGGCTGATAGTCCAGAGAGCTGGTAGTCTTAATACCTAGGTGGACTTGGGTAGGCAGTAACCTCTTGAAATTCAGAGAGATATTCAAAGCACTGCACCTGGAGAGAAACAACTGTAGACACTAGAATGTGTTAGGGACTACTAAAAAGCAGCTAGGCAGAAAAGGACTTCATAGTCCTGATGGACACCAAGCTGCTGATAAGTCAGCAATGGGACTATACTGCAAAGAAGGATAATGGGCTAACCAGGCAAAGTTCTGACAGTAGCTGGAGAGGTGATCCCTTCTCTCTATTCAGCAGTTTGGAGGCCACACCTGGAGTACTGTTTCCAATTCTGAGATCCCCAGTACAACACAGATGGACATAACAGAGAAAACAGTGAAGGCCCACAGGATGCAAAGAAGGAAGAGACAGCATCTTCCAAGGCACACCCAGTGACAAAACAAACTGACACAGAGGGAGTTCTGTGTGGACATCAGGAAATGCTTTTTAATTGTGTGCGTGGCTATGCAGTTGCCCTGAGAAGCTGAAGAGTCTCCCATGCTAGAAGGAATTCAAGAGCCATCTGATTATGGTCCCAGACAAACTGGCTTCCTCTGGCTCCCCCTAGCTGAGCCCAAAGGTTAGACCTGATGATCTCCAGAGACTTTCCAGTTTCAATCATCCTGCAGTTTTCATCTGCTTGAGAAGTGACCTACACTGCCAGGTATGCGTAGCGAGCTTGCAGCAGAATTATAGTATACACAGTGGTCTAAACCACTCTGTTACGTTCACGCCCTACTCCTGTGAAGGAATATACTTAAGAGAAAAATTCAAAGCATAGTAAGAACATTTAAAAGTACAATCTTTATCTCTGTCACTTAACTTTAAGGTTGTACATCACAAATATTGATTTTTTTTTTTTACCTGTAAAGGGGTCTGAAAATTCATTATTTGTACTCAACGTTGCTCGCCCCTTAGTGTTGTCTATAATAAACTTGGCCACCTGATCCAGAAACATTGGATTTAGATCATTCTTTTGCAGGAAGTTATATGCAGTCAGCCAAGGATCATCAGAAACGTTATATGGCAGTTTGTAGGAAGGTCCACTTTCATTTACATCAATAGTGAAGACATAATCGTACTCCTGTAAGCAGAATAAAAACAAAAGTAAGTGGTGCACTTGTCAGCACATTTTGCATAGAGACACATAAAATGTAGACTAATAATGGTCCAAACCTAAGTTCTAAAAACTTCAATACTGCAAGTAGCAGGTTGTATCAATAGTGGTCTCATACATAAGCTTTAGCAAATAAAATACTGTTACTACATCCTATGACAAATAAAAGGCTTTATCTATACCCTGCATTTTCCATAATTCTTATTTTGAGAAAAACAGGCTAGACCAATATATATGTACATACGTTGTTATGTATGGGAAAGTAACTCATGGACACTTCTGACCGCCCGTATTGGCATAAGACAGTCAGGCACCTGAGAAAGGTCAGGTTGAAAAAGCACACTACTACTACACAAGAATAAACACCTTGTTTTTTTAAAGCATAGAAGAGAAAGTTTGTTGCTGTATAGCAATTTTTATGGGTATGCTTCAGTAAATCAAATAGTTACTTTTCAGATTATCCGCCTTTATGTTCCAAAGTTAGAAAAAGGACAGAGAAAGCCTGGTACCTAGTATTTCAGGTGGGCCTGATGTTATACACTGCAGGGTTCTCTCTCTTTGGAAAGGGAGTTAGATGTAACTTTTCAGTACAGTAGTAATATATGGTACAGATTTTGATCCTTTTTTTAATAGCTGGCAGGTGGCCTTTCTGCAAAATAACTGCTACTTGTTTGCTGATTTTACAAAGGGCATTTCAAAAGTAAAACAAAAACTAACATTTACAGTCCTACCTGTGATAAATAGGTTTTATAAATATAGTTACAATAAATCAATGATGTGCAAAGAAGTATCAGTAAATCCCTATTTTTTTAATCTATATTATAGCTAAATCATAATCAGAGTCTTTTTTTCTCTAATCTGAAATAACACATTCAACTGAGAAAGCAATAAAGCCTACAAAATATTGGATATACCTTTCCTTCAAATAAAACCTTTCCAGATGTTTGTTGTGTGGCTCCAGAAGAACCAACGACATCACCAATCTTTATCCATCTTCCTTCACTAACACTCCACTGATATGCTTCAACTTTCCCATTATCTTTAATCAGCCGTGTCTGCCCATCTCTTGTTCCTGCAGACATGAATATTTAACAGATTTAAGAAATATAAGAATAAAATTCACTTTTAAAAAGAAAAGTCTTGCATAGAAATGAAATATAAAGATGAAGTGATAGTTCACCAAGACTTGAAGTCACAGCACGGAAAACTAGATTGCATATGTTGCAAGAATAGCAGAATCACAGAATCACTCAGGTTGGAAAAGACATTAAAGATCACCGAGTCCAACCACAACCAAGCCATACTACCCTAACTCTAACAACCCTCTGCTAAATCATGTCTCTGAGCACCACATCCAAATGGTTTTTAAACACATCCAGTTATGGTGTCTCAACCACCTCCCTGGGGAGCCTACTTGAGTGCTTAACAACCCTTTCTGTACAGAAGTTCTTAAGTATTGCAGAAGTTCACCATTTTCCCAGGGAGGTGACAATTAAGAAGGTGATATTCTCTGATGGTTTAACAACATAGGAGGCCTTGTATGACTGTAAGACTTGCATGACTTGCTGGTTAGAATCAATGGCCAAAATTACTGGTTACTTTACCTGGGGAAAGAGTACTCTAAAATAGACAAGTACTTTAACTACAGTTTACCCCACTATTTTCCTCAGTAACCTCCCGAGTACCTGCAAAGTATAAAAATCAAGCTGACTGCGGAAAAACAGTATTTCAAGCCGAAAGCTACATCATATATATTTACTTTTCTGTGGGGGGGTGGTGGGGGAAGGAAGGTGGAGAAGAAATTTAGTAGTCCTTTTGAGATTTTTATGGCTGTCTCTTATTATTGGTGCAGCTGGCACAGGAGATCCAGAACACCTTGAACACACTGCAGCATCCTGAAAGCCAGTTTTTTCTAAATTATTCTGTAGGGTAGTTATTTTTTACCTTCTTGGTATACAAAGAAAATATATACATATATATATATGTGCATATGTAAATATTTATCACTCCAGTCTTGCCAACAAATGAATCAGCAAAAGGCAAGCAGAACAAAATCTAGCTGTTTTCTTCATCAACTGTACTGGAAGTACATTTAAAAATACCAAAACTGTAAAAGCCTTTATTTTGAAACGTACGGAAAGTTTCAGAATGCCAGAATCAAGATCTGGAGGCACCTCTAGCAAAACAGAAGTAAACATAACTCACCGGGATCCTTAAGGTGTTCTCTTCCAGGAAGATCATCAGCATTAATATCTCCTAAATCACCAGTTTTAGGGTCAATGGATGCTTGGGAAAGCTCATTTTCAAAAGCCTGGATCTCCTCAGCACTTGCTGTTCGCTTCAGAGACTTTGTAAACACCCTTATGATTCCATCACTGAATGGAGAGAAAAACATTGAAAGAAAAATAGTATTTTAGATGTCAGAACTATGTACATTCTAATAATGACTTACGTCATAATAAACTGCCATTATTTCCAATAATCCTCCTCGTTTATTTATTTTTAATTAAGTTGCTCTTGTGCTAAAAGAAAGTCTAAAGAAGGACTTACAAAGGTAACTTGAAGCTCCGTAACACAAGTCAAGGTAGGATATGCCTATCAAATGTGTTGTTTATATAGTATCAGTAAGTCTAGTCTCAATGTTACCACATACCCAAAGAATTCACTTTTTACCTCTGCCATTTGCATACCAAAAGAATGACCTTTTGGCTGAAACAGTACATAAATTTATGTTTCCATACACATCTTCATAGCTATACTTTTAAATACAGTGGGGAATGACAGTCAAAGGGATACATACAATTTTACCTGGGGCTTTTCAGATGTAAACCTGAAAATATACTGAGAATAAGACATGGATACCTTGCACCAACTACAATGTCGTCATTGTCTAACACACAGCAGCACCATACAGACTGAGCCGGAAGTCTGATTGTTTGAGCACATTCCCCTTGCCTCCAGATTCTAAGAGATCTATCTTCTCCAGTAGTTACAAAATCTGAAAAGAAAAAAAAACATAAAAGCTTTAAAGTCCACTTTTAGCATACTCTGTATGTATGTATGTAAGCTTCTTACAACTTGTTATCTAAAAATTAAAACAGTAAAAGAACCTTTCTATATTTTCATGCTTTTCTTAACAACAGTGGTAAATTGAAGCAACTGCATAGTTGTTTGGCCAAAAAAAAAAAAAAAAGTGAATAAATTGCAGTGAATAGATTGTCTGACTGAACAGCCAAAAAAAAAACTGTTTACAACTAAAGATTGCCTTCTCCTTCCAAGAGCTTAAACAAAGAACTTGAAACTATCACTGTTTTGTTTTACAGTTTCAATAATATTACTGTTTTTTCAAGTCTCAGCAGGCTGCCCTTGCAAAAATCTATTTCAGTAGATGTGCATAAAGCCTGCTCAAAATCAGAAATCTAACTTCACACACATCCTCTTATAAGGAGTTTCAGTGCAGAAGAGACTGAGATACATAGCCACTTCATCAGTGATCAAAAGCATAAATACCTCATACACCACACAAAGTTCAATGATTTTGAATTTATTTTTTAACTATCTGCAATGGTTCGTTCTGAACCTTCAAAGCCTCTTAACTCTCAAAACAAATACATACACCTCGTGTATAAAATTGTTGATCAAAAGTATTTCTAAGGTACTTTGAAATTATAGAATGGCTTGGATTGGAAGGGATATCGAGGATCAAGTTCCAACCCCCTTGCTGCAGGTAAGGTTGCCAACCTTTAGATCAAGAACCAGATCAAATTGCCCAGGGTGCCATCCAGCCTGGGCCTGAACACCTCCAGGGACAGGGCATCCACAACCATTCCAAGCAACAGATGCTACCACCCTCCCAGTCAAAATCTAAGTCCTCCCTCCTTTAGTTTAAAACCATTCCCCCTTGTCCTACCACTACCAATCGACACAAGAAGTTCATTTTCCTCCTGTTTATAAGCTCTTTAAATACTGGAAACCCGCAATGAAGTCTCTCCACTGCCTTCTCTTCTCCAGACTTAATAAGTCCCGCTGTCAGCTTGTCTTCATAGGAAGGACGCTCCAGCGCTCTGACCATCTTTGTGACCCTCCTCTGGTCTCTCTTCAAAAGCTGGACATCTTTCCTGTGCTGGGGACTCTAGACCTAGGCACAGTACTTCAGGTGGAGCCACACAGGTCAGTCACCTCCCTGCCTTGCTGGCCAGCCCTCTTCTGATGCAGCCTAGGATACTGTTGGTTTGCAAGTGCACACTGGTGGCTCATGTTAAATTTCATCTACAAGGACTCCTAAGTCTTTCTCAGCAAGGAATTCTTGAGGGATTCTTGAGGAATTCTTCTCCCATCCTGCACACATAGGTAGGATTACCTAGTGCAAAACAGGACACTTCACTTTGTTGTATCTCATTATTTTCACGTGAGTTTATCAAGGTCTCTCTGGGTGGTATCTGCTCCTTCTGCCGTATCAACCACAACACTCAGCTTAGTATCATCAGCAAACTTGCTGAGGGTACAATTGATCCCATCATCTGTGTCACTGGTAAAGAGGTTGAAGAGTAATGGCTCCAAGATGAATCCCCAGGGACACCACATACATACCACCAGCCTCCTCCTGGACACTGAGCCACTGACTACAACCCTCTGGCCATGACCCTTCTATCAATTCCTTATTCACTGAAATGTATACAATTTAAAACTGCTAAGACTTGCCTACTATATTAATACTCCACCGCTGTTTGTATTTCATTACTGCACGTGGATGGTAATTTTGTGTATCACTTTATCAAGGTTTCCTATCTATGAACTTTCATCTTATTTGCTAACATAGCAATTCTCCAAGGGAGTTAATAAAAAACTTTTTCATTACTCACGTGAACCAGAAAAACCAAGTGCTGACTGAGTTCTTCAATTATGGCAGCTCCACAGAACTACTGAATGCCTACCACTTCATTTTGGAAGAGTCACAAAAAAAAGAACTTACCTTCACAATGAGGGAAGACAGATACACTGTATATATAATTTGTATGTCCATAATATACATGCAGACACTCGCCAGTGATATGCCATCTTCGCACACTAGCATCGTTAGAGCACGAAAGGAATTCCATTTCACTGAGAATAGCTAAACCTCTTACACAATCTTCATGGCCTTTGTAGAAGAAAGAAAATGTTTTTATGCAGTTTTTCTTTCAATTACCAGCAGTATATCATTTCTATTTAACTCACATCTATATTCTGACAATCAACTTTCATAATGGAATTACTGAAAGAAATCTAAGTCTTTAAAAGTAATGGGAATTCTGGGTATATAACTTGAGAGAGACTTTTAAAATCCTGCCTAAAAATTGTTCAGTTTACAGAAATCACAGCAGTTTCCAATTATTTTTCCCCGTTTTTAATTATGCATAGTAACCTAATGAAATTACCACCTGCAGCAATATTTACCAGTAAAAGTTCTTTCACATCTGCCCGCCTTCCACAGCTTAATAGTTTTGTCAGCTGAACCCGTCAACATTAACCCCTGTTCAGGCAGTATTTTTACTGCCCATATCGCAGCTGTGTGACCCTGAAGACAAGAAAAAAACAAAAATCCCACAATACTGTTACACTTGTCAAAGTAAAATTCAGAACCTATTTCATGCAAGAGAACTTCATACCTGTAACGTCATCATGCATCTGTCATTCAACCAGACTTTGGCAGTTGTATCCCACGATCCACTTAACAGTGTGCCGAATTTCCCAGAAGAAAGGCTGCAAACTGGAATGCATTTTCAGATTAACAATGACACGTTTCCTGTCCTGTCACCAATCTCATGCCAGCAATTTTCAATTATTTAATTAAGGATAACAATTTGGCATTAACAGCATACCTATCATTGAGAATTTGGAGAAAAATTAAGTAGAAACGTACCTGGTTTTACTTTTTTTAATGTTTTGCATTACTGTAAAAATTGCCACATATATTCTTTGTAAGGGAATCCAACTCGCTTTGTATAACACCATGGCTTTATATGACTCTGAAGGGAATAAACCAGATGTTCTTTTACCTGCTTAACTAGCCCAAATTTTCTATGAAGAATATAAGGCATTCAACAACTTCCCATGCATTGACATTATTTAATTTCTTTGTCGTAGCAAGCCAAGAGATTTATAATGCAAATATATAGTTTTTGGTGCTGTGTAGCTGTTGAGGTTGTTTTCAAACTGATCTCCTGAATCCTTCAACACATTAAGAGTCTTGAGTCTCAGAAATTCCAAGATTTGCAGTATCTACTTTTTGAATTCCATAAATAAATACTAAATCAGATCATGAAAGCAAGCAAACAAAAACAAGCAGAAAAATGTTTACATTCTAACGCAAGAATTGCTGAATCTTTTATTTTATGGCTTAAAATAGTGTAAGTAATACTGTTTTAGTGACATATGTTGTATTATTTAGCTGAAGAGATTAAATTTCTGCAGTACCATTTTAGAATTTGGTATGTTTTTAAAGCACCAGTTAATATTACAGCCCACTCAGGTAATAAAAGGAGCACTGAAAGTTTGTTTATCCCAGGAAGCCTCTCTTTGCACTTCTCAGGCTCAGACACCAAAACTAAGCTTAACACAATACACAGAGGATTACATTAACTGCTTCTTAAAAATGTAACTTAGTAAAAGAGATATCACTCTGTAAATTGCCCTGTGATCAGAAGCTCAAATATTTATCAGCATAAACTCAGCAGTGCTTACGTTGAACTGCTGTTCTGTGAATTATAAAATGCCACTTGTAAAGGGCATAATTAAACAGTTTCACGTGGTAAGTATGAAAGAAATCAAAACGGAGTTTTACAACTTCACCTTAATTTCCAAATAAATGACAAACTTTTATGTAACAAACTTAAAAAAAAAATAAAGAGTACATACCTGTATTCTTATGACCCGTAAGGATGTAAAGAGGAGTTGTGCTGTCAACTGTGAAAATGCAAATATTATGATCATTGCCACCAGTTGCAATCAGCCCACGAGGATAGAGGTCACTTGGAGGTATGATGCACACACACGATACAAAATTTGAGTGGCCACGCATACAGCGCATTTCAGAAAATCCCCTGTTAAGACTAAACATATACAATAATCAGTCCAGTGTCACAACGGTGATAGTACTTACCTGAGGTTCTGAATTACAATAGCCATTTTATATTCCAGCTCTTGAATTACAGTCTTTGCTGCATATTACTACAGTTGAAGAACTTTGAGGAAAACTGTAGTCCAGCATACAAACATGTAAAGCCATACTCATATATTTTTTCTTTTAGTTTAAAGCCATTACTCCCTGTCCCTACCACTATATTTCCTGCTAAACTGTCACTCTCCAGTCTCCCTGTAGTTCCCTTTTAGGTACTGGAAAGAATTTAATAAGAATTTAATCAGAAGTAGTTGCAGTTTGCCTCTGTCTCAAATCTCAATAACGTACCCTAGTATTACCCAAAATAACAGGGTAGGTAAATGAGGAAAGTTTGCTGACTGAAAAATTTCTTCGTTAGAACTTATAAGCACTGTAGGTGTTTTAAAATAGATTACACCTAATTCAAGAAGCGTGCTTAATATTTCATTATGATATAGAATATAAATTTTTTTTTGCTACCTGTGCTCACATGATAGGAGCACTGTTGTGAGTTTTTCCCCCTCAAAGTCTGTATTATATCCTATTGCTGACATATTTCTACATGGAACACATAGGGAAATCTTACAAATTCTCAAAAGCTCTTCTCTCCTGAAGGGACAAAGAACAAGGTGACACCGTTCTATGAAATTTTACTAACAAAAGTAAGACAAAGCAGTTTGCTTATCCTGTCCTAAATCCCAGCCTTCAAAACAGAGAAATGACCATTACGAACACTATGACTGAGTAAACAAGCCATGCCTTCCTCCAGCATTCCTCTGGCATTAGGGGTCAGAATGAAAATTCCTTTCCTGTAATAAATTTCTATGCAATTTTGGAAGTTCTTTTTGAAGGAATGACCCAGCAAACCACAATTAGTGCAATTAATCCTCCTCCATCTGAACTGCAGGGCTACAGACACCAACTGAAACATGTGCAAGCACTCAGGCAAATCTGTCAACTGCTTCTGCTTCACAGAAAGCCAGTGGAAAATAACTTCAGAACGTAGTTCAGAGCTAAGAGCAGAAGCAGTTAAGCAGGTCCCGCTGCTGCCTGCAGCACCTCCATCACATCTCACACTGCTCTGCAGGACTGGCTCCCTGAGGAAAAGCCCTTGCAGCAACACAGGATCACAGGGGCTGGAAAGGGACCTTTGCAGATCATTGAGTCCAACCCTGCTGGCAAAGCAGGCTTCTGTGGTATGCTGCCCAGAAATGCATCCAGATGGGGCCTAAACATCTCAACAAAGCAGACTTCACAGCCTCTCTGGGCAGCCTGTTCCAGTGCTCAGTCATCTTCAAAGTAAATAACTTCTTCCTCATGTTTGTATACAGATTGCTGTGTTTTAATTTGCACCTGCTATCCGTTGCTCTGTTGTTAGGTATCACCAAAAGCAAAAGAATCTGACCCCACTCTTTTAACTCCTGCACTTTAGATATCTGCAAACAGTGATGAGATCCACGGGTAGTCCTCTTTTCTTCAGGCCATGCATTCCCAGGTCTCACAACCTTTCCTCATAAAGGGAAGAGTCATCCTCCAGGCCCCAGATTGTTCCGGAGGCTCTCCCTTCAGAAGATTCCCATTCTCCCTGACCCGAGGAGCCCAGAACTAGACACAGTATTCAGAATGCAGCCTAACCAGGGCAGAGTAGATGATCTCAGAGAAAAACAAAACAAAACAACAAAAAAAAAACCAACACGTTTTTCTTTCCCTGCTTCCAATGCATCTGTGTATTTTAATTTTCTGTGCTGTCTGCTCAGGGAGGGTAATCAAAAAGCCTTCAAAAACGTTCAAAATACGCTGCTTTGCTTTCAAAACCGTGACGTTTTCACGATTGCCTCCGCCCTGACGGAGAGGAGAAAGCAGCTCGAGCATCACCTGGATGAAGCCCCCCCCACGTTCGCAGAAACCCGTACCCACGACAATGCCAGCAGCCCTCCAGCCCTGCTCCCCAGAGCAGCTGCCTCGCCCCATTGCGATCCCGACAGTCATCCCCACAGCCACACACGACTCCACCCGCACCCCCTGGGCCAGGCGAGGGCCAGGCCGCGGAGCGCTCGGCACTCACCCGTCGGGCGTCCAGAGCCGAGCAGTGCGGTCCCGGGACACGGACACGAAGCCGCCCTCGGGGAAGAGGCCTCGCGTTAGGCCCCGCACGTCCTGCTCGTGGCCCAGCAGGGAGCAGCGAAGCCTGTAGGCGCCGCCATCACCCGCCATAGCGAAAGGTGGGACCGTCCTGACACAGCAACTGCCCCAACCGCCGCCGCCGCCGCCGTTACTGCCGGAAGCTGCCTTGCGCCGCGCCGGAAGAAACGGCGCGGCACGCGCCGGCGGGAGGGGCCCGGACTACAAGTCCCAGCATGCACCGCGCCGCACGGAGCGGGCACGGCGGCCGCGCCGCCTTCGCGGTGCACTCTGGGAGATGTCGTCCCCACCGACAGCGGGGCGTGGGAACGAGATTTCTGGGTGTCGCGATAGCAGAGCGCTGCAGCGATTAGCTGAGCCGTTGCCGCGATACCGCTGCCGTCGCCTGAGGAGGCGTTATGGCCGCGCGGGGCTGAGGAGAAGGTGTGTGCCTGGTCTGCTCCGAGCGCGGTCTGTGATTTGCGCCCCGCTTCTAATAGGGGAGCTGCTTTGGAGAGTTCGGAGCACACGTCACGTCCCTATGAAAATAGGGAAGAATTAACCTTAAACGAGTTGTTCTCGAGAAGCTTTACAAATGAAAGGATTTATCCTTCGTTCCAGGGAGAAGTTCGAGAGGAAACAGGCATGGCGAGCGGCCACAGAACTCCCTTAGGCCGTCCTCCTTCGAGAGCAGGAGTAGGGCTGCGAGTGAGGCCGTCCTCTGCAGCAAGGGCTCTGTCAGCAACCAGGATAGGAACAGGGGTATGTGAAAAGAAAAAAAGTCAACTTGGATATCTTTAGATTGTTACTCAAACTTTTGTTATTTTTCAGCAGTGATAGACAAAAAGCATAACACAGCAGAAGGGTTGTAGTAAATGGGGTTACATCAGGCTGGTGGCTGGACACTTGTACGGGTCACCAGGTCTCCATTTTAGGGTGACTTCACTTTAATGTCTTCATAAATGACTTGGATGTATGACTAAAAGTTGTTTGGAGCATGTTTACTCATGATACTAAATTGGGAGGAGCTAGACTACCATCAGAGATGGAGAGGCCTTGCAGGGAAATCTAGAGGCGTCGCCAACTGAATGAAAGGAGCAAGTGCCAATTTCTGTATGTGAAAGGGGCAGCCCTGGCTATACATACAGATGGGGACATGAGATGCTGGAAAGCAGCCCTGCTGAAGGAGATTTGGGGGTCCTGATCACAGCAGGTTGTACACGAGTCAGCAGTGTGTCCAGGCAAACAGGAAAGCCAGTCATATCCAGGGACTGCCAGCCAAGTGAGGGAAGGAATTGTCCCACTCTCCCTTGCACCACTGAGTACAGTGTGCAGTTCTGATTTGTTATCTTAGAGCAGAGGAGGCGGAAGGGAGGCCTCATGGCAGCCCAAGGCTCTTGTGTTGACAGCAACAGGACCCAAGGGAACAGCACAGAGCTGTGTCAGGGGAGGGTCCGTTTGATTATAAGAAGGGTGATCAGGTACTGTAACAACGTCCCCAGGACAGTGGTCAAGGCACCAAGCTGACAGAGTTCAAGAAGATTCTGGACATTGCTCAGATGTGTGGCCTGATTTTTGGGTGGTCCTGTGTGGAACCAGGATTTGGGACCTGGTGATCATTGGGATACTTTATGATTGTATGATTCAGTGATATTTTCTCCGGAAGAATTGATAAATTTTTATTCTGTAGACAGTTTTACTTTGTAATTTTGGTGGAAAGAGGTTAGTGATGTCTTGCGTCATGAGTTTGTGTGGGAAACCTGGATAGTATCAGTGTTGTGCACAAAGCACAGTGAACAGCTCCTCAAAGGCAACCTCTTACTTTTCTACGGGAGATGTTTGACCAAATCTTAGTTTACCTGAAGAGATGTACACACTAGAAGATTCTTATATGAAAATTTTAGAGACTATTAAGTTTGTAGTTGCTTTGGTGATTTCATGTAGATAACAAAGTCATAACTCAGAGTTATTTTTTTTGGTGGGATTTTGTTCTGTTTTTCTAGATGCCTCCCGGTACATCAAGACCTGGTTCTCGTGCTGGTTCTTCAACTGCTAGTGGAATCTTGTCACCTCACATTAAAGTGGCAGACAGACCAGTCACGCAGCAGGGATTAAGTGGAATGAAAACTGGAATGAAAGGTATTTTTTTGTAGAAAGTAGGTATCAAAGTATTTCAGAAAGTTTTAAGGGAGCATTTAGAGGAGAGCATTTTGTAGGTATGCACCTGTGGAAAGATTGCGAAGTGAATTGCTGTGACTACAAGGAATGAAAGGAAGGAGAGGAAGATTAAAGCACACTCTGTCCCTTGATTTTGACTGCCAGAGTAGACTAAGGCTTTTTTGTGCCTGAGCTTGCTTAGGATTTTTGCATCTATTTGAATACAAATTAAAAGGAACAATAGGATAAATTGTATCTTCTTCCAGGGCTGCAGAATAATTAAGATTCTGCAACATACTTTATTATATAGTAAGTATTTACTATAGCTGAAAAAGTATTTGTATCTACACAACAGCTTAAAAGGAATTGCTGCCTTCATTTGTTTCAGTAAAGCTGTTCAAGAACACTGCAAAGATGACAGTTCTCTGAGTGTAAGATCTGCAAATTATTAAATCAGAATGAGTTACAGTCTAGTGAAACTTTTTTTATTTCATTTTATTCTCCTTTGTCAGGTCCCCAGAGACAGATAATGGATAAAACTTATTATCTTGGACTGCTGAGGTATGTCTTAAAAATAAACTTAAAGTGTGGGAGGTGTAAAGCTCTGTTGCCTCTTCTCCCATCCATTGTACTTAACAGTAGTGTGGGATAACTGATGTTGACTGGTAATAATATCTGTCCTGTTTGAGACATGAAGGTCATTTTGCAGGCAGTTTGTAGGAGAGGAATGTTATGCTTATGTCCAAGTAGAAGATTTCTTTGTATTTTGTTAATGATCTGGGTAAGTTCAGTGCTCTCCCACAGCTTTCATCACAGAAGCAACAGTGATTTTGAGCTTCCACCTGTGGCATTAAATAGGTCTGATAGCTTTTAAGAGGTAGAATCTCAAACTAAGCACTTTTTAGTGTATGCTTTGATCTTGTGCTTTGAGGTGGCACTGATAAAAACACATCCTGCTTTGTCAACTGATGACATTACAGGATTTCATGACCAGTCCTAAAAGATGGTGGTTTTTGTTGTTGTTGTTGTTGTTGTTTTTTGTTTTGTTTTGTTTATGGATGATATCTATATTCTGTGAAAGGATGGGATGATTTTTTTTTTTAATATGTATTTCAGAAGTACTTATGACCGTTTCAACCAGAACAAAATACTAATACAAACATTAAATTTCATAGCCAGGTTTTCTGATATTTGCTTAGGACTCCTATCAGGCAGAACTGCTTTAATTTTTCCTCATTAATCTAGTTTTTCTTAGAAATAGTTTATTGGAAACATGGTACTGTGTGAGGAAGATTCTGTTTGCACATCCCATGGAGTAAAAATTGTTTTTTCACCGCGCTCTAGTTGTACATTTAAATTCTATTTATTTATTTACTTTGCAGAAACAAAACCGGTGAACTCACATCAGAAATTAACAAGCTGCAGGAAGAAGTAAAAATGTACAAGCAAGAGAAATCTGCCTATTTGTCATATGAGAAAAGGTGAGCTTTGTGGCAACTAATTCAAAGTTAACTTTCTCAGTCACAAGACCCTGTTGTAGGCTACTGTGCAGGCTTCAAGGAACTATTAAATTAATCTTTTTTATTATTTCATTTTTTTAATATAGCAATTCTGGTTTTAAGTTTGGCTTCTTGTTTTGTATTCAGAGCAGATGCCTTAGCTGCTGAAATCAAAGAATGGCAAGGTCAGCTAGAGGACTACAACATGGTATGCTATGATCAGCTTTTGATACTGGAAATGAACTTTCCCTTCTTTCCTTTCTTTGCTGCTCATTTTGCTTCAGTTCAACTTCTTTTTCATTGCTGTTTTTCCTGAAAAGTGTATGGTTAATATTGCTGAGTTTATTCAGTTGCTGGAAGAGAAAAAAATTGAAGCTAAGGAGAACAAAATGAGGAATTTTAGTATATGTTAGGATAAGCTGTTGCATATACAATTCAGAAATTGCTGCATAGTATTTGAGTTTCTACAGCTATGCTAAATGAGAATTACTTCTGAGAACTGTAAAATCTATTCAGGTTTAAAATTCAAATATATTTTTGTGTGCAGTAATGGATAAATACTGTATTTTCATGAATGCTTTGTGAGTTACTACTTATTTTCCTGTTTGTGTGTGCATATAGTTATTTTTGTCTTTTTAATAGATGGGGATTCTTACAGTTTGGAATTCTGTCTGTTTTCAGGTTGTGGATCTACTTAACACCAATAGAGACATAGCAGAAGTGATTCGTGATTACAATTTGGTAAGAAATAAAATCTTTGCTGTATTTAATCAAAGAAATGGCATATATTAGATGAATGTGCTTTGAACACGTGACATTTATAGAAAAGCAGGGTACTAATTTAAGTACACATACTTTCTTTTCCAGTTTAAATTGAGCGTAACACTTGACAACATCACATGTATGCCATGAAACAACTATCCAAAGGATGGATAGATGACAGTGCTTCTGTGCTGACAGTGCTCCTGTGTCGTAGATTTGAGAAGGCTGTGTTCTTAATTCAAATTGCAAGTGTTATAATACATTATTTATCTCACTAAAAAGCATAGAACAGTATGCCTTATGAAAGGCAAATTCTGTTGTCTGCACTGCAACTTAAAGCTTCCTGATGCTCTGGAAAATTTAGTTCTCTTCTGTTTTTTGTATTTTAAATAACTCCAGTCGAGTCTGTGACCTGGCCAATGACATAGTTAATCAGCTTTGTTCTTAATTTTCTTTATTTTCCAAGATAGAGAGATAAATTATCCAAGTCCAAATATCCAAGTATTAAGGCTTGGGTGCCTATTAAAGCTTGGGAGCATGCTCCATTTCTTGAGATTACTTTCTCCATTATTTTGGTAGCTTGAAAAACTACCAGAGTGTTTCTTGGCCAATTTTTTTTCTCCATGTTTCACTGAAAAATAAAGTCTCATCCTCTGTGTCATAGAGGGAAAAGTGCTCTGTTACATTTGCATTCTATCTGTAGTCTTAAGGATATTTTACTAATAGATCCTGCAGTAATAGTATGCAAATTCATTTGCTACAAACTTGACTGCAGTTGTGTTTCAAACAGAGGTGATGTAGGAGACTGCAATTTCAGATGTTATTTCTTCAGGACAGCCTGAGAACACCTGTGGAACCGGAGGCCTGTGCTCCTCCTTTCATTACTACATTCTACTGAATTCTAATCAGCTTCTTTCTCTGTTACAGGAAACACTGAATGTTGTGTATATACATATATACTTATATTCAATATCTTTTTTTTTTTTAAGTTAAAAGTTAAGAATGATCGAGATGCTGAGAGCGTGGATAAAATTTTCACGGAAAGACAAGCGTAAGTACAGAAAGTGTGTGCCTGTCAAGTACTGTCAACTCTATCTGAAAACAGTAAAATTGAGAAGTTATTGAATTCAGAAATTTGTCAGCAGTGTAATCCATGAAACTGATGATATCCAAACACTTCTTAGATCATGTATCAGTACGAAACTAAAGCTGGAGTTTCTGTCTTTCTTCTGAGTAACTGCTGTGATGATAATTTACCTTGTCATCCAGGAGGAGATAGGTGGCGTTAAAGTCACCTGGCTTGTGGAGACCTACACACTGTAGAGTATGGATGTTGTGTTGTAGTAGCAGAGGGGGAAGAGTAAGTGTAAGTGGGGACTAGAACTGCAATTCCTCTCTGGTAAAGCAAGGATGAATAGAACTGAAGTGAGCTGTTCGCAGTAGGAATTTGTAAGTTATGAGGACAGTTTGCATGGTGATAGGCTGAAAGGGTGAGTTTTAAAATAACAGTTTGTCATGTAATAATGAGCCATTTTTTCACTAATATTGTGGTTTTCAAAGGCTCGTACATATGTCTTGTTTATCTTTAAATATATTTCCAAGTGTTAACAAAATATGCAGAGTCTTGGTTTAATCTAAGGCACAAGGGCATCAAATGAGTAGTGCTGGTTTTCATTGTACTGTATGCAGGAACGTTTAAGTTGGTCTACTGATTCAGAATTATTTACTTTTTGTAAATACTATTATTTGTAGAAATTTCTTTTAACTGTTAAGCTACTGAGCTGTGATACCACTGATTTGGATTCAGTCCCCAGTCTGACTGTGTTCTGCTTCAGTGGCTTAAACAGTGAGTTTTTTTGTCTCTGGCTTCTTCATTTATATGGTGTCAATAATTTTATCAGGCTGACCACCTGCATTTTAAGGGCTTGGTCATCTTTGGCAGTGAATAGTAAGCTGTTTTCCTACCATAAATTATAGTGTTTTTTCTGAAACGTGGATAATCAGTATTCTTTCATGTTCAACATATTTGTTGTGACACTCAGGTGTGCACATGACCAAATTTTTAACCTTTGTGATTTGTGCAGCAATACTTTGTTACAGATTTTTTGAGATGCTTAAGTTCACTCTGTAGTGTATTTAAACAGTGTAATACAGAAGGCTGAACAGATTGAAAAGTCGAGTCTTTGTCCATTGTGTAAGATATTATCTTTCTTCAGTTACATAAGTATCTATGTATTTATCCTCAATAAATCCATCTTCCTCAGGTTCAAAAGCATTAGTTTTGTCAAATATTACTATGGGATCCTCTTTGTTTATATCTGATGTTGCAGGAAAAGAACTCATGTCAGCTGAGAACTCCTGTTCAAACATCTCAGGGTCGTTTTCTTCCAGACGATGGTGTCTGTAGCTCATCAAATACTGATACCATGTTGGGCATTTTGTGGCAGTAAAAATTAGGAGTGTAGTGCTTAGGACAAACCCTAGCACTCCCACAAGGAAGGTCCAGCTTTTGCCAAGAACTGGAAATGCTGTTAAAACAGAAAGGAAAAAAAAAGTTAGCATTCTTTCAGATAATACACGTAAAGATATGAATTTCTTAACAGATTAAGAACACAAATAAATAATAGAGGGACAACTGAGTTCTGATAAAACCTGAAATTTCAGTTGTTCTCTAGCTTTGATGAAAGCATAATGGTGTAGTAGGAGTGTAAAACCATATGAATTATGGAACGGCAAATAAAAGAGGTTACAAGCAGTGAACAGAAACATCAGTGTATTACCTGCATGTGTCCCATTGTTTCCAGTCATGTTTGAAGTCAGAGCTGTTAAAAAGACTGTGCTTTGATGCTTAATGGCGTAAGTGGAAGTTAAAGCAGTCTGTAAAGAAAGTTTTTCTGTTTCACAGTCAACTGGTTGAATAGTTGCTGTCTTGATGGAGAATTTTTGCTTTATGTTTGGGAATGTACGCGTAGTGTTGTTTTCATTTTCTGTGAATAGGAGCAATAGAAATCATATAAGATATCGTTATCTGATTGGCATTAAGATCTTAAAAAAAAAAATCACCAATAACTAAAATACAGAGAAGTTGATGGTGAATTTTACTGAGATCGGAAAAACTGAGGTAAAACAGTTCGAGGCAAACAGGTGTGAAATGCTGCTCCTATGAGAACTTACCCATTGTCACATTAGATGCTGTTAGCCGTATCTGTAAATCGAGGAGGCTGCAGGAGCAGTTCCATGGATTTCCATCTAAGGTAATTGTAGTCAGTTTGAAAGATGGTTTTGTACGGAAAGATTCCAAAAGGTTATTCTGTAGATTTAAAACTTTCAGATTTTTTAGAGAAGAAAATATATCTGAATCTAATTGAGTAGTCCTGTTATGGGATAGATTCAGCACTATCAGTTGATATAATCCTGCAAATGCTGCTTGATGAACTGTATTAATATAATTGTTGCTGATATCCATAATTACGAGTTTTGTCAAATTGTAGAAGCTGTTATTATACAGTAGAGTAATCATGTTTTCATTCAGATACAGCTCAGCGAGGTTAGAAAGCCTTATAAGAATCTCTTTGTAATTGTGTTTTAAAGTGATTTTATTATTTTTGAGATTTAATTCAGTAACATTTTGCAACATATCAGTGGGGACACTAGAGAGGTTCTTTCCAGACTCATCGCAAATGACCTGTTTGAAAAAAGATAGTATCAACAGTTAAAATACAATAGAGATAGAAGGAGTTCCAGTGATAGCTGTTAATGGGAATAAAAGAATATGTTTTAATGTCAGATGTTTAGAAGAGAAGTTCTACTAGTCTTTGTGCTGCTTTGTTAATGTTTTCTGTAATGTTCTTCTGGGTCAGTGATAGAGGGGAATTACTTGTTCTTGTGTAGGGACCAGATGGTCAGGACACTTAGTGGTTAAATTTTGATAGAGTGGTTATCATCCTAAATACAGCAGAGCTGGCATGCCGTTTTGATGTTAGTAGGGCTGTCTGTTTTGAAATTCTGATGTGAGAGCTGACAGTATAGAAAAGGATTCTTGTCACATAGTCAAGAAACTACCAAGTAAAGATGTCATGGAGAAAGTGGATTCAAGTCTAAGAACCAGCCTGAGCAAGTTTTTACTATATGTATAGCACTTAAATTAATTTTGATTTTCTGTGTTGAAGCTTAGCATAGCTGTACTATTCTCCAGTTTGAGCGTTTATTCTCTTTACCTTGAAATGTTTTTCTCCTTTATAAAAAAGTGGATGTCCATATGCATTACTGCAGCTTAGAGTTTGTTGATAGAGTACTTGTACTAGATTTAAATGAGATTCTGAGTACTAGAAAGAGATTGGTTGTGCTGTTTCTCATTCTAGATAAGTAGTCTGTGTTCAAGTTGTTACTGCTGTGACCCAGCTGTATCTAGTTAGCTTTACTAAAAACAAATTCAATTAAATGTCTGTCATATACTGTATATATGTCCACTGGGGTTTTTTATGTCAAATAAATATTAAAAAAACAAACTACTGAAATAATATCTTAAAATATCTTAGAGAATATTATGAGGAATACTTTAAAATATCTTGCACATAGTTGATCCTGACTTAGGCAAGTGCTAACACAAAATTGCTTAAACTTGAGCCATTGTTGGACTTGTCCCAAAACCGTTGTGATTTAGGCCTGTCCCAAAATGGCAGAGAGAGATTTGACCAGTATATAAAACCATATCAAATATGTTTTAGTGTTGCTTCAACACTTAATATGATTTCCAGAAGCTAATTCCTATTTCACAGCAAAATACATCCTCTCTGTCTGCTTCTTTCTTAGGAATTTCATTTTTTTAGTCATTTAAAATGTCTCTGATTTCCAGTGTATTTCAAAAATGGGAGTGATTTACACGCATGTATAACTTACTTACAGTTTGAGAAGTAATGTTGCAGTCAGCAGTGACTTGATTCAAAAGCAGCATTCCTGTCCAGTTTATGAGCCAAGGCAGTTTCATGTTCAGAGTCTAGCAAAAGAACCCACTTTTCAGTATTGAGATTAGAATCATAGAATGGCTCAGGTTCCAACCCCCTGCCAAAGGCACGGCCACCACCCTCCAGATCTGGTGCTAGAACAGGTTGCCTAGGGCCCCATCCAGCCTGGCCTTGAACACCTCCAGGGACAGGGCCTTTACACTCTCTCTGGGCAGTAACTCACTACATTTTTTTCTACATAGTTACTGCAAAATGTAAAATTAAGAGAAAAAACATTATCAGCCATTATGCATTGACCTTTCCCTGGTCTGGGGCAAATCTAAAATCCAGTGGGCGATATCAGCAGACAGAAAATGGATTGATCTGACGACTTAATAGACAACAGATTCACTAATGGATAAAAGGAATAGGCTGATGTATACTTACTAATATCCTTGTTGGAGCAGTTATGGGTACTGGAAGACTATGATAGGAATCAAGTGAAGGAAGTATCCAGGCTTGCTTGTCCTCAGATAATTTCTTTTGTTTCCACTGACTAAGGCAGAATACTATATTAGATTGATAGCTTATTTGGGCAGATATCTCATATATTCTTATGCAAATTCACAGTTTTTGTGAATTTTTAATGGTTAGATCTTCTAATTTCTTTATTATTCATAATATAACATATGACATAAGCAACGTAATTCTGTTTAATGAAGGCATAGCTGTTGCTCTTCTTTTTGAAGCTAAGGAAGTGTGCTTCATTTTCTCGTGTTGGAGTTTTTGCACAGATTTGTTCCATAATTTTTGAGAGTCAGGAAGGTTATCTTCTATGTTCCCTGAAATGTTAACTTGTCTCAGAAAACGTTTAACATATCCATCTTCTCCTTTGACCTGGGCATAATTTTCAGTATCTGCTAAACAGGAGTGTTAAGTCCTTTTACAAGTTAAACTGATCCATGTTTACGCAAGATTTTATGCAAAGAATAGATTAAAATAAGGATTGAGATACTTGTAGAAGGTGCTTCTCACAAAGTATTCATTGAATTCAGGGTCCACATTACTTAAGGAAGCTCCACTGCACAAATAAGGAACAATACTGAATGTATGCAGATAGTCACATTTACAATAAAATAAATAAATGAATCCATCAGTCCTTAAAAAGAGCGCTGCAAGCTGTTAATGAATTTGGAGGAGATGAAGTCACGTCAGGTCAAGTTGGTCACATGTGTTCCCTTCCCTGTATTTGTCTCTCTGAGGACTGCACCCATTCACCTATCTGAGTCATTGTGTAAACTTTGTAACTTCATCGGAAGACGAATGTATACTGCTGTGATCCATTGTGTATTTTTGTTCTTACTGGAAATTTGAATCAAATACAAAAAGAGGTCCTAAGTGGCAGGGATGAGGGGTGCCAGGAACAGCAGTGGCAGTATGTTGCTGTATTAGTTACTGTTGTAGTCAGAGACCATACTGGTGTCTTGTGTACTTTTTGGAGGCAGTTTGTGTATTGCGAGTGGAAAACATGGTGCAGTTTTTGAAAACTTCCAGTATTAACTGTGTTTAAGTTGGAACTTAATGGCACACTTGGACTTTAGAGATACCTCTTCAAAGATGTTCATAAACAGAGTGGACCTTAGCCATGCAATCTAGAAATGTGATTAATAGCATTATCATAGTGTTCAGGTTAAAAAGAAAAATGCATACTGTCATTATAGAGTGGGAAAAAAACACTGGGAATTATTCTAAAATTACTCTATAAGTTAATGGCAGTCAGGTTAACAGT
This sequence comes from Callipepla californica brunnescens, assembly GCA_023055505.1. Taxonomy (NCBI): domain Eukaryota; kingdom Metazoa; phylum Chordata; class Aves; order Galliformes; family Odontophoridae; genus Callipepla; species Callipepla californica. The sequence continues at coordinate 14,532,378 of JALIRH010000009.1, read as the reverse complement.
GAAAATTAAGGATTAATTCAAATGTTTTTCAGAAGTTCAGAGAAAGAGTTAACGTATTTGAGTAACTGGGATGCTATTAACAGGAAAAATCGTTTTTTTGTCTAAAAAATCACAGCAAATACGTCTAAGGCAAAACACAGTCACTATTCTTTAACATCTAGTGGAAAAAAAAAGAAAAATTTTTCTTATGAAGTTGATTTCCTGCATTTTTATGGGGGAACAGTTGTAAGCAACAGAAGAATGAGAAAGGATCTATACTTTAACTGCAGTGTAGCTATTTAGTAAAACCAGACTTAAAAATTGCTGCTTGAAGTAATTATTTTGGAAAGAAACTGAGCCTAGTACCCTGACATGTCCTTGTTTCTTCAACACCAAAATGTTTTGTTAGAAGATTTCCTTGGGGGATTTTGTATGTATTGTATATTCAATAGTAATGTAACTCTTGTTGCTTTCGTTATGCTTGTAAAGAAAACAGCAGATCTGGGAGGCAGTGTAATCAGGTACTCTGCTTTTTAGAAGAGAATCAGACTGTACTCTGGCTTTTTAGTGAAGCACAATTTACTTAACAGCTTTGTATGTATAGGGTTTGTAGCAGTTCCTGAACTTTTTATGTATGTCAAGATATATTTGTTTCCAATCAGGCAAAAGCTTTAAAAGTAAATCTTTGCCTACATTTTGAAAAAGATGTGCCAAGTGTCTTACCTTTCTGTTGCTTCTTGGAGCACCGTATACCCACAGAGACTTCTCAGTGCACTGACAAGAAATAGTGTCACGTAACACCACTTTGTTTTTTTTTTTTTTTCAACCTTTGTACCTAATGAATAAGCAGGCGTGTAAAAAAAATAAGGAAACTGGAATATCCTTAGCAAAACATTGACTAGGTTGAGAAATTTTGTATAATCATCTTCAATTTAATTGGTGCTGCAGCCAATAGGAAAGCCTAATTGTACTATGCTGAAGTGTCAAGTTCCAGACCGTATAGGAAGCACTGAGTTAAAGTGCTGCTGGATATTTACAAGCAAGATGGATTATTGTCGATTAGAGAAGTGTTGGAGGTGGATGAAAACTTGTTTTTTTGGTTTTTTTTTTTTGTTTTTTTTTGGGTTTTTTTTTTTATGCTTCTTGTCAGGAAATAAAGAAATTTTCAAGCGATTTGCGTGTTGAGGTAAAGATCTGAGCTTATGGTTAAGTCACTGTTAAGCCCTTGTGCTGTAAAAACAAGATTAAAAAAAAACAAAATCCTGTGGAGTATGTTATATATCCAGTTCATAATTTATAAAGATCACAAGCATTTAAGGACGTGGGCTGTATTCCAGGAAGAAATCCTTAAGACAAAAAATGAAGATACTATGCATATTGACAAAGGCATTATACTGATACACAAACTTTATGTTCGGTAATTTTTTCTTATAATGGTGCCCATCTCATTCTGCAAGCTTCATTCTGCCCCAGTTCATAGCATGAAACTGGAAAAGGATTTGCCTTCCTCTCATCCTCTCTTCTCCTCAAGTCTGTAGCTGAGTAGAAACATTTTTAGTTCATCAGCTCTCTTTTGTGTTATCGATGCTTTGATTTTTTTTTACTTAATATCTCCGAACGTTTTGTGACTTCCAAGCCTTAATCCTGTTTCAGTTTCTCTAGTAGTGCAGTGTCGTGCTACTTTGAATAACTAATCTTTTGAAACAGCCATTGCTAATACTATTATCGCCTCTCAAAAAAGCACTGAACTTCAACTTCCTTTCAAAACAGTGCTACCAGAGACAGTGCTTAACAGCTAAGTCAGTTGTTTCTAATCTCACTGAGATACTGATGTACCTAGACAGAAGTCCACATGGCATTAAAAACTAGAGGCTTGTTGCGGGTAAAGGTACTGCTCTGTATTGTCTTCTCCTACCTTTTACATCAGCAGGGTTGGAAAAATAGCAGCAGACATATACTAGTAAAAGTCACAAAAAAGTGCTATTTTTACAGCACAGAAGAATTAATTCAAGCCATGGAAGAAGTTATCGAACGTGAAAAAGTTGCAGCAGATGACATAATAAAAGACATGACTGAGGAAAATCAAGCTAAATATATGGAGATGAAGGCTGCAAATGAAAAGGTGTCCCAGGTGGGTTTATTTCTTAGTATTTAATCTGAAAAGTTTTTTAGCTTGGCTTCATTGATTATAGGTACAATTTAAATATTAAAGTAAAAACTGAGTAATACAATAACAAACTTGCTGGTGTATTGATCAAATGTATGAGTGTCAGAAAAATAGACAGAAAACAAATACGTTATATTTTAGTGTTTGTTAGGACAAATTGTATTCCTCGTTTTCTTTCCAACTTTGGAGGCCAACATGCAGATTTTAAGTCCTCTATAGTGTTTAGGTGCTCAACCACATGTGAAAAGCAAGCAAAAGGTAAGAAGCAATCACAGTGGTTTTTCATTCACCGAAGCAAAAATTTTTTAACCTGTGCACAAAAATAAATCTGACTAGTTTTTTGTGGTGTCTCTTCACTATGACTAAGCTATGTGGCTAGTTCAGGTTTTAAAATCTCACTTTAAATTCTGTAATAGTAATGATAAACTCTACTGTTCATATTGATTTTAAGAAAAAGGCTGCAAGTAAGGCAAACATGTTTTGGTTATTACCCAACAACAAAGAAGAGTTATAATGAATTGGAAAATTTTTTTCTTTTTTTTTTTTTTTTTTTTTTTTTTGAAATTAAGTCAGTATTATATGTAAGCTAGTTGGAGAAGCTGAGTTATCCACGGAAGATGATGTTTCACAGCATCTTCTGGATACTAGACTGCATAATGAAAAGTAATTTAATCGAGTAGTAATTTTAATCTAAATCTTTGATTTTTTTCCTCTTTAGGAATTGTTTGCTCAGCAGCAGGAATTAGATGCACTAAGAACAAAGGAGGTGACTCTAAGAGCTGTAAGTATGATAAAAAGAATCTGTGTACCATCATTTGCCAAACTCCAGTGAAAAGTACCTTCCTCCTTAGATTTCCACGTACTGTAGGACTATGACTTGGAAGTTATGGCAAAGGTGCCTCTTTGCTTTCCACCAATAATTTATAGTCAGTTCTGGATTAATACATTTCTACTAGATCTCAGATACAACATCTGTTTGGCAATGGTGAGGTTTCCTAGCTTTAGTTGTACAGCTGTGAAATGTTTTATGTTACATTTGACTGATTTGAAATTACCTCCAAAGATGAATGGGAAATCACCATTCACATTCTACTTATGCGTTTGTGAGATCCAGTTTTTCAACATGATTTTAGGCTTTTGGAAAATGATTTTCTTCTTTCACATTGTGCTTCAGGTGCCATTGGAGTTTGAAATTTAATGTAGTATTTGCTAAGATATTTTTTTTTCTCCCACATAAACTACGTTTTTCATACACTGTTACATTACTTGAATGAGAAGTTTCTCACATTAGCTTTCTCAAGATACATAAGGATCTGTAAACTGAAACATACAGTCATGTATGTCTTCCAAAAGTATCATTTTTTAATACTTGTAAACATTTTTAAAGTCCTTTGGAATACTCTATATAGTTTCTGTTCCCCTAGAAATGATATAATAGCAGTAAGACTACTCAATATATTGGCCTGAATATGAACTCATAGAGTAAGAAATGCAATGTTGATTCTTTATACTACCTCATGTGCTTGTAATATATGTAACAATTAAGCTTCGCTTTGGATGGACTGACAGTGAACAGTGTTGATCAATTACAGTGTAATTTCTGCAATGTTCTTCTGCAGTTCGGAAGTTGCAAGTAGGTGCTTTGTTTTTCATAACAGGAAATAGCACACTCCCCGGTGAAACTTAAGGCAGTGCAGCTGTATGAAAAGCTCAGTGAGCTTGAAGAATGTCGGAATCAAATGATTGCGGAGTTCAAGAACATGGAATCTCCTCAGGAGGAAAGGGAGAGATTACTAAAGCAGGCAAGAACACAAAATCATACCATTTAGTGGATTCTGAATCTGTCAGTATATTAAGGGGTGATAATATTTGAACACACTTCTCTGTGAGTCTTGTCGTTACTTGGTCTTAACTAGCACAAACCATGTAATTATTTACATGAAGCGATGAAGGGATGTTTCAGTTTCAGCTAAAGCAAAATTGGTGGAGTCAGCTTCTCAGCTGGCTGACTTTTTCCATTTCATCATTTCTATTGATATGAAAGCTGATCCCGTCAAACCATACTATAGCATAACTCCAGACAGTATCATGCTGAGATAGCATACAGACATACTAATCAAAGAACAGTTTTGATAATTTACAAGGAACTTCACTGTATTATATAGCCTTTCACACATGGATTATTACACTGAATATTACTGATGAATATGTCATATAGTTAAGAGCATATTCAGGAAGCAAAGGAGCATTTGGAAGAAATGCATAGATTATATCAATTTTCTTCAGTGAAGAACTGTTGTTGTGTAATGTGACAGCAAGTTTTCATATGCCAAATCTATTCTCTGTTGTAGTGAATTAAGAATTATTTTTTAGATTTCTCCTTTCTTCATTTGTAGATTTTATTTTACATCATATTCCAAAGTTGCCCTTTTTTTTTTTTTTTTTTTACAGGTTAAAGAAGATAATCAAGAAATAGCAAGCATGGAAAGACAGTAAGTAATCCCATTTTTTTGTTGCTACACATTGCATTTAGCCCCTAGTGAGAAATAATTGAATCCCTCCACGTATTCATCTCATGCTGCAACCTCTACTGGTGTTTACCTTCCACAGGGAATAGGATATATCCTATTTTCACTAAATAATTTCTTTAGTAATCAACTGCATAAAATATTTTTTATTGTTTCAAACGTGCCTTAAGAACAATAATTTGTTTATAGCGCTGACGTAAACTTATTTAAGGTTGAGAAACACATTCATCCCTAAAGAGCTACTCATTATACATAGGTGTTTAAGTTTTTCTTACACTTTCTAGGGACTTTAGAGTTACAAAGTTGTAACAGATTTCATTTCTAAAGAGTAACTGGGTATTACTTCTTGGTTCTTAGATACTACATCTTTGCCATAAACTCTGGTTAATAATATTTATGATTTTAAGTCTTTTGATTTTTTTTCTTTACAGAACATTAAGGCAATACCTTAACTGTTCTAGAAACAAATCTGAACTTCTTCTAAGCAATATTACTGATTTTAATGATTGGTTAGTTTTTGATACATTGACAACTTTTAAACCTCATCTGGTTCCTCTCTGCCCAACTCTCCAGCCTGTCCAGGTCTTGCTGAATGGCAGCATAGCGTTCTGGCCTGTCAGCCAGCTTCATATCATCAGCAAACTTGAGAATTGAACGTGACAGAGAATTGAATGTGAGAAGTTAAAGAAAAATGTTTCTGAAATAGCTTTCTTTCACTTTTTATCTAATACATTGTTTAACTTGACAGTTTCTTAGAAGATTTTAGTGAACACGTTCATTATTTTTACATTTCAAAAGGTAATTTCGATGTTAATTGCTGATTACATTGCATCTCTTGCAAAGCTGCATAGCAGCCAGCAGAGGGGCCAATTGAGTAAGAGAAAGGCCCGCGATGACTCCCCAGAAAACGTTTTAGTTAAAAAGAGCAGCAGTACTGATAACCTAATATAAATTAGACACATACACCTGATATAATAACAGAAATTCTAATATTATTTTGGTGTTGAGAAACTAAGTTTTGCTTCTAATACTTCTCTTTATCTTTAGAAAAATGTAATTTATAATGTCGTTTTATCTTTGCATTTCATTATCTGTTTATTAGGCTCACAGAAGTACGGAAGAAAACAAAGCATTTTAAAAAGGTTATTCAGCAACTTAGTATGGATTTGGAGAAGCATCAAGGTAGGATCACTTCACAGTGGTGGTAGGTGATGCAGAGCTACATCTGGAAAGTATACTATGTCATGACATACCTACTTGAAACTTTAGTGCTCATGCAAATATTCATTGTTCACCATCAGAAGATGGATTGGTGTCTAGAGCTGCAGACTCCTCTTTTCAGAGAAACTAAAAAATGAGAAGCTGAGAAGGCAAGTAATGACAAATAATGCCATAATAGGAGCGTTAATCAAGTTTGATTGATTGGTAAAGCACCCAAATTAACAGCAGTACTGCTGTCTGGTTTTCTATCTCATTTTTTTTATCAGTGATTGCAGAATTGAGAATGTTGAAATAAATGCCAATATGCAAAACAGCCAGAACTCACCTATTCTTTTATCTGTCTTGTAAACATCTCGTGTTGATGTCTATAAGGAGAGCTTGGGAGTTGCCTAAAAGTTGTGCTAGTTTTGAAGCTTAACACTAGCAAGCACCTGCTGTAATGTATTAGGCTATGTTAGATCTGGATTTGTACTAGCACTGAAAGTTATAGTTCTGAAAGAAATAGCTTAAGCTGTGGAAGATTCAATTTAAAATGGAAATTCTGCCCATAGGAAACATTCTCATTGTAGGGAATTATGTTTATATAGATGTTACAAAAATATGTGCATATATTTTGAAAAACATTGTAGCAAGTTATTAAGCTTCTGTAGATCTGATGAATCAGTGTGTTTGGGAAATTTCTACTTTATGCATTTTCATTAGCAATCACTGTGAATTTTAAGAACGACTTTCTTCAAAGTGAATAAATATTTCTAAAATTGGCCGTAAACAAATGTTAGATATGTCTACTGTCTTTTGCATTACAAAGTATTTCATTGCTTTCCAGATGTTTCATTATTTTTGTAAATAATTTATAAAGAGTGTTTTATTAACATTTCTATTTCCTATTTCTGATTTACAATCCCACTCTTATTTTTCTTTTTTTTTTTTTTGTTTCTTCTGCAACTCCTTTTGGTTTCATTTTTATTTTTTTTTGGAGTAATGCAGACAGTTAGAATTGAATTATTTTTCACATTTTATACTTAGTTTAACATATAGTCATTCATTACTAGTATGTACTTCTTTGACCTTTCTAGAAAAAAGCTTTCTGTTGGAAAACAGGATTTAAAGCACATGTACAAGACAGTACATGCTCTCTGTCAACATATTAAGTAACAGTTGAGATATGAAGAAGAAAACTACTTTGTGATCCTACTTGAAAGAATTTGTGGAGTCAGTTTGTCACTGTATTATGGGAGAAAATAAGTCTGACCTTCTAAAAATAACAGATGTGCTTAAAATGTAAGGTAGAAAGGTTGACAGTCATTCATCTGAAGGCACTGCAGCCCATAAATTTCATTCAGGCCTTTATTTGTGGACCAGAAAGGGCTTAGTTTTAGTGCTGGCTTCTGAAAAGGATGATTTTCTCCTAATAAAAGCCCAAAAGGCAAGTGGAGATCTCAGCTAGGTGAAATTGGAACATTGGAGTGTTGGTACCACCCTAAAGGGGCTGAGCATCTCCAGATGGGGCTCCATGCAAAGGATGGTGTTGGTGGTTGGACTTCAAGATGTTCGAAGTCTTTTCCTGTAATACTTTTATTCTCTGTTTAAAGCATATCAGTTGCAACATGCAACTCTTATTTATCAAAAATCTTAACTTCTAAAAGGTTTTTAAAATTGCATGGAGATTGGTTTATTAGGACAACTATCTTTTTTAATGTAAGTGTATAAAATGTATATATTATTAGCCTATTGATGCAACAATACTAAATTATATAGAATGAATTCTGTTGATGAATTTATTTGTTTTTAATTGACATTTTTTCTTGCCTAAGGGGATCTGGGACTGAGATTACAATTCAGTTAGTTTAATGATTGAGTTATTTTGATGTTACATCTGTTGTAGGTGAGGAAAACTGGAAATACAAGGAGCTGAAGAAGAGAGAAGAAAGCATGGACAGTAAGTTACCTAATATACTTCAGTTAGAACTGATTCCATTAAAATACAGACTTTTTTTTGTATTGTTAACAATCAAGCTAGAGCTGAAAATAAGTTCTCTCCTGGTCTTTGTACAGAAGTTTGTAATATATGTCAGGACAAGGCAATTGATATCTTAAGGATTGCAACACATTCACAAATTCTTGAAGCATTTTTCAAAGCTTTTCCATCAAACATCAGAGGCCTCTTAGAAACACATTACAGTTGTCTCGTCGGATTCAATTGCACGCTTACAAGAATGACCATAAAAGATTGAGAAGTAGCAAAAGGGCATTAAGCAACGAGAATGATGATGTCAGATTGATTATAGTCTTATGTCCTTATCAGAGTTTGTTATTTAGTTCAAGCCATTAGACAGTAAAGTTACCTGTTTCCCTTAGTTGGTTGCCTATTTTGGTAGCTTTCAGAAAAACCAAGACCAGGAAGTGCTGGGACAGGCATTCAAAAAAGTGTCAGAGGCACTGGCCATTAAACTCCTTGCCTCCTGAATGGAAACGCTCACCTTAAACCTCATGGTGACCATGGTGTCATTAGGCAGCTATATGTATAGGGAGAAAAAAATGACAGTTTTTCATTCCAACCCTTTGATATGTTTCAAAGACTGTACCACCTGCTTTTTCAGTAGACTGCTAATCTCGGAGTAGCCTGTCTGAAAATGTACATCTTATCAATTTAATATAAGGCTTTAATAGAGAACTACAGGGGCTTATGCTATATGCCTGTAAACAGCAGCCTTCTTTATCATGTTTGTTGATATGTAGATTTTCTTGAAACTTTTGAAGAGGTGAAGAATCAGGAACTAGAACGAAAGGCTGAAATAGAAGCCAATATTATTGCACTCCTGGAGCACTCAAGTAGGGTAAGTGCACTTCCCTCTTCCTGTCGGAAACTAAGCATTTAGAAGCATGGAACAGTAGAATAAATGGATAAAAAAGGATGATGTTTTTAATATATTTTTTTCCCAGTAAGTTTCGACATAATAATCTCTTATGATGACCAAACAAGACAAACTGCCATCTACAGTTGTAGTAAAAATATGTATTTTTAATTTAAAATATTTGATTTCTCTTTATTTTTGAGGAAAGGCTTTTGAAAGTTAGATAATATTTGTGATCAGAAAAGAAAGGTACGTATGTAAGTACTGTTTGTGCTGTAATGAACTTTATTCTGTTCATGATAAACATTTCAGAATAGAACTACTGCTGTATTTATCTAAATATTTATTTAATTACTTTATTTATTTATCTAAAGTCTGTACATTTCAGTTCAGAGATATTTTGTCACCACTAACTAGTAAAACTGGTAGTATTCTAGTTGTGTCTCCGATGAATTTATGTCTGGTATACCCTGCTATGTAGTATTTAATGTAAATACTTTAAAAAATGCTCCCATTTGCAATCTGCCTTTCTTTGCACTTTCAAAACATTTTTCCTGTTAACATTTTTGGTTCCTGTCTTTTTTTTTTTTTTTTTTGTTACAGCAGTCTTTGAGCTGAGTACTGTTTTGATTATATCAACACTTTAATTGTCTCTTCTTTCAGTTTAGAACACTGTAAAGTATAAGTTAGGCAATAACACCTTCTTTGATGTGGTAACACAGTTTATCCTTAAAACTAAGAAGATAAACTTTGGTTTAATCTTCACTGATCTATCAGTACATATTTTACTGAAAACTGACAATGTCATTGCGTTTAAATCGTTCACCTGTTTCAGTCTTTGTAGTAGAACAGCCAAATAATAGGCAGAGGAGTTTTTCAACTGTCCAGTTAACATCTGTAGATAAAAGATAAAGTATATTCTTGTTACACACAGAATGTGAACCGTATGAAGCAGATTTCATCTGTTACCAATGAAGAGCTGAAGATTATGCAGGAAGACCTCACTTTCAAATCAAATGAAATGCAGAAGTCACAGAACACTGCTAAGTATCTGATTACAGGTATGATCAGTAATGGATTTTCAAATTCATTCCTTTAAAAAATAAGAATGACCTAAGTTGTTAACATTAATATTCATAAGATCAGTGATTTTTAAATATCGTGAAACCCTTTGTTAGGTTGAGAAATTTAAGCTCAAGTGAGCAACAGATTATTTATGTTTCTTAAAAGTATTTTGCTCATTCTTATCTATAAATTATCAACTTGCTTACTCAAGTCTATGTTAAACAGATATTTAATTATTGTGCATAAAATTACATAAGCTAGAAATCTGATTTTATTAATATTCACCTTGGAATAATTTTCTTCACGATCTTCAAACATTTTTTAAATCATCTATCCATGTATTATTTGTAAATGTAGTTCTCATTAGCAGTTAGACACAGGCTGTGTCTTTCTAATTCTAATCACTTAGTATGTCCCAGGGGAGAATTAACTGTCAACAATGGTGAATACCTCCAAATCACATTCTCAGGCTTTGAGAATATTTGTTTTTTGCTTCATTTTGTAAAGACTCCAGCACTTAAATTTTAGAAATTTTCAGGACCTTACCAGTAGTTTCAAAAATCAAACAGTAGTTTCCTTTAATATCTGCAACAGGTACCTATTTATTTCTTTATTAATTCTGATTAGAGTGGAATTGTTCTCATAATTCTAAACCTTTGCCAGTAACATTATTGGTTCAGCAAGCTTTTCCTTGTTTGTTTGGCTGTAAGGAAGGGGTAGGAATGAAGAACCATAAACCTTTTTGTTGGAAGGCTATTACATGCTCTACTTTGTAGTAATTTTCAAAATAGGAGCCTATGTGGTAACTGCAAAGCAGAAATTTGTGAAGTTATGCAGAAAATGTAACAGAAATTGATTATTCTGTTGTGCATTTGAACATTCAGCATTCACTTATCTGCAAATATGCACTTTGTGGTTCTGCCTTAGTTTAAAAAACTTAGCCAGGCATTAAAGCTTTTAATATGACTTTGTTCTTTCATGTAAGCAGCAATTCTTACATTTTACAATATAGGGAAGCACAAGCAGTGTAGAAGAAATCATTGAAGAACATAGTTCATTCTTTGCAAGGGGAGAAAAGAAAGCTTCAGTATATAATTTTCAGCAGATAATTTAGACAGTTAAAAATTTACTTCTAAATTTTAACAATTTAGAAGTAAAGTTCTGAACACAAGCAGTCACAGATACTATAATAACAGTATCTGTTAACAGATTCTGTAAAAAATACAGTGAATATTCAATTTGCATAACTTTAGTTCTCCTCAGTCCCTGAATTACAGCACAGTCATCTTCAGGATTATTTTGTTGTTCTTAAAACCTAGATTTTCGTGCCATAGCAAAGATATCTAAAGTCCATCAGCAGAGCCACTTAAAAAAAAAAAAAAAAAAAAAAAGGAAAAAAAAGCAAGAAAGGAAACCGTGAAGAGTAAACAAAAGTGCTGATGGCATAGTTTCCCAAAAACATTTCCCTGGGTCACAGTAGTTTGCTCTCAGAGTTTGCTACTGTGTACACACTGCCTGTGAGATGCTGCAACTGCGTGGCGTATCAGAAGGAACTGGGCTGCATCCTCTTCCTGTCTCTTCCCCTAGAGAAGTTTTGAGTTTTTTTTAAATCTGGTGTTTTGTTTTGTTTTCACTGAGGCTGCTGCTAGATAAGGGTAAAATTCACCCCCACCACTTTCTTCTCCTTTCTCCAGAAGCTGTGAGTGGGTAAGGTTGGCCCATTGCTGCCTCACCGCAGATTTGTCAGTACGCAGACAGAACAGGATAACAGCCCTTTCAGACATTTTGGCACGTGTGATGTTATTACTGTTTACATATGAAATAAATTTCATTAAGTCAACTGTATGTAATTTTTAAGAAATAAAACATTAGTATTAGTTCAGCACTATTGAGAGTGTTGTGATTAGATCTAAGTATTTAAAATCTAAAGACATTTTGCAGCTGTTTCCCTCTAATCTGAATTCTTTATGTACTTTTATTTTTTAGTGTTTCTAATGCTAAAGCTCTTGTTTATTGAGGTTCATAAGCATTTGTTTGTTTTTAAACCACCAGTGCAATAGAAACAAGAGAAATAGTGAGGTGGTCTGTTCAGTTTTGCTTTAGGATCTGGCACCACAAAGTGTAGGCATTTATAAAGTATTCTAGAAAGTGTTTTCTTAATTCCTTTATGTTTGAAGGACGCATAAACATTGAATCAAAGACAACCAAAGCAGTTCCAACCCTTTCATTTTTAAATCCTTCTTTTTGCCAGGATGGAACTTTTTAGAATCTATATAAATGCCTTTTGCACGTAAAGGACTCTTTTGATTTTACCTTATGGAAGTACATTCCTCTGGGTATTTGCACGCTCAACACAAAAACCTTGGCTTGCATTTTTTTTAATTCATATTTTATTCATATTGTTCATTTAATTTATTATTGTGAGCAAAAAAATTGAATCCAATATTTCATTCTAAAGAAATGCATGTATGGCGTAAGTACAGAGGAGGAGAAATCAATACCAAAATCTTGTTAAAGCTTTGGAGAGGTGAGATTTTCCCAAATAATTCTGCTATTAGGAAAACATACCTGCAGTTTCTGGAAAGGTGGTCTCTTCCTCTCTCACACATGCACATTCACTTTGTTCTGCTGTGGAGATCTCTACTGCTGTGATTAAGCTGGGAGAAAAATATTCCTACTCTTTTCCTAGTGGATCAACACAAAGGTGGATGTGAGAGCATGATGGTATGTCTATGGTAGGAGAAGTTTCTTTGTGCTATCTCATCCCTTCCAGTAGCTCACTTTGCCTGATGTTTTAGAATGCAGAAAGCATTATTTGTCTCAGTGCTCTGAGATAGACACAGCTCTGACGTGTAAGACTACATAGCCATGTCTTGAAACGTTCATGACTGTAAGGAAAATACAAGAATGAGCTGTCCAAAACAAATCTATCCCTATCTAGTCCTTCCATATTCCTAACTCCTTTCGTTACCTGTATCCGTATTTTTCCTTTCTAACCAGTTGTCAGAAATAAATGCTTTATGTTATCTCCCATGTTCAGTCTGTAAGCTCTGACAATTACTTCTGTGGAGAAATGGAAGAATTTTCCTTTGCAGAGTCAACGTTCAAAGAAAAACTGTTAATTTATTCTCATAAAATGAAGGCTTACCAGATACAAACAAGAAAAAGCAATATCAGATTAAAATACTAATCTACAGAAAGACCTTTAAAATTGCATTATTACAGCCAGCTTTTGGTAAGGCATTGCCACTGCTTTAAAACTTATTGGCAGATGCTGTAAGCAACTTTAAAATAGAAATACCACACTATGATACAGAAGATCACTATATTTCCATTATTCTTCACTTATGGAATAGAATGCAGTAATTAGTAGTTCAGAATACAGGATGATTGTGAAGATTCAATTTTCTACTTTCATTCACATTTATATTTCTGTGCTTGTCAAAATCAGAGATATTCAGGAGCTGTTTATATTGCTCCCATAAAAAGTCACTAGTGATTTTGTATCTAATGTTCTAGAAAGTCAAAAGCTGCAGATGGACCTGCAGAAGATGGAACTTCTGGAGGGCAAGATGACTGATGAACTGGCTTCACTTAAAGAGAAAATTGAACAAACCACAGCAGAGTTGGAGGTTTATAAAGATTTGCCTGCTCTGAAAGCATCAGGAGAAGAGAAGAAAAAGGTAATAATAGGAGTGAAAATTGAAATTATACAGAATACATGGGGATTGTTTGTTTTTAAGCACCTAGAAAACTGGATTCCAGACTTATTAACTGGGTATACGTGGCAGGCTATGAGCTGGATGCCCTCTGACAACTTCCTTCCCACAGAACCTCCCTTTTATTTTACTGGTTCTTATCTACTCTGCTATAAGTTACAAATATCTGTAAGCTTGAATTTAGCAATCTAAGCAAAACTCACACACATAAAATAGAATATAATTATGTTGTCCTTAATTTTCTTGAAAACAAACTCCCTGTGGAGCAGTTCCTATTTTACTGGTGATAAATTTTCTACGAATTCTTAAAATCGATGTTCATTCTTGTCCAGATACAGTACAGTCTAGGCTTGCAGCCTGTTCATAACTGTTAAATATTATCATTGTTTACGGAAATGTAATATAACGAAAGTAATTTGTCTTTAGGCCAAAGCAAATGAATTCATCAATTCATCTGTATGTATTTCTTTTTCAACCAGAGACTACAGGGTGACAAGGAAAAATTAACAAAACTTAGCCATGGTTTCAAGAAAATAATGGAAATCTTGAATGCAGAATATGAAACCCTAAAGAGAGAGCTGCAGGAGAACGAGACGCTTTCTCAGGTACAGCACAGGCTGCAAATAATCACTTCTTTTGTTTCTGTCCTTGTTAGTTTCACTTCCTCATACACATGAAGCACTGATTCAGTTTATGCCTTCTCAGGGTGATTTCAAAGTACGCACTGTAAATGCGTATTTAAATTTTCTGGTTTTAAACAGAAATTATTACTGTGACAATAAATTTACTGTAAGCTTTGGATTTCAAAATTACTAAGCAGGAGTCTTTCTGAGCTTAAAAGTTGTGAATACTCTGTTTAAGTATTGTCATTAGTCTTGCTCAGAATTCTCTCTCTCCCATTGTTTGAGAAGTTTTGAGAACTCATTTAGGAAGAAAGTAAAATGAAAGAAAAAAAATTCCCCATTAGTTAGATCAGATCACTTTCCTTTTTGAAGTTAACGCTGATAAGTTTTTTCTTTGCAATCTCTACTGTTATTTTACTTTTTCTTTTTGTAATCCTTGTGCTTCTGGCAGTATGCTGAGCTTTTAGGGTTTCTTTGGACTTCCTTAAGCCCAAGTAACTTCAATACATGTATACGTTTCAGAAGTGAATCAAGAAGGGAGCTGTTTTCAAACTTGTGTGCAGCTTTGATTCTCCCATTATAAGCTATCATTAATTCTTATCATCTTGGCAGAAGAACTTTACAGGCATGGATGCACAGAAGGGAAGTGGATGACCTCAAAATAATCTGAAGAGTGGGATTTGATTATTTTCTCTCAGTTTTCTCAGTTTTATTGTTTTAGGTTGTTGAGAACTTGCATTGTGAGTTCCGAGTAAGTAAGTAAAAACTTCACAGATCAGACAAGTGGAGACATGAAGGTGGCTCCAAACAAGTAGATTCGCATTATGCAAATAGCATGTGATTGTTGTGATGATGATACAGATCTCAAAAGTGAAATTTGAAAGTCTGCAAAACTTTAGAATATCATGCTTTTAATGCCAAAATCAGATTTCAGACACTTGATAGCTTTGAGATACTTTTTACATAGTGATGCCAAAAAGATGTATATAAAAAATGTTAATTGTACATTATTTTTTCAATTCATTAAACTGCAGCAGTCCCATTTCAGTGCAGAAGGGATTTGTTTCTTTGCTTTTTATGCCATACCTGTGAATGTCACAAGGGCAAAGGTATAAAGTGAAAGCAGCTGATTAGTTGATGTGCATCAAGTATTTAAAAGCACAGTTACTGTTTATATATTTGGAGGGTTTGTGTAATTTTGCAAGCAGTGTTAAGTTCTGAGCTTCAAGGAATTGCTACAGAGATGTGCTGAATTATTTTCTCTGTGTATCACATGGTATTTTAAACCTAGTCTTCGTTCCTAGCTGTGTTGTAGGTGGGTACATTACAAAGGTGCAGTAAAGACTGCTAGTCAGAAATACCATGCAAATAAATGTCTGCCATGAGTGCTGTGAACAAGTGCACTAGATAACCAGTTCTTTGCTACAGAATTTATTCGAGTGAGATAGCAATTATTTTGTATCTTCTAGCTTAAGAATAAGCTTTGAAGTAAAATGTAGCAACAGTTTCCTAAATTATTGCTGTAGTTTCCACTGAAGTGCAGGTTTAGTCTCAGTACGACTTTCATTTTTTATATTTAGAATTAACATGCATATCTTGAAATGCAGAATCTGGAACAGTAGCATCAGAAAAACAGATATTATAAAATTGTATTGTAAGGAAGCAGCCATCGATATAATGTCCACATTAGTTTCCTGTTGATGCTGAATGCATTGAAGAAGTGCCAGCAGTTAACTCACACTCCTACAATCTTCTCCTTGCAGCTCTGTTCTTATCACAGCTTCTGGCATCAGACAGGAAACTTAACTATGGAAGAAAGGAAGTTTCTTCCCTGTAGCTCAAAGACCAAGACGGTGTCAGGAAATATTGTATCTCTGGTGATTTTAGATCTTACTGATTATAAGACAAGATCATTTTAATTATACGAAGTATGAGAATTAATATCTCTCTGTAGTGTTCATCTTTTTACCTGAAACTTACATTTATCTATATGACTACAGTCTCGAGTTCTTGGTCTGACTTTTTTTTCCCAGGTACTGTTGAAGTTATGTGCAGTGTTTGCACATAAATACTGAAAAAATACGTGTATGAGGTGCTAAATTATATACAGATTACTCATTGACAGCTTAAAAATCATTTTGCCATTGGGTTAGTTTGTTTGGTTTGGTTTTCTTGTTTTGTGAAGTAACTTTGATCTTATCAGTTGGTAGACCACAAAGTATTGAAGCGTTTTTGACTACTGTGTATAAGGTAGATGTGTAATTATTTTCATTTTTGGCTCGTTTTTGTTTTCAGCTTACGAACTTGGAGAGGAAGTGGCAGCACCTAGAGCAAAATAACTTCATGATGAAGGAATGTATCCTTTTATTCAAGAAATACAGTGAA
Source organism: Callipepla californica brunnescens (assembly GCA_023055505.1). Taxonomy (NCBI): domain Eukaryota; kingdom Metazoa; phylum Chordata; class Aves; order Galliformes; family Odontophoridae; genus Callipepla; species Callipepla californica. The sequence continues at coordinate 14,515,836 of JALIRH010000009.1, read as the reverse complement.
ATTCTCACACTGTAGTAGTTGAGGAAGAAATCTGTTTCCTCCAGCAAAATAGGACAGGACGGAATGGGGAGCAGGAGACAGAGGAGGGCGGGAAAGGCTGTGCTCTGCAAATATGTGGTAATATGGCAGCTATTGTATATATTAAAATCTGTGTGTGTTGCCTGAAACTTTAATGTGTACTAAATTTCAAGATTCGTCTTGCTAACTCACCTTTTCCTGTTGGGTCAGTTTTGGCATCAGGTTTCATACAAAGATCATTTTTACATTAGTGCAGTCTGAATTCATCCGTCAAATGTATTACTGTTTTAACACGTATATGTCATGGTAAATGATAAAAAGTGAACAACAGATTTGATGCAATTTAAATATTTCTTATTATATAATAAGGGGAAATGTGCAGTAGAGTGAAAAAGTAATACCAAAGTGATACGATATGACAAGGAAATGCCTTAACTGCAAAATAGGCTCAGGTGGGAGAGCCATATTGTTCCTAGATCTTTACATGGTGTTCATTAGATGTGCATTCCACTATCCCTGACTAATCCTCCGTCCAAGAGCTTCCAAAACACCAGTAAAATCTTATTTGCTGCATGTGACTTTAACAAGACAGCTTTTTAAATTAGCAAAAGCAGCAAAGTTGTTTAATATTTGGAGTTGATAGTTCCTGTCTTGCACTACTTTCCATGGTTATTGAAGAGGTCTGAGTAGGGCATGGTTAGGCCTTATATTCACTGTAGTAAATTCCCTTTTTAAAAAATTACTTAGGAAAAAAAAATCAAAAATCTCAAAGATTTATGTCATCGTTATTATATGTTTATTGTAAAAAATTGACAGCAGAAATGAGCTATCCGGACATCCAGCACTGTGCTTCAGGAAATGGATACTGCTACATACCAGAGAAAATGTAAGAAAAAAAAACTTATTTCAGGCAATTATATAACAGTCCAGGCATCAGGAAGCCAAAATAAATAAATAAATAAAATTAAGGTCTGTATATGGTCTTGGTTTTTCGTATATCAAATATCCCATTTCTTATATCTGATAAGTGCTCTAATTCTTAGTGTTTCTTGGACAAATATGTATTTTATTCTCTACATACAGTGAATTTATTATATATGGGCACATTTTGCTTTTTAAATTCTTTAAGAGTATTACGTGGAAAAATGCACTTTTTCAGAAATAGCAGCGTAATGACTTAATTTGAGTGAGAAAATAAATTTCATTTACTCGAAAAACAGCTGGTAGTAGGTGGTTTGTTGTACTCATCAGTGAAGACCAAACACTAATGGCTTTGGCTTTTCAGGTTCCTGCCAGAAGATAAGCTACCTTATTGTTACAGGTATCTCTGACCTCAGGGCATCCTGCTGTTCTTTGAGATAGGATCAGGTGAATGTATACAGACCTTTCCTAGGCTCACAGAATGATAGTCTGCTTTTTAGTGATGTGAAGCTTTCTGATGAGCTGCAGCTCACCTCTGCATGGCCATGGTCACTCCTTGGCAGATCATAGGACTCACCAGAAGAGTCTGCCAATATTAACAAAATAGAGTTGGAACTCTTCCCCTGTGGAGGAAGCTATGCAGAAATATTTTGTTAGGGCAAAAAAATGTTGATCCTGTTATATTCTAAAAAGAAGAAAAGCTTTAAAAGAAACTAAGAGAAAAAAAAACAACAAAAAAACTGTGCGGGATATTAAAAACTCTTCCCAATGTGCTGTAATGTATTACCTACCTGTGTGAGAGCAGATGCTTACACAGAGTTGCACATCTGCTTCAGCTGCTGTTTTCTTGGACTGGGGTTTTTCTGGCCTCAGGTTTGAAGTGCCAAACACATAGCTTTAAATAGCCAGGAACCTTGGGATGGTTTTGTTTGCAGCATAACAATGGGCAGAGTCTTCCACATGAAACCTGTTGCCTATATATACCAAAACAAAATCGACTTGTGTACGTAATCTCTTTTTCTTAACATGTTTGGTACAAGATGGCAGCTAGCAAATTGGTGCAAGCCTCTTACATCTAGTTAGAGTTTTTTCCACTATTTGCAACTCTTAGTAGTTTTTGCAGAAGGAAACTTACTGTGTTATGTTTCCTTTATGATCTCTAATTATGCTAATATTTATACTGGCAGCTTGTTTCCTTAATTCTTTTAATCAGTCATAGCAACAAAAAGTCAGGAGAGTGACTACCAGCCAGTAAGGAAGAACGTGAGAAAGCTGGTCACAGAATACAACAAAGCACTCATAGAAGCTTTACAGAACACCAAGAGCTGAACTCCGGCACTTCCTTCCTGACCCAGTGGACCAACAATGAGTGATGTGCATGGGCAGCACGAAGAGATGGACTGCTGAGTTCATTACTGCAATACCTGTTCTTAAAAAATATTTTTCTAACTTCATAGAACTGCTCGGTTTTATTCGTTCTCCTCTTTTTTGCAACCTTTGAAAATATTCAGGGATGAGCTTCCAGGTTTTAGAAACTAAAAAGGAAATGCTGTATAATAACTGTGAAGTCACCGTAATATTTTACCGAGGCCTGTTGCGGGATTGTATCTCAGATGTGAATCCTCGGACTGCTTTACACAAGAGATGTGTGATTGTCTTTCATGTCAGCATACCTTCCCTATTTATATAGCAGTTTATAACAACCAAAGGAAGCATCTAAGCACAGCAGCATCCTCTGAAGTCAGAGTTGTTACGTGTTTTAAAGATTTACAAAAAAAGCCAATGTTCTTTAAGGATCTGCCTGCAGTTTTTCATTTCCCTCTTCAAGAATTGATTAACTTGTAAGGTGTGTCTTTATTACATCTGTAATGTAAGGGCATAAATGTGATAAAATGTAGCAAAATGCAGCTAGTGTTAACCTTGTGCAGAGCACTTCAGTCTGTGCTGTTCACCAATAAAGGAAGTATTTTCTGCATATTTTTCTTCAGGTATCAGGCTGTAGTGTCATATGTAAACAGAGTTTCCAGAAAAATACACTTAACAGAGGCTCAACACAGAACAAAATCAGGACTGATCCTGAAATAATGTACTTCATGATACATAAAAGTCAGAAAACACCAAGCAAAATTTCCACATGTGTACTTCCCTCACATTCTACCTGTAATGTAGTTTTAAACTACTAACTGATCATTTCCTCTACTCTGTGCATTGTAAAATACTGCTGAGCAAAGAAAAGAAGGTGGAGTTGAGTATAGGTGTGAATCCCAGACAGACAGTAATCTTATTAAAAATATTTCAAACAAAAAGAGGGGGCCCCGTGTTACTACTGTTTGAAGAGTTCTCCTAAAAAAGAAGTATGCTTCTTTTGCGTGCTTCATTTTATAGAAGTGGAGCAGACAATGCTCTATTAAAATAGAAGTGTACTTTTGTCTTTCAATTTCAAGTCTGCAGTTGCCATTTTGAGTATATGGGAGAAGTATGTAAAACAAACATGCTGATGATTCTTGCAGAGGACACTGTATTTCCAAATTCAGCTTGGTAAATGCTGTTGCCCTCCAAATTTATGTCTGTATAATATTTAGATATAATGGAACAGGATTTCTATAAACTAGGGGATGTTATCTAGGGGAAATTCCCACTAATGTCTCTTCCTTCCTGTCAAAGTTTCAGCTATTCCAGACAGAGCCCATTATTTGTTGAAATGAAGCTGAAGTCTAATATTCTCACTGATTGAGCCATTAGCCAGTGAGATCGACTCCTGAATTCCACTTGTGCTACAATAACATGTTTTAATGAGCAATGGAAAGAAGCAGTGCTTGGAATAAACAGGCTGCTATAAAGGAGTAGGGGTAGGGAATGGTTTTATTCCTTGGCAGCAATTCTGTAGGATAGTGGGGTAAAGTTTACAGGTTTTTGGGTTCCCCAGGAGATGCCTGACATAAAAATGTTTTCTCTAGCATGCTGATTTTTTTTCTTGTTCTGTTCAGAATTTCCAAATTGCCTGTTTCTGCCTGGGAATCTTGGTGACCGTTCCTCCTTTTAACCAATCACTGTTATGGTGATAGTGATATTCATAATATCTTTGGCATAGAAATCCATACAGATTTGAAATGATGAGCCACAAAGGGAGCATTTGAGATTAAATATACTCATTAAGAAAGCATTCATAGTTGTGACCTGAGATCATGGTATCCATACCTAGATCCTAATGTCGAAGCTAACCTTCCCTTACTGTATTTTGCAGTCAGTTTTGAATATCAAACACTCAGCATTTTTTCACCAGAGCTCCTTGTATATCAACACTTTTAATTCAATAGTGCAGTTCTTGCTATATGACTATCTGTTACGTATTTATGCTATGTCTTCAAAGTGAGAGGATGTGTATTAAGTGGCAGCATATATGGGGTGGAGAAATGTAAGGACTGCTCTGCTCATTCATTTTACAGGGTCTGAGTAAAGGGAAGGATCATCTTCCTCAGCTCACTGAAGACAATGGTATTCCTAATGCAACCAAGGTTTCTGCTGGCATTTTTTTTTTTTTTTTTGCTGTGAGGGCACATTACTGTTTGCTGGTCATCTTCTTGTCCATCAGGACCCCAGCAAAGCTGCTTTCCAGCCACTCAGCTCCCAGCCAGTGCTGGTGCCTCCACTCGTTCTTCCTCATGGACAGGAATGAGCATTTACTCTTCTAGAACTTCTCTACCCCATCAAGGTGTCTCTGCCCTGCAGAGGTATCAGATTTATTAAGCATACTTTTCCCTTCATAAGTCCGTGCTGACTGTTCCTGATCCCCTTTGCATCATTTGTGTGTCTGGAAATGATTCCAACATTATTTGCTCCGTCACCACCTCAGGAGCGAGGCTGAACAGCGTGTGGCCCTTTCTTGCTCCTCCTGAAGATTGGAGTGACATTCAGTCATCAGAAGCCTCCTTTTATCACTGTGAAAGAAATGTCACTCAGCAGCTCCTCCAGGACTTGCAGGTGCTTCCAGGCCCCATCCATTCATGTACATCCACTTTCTTTAAATGTTTCTTAACTCAATCCTCCTCCAGGGAAATGCCAGTTGGATATTAGGATATTAGGAATGATAGTCTTTCACTCCAAATCCTACTTTGATGAAATGGAAATAACCATTTCAAACTTAACAACATCTTCCCCTCAAGACCCTTTACAGCCATTCTTTGGATGCCCTCTTTTTATGTCCTTCTTACACAGTTCTGCTAAGTACCTGCTTTGAGTGAGCTCCTTAAAAACATATTCATCTCATACTGATAAGGTGTCTGGGTGGGATGAATATGGCAATTGTCTGGAATGAAAAAACAAAGGGATCCTGAAAGAAATTATAAGACCAAAATTTACATGATGAATACATCCACAATATATTCTAGCCGGATACTGTAGTTGGTAGTAGCTGGCAACTCCAGCCAAAGCAATTTTACAAAGTGCAGGTTAATCAATGTGTAGGAGATCTGAATGGTTTCCAAAATGAATAGTTTTCATATTTTCTCCTCCATTAAGGAGGAAGGAAGCTATTTGGCATTTCATAACTGCACAGATGATCAGAATTCAAATCCCAGTTTTGATCAATCATTTGTTGGAATTGGGAGACAATTGGAGCAGAGAAAGAAAGTTACTTGCAGCCTACACTGCTGGTTTTCATTTCAGGAAGGAGGACTAACCAGACAATATGCCAAATTTGTGAAATGGAGGAAGCCTCCCACATTTTTAAAAAATGAGCCAGAAATGTAAAATGACCTGTTCAGTTTCCTCTTGTGAAATGAATTCCTTGAAAGCTACTCTCATTAAAAGTGAATGATCTTGATTTGCTGACCACTAGTATCTTTGGATCAGGCTCAAGTTTTCTACTTAGCAGCAAAGAACAAGTAAAGTGCAACAGATATGTCTTGGACACAAAACATGCATTTGCCATAGAAAGTACTTGTGTTGGGGCAAGGGGGACTCAGCACATCTGAAAACCAGAAAAAGAGAGAGAAAAAAAAAAAGAAACATGGTTCAAGTAGGAGTTATCAACAGTATAGCATTCACCCCAATAGCCATCCATACGTAATAGATAAAATTCCAGATTAAAGCCCTCGCTATTCCAGTTCCCTTCCTGTTCTTTAGTTTTCTTCTAAATAAAATGAAGAGAGGATGTTTAATGACTTGGACTTGTGCTCAGATTTGCCGTATTTAATCATTTTCAGAATAACTGATGTTACATGAAATACTGAAGTTCTTTTTCTGTATGTAAATCAAGATTTTAAGTTCCCGTCTTAAGAAGAGATGTGTACTTCTCTCACAACACTTTCAAGAATGGCTAAAACTATATCATTCACACACTCAGAAACATTACCATTTAGAAATCATCCCACAGGAGAAAAGACTGAATTATAAAGCTGGAGTTTTCCAGAGAAGAAACTGTTACACTGCAGCTCTCCAACATGGCTCTGATCTTTATCAGTACAAGATTTCAGCCAGCTCTGGAGGGATGTAATTTTGGAAGCAATGCCAGGTAGATATTCTCAATAAGTTGCAATTGCTAAAGGCTGCTGTCCTGTACTGTGTGTTTGAATGAAAACAAGGAGAGTTCACATTTTGGGGAAAATGTTATGCAGCATAATGAATGAGATAAAGTTCAGAAATGCAGTCACATTAAGTTTTCTTTAGAATCGCATTAAGAGTATGAGATGATTTCAGTGAATCCCTTTTGTCCCTCAAACTGTAGAAAAATTAAGAGGAGAAATAGTAATAAAAAACAAAGGGGAAAACAATGGAGTTGACATCAAGGGTGAAGTTTTCTCCTTTTCACACAGGCAGTGGCATATAACTAGCTTAGTTACTTCTTATTTATTCTGGTTCTCCACTTCTCATAGTTTTATTCTGCAAGTTCTTAAAGTAATGTCAGTCACTTCCATTAGCAAAGAATTAAGAAAAAAGAATTATTTTCTCTTCTGCCCACAGCTGATGACCTTTCCAGCAAAATACAGGTGGCTCACAAAGCATCCAGAATAAAGGCATCTGGCCTTAGTCAATCTGCCTGACGTGTTTCACAATGTACTGATACTGAGGCTTTGAAGGCCTTCTGTGTTGTTTTATCAGTTGAACCTTCCCCTTGAGAGAAACCCGAGGTTTCCACAGGTCCTTTCATTTCTCTCAGAAAAAGTCACAAAAGCAAAATATCCCTTTGACTAAGATATGCTCTGTATACAGTGAAGGACTTTTGACAAGAAAACACATGTTGAGTGAAAAAAGCCATCCTAACTATGTAAATAAACTTGAGAAACAGGAGAAAAAGTGTGAAGTAAAGGCACCTCCTTGGTTCAGGCTCCCAGGGAAAGAGAATGAACTGCAAAGTAACAACAAAAAAGAATAGCTGGACTGATATTTTTCCTTCTCACCTGAAATTTTCCCATAACCACCCATCACAATATGACCAGCTCCTCTACACTTTCCACACTGTTGTTACTCATCTTTAACTACACACTGCAGAAACCTCCACCTCCCTTCAGTTTCCACACTGTGTGAAGACAGACCCCTCTGGACCACAGTGCAGTGCCCATATGCCTGGCTGGCCTGTTCAGTTGGCTGCAGCATCCGTCGGCCAGGTGGGCCAGCACAAGGGGCCTTTTATGGCTGCAGTTAGCCCCAGTGGCATGGGATGATCCATGGAGCATAACAGGGTCTGTTTAAGAAAAGAAGCCAGAGCACTGTAATTTATGATCCTTCTGCTTCACATTGATGATTATCGTGAGTAAGAATGCCTGAAGGTGCTTTACTACCTCTTACTGTCACATATTAATTAATATCACGTCAAGGACAAAGCAATGGCTTGCTTCCAGAAAAGCATAATGAAGCCAGACACTCCAAGAGGATATGTGCTTTCTGCTAACACATCTACCTGATTAAAGAAGTGCAGAGTGGCATTGTTTCTTTTTCCTCTTCGCATATCTCCATGCTCTGCAGCATGTATGAATGGGTTGTCCTTGAGACAAGCGTGCTGCTTATCTAAAGAGGAAAGCCTGATGTCAGGAGTTCACAGCACTTGACATATCATAAAATTAGCCTTCAGCAAACAGAGTTATAAAAACCAATGTTTAATGTTAGGGTTATATTTACATGTTCAAAGGCAGTTTTTTTTCCTGCTTCAGTCATTTAAAAACTCTTGCACGCTATGTTGATGGGTGTACAGTTCATAGTGTACAAACCAACAGCTAACTATCAACAAAACCAGCGTCCCCAAGGAAACACTTCAGAAATCACATGGGGCAGGAAGCCATTCTGAGTCTCCCTTCACCAGACACCTTTAGAAAAGCTAAAGGGTGTAGCTTAAGGCGTGCAAACACTGCTACAAGACCGTTCACTGGCCTGTCTAGAAGCTAATATCCTAAACTTGCCCAGCATGCAATGAAACCTGGAGTACTGTATTTTAGCCTTTTGGATACCCTTGCTTTCAGCTCAGTTTCTTTAGCTGGTGATCTGGTGTTGACAGAAGGCTATTTCTAGTTCTACTCTTAAATTTTGACTGTAGGCTGAGATGTGTGATCCTCCTGTTTGTACATCCCACCGGATGGGAACTCTGATCATACTTAGCGCTTGACAGAACACTAAGTGTTCTACCACCAGAGGGACCTACATCAAAAGGTTTATGTCAGCTAACCTGCAACTGCATTTGAACAATCACCTCCTCTTTGTGTGTAATAAAGGAAGAAAATGTTCTCAAAAGTCAAGTGTGGACAAAATATGCATGTGCGCAGAGGAACCAGACCTTGGAAACACCTTGTGTTCTGCCTCCTTTAAACATCAAAATGGATTTTTCAGTAGTATGCAGCCTTCATTCTGTTTTTGCACCAGTCTGAGATTCTACATGGATTAGTTTTGGTTTTATTTTTTGGGGAGTGTGAGGAGTAGCTTTGGTTTAATGCTTTGAATCTCCTGTGGGTGATACCCTGCTGTTCAGATGGCTCTGGATCCTGGGTGCCAAGAACTTCCTTTGTAAAATCTGCAGCAACAGCAGAGCATAATATCTTCTTAAGGAAATGAAATCAAGGAAGGATGAACCACACGCCATTTCCAATGCTGAACACTTGTTTTTCCATACTTGTGCAAAAGTCATTCTGGGTGTTAGCATCTTGGCAGGGCTACAGGGCTTTCAAATGCTACATTGTCATGGGTTATATTTAGTCAGCTGGTGAATATGATTGCCCTTTATTTATAATTAATTTATCTGAGTTCTGTCTCTCCATGTACTTTATTAATTCTATTCAGCTTTTGTGGTTTTGTTTGTATTTTTTCCTCAAGTTTACTTCTGAGTTTCGATGCCCCCCAGAGTGAACTGGCATTTGCTGAAGTCATAAAAAATCTGGTTACAATTTATTACTGTGGCAAGTTTTCAGTCTGTTTCCAATAGTCATATGAAGAGAAAAATAGTTTACAGTGAAGCACACCAAGTAAAGGAGCACTTGGCTGGATTGTGGCTGGCACTGGTCTGTGTTGGATTCAACTGGTTGCTTTGTTAGGGTTTGCTTCATGCTTTTATTGCTGAATTTTGTGATGCTTGGCTGTCAGCAACTTCTCCATGAATTGAAAATGAAATCGAGGAGGTGACAGCTCCCTGAGAGATCAGCAGAACTGTACAGTGAGGAGGGCTGTCACTTTCCACCCAGGGACCTGAGAGGGGGACTTTCTGCTCACACTACCCGCCTGCTGCAGGATGCCATCACTGTCACTATTTTGCTGGCTGCACGCAGATGCTGTCCTCTGCTCCTGCAGCAGCTCCTAAAAGCTGTTTTGATGTATTGCTGGATGGATGGGGCTTGCACTGCCCTGCAGCCCCGCTTATATAAAAAATGCCTTTAAGATCCTGCCTTTCCCATCCTAATCTACAAAGGAAACAGGAAAAAGGAACTTAAACTCCCTGTACTCAGACAGCAATGAGACTGTTCTAGCTTGCTCTGTTGCTGCAGTTTCTTGCCTGTGCCTTGTAAACACGCCGCAGCCCAGCATGCTGGAGGCGAACCACTGGTAAAATTTTGACCAGGGGAAGGATACTCCATGAACTGCTGTAAGAACTGGATGGATATATTTTGGAAAGCATGGACCCTTGGGCACCTCTGGTTCTCTATGGATTCAGCCTGATTATTTCAGGTAAGCTTTTGCTTTAATATCTACAGCTGACCTGTCATGTCCTTCTTGCTTCTTACAATGGGTAAGCAAAACACACAACTCCCTGCTCCTCAACCTGGGAATCATCCTATTGTTTAATTACCCGTGTTTGCTCCGGGGTGGTGACTTATCTCTGTGAGGAGTTGCCATGGCAGGCTAGGGGAGGGGGCTGGGAGCGAAGTATCAGGGAGCATTTTCAGAATTCACAATCTGCTGCCACCTCTTCCTAAACACTGAAGTCACTTGTTGATGCACACACACACTGCAAACTAGATGTTGACTCTTTCTCTGGCTTACTTGGTGAACTGGTTGTGAAGTAGAAAATGTTGGCACTTCCAGGTGTTTCAGTGTTAGATTTTAGACAAGCTTTTGGTCAAGACTTTGCAGCTGGAGCCTAGATGGAAGTCGGTGGATGAAAAGCCTGGAAATACCCAATTTGTACCCAATTAATAGCATTTTAAGTACAGCTGAAGAATGATTCAGTATTATCAGCAAATGTAATTAGTTGACAAGTCAGTAGCTCATCACAAGAGACATTTGCAGAAAGGTATACAGTACAGTTATGCTGCTGCAAATCTCACTCGTAGTACCTGGAATACTAGTGTTAGAGATGTGTTGCTGAAGCTGCCAAAGGCAGAATCCTGAGGAAGCCAGCCCCCTTCCTGAGCTGCTCTCGGTTGTTCAACTTTTGAGCCTTACTATCTCCACCCATATTTTGACATTCCAGAGAGTTTCTTCAAGGAAAACTGTGAGAGAAAATCTGTAAAACAGAAACACAATAGCTCTAAGCTCACTCAAGATGTAAAGATACCCATAGGTCCTTCCAATCCATCTCCAAGTAAAAAAGTAAGACGCTGAAAACAGCATATGGAGCTGCAATGAAAACCAGCAAGTAGCACTAAAAGGCAGAAGTCTTTATTTCAGTTTAACTCACCTTATAGTTTCAAACCTTCACTACTAGCAGCATGTTAATAGCTAAGTGAAATTATTAACTCCTTCGTTTGAGATGTTTCTGTAATTCTAATTGTTTTGGCACCTAGAATAGGCATTTATTAATCACATGCAAACAACAGAAGAAAAGTGTATAAAATCAGTTGAATGTATGTTTGTGAGTACTCTTCTTTAGCCTTTCCTGCAGCTTGCTGTGTGTTGTTTGCCAGTTCCTATTCTCTGGCTCTAGTTTCATAACTGCTCAGCTACACACTGATTACAGCTTGTCACTCTGAGAAGGAGCTGCAGCCATGACCGATGGGGAGGGAAAGAGCCCAGTTCACTCAGGTCTTTCCCTCTTCCTTCCAAGGATTGCACACTCCTCCTTGCTATAATTTTCATTAAGCCATGAGCACAGGAGTAGCAAAAATCTGTCTGTGCAGACCAGCAGTGCAGCAGGGCAGTGCAGCCTGCAGGGCACGATGAGCCGCCTGTTGCAGCCTTTTCCACGGTTAGGTGTGTATCACAGTCACACCCATCTTGATAGATCTGTCACCTTTCCCGCTTTTGTTTGAGAATGATATCATGCTTCCTGGGGCAAGTGGGACGACAATGTGAGCCCGCTTTCCTCCACATAGTGCAGGCGGAGCTCAGGAAGGCGGGCAGATGAGCCCCAGCAGCAGAGGCACTGCGGCCTTCTCCCAGCAGTGCCCTACGCCTGCCTTTGTGAGGCTCCAGCAAGCAAGGAACAGCCTTCGGTTTATTTCCTAACTTTAAGAGCATTACCCCATTAGCAGACAGAGCTGAAGATTGATTTGGATGGTGGTGATCAGAGCCCAATTCCACAGTGTCTGCGGAGTTGCCGCTTGCCACGGCCTCTGCTGAGTGCACACCACAGAAGTGCTCACCTGTCCCTCAACACGCTTTCCTATTCCTGGCATTCCGATTCCACAGCAAGGAATGAATGTCACAGTTTGTCTCCTCCTTGCTGACCACATCCTCAGAATGCCTGGATGTCTGCTGTCAGCTTTTCACAGCAGGCTAGCTGTCAAAAAACAATGGTGTGTGAGTGCTGCTTTAGTCATTCGGTCTCCTCTGTAAGAGATTTTAGAAATCAGAGACAGTCAGAATGAGTTGCAAGCACATTTCATTGAGAATTTCTGTCAGGAAACAAATACATTGTCACATCTCCCTGTTTTCAAAGATAGAATCTTCAGTGCTACATTACCAATGACATTAAATCCAGAAGGTTGCTAAAAATACTGGATTTCTTATTTTGGGGAGTGGTTTTGCTTCAGGGTCCATGTATGGTAAAAGACTAACGAGGTTGCATTATTCCTTTAAGAAAGGATAGCAGTGAGACTAACAGTGCAGTTGAATTTGATGCAAACTGTGTGTAATCCCTGTAGGTGACCAAGCTTTCCTTGGGATTAATAGGTTCTATCATGAAAATTACATATAAAATTACAAATTACAAATGTCACCATTATAATATGACTCATTTAAATGTTTAGAAAGTAAAGCAGCTGTTACCTTACATTACCAAATTCACACATGGACATTTATGATGGCGTATGCTCTTCAGAACTATTTATTTCAAGAGCCTAAAATTTAGACAGAATTTAGACTCTTGCTGAGATAGAGCCTTCATTGACTCCAGAAATGGTAGTCTTCTCACAGCTATTACTAATGAACCTCTGTGACCTGCTGACACCTTTTTTATCTCTGCACAGGTCCACTAAAACTGTCACTGATTACAGAACTGGTGCATCTAAATCTTGGGAGAAAGGAGGGCTGACCTTTCTTCTCAACACTGCTGGCTGATGGTTTGCAAAGTAAAAAGTTCCAGCGGTGTCCTCTATCACTGCTCCCTGACTCTGAATCTAGAAGCCAAAAACAACAGTTTCAGCAGATCTGCGCACCTGCTCCATGTGGAATCATGGAAGGGGGTTGATTCTCTTCCATTGTTTCTTTTTATCATTAGAGTTTGCTTTCAGCATGTGCCTGGTTCAGTTCCCGGGAGAGGCAGGGTATCTCTCAGCAAGTCTATGTGCCCAAAGGCCTTCCAGCAGCTGGGAGCAGTCAGGAATGGAGAGGCACTGCAGCAGGCACAAGGGAATAGCATCTAAAAGGGTACAACGAAATCACCCAACATCTACAAATGCTAATAAGTGCTATTGCTTCAGATAAAGTTTATACAGATATATCTTAGGTTATTTGGATAGTATAATTAAGGTGGTTGGGTGGATTACTTTTTTGCTGTAAATTCACTTCTGGGAAAAAGAATGAAATATTTTGCTGAGATGGTCAATCTCATATAAATTTAATCTGAAAGGATTATGGTGGAGAAAATGGTGCATGATGTCAGACATACTGACTGTAAAGCTGGTCCTTCACATGTCCACACTGAGAACCCCTTGTGTGGAAAACCTGCTCTGTTATTGATCATGCACATTTAAGTCTGTTTGTCCCAGATGTGTCTCTTTAACACAGATTTCCAAAGCAGTTATTGTAGTGTGGAGGGTGTTGTGTAGGCACAGAACAAACAGACCAAAAATGGATGTATCCACCACTTCTGTGAGATGGATGAGCAGCTCAATGGCCAGCTCCCACTATGATGCAAGGGAATATGTTACATGGGGGAACGCATACCATGTGTTACTGAGCTCACTAGAGAGGATCCTAAGTTCTTTCTCATGCTGAGCTGCCCAGAAGTCCTCCTTCTGGAAGAATTCCTTGAAATCCCCTTCTGCAGTGTTTGTGTGACTCACACAGAACATGAGGGATGAAAATCAAATGTTTAAAAACACTTCAGCAGAGGACTATCCTCTAAAGCAGCTACCCTGTGCTAGTGGGAAGATCTTACTGAGCACACTGTTCCACTGCAGGAGACTCACAGAAAGGAAATAGAGTATATCTGAAATGGAGGCTTTCCTGTGAAAGGTTAAAAATACTGATTGCTTTTTTTATGCTGTAGATCTGATGATTGTTCTCCAGATAACCTGCAGACTAAGAACATAAACTAGTGATATTAAATAAGTGTCATGTCATAAAGAAGCAACAAATCCCAACAAAATTCATTTTCTAACTTGCCACTCAGAAAAACAAACACTTTTAGGGTAAGAATATATATATATATTTCTAAATTTTGAAGGTCTTTTGAAAGACAGATACCCATTATTCAAGAGTAATAGACTTTAACTCTTTAACTTTTTCACTTCAAGGTCGGTTTTTTGCTTGTCTGTTACTTTTATACTTTCTGCATCACGTCAGCCTGACCGATGAGGTGGCAGGGTTAATTTCCCATTTAGAAGCCAACAATTTTCTCTAGACAATGCAGTTCCAACCACACTTCTGATGATTTTCTCTTGTATTATTTGTTCACTCCTGACCTGCCACTGCACAAGGATGTGGGCCTCCTGAATCACAAAGTGTACTCAGCACCAGCAAAATTTCCTACTCAGAAAAATCCATCTTGAGGGTACACTACTACATAAGAACGGAGTGTTTATACCCAGAAGTCAAAGCCCACAGGCACTTCCAGATGCTGTGAACCTTCTTCCTGATATATGCTCTGACACATGCTGAGAAGATGAATTGATTTTGTATGTATGTTGTTAGTATATGTATGTCACCTTAGTGCACACACATGAACCACATACATGCACAGTATAAACAACAGCCTCACAAAGCAATTGTTGTTGCTATGGAGAAACAGATTCTTGCCTGCAAGTACTTTCCTGGTGGTCATACCTCTATTTGGCTGGCTGCAAATCCACCCAGATTTAGCTAAGTTGCAAGCCTGCTGTGCTCCAGTTTTCTCATGTTCTTCATCCCTTTTCAGCATTACCTAGCACATCGTCAGCTGGTTATTCAAGCAGTTCCTGCTGGCACTCCTTGCTTCTGCATTAATTGCTTACGGCAAACCATACCTATGAAGAAGTCATGAGAAAGCTTTCAACTTCTTTCTGCCTACTCTACACACAAACATTTAGGCATGCTCAACTTGGAAACAGCAAACTAAGTTACACCAACATTTATAATTTTCATTCTAAAATATTGTTCTGATAGGTTATGAAGCAACTGGAATGTAGAGTTAAAAATTTTGCTTCTCTTTACAAGAGGCCAGCTGCATTTCCTTCATCTTCTCCAGATGTACCCAAGGGCCCATATGAAAACATTAGCTTCAGTAGCTTTGGCAGCTATTGTATTTCTCACACTTGGACTTAGGTCTTCCGACTGCTAGTAAGGAGCAAAATGTTGTTCTATCACTGATTTTTGGTTTCTTTTTCACTTCACAATGTCTTCGCTTCCAAAACAAGGCCCTGTTTCTATGGGTGAGTTGTATTGATTGAGCTGTAAACTGTCTCAGAGCCACCTGGTAACATCCATGTGACACAAGCAGTAGGGTTCATTACTAGAACAACAAAGATGTGTTACTGGCAAACTTGACTTCTTGGTCTTTTATGAGCTGTTTTTCAGCATCACATCTCTTTTTCACTCTGGTGCTGCTGCCAGCTGGCAGATGCACTTAGTCTGTTTGGGTTAATAATTTCAGCACTGTTTTCCTGTTGAGGACGGACCTATCAGAGGAGAATTTGACTCACTGTGAGAAGTTACTCGACCTGCTGCAGCCTTTGCATCCCAGATGAAGTTTCCAGGATATCAAGAGACTACTGAGTTTATGAACTATGTAGATGATTTCAAAGCCACTCCATATCCACCAAATTGTTTATTCTTTTCAGACAGTGAAAAAAAAAAAACCAACAAGATTTATAAGAGAAATACTGAGTGCACTGAAAAGAATAAAAAAGGATAAGGAAATAAAGATTGATAGATTCTGGTGTAGCTTATTTTCTATTTTCTACATGAAAATAATTCCCAAAGAGCTAATGTTCTGGGACAGGTTCTGGATAGTTTTAATATAGCATATGGAGAACTCTTCTTTTTCTTCTTTTTCTTCTTTTCCTCTTTTTCTTCTCTCTTTTCTTTTTTCTTTCCTTACATGTAAATGTGACGCAAACATACATGTTTCAGTGGACATGGTGGGAATGGGTTAATGTTTGGGTTTGATGTTCCAAGAGTCTTTCCAATCTTAATGATTCTAATTCTTCCTTCTCTGTTTCCTTCTTCCCTTCTTTAAAGAGGTATGAGGATTGTTTTTTTATTGATAACTTTTTCATATTTCTTTGCATTATTTCAATCCTGATTATCTTCAGAATTGGTGAAGTAGTTAATAAATAAATTTTAATGTAATTTATTCAGTACTTCAACAGCAGTTAATTGGACGCTACACTTTTTCAGTCATATTGCTTAAATTATTGCCATTTGTATTCCTAAGTACATGCATTACATTATTTTAGTTTTATCTGTTCTTTATACAGAAAAATGAAGTCAAGGAGGAAACAGTTGAACAGTCAAGTACAAGACAAGATACATTGAGAAATCTTAGCTGCAGAGAATTCAGCAATTTAGGTTTTCTCTAAAACAAAACCGTATTCATTCAAGTAGGGGAAATATCTTGCATTTTTTCTTTGTAGGAAATTTGAAAGAGAGGAGGGCTGGACTTGACAGTGTGATATACACTTTCACAGAAATTAGTCTCAAAACAATTAAGCTCTTTGGTTAGTATTCCAATGGAAGTAAGAAACTGTTTTGCTCTCAGTGTAGCACCAAACATGCGCCAAGCACAGATTCTGGACAGTAATGTATGGTTTATACTCACTGTATGGTTTATTCTCAATATCTCCTAACAAAAATAATATGTGTTCCAAGCAATAGCCATAACATAAACAAGAACAGCCTAAGCAAGCAGTTCAGATTATATCATATTTCTTTGTCCTCGCTACACCTGATGAAAAAAGGGATGAAATTTACTGGATAAAACTTTCCTCCTTTCTGCCCCCACCTCCTCTTTTTTATTTTTTTATTTTAAGTAATACTTAATAATAATAACAATAAGAATTTATGTCTCTACTCATTTCCTGCCACAGCTCTTCTTTTTCCTTTGTTACACTCCAGATACAATGGGAAGGACTTCCATCTTATAGTCACATTAAGTAATTAATAATAAAGCTCTCTAAATGTAAGGAAAAGAAAGACTGTAACAGCTAAACCACTTTTTCTTTCCACTACTACTCAGCATTAATTAATAGCTGAAACTATTACTCAGAACTCTACATTCTTAATGAACATTGGAAATATGGGCTTGTTAATAAATTCTTGTTTTGGGGGCAGTGGTTTATTGTTATGTTGCCATAGTGGAGCTGACTACTTACATTGTGGTGGAGGACTGTTAGCCACTTCTTGGGATTAAACCATTTTCCAGTTAAGAGGGAAATTTGCAAAGGCATCACATTAGGTAGAAATTGTCTTGGCTGTTTCCATGATTTCCTAGGGACTGAGCAAGTGTTAAGTCCAGATCACAAAATATTTAGGCAGCAACTTTCTGAGACACAAGGACAAAACCTTACACTTCTCTATTCCTACAGTTTTTGCTGTATGCTCTAATCCACAGCAACAAAATGTCTCATCTAGAGATTGCTGTTTCCAAATGATTTTTCTAGTACCAATTCTGATCTGAGAAAGTGATTATTTTAATCTTTATTAGACTGTCTTATTTCTTGAGCATGGGATGTGTTGGGAATTTCAGCACTTCTGAACTGAGTTTTACTGGTATAACACAGCATACAACAGGGCACAAAGTCCTATGCAACAATGAGCATGTGTCAGAAATACCAGGCAGTGAATCCCCTCCCATTTTCAACATCAGCCTTCTGCAAGTGCTCTCCTCTAAAAATCTACTTGCACACACATCAAATTGCGTTCCTGATATGGTCAGTCCCTCAAGAACCATGGCAGGAGGCAAAGGACTTTTCCAAGGAAATACAGAGTATTGTCACTGACACAGGGACAGGCTGTTTCCTGTCTCTATTTGTTGTACTTTTCTCAAAGAGTCAAATCCTGTTGTCCTTAATTGGTCTTTGCATGTTCTGTTCAAAGTCTTCATTAATACCAAGGGTGGGACCTGCCTGTTTCCCACCACCAGGTAATGAAAATCCATTCTCAGCAGGGACAGTTGTGTTAGCCCAAGGTGCATTGCCAGGAAGATACACTGTAGGAAACTCAAAGCATAAAGCATATGTAGATTTTACACTGTTCAGATTGGTTTGTTTTGTTTTTCCACAATCAGTGACTCCCAGTGGAGTCAAAGAAACCCTTCCTGTCACCTCTGAGGCCTGTGGCTGGCTTCAAAAGGCCAGTCCTGCCAGGTCCTTGAGTTCACACGTAAAACGCCCTTAGTTAGACATGCTGCTAGAGTGCTGTTTTTTTGAGGTACATTAAAGCCTAGTTTTTTTCTTATCACAAAACTCACTAGGATATATTTTAATTTCTGCTTGCAACATACCTCAGCTGCAAAACTTTAGCTGACAGATCATGCCTGGGGAATAATTCAGTGCTTATGCTTCCTCCCTTTCAGACACAAGGTCTTCTGAAGAAATTAGAAAGATGTGAAACTTTGCATGTTCTGTCAGTGTCATGCACATGTTTGAGTTGCTCTGCAGTGTCTGATATGACATGACACCTGCGCTTCGATCTCCAGAGGTCCCTTCTGCACCCCCTGTAATTCTGTGTATTGGAAACTGAGGAACAGAGAAATGAAACTGCAGCACTGAGTGTTCAGCATCTCCTGAGGGGCTCCAGCAGTTTAGGCCCATCCCTCTATACTGGGAAGTCAGTTGCAGCTCTGTGCCCTGCAGGTACTAAGCAGAAATGTCAAAGTAGCTCAGTTCTGACCTGTAGCACTCTGCCTGATATTAAAGCAAGTCATGGAGTCTGAATTCAGGCTTAATTCTGAGTTTCATGAAATAAGAATCTTGTAATTTATGATTTATCTCTACCTGGTACATGAGGTCACGGGTCAGATCCCTACTTACACAAACACAAGCTCTCTGTCTTCAAGGCTGGTGGCTTTTGAATTACATCTGCCTATAGCTGATACATAGGACCCATGGTGAGAGCACAAACACCCCTTGCTTATGAAACTACAATAAAAGCTCTATAAATGAATGCACAGGTCTGGCATCACTTCTATCACATAGCTCTTTAATATTATCAAAGAACACAGAATCACAGAATTGTAGGGGTTGGAGAGGACCATAAGAGATCACCAAGTCCAACCTCCCTGCTAAAGCAGGTTCCCTACAATAGGTGACATTGGTAGGTGTCCAGAAGGGTCTTGAATGTCTCCATAGAAAAACTCCACAACTCCTCTGGGCAACCGCATCCTCTGCATCCTCTCCAGAAGGTTTTGGTTTTCTGTGGAACTACCTTGCACAGCACTGAGCTGGATGTAGTGCTGTCATCAAACTGCCATGAAAACTCTGTCCCCAGCATGGGGAGAAGGGACAGGCACTCTCCCTGGCCCTGGACACCAGTGGGGGTGCATGCAGATTGCAGCAAGCACGCAGCAAGCACTTCTGGCCTCCTATATCTAGGGCCGCACTCATTTTTACCATTAACAGAAAACTTTGGAAGCAAAATGGCACTAATTATTGGGTCTGTCTGTAGAGCACAAAGGATGCTGGAATCCAAAGGAAAATAATATATATGACAAATAAAATAATTATTCTTCCTGGTTCAGCTAGAAAAAAAAATGTTAGTTTCACTTCTCCTTACTGTAGATTTTAGACATGAAGGGAAATGCCTATTGTTTGCAGAGCTGACTATTGGAAACCTGTATTTCTCTGCTATTACACCTTTGAACAACTAAATCTGTAGCTCCTTGGGAGAGATTGTTTAAATTCAGATCATGTTGACTATTCTGAAAGAACTTCCAGCTCTGTCTATTTCTAGTGGTTCTGTTTATAAAATATAGTTGTATTCCTGTTGTTTAATAAGAGATTCCTGAAAAATAGCTCTGCTTCTGCCATGGACTTGTTCTATGAGTGCCATGGTTCCTGCTGCTGTCTGTAAGGGCTTTGAGAGGTTAACATGTGAATAGCTATGGAATCACTAATCCTAATACATAAAATAGTTGAAAAAATTTTCAAAATGTTCAAAATATTGCTAACTACTAAATCTGAAGTACATGTCCACCTCATGTCAATTCACACATATTAAATCCATGTCAAGAACATAAAAGAAACTGTCAGACTGTCAGCCAACCCTCTTACTGGCAAAGTACCATGCTCAAAGCACTGCTGTACACATCTAAATATCCACTGAGAAATGCTCTAATTGGCTTCTGCAACAACTTGAAGAAGTAATTGCATGAGTCTGGGACACTTGTTTCCTCTTCTCAGAGTGCAAAGACCATCTGTTTTTCACATATTAAGTATGTTATAAAGTCCTACTAACTGTAACAGAACAATTAACCACAGAATCACAGAGTGGCTGAGGTTGGAGGGGATCACTTGGGATCGTCTAGTCCAATGCCCCTGCTTCAAGCAGGGTCACTTAGAACACATTGCCCAGGATCACATCCAATCAGGTTTGAGTATCTCCAGAGAAGAAGACACCAATAACCTATCCAGGCAGCCTGCTCCAGTGCTCTGTTACCCCCAGAGTAAAGTTCTTCTTCATGTTTGTATGGAATTCCTTATGTTCCAGTTTGTGCTCCTTGTTCTAACAATGGATGCCGCCGAAAATAGCCTGGCCCCATGGACGTGACACCTGCTCTTTAGATGTTATCAAGCACAGGCTAAGCAGGCCCAGCTCTCTATTCTTCTTCAGAGGAGGATCTCCAGGCACTTTATCATCTCTGTTGCTCTCCACTGGACTCCATGTATTTCTTGTACTGGAGAATCCACACTGCGACGCAGCACTTCAGACGTGGCCTCAGTAAGGCAGAGTAAAGGGAGAAGATCACAATTATTTTATTGCACTCCAGCACATCATTGGCCTTCTTGGTCTCAAGGACATACTACTGGTTCATAGTCAACCTGCTGTCCACCAGGACTCCACTGCAGTGCATTTCCTCACCGCGGAGCTGCTTTGTAGTAGGTTGGCCTCCAACCTGAACTGGTGCATGAAGTTATTCCTCCCAAATACAGGACCCTGCACTTGCCTTTGTTAACAAACTTCATGATGTTTCCTGCCCATCTCTCCAGCCTGCTGACTCTCAGTGACAGTGTAGTTCCTTGGTGAGTCAGCCATTACACACAATTTGGTATCATCAGCAAAGTTCTGAGGGTGCACTCTGTACCTAATCTGCAATTTTTTATTCTGCTGTAAAGCTATGTAAGACAAAACCAGACAGAAGCCTGAGGACAGGGTGAAATAGCTTCTCGGGTAATTTGACCAGTTACATACTAAAAATTTGCTGTGAATTTTTTCCACTTGTTTTTCCCTAGGTAAAGTGGAAGCAGCACTGGACCTCATCCTTATCAATTCATTCCCTCTGGTGGGCAACTCAGAAACATCACTTATCTGCATCACTTCGAAGTGGAGCTCCCGTGAGTCCATCACAATTGACCGAGACCAGGAGGATGTGACAAACCAACACCGAGAGCCTCTGGAGGTCAGTGAAGATTCAAAGAGAGCCACAGCCAAGATGGTGATGTGGAGAAGGGAAAAAGCCAGTGAGACCATTGGAGCATACTACTGCGAAGGGAAGCTCAAGGATGAGGTGACAAGGATACACACCATGAAGATGCCACGGGGAGGTACTGTGCGAGGATCAAAACTGAATTTTGTGTGTCATTGCACGCATGTCAGCAGTCATCCCTATTTTACAGATGTGGTCACAGAAGTTAGCTCCAGAGCAGGCAGAGTAGCCTGGAGTCAGCTAAAATGGACTGGGTTCAGCTCCATGGTTGGCTTTTTTTTTTTTTTTTTTTTTTTTTAATGAAGCAAAGAGTCAACTGGTTGACACTAGCTGCTAGAAGTTTCCTGACGGAAGTCAGTCAGATGTCTATAGGTATTCTACCTGTATCTGGCTACTGCTAGGAATAAAGTTAGGTAGCAATGGCCTCAATGAAGCCACGAAAAAATGTATATGGAAACTCCTTCACTGTGAGACTCCTTCACAATTCTGAGATCTAGGTGAACAAACACTGCCCTTCTTGTTTTTAATAGGCAACCTGATCTTGGAAAACAACTCCCTATGATCCAGGAAAGTCATGTCAGCCGATTTCGATCTGTATATTCTGTGTCAGTATAGATAGAAAACAAACAAACAAACAAACAAAACACCACAAGAATGGAAAGAAACTCCTGAGAAGTTTCTCCGAATCTAATAAAATCATTCACCATTATACATTTCACTTTTGGTTTGGCTTTAAAGCTATAGTCAATAAAGTAATTATGTCAGGGAGATTGTGGTGAGAAGGTGGATTTCCATGGACTATCAGTCAGTTCATTAAAATGACCTCACTAATTTTAGAGACCAAATTCGAAAGCACAGAGATCACCATAAACTACAGAAAAAATATTGTAAAAATTTTGGCCAGTTTTCTGCAACAAATAATGTTCTCAAAATTTGAACAGATTTTGGCACAATTTACTCTTTTGCTGTAACATTTTACACCATGGCAGCTGGGTTGTGTGGACACTCAACACTTTTGTTTTTCTATGCCAGGTTTTAGTAAGAAGAGATACCATTATTGGTTTCCCTTAGTATTATACAGATAACTTAGAAAAAAGTTTTTCTTTTGCACGAGCTACAACTAGCATCCATTTGTTTCTTTTAGTATGGAAATGTTCCGAAAAAAGTGAGTAGGACAAGTGCCTGTTTATTTGGCTTGTGACATCTATGACCAAACGTGCTCTTTGGAGGCTCAGGTTAGCCACTAAGAAAGCTCTGCATGTGCACCTCCTTTGCAGGTTTTGTTTCAAAGGAGGCAGCAGCGGGGAGGAGAACATAAGATAACAGTGCATGGAAAGCTCTGGAGTAGGGAATAACATCTTCAACTCTGGCTGAACACCAATGAGCTAAAGCTGCCATGTGCAGCAACCTCCATGGGAGGATGAGGGTCCTCTGAATCCATCAGTGTTTTGCAATCAGTATCTTTGCACTGAAGAACAGAGAATTTTAAGTAACCAAACTTTGAGAGCTCCCTGTGTGGGAGAAGTTGTTCTAACCAGAAATAATACAGCATTCACACTGGCATTAGGTAGGCTCCCACATATCTTTTCTGGGTTTGACTCTCAGTTTCAATCTCAGATTTCTTTGCAAAAGATTTGAATGGCAAAGTTTGAGCTAAGAACTTGTCAGTGAATGTGTATAATCTAAACAGTGTGGATTGGTGAGAAAGAGGTACAACAGAAATTCTCAAAGCTATTAAGTCCACAGAAAGAGGAAGAAGAGGTCAGTGAAGGACTGTGCTGTTTGGCAAAGCATCTGTAGTTGGACTTTCTGCCCTTTACTGTTGCTGTCTGAACATTTTCTAAAGACAGAGAGTATTATCCAAAAATAAAAACTCAGCAAGAGATGAAATGAGCAGTTTCCCATACAAAAGACACAGGAAAGACCAGCATTTTTGAAAATCCAGCCACTGTTTTGCAGCTTCAAGCCAAGGAGCTACTGAAGCCCTCACTAAGTATTAGTCAGTTTGGTGACCCCACTGTCTTCTGCTCTATTATGTACCTGTTATCAGATATGTAGACAAACTGAACACTTTTCTCATATGACAGGAAGGGTAACAGGCTCATTTTCCTGTTTGATTCTATACGTGTGCCATTCTGAAAGTAAGTAGTCCATTTGCCTGCATTTCTTTATATTTTAGCACTAAGGTTACACATGAAACATTGACTCATGCATTAAGAAGGAACAGACTCTATTTTTGTATATATGGGGAGTAATCATTACACTGGATGTAGCATACATGCCTAGAATAGAACCCTTGCCCTCTATCTAGTAAAGTGCGATTTGTTCAATAACTCTTCAAATTAATGTTCATTTTCATATATATGATTAAGTTCCTCCCCCCCCACCCGAAACTCTCCAGAATAGGCAAACAGACAATTATGGAAACACTTCTGAAAGAACATTACTGCACTTGCCTCGCAACTCATTTCATTACGTCTCTATAAGGAATGGGCACACTTGAGTTGTGAAATTACGAAACACAAATCACAGCCTAAAAATACTTTGGAATGGAGTCTACCAGAGAGTGTGGGTTCCCTTCCATTGCAACAATACTGTACAGAAAAAGACCTTTGGCATAGCTAAACAACATAGAAGGAAAAGAAAATGGAACTACATAGGTTTAATATCTTGCTAAACCAATTGGTAATATCTCTTATAATCATTCGTATCTAACCATATGCCTTCAGAAAAGCTGTTGATTTTCCTAAATAGATCACAGTGTTCAATATGCATTTGTTTTTCACAGATAACTTCCAGCTCAGGAGCTGACAGTGAGTTGGAGCTGCTGTCTGTTTTTAATTTCCTGTTTTTATAGATATCTTAATATATTACTATGTATTAGAATTCTCTAACATGTAACTTGAGATACCAGTTCCATATCTGCCATGTTACCTTAATAACACAGCAGGTCTTCAGTATTTTCCTGCTGTACCTTGCATGTATTAGGTACCATACAGGAAGAGTTTGGCTGAAATCAGTTGAAAAACACACACAGATTTCTCAGAGCATAAACATGAGAGTAGTGCTGAGGTGGAAGGTGAGGAAAGCAGCAGCAGCAATGGGCTCCCATGAGCTGAAAAAAAGAAGATGGAGGAGAAACTTAACTCAGGAGCAGCAAGCACAGGAGGAACTCTGAGACTAGGAAGTTTCAAAGTGGGAGGAGAAAAGGGTCTGCAGAAAATCCATGCCTCATATCTCTGGGAACTGTACAAAGTAGTGGACAAGAGTCCGATAAAGAGGTGAAATTAGTATTGTTTAATAATTTCAGAAATCAGGCACTTTCTAAAAAAGAATCAGAAGAATGTTTTTTTGACACCCGACATGTTAGTAACAGTATGGCATAAAAACTCAATGTTAAAACATAACAGAAGATCTAAGATTGTTCTAAAAAATATTAAGAATTTTCCAGCTAAATGAAAGTAAGCATCTCTAACTTCTCCTCATTTGTGTAGAAATAAAATATCGTGATAAAAATGGTCATTAACTGGTCATAAAAATCAAAATTTCTTGAAATTTTTCTGTGCCCTTCCCAGTTATTTTTTGAACTTTCTTTCACTGGTAATGGCAAGTAAAGGAAAAAAAGGAAAATACTGTGAAAATCCTTCTGTTTACTACTGTCTTCTTGTTCTTAAATCAGAACATAAACAAACACATGAAATTACTCTTATGTTTGAATAGGAAAATCAGTTCCCTTGATAACAAAAAAATATGGTTGAAAGTATAACTCAATAATTAAAGTTGAATACAAATCTAGTGGAGAAGTCCATTGGAAAATTGAAATATACCATTTACCTACATGTGGAAAGTTCCTCCTACAAATTGAGCCACGTTTTCAGATGGGGCTATTTTGGGAAAAACAACACTGAACCTAAATACAGTTTATTCTTTTGTTCTTGGTGCAGGCTAGCATTCTCAGTATTTATAGATGATGTGGTGAATGAACACCAGCACAGGCTATGGTATCTTGTTGCATCTCCCCCCAGCTGCTACACGACTGCAATCTCCTGATCTGTCTCAACTGTTCTACATCAGAAAGCTAAACCAGAGAAGAACTGAGTCACGCAGGCTGCATTTCTGCTTGTTCCTATAATACATTTTCCAATTTGTTATCCAGACAGCTTTAAAAATGCCTCAAGGGATGAAGAAACTTAGGAAAGTATTTCACAGCCAGTTGGAGCTCCTAGTTAGGAAGTCTTCTCAATTACTCAGCCAAAATCCTCTAAAAAAAAAAAATCCACATCTCAGCTTCTAGTACCATTCTGTTTTTTGATGTTATGTGTGGGTTCTTGGTATTTGCCAACATAGGGATGAGATGGCTTATGCTAAATAGTCCTTGTGTTCAATGAAGACATGTATACATCAGAATGATAAGGTCACGCTTGTAAATCATTCCCAGCTTTCAGCCCAGACACCAGGTACAGATAACAACTGCTGCAATTTGTCCCAAACTTATGTTCTATTTTGTTCTTAGCTTCATTCCACCCAGTGGCCTTAACAGTTACAGCAAACAAGGGAGAACACGTGAATATTTCCTTCATCAGAATGGCAGCAAAAGAAGAAGATGCAGTGATCTACAAAAACGGTAATTAACCTTTCTCTTGTCTCTTATTCTGTCCTTGTATTAGCCACCTGCCAGACAGCTGCTTTAAAGTCACTGCTGATGATTCCTCACTGCAAAGCTGGAGCAGGCATAATTCCTCATGCATCCGATGTCCTTTAAAGGAACCATTTGCTGTACTTGAATGTTAAATTGACCTATTTGTTTCTCTCCCACCAGGATGTGGGAACCTTTATTTCTCATTTTTCCTTTTTTATTTCTCTCCCTATCCCCTCATATCTTTGCCTGTTTGATGTCAGCTTTTATATCTTTTCTGTGCCACTGTGCGTGCTTATTCATCACACTTTTCTTTGCATTCCTACTGTGGGAAGTGTCAATCTGCCTAAGGGTAGCAAGGCCCTACAGAGAGATCTGGACAGGCTGGATAGCTGGGCTGAAGCCAGTGGGATGAGGTTCAACAAGACCAAGTGCCAGGTCCTGCACTTTGGCCACAACAACCCCAGGCAGTGCTACAGGCTTGGGGCACAGTGGCTGGAAGACCGTACAGATGGAACAGACCTGGTGGTATTGGTTGATGCTCAGCCAAACATGAGCCAGCAGTGTGCCCAGATGGCCAAAAGGTCAATGACATCCTGGCTTGTGCCAGAAATAGTGCTGCCAGCAGGAGAAGGGAAGTAATTGTCCCTCTGTGCTCTGCAGTGGTGAGGCCACAAATCCAGGACTGTGTTCAGTTTTGGGCTTCTGACTACAAGAAAGATACTGAGGCCCTGGAGTGTGTCCAGAGAAGGGCAATGAAGCTATGATGGGTCTGTAGCACAGGCCTCATGAGGGAGCTGGGATTGTTTAGTCTGGAGAAGAGGAAGCTCAGGGGAGACATTATTGCTCTCTGTAACTACCTGAATGGAGGTTATAGTGGGAGGGGTCAGCTTCTTCACTCCTGTTACTTGTGATAGGACTAGAGGGAACGGCTTCTAGTTGTGCCAGGGGAAATTCAGTCTGGATGTGGGGAAATACTTCTTCTCCAAGAGTACTGGAATGCATGGCATTGGAATGGGCTGCCCAGGGAGGTGGTGGAGTCACTCACCCTGCAGATATTCAAGGAACATTCAGACCTTGTGTTGAGGAACTTGGTTTAGAGAGAACTATTGGTGATAGGTAAATGGTTGGACTGGGTGATCTTGTAGGTCTTTTCCAACCTTGGTGATTCTGTGATTCTTTTCAAGTGCATACTAGCCTTGGAAACAAGTGCAGTTTTCTATCTACCTCCTGTAAAAATGTAGATCACTAGAATTCCCAGTTCAATCACATTTAATCAGAATGTTAGATGTGAAAGAGCACATGTAATGTTCTGGTCCATCTTCGTCTGATGATAGTCTAGCTTACAGTGAGGACCCAGGAGACAAGGCATAGGTAAATAAGGATGAGGTAAATACATGTCAGCACACTTCAGAGTTCTGCATCAGCCCCAGTTAATACTCAGATCTGCTCTCTACAGACTGGAAATAAAATAAAATAAAAAAGGTATATTTTAGAAAAGGCAATACACAAAGGCAGAGTTTATTAAAGGTCTGTATCTTATCTCATTAGAGATTCAGCTATGACAGTGCACAGTGGGGAAAATGCAGAAACGTGTTAAGTCTGGGAGGAAAAGATAAAGCTGCACTGTACTCCTCCTGCTTTGGTCTGTGAGGTCAATCTTTGAGCTGGTGAGATGGCAGAGCATCTGGCCAGGTTTGTTGTTTGACTCCTCCAGCCACACCAGACTATGTGCTGAGCCACTCTTCATTGTAGGAAAGGCCAAGGAACAAAACAAAAACTTCCAACCACAACTCTTAGCTACATTCTTGTAGAGCAGTGCTTAACTCTAATTTGTGCCATTCACCTACTGCATTTCCTCAAGTTCCAGCTTACTCTTCGCTGATATGTCTCCAGGTACCAAGAACTAGCACAGCTAAAGAGCTTTCATCAAGTTAATAACTAATAAATACATTTTCCTGTTTACTTCATCCCAGCTCAGCAATCAGCTCAACCTTGCTCTGGCTGTGCAGGATGAATGACTTCTGCCTGCTATGCTTCTTCTTCAGGTTCCTTCATCCACTCAGTGCCCAGGCATGAAGTGCCAGGAGAACTGGAAGTTTCCTATCCCCAAGTTCAGCTGCAGGATGCAGGTGTTTACTCTGCCAGATACATAGGAGGAAACCTCTTTACTTCTGCTTACACAAGGCTTATTGTAAGACGTAAGTTCCTTTAATGTGTGCAAATGATTAATTGTTTAATGTTGTAATGAATATAATATGAAACTTAGACAGTGTCCAAATAAGGGCCAAAATCTTTCTTGGCATAGGCTACCATGAGGCTATGCCAGAGTTTTTTTCCTGACAGTCTTTGGGATAAGCTTGTACTGATTTAAATGGCTGAGAGAGAAAAAAATCTGCAGATTTAGGCTCAGTTCATCTTAACTATTACCAGAGATAGCTCTTTTCTCAAACATTAAATATTTAAAATATCAAGTAAGGTTGAACAAAGAAGGGTGACATAGTGTCTCTTGTGAATATAAGATGAGGATATGAGCACAAAATAATTTTTTCAAATGTTTCTGTTCTCTATGGAAAGCGGAATCCAAACTCCATTTATCCTAGAGCAATCTTCAGCACATCTATCTTACTGTAATTCGACAAACTACACCAGTTTGTTTAAAGTAGCCAGTAATGATACTGGTATCCTTTAAATTATGGCATGGGAAAGAAAATAATGACAGGCATTAAATCCAACATACAAACAGATTTATTTTAGTCCAGACAGTGGTCATCAGTTGACTGAAGACAGAAAAGATACAGCAGCTGTGAACTTTGTTTAATGAACTAATATCAAGAAAAATACTGGTGCAGAATAAAATCATGACTTGCTAAATGCTAGTATGGTGGGAGTGATGCTAAGCTTACATCTGCTGGCTTAGTGTTAGCGTAGTCCACTCTGGATGAACTCCGGAGCTTTTGTAGGCCTCAGATCCCTGCTACAGGAACAGAAATATTGTAAGTAACGTCTTTGCTAACTTCCAAACTTACTTTCCCAAACGAAAATCTAATTTCAAAAACTAAGACTTCCTCAGATTGTCCTATGAAGATGTTATGTGATATCACTTTACACTAAGCAGCAGATATACTCCAGAAATACAGGCACCTCCACAATGAAAGAAATGACTATTTTACGTGAGGTTAGTTGGCCAGCTTTTGAGAGAGTGGCATATAGATCATATAGTCATTACTGTTTTAATGGTTATTGAATACTTTTCATGACAACAAAAACGTCATATTTTTTTCATGAAAGGATGTGAAGCTCAGAAGTGGGGCCCTTCCTGTAGCTCCCACTGCCCTTCCTGCATGAACAATGGCATTTGTCATGAAGATACTGGGGAATGCATCTGTCCTCCAGGTTTTATGGGAAAAACATGTGAGAAAGGTAAGCAAATAATATTCTTTTCAAAGATTACTTACTAATTTGTACTCAGTAATAATCCTGTTTGACTCATTAGCATATAGCATTTACAGCTGGTGCTGGACACCAGACCTTGGATAGGATTAAATTTGCTGTTCTGGTAGTTTAACTTCTTTCTCTGTCCCCACAGTAGAGATGATATTGCCAGGAAAGAGAAATGTTTCCAGTTCCTCTGACTGACTGTCAAATGTGTGATAGACTATGAGTTAATACACATGCACCGGCACAGGGAAATGAAGCCCTGTGCTAGAGATTCCCAGTCTGCTTATGAACAAGCTGCCATCTGCTCACAGGGCTATTTGTCTCTGCAAGACATACCAGAAACATATGTGTGTTAGTGCATATCTGTATTGCTGACAATTAGTTTGGATTTTGGAGAAACTGTAGGAGCACACTGCACATCAATTTCTCCAGGTGCCTTGTGAGTGCAGTGTTAAATGTGTACCTTAAAATTCAGTGCTGCTGAGCTAAGCTACTGGAATAGCTGACATCTGAACTACTCTTGTGTAGTAGAGATTATAGTGGAGAAATAAAACCTTGAGCAGCTTCATATGCACAGATCTCTAAGAAGACTTTGTTTTCGTGGCACTGTTTACCCATTCTGTGTTAGAAGGGCTTACAAAGAGAATTTATCACTGCAGCCCTACACTCAAATACCTACAGCAATGGATGCTTTGGTGATAGATTCTTACATGGCAGAAAGCTGTTCTAGCTGCTTGAACTTGTCAGTCTAGCAGAGGCGTAAGATATTAAGGAAGTTAATAGATCTAGTACGTGAATGATGAAAATGCTATTTATCATTTTAATTCAACTCTTCTGTTATCTTAACTGTATAATTGGAAACATCCACTTTTTTACAAATTAATGCTCCTGGGTCTTTTTTTCCTTCTCCTCCTCCAATAGCTTGTGGAGCCAATACATTTGGCAAAACATGTGAAGAGAGCTGTAAAGAAAACTATGGCTGCAAAAACTATATGTTCTGCCTACCAGATCCATATGGTTGTTCATGTGCCACAGGATGGATGGGACTGGAATGTGATAAAGGTATAGTCAAAAATATGGATAACAGTGTAAAGTCCTTACTGTGCCATGCCTATGAAAGGCTGGAGGGATCTAACAGAGGACAATAAAAGATTGGAACTTCTCCATTCTCTATTATAGGGATAATAATATTTATCTACTTCAAGGGGAGCTTTTCAAATCCTCAGAAGAAAGATTTAGTAATGCTTTAAACTGTTCAAATTATTCTGTAAAGTAATTGATGTTCCACTGAGATATTGAAAATCCAGCAAAATCTAAAGTCCTGTTGGACTTCTACAAGTCACACTGAGCAATTCACTGTTGATAATATAGCAATGGATATACTAAGTATAATTAGCCTTGACCATTTCAATTAGACTGCAATTGTTGAATCATAGAATCATAGAATTGCTCAGGTTGGAAAAGACCTTCAAGATCATCAATTCCAACCACAGAAAAACCATACTACCCTAACGCTAACAACCCACCACTAAATCATATCCCTGAGCACCACATCCAAATGGATTTTAAACACATTCAGGGATGGCGACTTAACCTCCCTGAGGAGACTATTCCAGTGCTTAACAATCTTTTTTGTACAGAACTCTTTCATTATATCCATCCTAAACCATTCCTGGCGCAACTTGAGGCCATTTCCCCTTGTCCTGTCACTGTCACCAGTGAGAAGAGACCAACCCCACTCCCACTGAAGTAAGGTCTCCCCTCAGCCTCCTCTTCCTCAGACTAAACATTCCCAGTTCCTTCAGTCGCTCCTCATAAGGCATATTCTCCGGGCCCTTCACAAGCCTTGTTGCCCTTCTTTGGAGGTGCTCTATCACCTCAATGTCCTTTCTCTACTGAGGTGCCCAAAACTGAACACAGTACTTGAGGTGGGGCCTCACCAGTGCTGAGTACAGGGGCAGGATTACTTCCCTAGTCCTGCTCAGCACATCATTCCTGATACAGGACAGGATGCCATTGGCCTTCTTGGTCACCTGGGCACACTGCTGGCTCATATTCAGCCGACTGTCCATCAGCAAACCAAGGTCCCTTTCCATCAGGCAGTTTTCCAGCCACTCCTCCCCAGGCCTGCAGTGTTGCCTGGGGTTGTGACCAAAATATAGGACCTGACATTGGCCCTATTGAAACTTATACAGTTTAACTCAGCCCATCCATCCAGTCTATTCAGGTCCCTCTGTAGTGCCTTTCTACCCTCCAGAAAATCAACACTCCCTCCCAGCTTGATGTCATCTGCAAACTTACAGAGGGTGCACTTGATCGATCCCCTCATCAAGATCATTGATAAAGATGTTGGAGTGGCCCCAGTACTGAGCCCTGGGCGGCACTGCTTGTAACTGTCTGCCAACTAGATTTAACTCTCTCTTTGAGACATGAAGCACGTCTTCATATATGAGCAGGTAGTATTCTGTTCAGTGGTGCTGTGACTCTGATGAACTCTCTGAACACCATTACAGTGCAAGTAAAACAATGTGGATGTTTAAGAAGCTTCCACATTTTTATCTAGTCTACAAATGATAGGCATAGATTTGCTCTACCCTATCATGTTAGTTGTTTTCTGGATGCTTGGAAGGTGACTGAGTACTGCTAAGTATAGTTTTAATCTGAGTCCAATTAAGGGAACTAAAACCTACTGGAGAACTGATGAAATCGAAAACTAAAGGAAGACATTTGTTTGTACCATTACACTAACTGGAAATGTCTATTCTTGCAGAATGCAAACCTGGATTTTATGGGTCAGACTGCAAACTCAGATGTAATTGTCACAATCGAGGGACATGTGACAGATTTAAGGGCTGCATCTGCTCCTATGGATGGCATGGTCTGCAATGTGAAAAAGAAGGTAAAGCAAGGTAACACGGTAGTAAATGACTTTTCTCCAGTGTAACTATAACAGATGCTGGTATAGCATTTCGTCTTTAGACTGGCATTCTTTCACTGTCAATTGCATGCCAAGGCCAGGCATGTCTGTATACCTTTATTGCAGTGTCTCAACCCTCTGCCACAGAGGCTGCATTTTATAGGCTGGTATGCTACAGTTGCATCAGACTCACACCAGATTTATACCTGCTGCTTGCATCATAGTACTGCCAGTAGGTAGGAGAAGCTGATCCTTCCTCTCTGCTTAGCAGTGGTGAGGCCACATCTGGAGTAACTGCTCCAGTTTGGGCTCTCCAGTAAAAGAGTGACCTGGACACACTGCAGAGTCCCACATATGTCTGCAAAGCTAGACTGCAGCACTTCTCCTATGAGAAAAGGCTGAGAGAGCTGATACAGTTCATACTGGAGCTGGCAACCTTATTAATAATATCTGAAGGAAGTGTGCAAGGAGAAACATAGAAAAAGAAAGGCTTGGGTTGGAGGGGATTTAAACGATCAAGTTCCAAATGCCCTGCTACCGACAGTGTTGCCAGACTCTCGATCAAGCATGAGACGAGATTGCACAGGGTTCCATCCAAGCTGGCCTTGAACACCTCCAGGGATGGGGCATCCACAGCCTCTCTGGACAACCCGTGCCAGCACCTCACCACACTCTCATTACGAAACTTCCTTCTGACATCTAATTTAAATCTTCCTTCCATTAGTTTAAAACCATCCCCACTCACCCTATCACTATCAATGGTCACTATCAGTATCACTATAAATGGTGCCAGGCTCTTTCCAGTGTTGTCCACTGACAACGTAGGAGGCAATTGGTCTCTTACAGGAGGAGATCCTCCTACACAGGAGATTCCCTCTGAACATCAGGAAGCACTTATTTCCTCTGTGGATGATGAAGCACTGGCACAGGCTGCTGAGAGAGGTTGTGGATTCTTCTCACTGGAGACCTCCAAAAGCCACCTAGACACCTGATCAGCAGGGTTCTGGACATCCTGCTGTAGGTGTCCTGTTTGAGCAAGAGTTGGACCCACCCTTTGATTGTGTGACTTGCTTACTTTAGAGGTAGATTTGCAATCCTTACTCTATAGACATTGTTTCTGACCCAAATATCAGTCAATGAAAGGAGCTGCGCATCCTTCATGCATGACTTTTGAATAGGTTCTTTCTATTTTATCATTACATATCTCTTATCAGCTATATACCCTTCTATACCACCTTGCTTATGATCTGTAATTGATGCCACAACAACCTTGGTGCTTACAACAACCTTGTCTCTCTTACTTCAAGTTGAGCTTACAAAGCTGAATGTACTTCACAGAATCTCCTTGGATTCAGGCAAGGCTGGCATATATTATTTTATAAAATACATTCTGTAACTATTATTTATGTCTGATAAATAAAGTGGCAAATCTGCCATGAACCTCTGAAAGTATTCAAGTACAAAAACAAGCAGAGAAATAAAGCCATGATCCAACCAGTTAAACCACACTGTTGTGATCCAACTGCTCTTACAAAAAGATATAATGGAGAGTTACTGCACATTCATTACAAGATGTGTGCTTGACTTTATCATAACTAGCATGTGCCGTTCTTAGAATATCAGAAAGAACAACAGAGAGAGGGGAAAGGAGAGGAAACAAATGAATACAAAGGTTATCTTTTCTTACACGATATTTACCCTGATACAACAGCTTTAACTTTGGTTGTCTTTGTTCTTGGTAAGCTCACATAAGTGGAGGAAGAACCAGATATCTGTTCCGCCTGTGCTTTCCAGAGAGTATGCACATTATATGCCTAAATATCTTTGTTGCTTCTGTTTGAAGGATGACCTTAAAATACTGTATATCTTCTGTAGGTTCAGCAGACCTTTCACCTCAGATAGAAAACTTACTAGATCCTGTGGAACTCAATTCTGGAGTAGAATTCAAGCCCTTTTGCATAGCTACTGGAATGCCACTTCCTAAATCTGAAGAATTTAAACTTTTGAAGCAAGATGGAACTGTCCTAAGGGTAAGCTCTTGATTAACTGCTTCCAAGTATTTCTGACATTTATACTGAATTTAGCTGTAATTAACGCACATCATGCTTTTCAAACATAATGGGAAACATCAGCATTCTGACATGATCACATTGCTTATTGCTTACTGCTCTTCATTTACCATGGTCTTGTTTCAAAATATATAAAACATTGCAAAGATACACATGGGCTAGCAAAAAACACAACCAACCAAATAAAAGTAGTAAAAAGAAGTTATTTAGATTAATGGATCTCACATAGGCTAGGAACTGTTCAATAAATAAATCAGAGCATAATGAAATTCTTGAAAATGTGAAGGAAATCTTAATTAAAAAAAAAGTGAATTGTACTTTGAAATATGTCATAGTAAAATAATTTTAATTATGCTTTTCAACTGTGGCTCATTGGTCAAAATGGAAAATGTATTGTCAAATAGAGCAGTAATTAATCATTTTCTCTGAAAACTTGATTATTTACTTTTCAACTTTTAAATTATGTTCTAATATAATTATTAATAATTATCCAATTATTGAATCCACATTGTGTATTGAAGATACATTCAATAAACATTAAAAATTAAAGGAACAATAAGGCCTTTGATTTAAAGAGAAGGAAATGAGATACATGATCAAACTCCGCAGTCACCACATGAGCTTCCTTAATCATAGGAGCAAAACTCATTGTCTGAAGCATATATGAAACTATGGAGATAACTTCTGTAAGACCTCTCTATTGTCACTACTAAACCCTAGAGTTTGTAAACTGTGAGAAAGACAGAATGTGAACATTCCCTAATGGTCACATTTTTCAAGCCCATGTCTTCTGTCATTTCAGCCTTCCCTAATTGTCACCAGTAATCGCTCTGAAGCTATGTTTACAATTAGTCGAGTCCTGCCCCGTGACACAGGAACTTGGGTCTGCAGTGTGCAGACAGTAGCAGGAATGGCAGAGAAACCATTTCAAGTTACAGTTAAGGGTAAGAACAAAAATACTTGCAAATGTATTTGCCTTTCTATTTTTCATAGAATCACAGAATCATAAAATGGTCTGGGTTGAAAGAGACCACAAAGATCATCTAGTTTCAACCCCCCTGCCATAAACAGAGTCACCAACCACTAGACCAGGCTGCCCAGAGCCACATCCAGCCTTGCCTTGAGTGTCTCCAGGGGTGGGACACCATCAAACTCTCTGGGTAACCTGTTCCAGTGTGTCACCACCCTCTGAGTTTAGAATTTCCTCCTAACATCTAACTTAAACCTCCCCTGTCTTAGTTTAAAATCATTCACCCTTGTCTTATCACTATCAACCCATGTAAACAGTCGATTCCATTGTCTATCATCATTGAAAAAGGCGTTGAAACGCACCAGTCCCAAAACTGACCTTTTGGGGGACACCACTTGTAACCAGTCTCCACCCAGACACATAGCTGTCTATCACAAACATTTGGCTGCAGCCAGACAACCAGTTCTTAATCCATCTAACATTCCTTCCTTCAAATCCATACCTCTCCAATTTAGAAAGAAGTATGTGATGAGAGACCATGTCAAAGGATTTGCAGAATTCCAGGTAGATGACATCCATTGCCCCTCCCCTGTCACTCCATCATAGAAGGCCACCACACTGGTTGGGCAAGATCTGCCTCTGGTGAAGCCATGCTGGCTGTCTCAGATCACCTCTTCACCTTGTATGAAAAGCAAGCTTTATACTCAGTGCGGCAGAGAGTTCCATTCTTGCACTGCAGGAAAGAATCTGAATTGATGTCTACAGTATGAATATAAACAGAACCCTGGCATACACAGGATCCTAATTAAGTGTACTGTGGAAAATTAAAACATGGTAATTAGAATTAAAAGAACACTTGAGGGTTGTTTTTTTTTTTTGTTTGTTTTTTTTTTTGAAACCATAACCATTAGGTTTAGTGTTTAGACTCATGACTAATTGGAGTTTGAAAGAGCATTTCCTGTTTTCCTATAGAACTAGAAAAGTACTGGAGTTCAATGTAGGGAATTAAAAAGCTGATTTACTATTTGCATTCTTGCTCAGTTCCTCCTGTGCCACAATATGCCCCAAGGCTGACAAGCAGTGGACATAATTTTCTCATTATTGATATCAATGCTGAGCTACATACTGGAGATGGACCTGTGGTATCAACAAAGCTCCTGTACAAGCCGGCAAAGCGTTATCAGTCCTGGATGTCTGTGGAAGGTGAGTCTCTAATTCCCCCAACCACAAATTTCATCTACATATTGAAACATGACTTATGTCTGCTCTTGACATTGATTCAAAAGATTCTACAACCCATATATGTTAAATCTTTTGTAACTGGCCATGTGGCTCAGTGTGAGAGTACTATACAGTGATAATGTGAGTGTGGTACACCAAGAGTGACTGAAAGTATATGTTCAGTTTTCAGCAACTAAAATATTCCCCTCTCCTGCCCTAAGACACTGATCACTGCTGGACTCAGCTCCTGAAAGCTCCTATGCAAATATCAAGTGGAATGAGCAGTACGGAGCTGTTTCTCAGCCTCTGCTATCTTCCTTCATGTCTACTGTGTCCTCCAGTGAGACAAATATCTTACCTAAATATTGATCAGGAACAGTATGGGTAAAATGAAGCCTGCTTGTGAGTGACATAGACATTAACATTTTAGGCAAGGTCTAAAATATTATAGGAAACATTACAGGAACTTCAACAAGTAAACTGTTATACTAATTCATCATAAACAAAGATCTGCCTATGCAATGGAGTCTGCCTAAGGAGCCAGTCTTGCCCTGAACCAAAGGAAGGGTGGATGGAAACATTCCTTCGGCTGGGTCAGAACCAGTCAGTGGGATTACACCTCACAGAATCACAGAACTGTAGGGGCTGGAAGGGACCTCTAGAGATCATTGAGTCCAAGCCCCTGCCAAAGCAGCTCCCTAGCCCAGGTTGCACAGGTAGGCATCCAGGTGGGACGTGAATGTCTCCAGAGAAGGGGACTCCACCACCTCTCTGTGCAGCCTGTGCCAGTGCTCTGTCACTGTGCTGTGAAGAAGTTCCCACGCACATTTGTGTGGAACTTCCTATGCTTCAGTCTGTGGCCATTCCCCCTCATTCTATCACAACACACTGCTGAGAAGAGTCCAGCCTCATTATTTTGCCTCTCACTCCTTAGGTATTTATAGACGTGGTTCAGATCCCCTCTCAGTCTTCTTTTTTCAAAGCTGAACAGACCGAGGTCTCTCAGACTCTCCTCATAAGGGAGGTGTTTCACACCCTTTATCATCTTTGAGGCCCTTTGCTAGGCTCTTTCAAGGAGATCCCTGTCTTTTTTGTACCAGGGAGCCCAAAACTGTACACAATACTCCAGGTGAGGCCTCACCAGGGCAGAGTAGAGGGGGAGGATCACCTCCCTCAACCTGCTGGCCACGCTCTTTTTAATGCACCCCAGGATGCCACTGGCCTTCTTGGCCACCAGGGCACACTGCTGGCTCATGGCCAACCTGTCACCCAGCAGAAAATGTTTAATGTTTTTCCTACATTAAAAAAAAAAAAGAAAAAATATATATTTCTAAAGAGTTTATTTTAGTGGGTCAGGAACAAATTTGGGGCCTGAATATCTTACCATATGTGCCTAGTTTTTCAGGGATATTTTCTTCCTTAACATTTTCCAACTTCACTCTTCATTTCTCTTTCTGCACTCAGTTAAGGGCTCAACCAAAAGACTGGACAA
Source organism: Callipepla californica brunnescens (assembly GCA_023055505.1). Classification (NCBI taxonomy): domain Eukaryota; kingdom Metazoa; phylum Chordata; class Aves; order Galliformes; family Odontophoridae; genus Callipepla; species Callipepla californica. The sequence goes on along the minus strand of JALIRH010000009.1, from coordinate 14,477,510 downwards.
TCTGGAACCAAAAACAGAGTATCAGTTCTGTGTTCAGCTGAGTCGGCAAGGGGAGGGTGGGGAAGGCCATCCTGGACCACAGGCTAGCTTCACAACAGCTGCGCTGGGTAAGTCATTGCCCTTTTTCAGAAAAGGCCTATTTCAGGTGGTTATTTCTGTGGTCTGCTCCCTGATGTGCACTTTCCTTTGAACAAAAGCAGCATCTACATTTAAAGAATATATAAAGATTTTTGTACTGATCTCAGCAGAGCAAAAAAAAAAAAAAAAGAAAAACAAGAAAAAATCACAGGTGACAAAAAGTACCTTGTGTATCTGACAGAGTTTTTGTTCTCCCTTATTTAGAATCAGGGAACAGGGGGATTTGAGAAAGGAACATTTGCTTAGTATGAGCAGCAGAGTTGGAGACTGAATTCTCTTGTATTGTGTGGCAGCCTTTCTTCTTAATACTACTGGATCACTCCTTTCCTTAATTTCCTTTCACTTAATACCAGTTTACATTAAAAATTGAGTATTGCTTTTTGTCACTCTAAACTAAGGCAAGTGGTTGGGATTAATGGCACTCTTATTTTAGTAACGTACCAGACATGAAAAGTTGTTCCTTGTCTCTCTTTTCCAAGGTCTTCCTCCACCGGAAGGTCTGACACTCCTTCCAAGAAGTATGACATCGCTGAATTTGTCCTGGCATCCTTTAACTCTGAGGACAGATGATGACATTCGTGTTGAAGTGGAAAGGAAGAGTGTGAATGACAATGGCGATGAGAGCAGTGTTATCACCCAAGTGCCAGGAAACATGTCCACTCTGATCATTAAAGATCTTGAGCCCAGACAGCAATACATGTGTAGGGTACGGGTAAACACCCGGTCCCAAGGAGAATGGAGCAACTACCTGTATGCATGGACTTTCAGTGACAGTAAGCAGAAGATACACTTCTTTCTGTTTAATTCTACCTCATTCCCCCAGCAATCAGAATGATGGCTTCTTATTGACTACATTAAATGACATCCTTTGTTCTGGTAACACTCAGTTCCCAGGGACCACTTGATGTTGTGGTCGTTTTGATGTTATTATGAAGACAGTTCAGCATCCAAAGAAATTCTTTCCTTGAGAATTACCAGCAACTGATGACAATTTACCCTCTCTCTGCTAAAAAGTAAAAAGGAAGAAGGAGAAAGGGAAAATAAATGAAAAACTAAGGAATCCACATCTTCTTAACACCATTGTATTTTATTCTTTTTTCATACTTCTAGCACACGTAGCATTTTTTCTTTTAATGATGAACATATATGGTTCCATAGTCCAAGTTCTTTTTTAACTTAAAAAAAAAAAAAAAAAAAAAAAAAAAGCAAAAAACCAAAAACCCTACTCTGGCATTGTAATTCAGCTATGTCAGTTCAGAAAGAGTCAGCATTTAAGGATGGAAGAAAAGATACAATGCAGTGTTAACACACCCCATAGTTATATGCTATCCCAAAGACATGCATGCTTGAAATCATCTGTTTATTACACCTCTCCAGTCACTGCTGGAAGTATGGAGTATTGCAATATAGGTGACTGCATGAAGTTCATAAAACAGTTGCCTTCAGTTACCATAGCTTGTCAACAAAATTCATCTTTTGTTTAGCACAACAAAAGCACTAAGCAAAGTGTTTGGCCTAGCAAGAGAAGGTGAAAGAGGTGGAAGTTCACTCCAACATTTCTGTGTGTTTGTGTTTGTTCTCAGGAATACCTCCTGCACCATACAACATCAAGTTTTCTAACACCACAGACACATCCTCGGTCATTTCTTGGGCAACTGCTGAAGGTCATTCCATCTCCTCCATCATCATCAGCTACAAAATTTATGGCAAGGCTGAGTACAATCACATCGACATTATCATTAAGAACTCCACCATTACTCAGTACCATCTCAAGGGCCTTGAGCCAAACACTGTGTACCAGGTTCAGATTAATGCTCAGAACAACATCGGCTTGAGCAACCCAAACACCTCCTTTGAATTGAAGACTCTTCCAGAAATGAAAGGTTGGTAATTCCAGCATGCTGAACTTGCAGAAAATAGGGCCAGTTAGCTAAAACAAAGACAGAATACACTGTTTTGATTTCTTTTGATCTTAGTTTTGACACAGACAGCCGCACTGGCATTCATTCTCAGTTCTCACTGTACGGTACTGGTGAAGTGACAACAGAAAACATTTGTGTGCATCCACTAGCAAGTCCCAACAGCACATAAATTAACAAAGTAACATTAGATCACTGAATGTGATCTCTGCACCACTCTGCCTGAACTCAGCAGGACCTGCAGGTGCTTGTACATCTGACAATCCGACAACACAATGTCTGTAACGTTGTTAAACAAATGGATTGCAACTCTGTATTTATACTGTTCAGAAGATGGGAGTATTTAGCAATGTGTTGCTCATGGCTTTTTCAGAATTAGCTGGAAATGATAAACTCTTTATGTGCTTCCTCAACAGCTCCATATGAATCTAAAGGAGGTAAAATGCTGCTCATTGCTATCCTTGGCTCTGCTGGGATGACCTGTGTAACAATTCTCCTGGCTTTTCTCATCATGCTGCAGTTAAAGCGAGCCAACTTCCAGCGCAGAATGGCTCAGGCTTTCCAAAATGTGGTGGTGGGTTTCTAGTTTTCCTGAGTCAGTATGGCTACTTATTTTGGCACCTTTTCCTACCTTTTTTTTTTTTTTTTCCTAAATTTTTATTTTTATTTTTTTTTCCAGTTCCTTTTCTTTGGCCTTTCCAAATACAATCTTCTTGTTGTGTGTGTGCAATTAGTGTTCTTGCTGTACTTTTTTTTTTTTTTTTTTTTTTTTTTTCACTACTGACCTGGAGCTAAAGAAAGCTTTGAAACTGTGAAATCTTTAACCCTTGATTTTAGCACCAGTGATATTTCTGCTGGGGCTGGAGGCAGTACAGCAGGATCAGACACCATAGTTCTGGCAGTTCTGAGGAAAATACTGAAGTTTATGAACTCTCTCTCTCTCTGTCTCCCTCTCTGTCTGTCTCCCTCTCTGGATCCCAATCCCAATCCCGACTGCTTTCACGGATCCAGGTACAAGTGCTTGATGCAGTAATTTTCTACTATACTTACTTATTCGCGTGTTTGCAGAAGATGGATCAGGCTGTGTGTACATGTGTTTGAGTGAGCATACATGCATTTGGGGATTTCTCTATGAAGGAGAAACCATTGTTGTTTGTTTAATTCTGTTACAGAGGGAAGAGCCAGCTGTGCAGTTTAACTCAGGTACTCTCACTCTGAGCAGGAAAGCCAAAAACAGCCCAGATCCCACTATTTACCCAGTTCTTGAATGGAATGACATCAAGTTTCAAGATGTGATCGGGGAAGGTAACTTTGGGCAAGTCTTGAAAGCTCGAATCAAGAAGGATGGCTTACGCATGGATGCTGCAATTAAAAGGATGAAAGGTACTAAAGATCAAAGACTCTGAGACTGTAGATTTCTCTTGATTGTTTGTTTCAGATGTTTCTCTGTCTTCAGAAGTGCTTAGTAGACTTCTCTTAACACTGAAACAAACAGACATTAGGTTCTTGCCTTTTACTTATTTCTTTGATTGAAAACTTGTATTCTTGTAAATAAATATTAGTGTATATAGTTTTCCTCTTTCTGTTAAAGATGAAGCAGTTGTGCCCCAAGCAGCCCAGAGTCCTCATAATTAAAAATACAGTCATAAATTCAGTTCAAAGGAAAAAATAAATGCATGCTGGTTGATTTTCAGAGTATGCTTCAAAAGATGACCACAGAGACTTTGCTGGAGAACTTGAAGTCCTTTGTAAACTTGGTCATCATCCCAACATCATAAATCTTCTGGGAGCATGTGAACATCGGGGTAAGAGAATCCTGAATACACAGATGTAATTTCTTAAAAAATCAATTACAAAAGAAAACAGCCAACGAAACAAACAAAAAAAGCCCCACACTACAGCTCACACAGTCCATAGAAACACCAGGTCATGAGCAGGCCTTTCTGAGCAACCTTTCTGTTCAAAAGTCAAATAAACGTGGTTTTGGAGCCACATTCCCATGTTAATCTTTCAGAGATTATGTTCATCAATAGTTCTGAATTCTCTCTACTGCCTCTAGGAGCTACACTTTGATATTTCCCCTCCAATCTGATTTATTTCCTTTTTATATACAATAGTGTAAGTGTCCATGTATTATTACTATCCAACTTTTACTGTGTGATATATTAACTCTGTGAATTTTCACTAGGCTATCTTTATCTTGCTATTGAATATGCCCCCCATGGGAATCTACTGGACTTCCTTCGTAAAAGCAGAGTGCTAGAAACTGACCCAGCATTTGCTATTGCTAACAGCACTGCATCTACACTTTCCTCTCAGCAGCTTCTCCATTTTGCAGCAGATGTTGCAAGGGGGATGGACTATCTGAGCCAGAAACAGGTAAGTCCTAAATGTTCTACCAACTGAAAGTGTGGCACTCATTTTTCAGGAACTATCCATCTTAATGAAATCAAAATGAGATTTTAATTTTAGCTTCTATAGCTCTCACTGGATGACTGTTGTTTTGTTGTGTTCTCTCAGCCCTGTGAAATACTTTGTCACAAGGAATTGTGGAAGAGGCATTAAAACTCAGAAATAACATGGTAACTAACTGCTTTAATCTTTAGCTAAAGTTTAAAATTTTTGGGTAGCGGCAAGCGAAGCCATTTCTTTTAGTTTTCATTTTTTTTACTCTGAATGTTTACAGTTTTCAGTATAGCATTAAAATAGTATATGTAAACTCACAGATACTGTGGTGAATTCTCTTTTCTAAATTTTAGTTTATTCATCGAGATTTGGCTGCAAGGAATATTCTAGTTGGAGAAAATTACGTTGCAAAAATAGCTGACTTTGGCTTATCCAGGGGTCAAGAAGTCTATGTCAAGAAAACCATGGTAAAGATCAAAAGAAATGGGAACAATCTCTTCTCCTCATTTTTTGTTTTCTTGTTTCTTATTTTCTAGTTTCATATAAAGAAAAATGGAAACTCATAGTTCTGGAGAACTGATTTATTTTATGTATATACACAACGATATATATAAAGGTTTACATTAAATATTGACATACAGACATTATTTGTAAATCAACTGTATGCCAGGTTGTTGTTACACACAATATAGTTGAAAATTATTTCTGTGAATGTAGATGACAGTAAAATAACCAATTTTGTAGTCATTCATGAGATTTAGTCCATTTGCACTACAGAAATACAGATAATCTACTTTCAGTGTATGAAAAGGATGTGCACGTATCTGAACACTATAATAATGTTTTTCTTCAGAATTATTCTGGCTGGGGCAAACTAGTCTAATTCTAATAAGGCCAGAGCAAAAAAGATGGTAAAAAAACCAGCACACCAGGATCTGTGAGCTGAGAAAAGAGCCGTCCAGAGCTAGTGCTCGTGCTTTGGAAGAAATGGAAGAAAATGATGCCAAATTACCTGCCCATAGCAGCAGGGTGGGGTGGATCAGATGATCTTTAAAAGTCAATTCAAGCACAAGCTATGCTACAGTTCTAGAATTCTGTGCTATCATTCCAACCACCCAAAAACTAACTGTCATTAAATAATTTCCAGGGACGACTTCCAGTGAGATGGATGGCAATTGAATCTTTGAATTACAGTGTTTACACCACTAACAGTGATGTGTAAGTATGTTTTAAATGGTCCTTTGTAATTAAAGATTCTTTTCAATATTAAAGAAAGCCTGATAGTGAGGACAATGAAATCCAGTCAAAGAATTCATGGTGTACCAGCATGAGTAAGCAGATGTCAAGAAAAAAATAAAACCCGCAACAAGCTAATTAGATTTGGGTTACTAACAGAGGTATATTTTTCTCTTGAAATGAAAAACTGCTGATTCCTTCAGAGTCTTGAGAGACTCAGCATTTTAGTTGGGCAACCAGAACTGATTCTTAGCAAAGCAATTTTGTACCAGTACTATTTGCTGAGAGCTTTTCAGTCTAGTCAAGGACTCCATCTGGTGGACTTCCAGGAAATTAACTGATTCTGTGCGTTCTGATTCCACGAACTCTGTCATTTTACAAAAATTAGAAAGAAAAAAAAGCAACATAGAAATAATGTATCACAACTCCTTTTGTTATCTTCATCTACCAATTTAATTTGTGATATCTTGTATTCTGGTGGCACTCAATAATACTTCTCTGTTGCAGATGGTCATATGGTGTCCTATTATGGGAAATTGTTAGTTTAGGTAAGTAGGCAGATTTTGTTTTGCACACATATACCCACACTGGACAAGCCAACTCCATCCACTCTGCCTGCTCAAAGCCTCTTGCTTTGCAGTGTATTTAACTTTTATTCTGTTTCATTTAACAGAATTGTATTTAGCTTCAGTGTGCTTGGAAATACAATTGTCACATTTTCAGTCCAGGTACCAGTCTAGATGATCATGTTTTTGCCACACTGCAAAACAGAGGCCAAACCTAAATAGAAAATTTAGCACATGATTTGTAGTCTTAATTACAAATGTTATAAGGCTGTTGGGCAGCTTTTGCTCTGACTGAGTTTTAAATCCAGGTCCACATTGCAGAATTTTTTTTTTTTTTTTTGCCAAATTTCTACTACTTGAATACTGCTGAAGAAAATTTTTGAACATTAAAAAAATTCAGTGTTCTTTTTTTTCATACCTCTATTCATGATGTAAGTAATACAGCCTGTGACTGTCACACAGAATTCTTCATTTGTCTCTGAGTGTGCCATGTGGACTGCTGGCCAACACATACAGACTGACAGAGGTGCACATTACATACAGGGCTAACAAAAACTCATCTGATTTGTTTCCGGATTTCCTTACTAAGTGAACTAGTGGGTTTGTTCTAGATATGGATGGGAGTTAGCCATTGTTTTTCATTCCTGTTATGAAATTTGATCTTCTTTTGTAAAAAAAAATGCCACTCATGACAATGTTTTGACTCTGCTTTAGGTGGAACACCATATTGTGGAATGACATGCGCAGAACTCTATGAAAAACTGCCTCAGGGGTACAGACTGGAAAAGCCTCTCAACTGTGATGATGAAGTGTAAGTTGTCTGAGCAAACAAAATAAGAATAACACCAGATCTGCTATAGGACAGAATGTCTGAAAGAATCTAACAGCATAAAAGGCTACTATCTATCTATCTATCTATCTATCTATCTATCTATCTATCTATCTATCTATCTACTTATTTATGAGGGCACAAGAGGAAATAATTACTTAAGACTTAAGGCTATTTCTAGACAGCATACCAAACACACAGTTCTTTACACAGCATCCCTGGGCTTTAGCTTTTTGATGATTCCAGGGAAAAGGAATTTTTTTTCCAGACAGCAGTCACCTGTGGAAAACATAAATCCAGCTATGTATGTAAGTCAAGTTTTGGGTGTTTTTCTTTTTAGTGGAATGTCATCATAATAAACATGAATTCATAGCTTTAATCCATGGGTCTAAACCAATATGTGTTGGTGTTCAATTTTAAAGGTATGACCTAATGAGACAGTGCTGGAGAGAGAAACCTTATGAAAGACCATCATTTGCTCAAATACTGGTGTCACTGAACAGGATGCTGGAAGAAAGGAAGGTAAGAACAAATCTCTAGATAAGAATTAGGCCATGAATAGTTTCAGTAGGGTTTAGGATTTCTGAGGTAATGCACTTTGTATCACACTCTTTCTATTTACTTCCTTTCCAGACCTATGTGAATACTACCCTATATGAGAAATTCACCTATGCAGGCATTGACTGCTCTGCGGAAGAAGCTGCTTAAGACAGGAGCAAAGCTTCATTCAAAAATGATTTATTAAAGAAAACCAAAACTCAACCTGCTGGAGAACAAGATGTGGTGTGCTGCATAGCTCGAACTGTATACAATACAATAATGTTGTTTTACTACAAATATCTGTGTGTATATCACATAGTAACCCCTGCCTACACAGGCTGTAGCAGTGCATATATGTTCTGAGGAGGAATAGACTGGAGTCGTAAAAACTGCTGTCTCATAGGCAGGGTATTCTTTCTTCCTGTCACATAGATAAAATGTACATGTTACAATTCTTGTAGTGTATCACCTATTGCCATCGTAGATACCAAGAGCTACTGAGAGCAAAGACAGTATCTTATAGCAGTATTTCATATACATCTTAATTGTGACTTGAACAAAAATGTTAAGCTCAATGTGACAATGGGAATTTGCAAGCAGATGTCAATCCAGTATTCTCACAAGTTAGTTACTATGACTCCTATTTGAACATAAAAGTAAGGTAGTAGTAATTATCTGCTTGAAAAGTCTGCTGATCCTTGTAAGATACAAGGAATGATATTGTTCTTCCATTGTCCATTTTGACAGTGTATGCCTATCTTCAAAAAATAAGCATATATTTAAGTGCTATTTAAAGCAGCCATCCAGCAATCGTCATGGAGCATAGGACAGAAGAATATACTACATTATTGGGGATATACATGACTTTTTTTTCTATTTGTATTTCATTTACTAATTTTACTGCAGAGTTATAAATTGCTACTTGTTATATACAAGAAGGACTTCCTTTTCCTTATTTTATCCTTATGCAGGTTGTTGTATATAACCTTGTAAAATACTTTACTGAAGGGCTTCAAAACAATGGTATTTGCCTGCTAGGAAGATGTACTCCTTAGGTAAGACAAAAAGAGGCAGGGTAAGCATTGGCTTACCTGTTAGTGGGTTGTATGCTCTGCCTTCCACACTGCATTATACCAGAACACACTGAAGGATCAAAGGATTTGGTAGAAAATAAACCAGCGGGGCTTATGGACAGCTGAGATTACAACCTGAGTGATGCCCAGTTTAGCACTCTAAGTCCAGCTGCATTCACTCTATGAATTATCAATGCCTAACTCATGTAAGTCACAGTCAAATGGGCTCTCAGGGCTAGAATGGTTTGTGAATGGTTTTGTGAATGGTGCTGTTTACTGAAGCAACAAAGTGCAGATTCCTTTGGTTACACACACTATCTGCAGAGGTGTGGGATGGATGTGTGCTTCAGTGTTTAATAATGAAAATATAACAAGCAAAGTACAACATGTTTTCAGCCAAAAACAAACAAACAAACAAACAAAAACCAAATCCATCCAAGAAGGGAAACAACCGGCTCAAACTAATAACTATGGAGTTTATCAGTTCCATAGGATCAGCAAGTTCCCATCTCTGCAGTGTGCCCTGGTGGTCAGAAAGGCCAATGGGATCCTGGGGTGCATTAAAAAGAGTGTGGCCAACAGGTCGAGGGAGGTACTGTGTCCAGTCCCCAGTATGAAAAAGACAGGGATCTCCTCTAAAGAGTCCAGCAGAGGGCTACAAAGATGATAAAGGGCCTGAAGAACCTCTCTGATGAGGAAAGGCTGAGTGAGCTGGGTCTCAAGGTTCAGCCTTGAAAAAAGAAGACTCAGAGGAGATCTGATCCACATTTTTGAATATCTAAGGTGTGGAAGGCAAAGGAACAATTCCAGACTATTCTCAACAGTGTCTGACAATAGGATGAGGGGAAATGGCCACAAACTGAAGCACAGGAAGTTCTGCAAAGATGTGTGTGGGAACTTCTTCACAGTGCAGTGACGGAGCACTGGCACAGGCTGCACAGAGAGGTGGTGGAGTCTCCTTCTCTGGAGATGTTCGGGACCCACCTGGACGTCTACCTGTGCAACCTGGGCTAGGGAGCTGCTTCGGCAGGGGGTTGGACTCAATGATCTTTAGAGGTCCCTTCCAACCCCTACAGTTCTGTGATTCTGTGATTCTGTGATCACAGTGCCTAGCCACAGTATTCCCAGTCTACTCCACCCTTGGTGCTGTTTCTCCTGCAGTCAGCATTGAGCTTCCCTGGTGTTGCTAATATCTAAGGCTGCAGGTCATGCAGTGAGACAGATAACAAGTATGTAGCACATCCAGGCAAACCCCAAGAGCTACGGAAGCACACAATCTGCTTGGCAGAAAAACGAATACATTACCTGAGAACAGCCACCACATTTCGATAAAACAAAAGGTTACCGGACGCTGTTCTGAGGAATTATCTTCTCTGTGGTATCCAGAGACATGAAAAGAAGCAGTGGGCTCAAGTTAAAGTGCAGTAAGTTGCATTAAGGGTGGCCAAGTCATGAAAGAACTTGCCCAGAGAAGTTGTTGTCGCCATCCCTGCATATATTCAAAACCTGGTCGGGTACAGCCTTGAGGGCTAGACTACATAAACTCCCAAAGTGCTTTCCAAGATTACCTATTCTGTGGCCTCTGACAGACAGGGGAATAGGGAAATGCAGAAAATAAGCAAAGGCCTGGCTAAAAAGCAAGTGCAATTGCATTACAAAGGTATAGTTAAACGGATGAAAACAGTTATTTAAATTGTTGCAATTGCAATTTTTAAACTTGGGCCTGCTTGTCTTCCCTGTATCCCTTCCTTCCCTCACCTACAAAGAAAGAATGATAGCAAAAAAAGGGAAATTTTTAAATGGGGAAAGCCAGCATTTTAATCTCATTTTACAAAGCTGTCAGTAAGTACCTTGAGGTACTGCTCAGCTTTTCTAAACTCAGGAAAACTACAGATTTCAAAAATAAATAGCTGTCGTGAGATTCTGGAGTCAAGGTCATCACTTGCTGGGCCTTCACTGTTTAACTTTACTTGCCCCAACACCTATCATACAGACAAACACACTTGTACAACATAAAAAAGTGAACCTTTTTTTTTTTTTCCTTTTTACTGTCAGTCATTCAGAAAGAACGAATAAACTGACAAAAAAAAAAAACCCTCACTTTTACATACAAAATTTTAAGAGCACCTGTAATAAAAGCTTATGAATAGAACTCCAAAGCAGAACTTTACGTTACCAGGAAGACGTTTTGTAAGTATAGATCTTAAGATCCCAGTAGAACCATTGGAGGGGAAATACTGTTTCAGTAATATAAAATAAAAGAAATAACTGCTACACCAGTATTTTTTACATTTAAAGGAAGAAAAACAAGATTTCCAAATAACAAGTTTCAGATGGACTGAATGTTTAAGACTAGAACCAAAACTGATATCAGTACTTAAAGGAAACTACAGATTTCTTTTTTGATTCTATCAATTCATGTATCAATGACTCCACTATTTCTGGGGGGATTTTGGTGAAAGTTATATGTGTTTGAAGAACTTAGCATGATGTGCTTGTTCTATATCCACTTCAGCTCCCAGGAATCTAAAATAAAACTTTGTATTTATGCATCTACATGCTTAAGTTAAATGCTTGCCATCACTCAACTCACAGCTAACATTCACCACAGCAAAAGATACACATTCACGAGATGGCTAACAGAATCAAAAACAAGTTTTGTTTGTGAAATCAAGTCAGCATAGATTGGATACTGGGAAAAATCTCTTCTCAGAAAGAGCAGTGAAGCAGTGGAAGAGGCTGCCCAGGGAGGTGGTGCAGTCATCATTCCTGCAGGTGTTCAAGAAAAGAGCAAATATGGCACTGAGGGATGCGGTTTAGTGGGCATGGTGGTGATGAAATGACTAAATGATCTTGGAGGTCTTTTCCAACTATTATGATTCTATGAATGAACCACCAGTTTTATATGCTGTTCTGCAATCTTTTCCTACTAATTCATTTTGGTTGAGGCATTCATCCACACTGTCAACACATACAGATGGAGTGAGCTTGAGTACCATTCCCAAGGAAACACTTCAATTTCAGGTAGTTGAAGACAACTTCAAAATAGAAACATGAAAGCAATAACAATTAAAAAAATGAAGAAACAAACTGGAAATGGGCTGTTAACCGTCACCTGCTGGCTAGTAATGTGGAGGGAAAAAATAAATCTGTTAGTTACCAGATATCAGAATGAAGAAACTGCATCATTACTTTGTATTTCTTTATCGTGGGACAGAAATAATTACAAAATGTATAACTTCTTGTATATAAAAGATCATGAAAATTAATGGAAAGATTCCCACGTTTTGAGCTACCTTCAGAAGACCACAGCCAAGCAGTCTTCCCAAATCAGTTTTTCATGCTCCAGTTCTTAAAATTTCTCAACAGAAATTCTCTGCAGAATCTGTCTCTACTCCAGACCTATGGGTTATAGCACGTTCCTTCCCCATGTCAGCAGCGTCAACAGCTGTATTTGCTATGGCAAAGTATGATGTTATGGCTGCAGAGAGGAGAAAGAGACAAATAGAAGTAGAAAAATAGCGCACTGTTAGAAAGATCTGCCAAGAGTTCTTCTTTCTCTAACAAGAATATGTGCCTCTCTGTTTTTTGGGCCTGCATAGTATGATACACATAAAAATAGCACGCAAGGCTGTTAACACACAAATATTCCAAATGCACATACACTTTTATATCTCTTTCAAAGCATGGATACTTCTTTTTTCAAAATACTGCTTGTTAATTTCTGCTCAGAAAATATTTGTTTAGAAAATAAGTACTCATTAGAGATCACATCATCCATCCCTGTTCATGAGCCACTCATGTTGGTGGAATTCATGTCAAGCAGTAATTGTGACAGTTTCAGCTGTCCACATCTCCTATTAGAACAGAAAGTTTATTCTATACTATCAGGAAATTTCAATTTACGCACTCAGTGCATCACGAGCAGTATTTCCAGGATCACAGTTGCTCATAAACAAGCTCTTAAAGCTTGACAGTGGCTGGCACTGAGATTACGTTTTATTTCACTTTTCATTTGAGTCTTCAGATGAAGAGGCTGGACTGCGATTTGATGCAACAGCAGTGAACAGCACATCAACTGAATTCATAAGAGCTACAGTTTCTGAGTCTAAGCATCTGAGTCTGAGCCATCTGCTTCTATCCCATCCTCTGATGATCTCTGCTGTTCACATTGAGTGTCTGAAAGTACTACAAGGATTCCTAAACCACAGAACAAATATGGCATTCTGACTAGAGAGATTAGAAACTTAACAGGTACCACAAACAAACAAACAAAAGGATGACAAACTACTGAATTTTAATTTTTTTTCAAGATTTGAACTGACAAAGCTGAGAATCTCATCTTACCACAGTTTAGTACTCAGGCTCATGGAAATAACATAATTTATACTTTGAAATAATTTCTACATTCGCTTTTCACTTGTGTGCGCAGCCTTTCCTATAGCATAGCTTTTTAATTCTACATTTAGAGTAGAACCATACTTCATTACCCAAAAACCTACAGTCTTCTCATTCACAGGGGACTATGAGTATTGCTAACGCATACAGCATAGTAACTAACAGAGCATTATACAATCTGAGGCCTGTTATCATGCCTGCCCGGAGCTTGCTGAGAGCTCAGAGGTGCAGTAAAGGGACCTACGTAGCATGGACACAGCTCATGGTTGGAAAACTTACCCTTTTGCATTCCGAATTTTCTAAAACACGAACAAAAGCATATGAGAATCTAGTGGATAGCAAGAGCTGTAGATGACATGGCAAGAATTGCAGTCTCTTTAAAGTCTTCTTTTCTGATTTCTTCAGCTGTGTTCCTTTGAATCAAATCAGTGTTGTCTGACACTATAACAGTAAAGCACAACACACCACTAGTATTTAAACAAGGAGTGTGCTGGGCAAATGGACACACACAGAAATAGATTATACCTATACAGTTTGCAAACTAAAAAGGAATACTTTCTAGTAAAAAGACTAATTCTGCAAAGACAAAAACTCATTTAATTGTAAATGACTTGGCCTAAACTATCTTTTCCAGTCTTTCTACACATGATTTGCATCCACATAGAAGGTAATTCTGACAGAAGTTTAGCAGCTCCACAGGCTATAGAGATGTCAGTATTGTGAGCTTCATTACAATTCATTTTTTCATCAGTTCAGAGATGAGGTCATCTTGAGTACCTCTGGACCATTGACTCTGCATATTCCTGCTTTGCTGTGTGCAAAACCCAACGAGGCTGCTACATTACATTATTGGTTGGCATTTCTTGGGGAAAGGCATGACTTGAATCCCGTCTGTTGCCAGTGAAATCAGGAAATTGTGCGCTCTTATTTGTTCAGAAAAAATGTCTGTGATGCAATAAAAAGATCAATTTATTTTCCACTGCTATCTCATTTGTTTCAAGAGAAAAAGTGTGTCTTAGGAATCAGAAAGTTCAGCATTTCAGTGGAAAAGAAAGCAGAGGAAGCATGCCTACAAAAACTGCCTCATGAGGGTCAAAAGTCTAAAAGACAAAAAATGAGAAATTAGTTTTCTAGAAAACCTTGTTGGAAAAGTGATGAAATATTTTCCTTTAGGACAAGAAAAAGCACTTTATTCTCTTGGGTTTTCCAATTCTATAGTGATTAAAACACTGAGTACTTGTAATAGCTGTATTATGAACATACAATCAGCAGAAGAATACCTGATCTTGAGCTTAGCCATAGTCAGATCAAAAATTTGAGAAAGATTTTTTTAACTGTCACAATAGAAACCCACTAAATATACTAGTGCTAAATACTCAGTAGATACTATAACCCCAAATGAAACATCCATTAGTTGTTAGCTAGTATCTCTGCTTCCTCAGAAACCATCTCCTCTACATCTCCTGTAGCGGAGAAGACATTTGCTACAAACAGTAGTAATAAAGCTGAAGTTAAGAAGGAAAAATCTTACAGGACAGAAACAAACTGTTCACAAAAATCCCTGTCTCTACATACAGATTTTAAAGCAGAGCTGCTTTTGCAGGAGTGTTTTTCAGTATGGTGTTTTATTTCTTACTGCCCTGTGTGGAAAGGAATGTATAATTTTCCTGTGGTGTGCTGAGTGGTATAGCAGTTCAGTTTTCACCTGAGGCCAACTTTCTTGCTTCTTGACTGAGAATGGTGATGATGAATATGTCACTTCCTATCTGCAGTTATTCACCCAGCAAAACAAACTGCTGCTTCTTCAGAGGTCCTCAGGCTGTTCCTCTCGTTTACCTCCCAGACTGTGACTGAGAGACCTGTACTGCTGGGTGGGCAAGCCCCACAGACTGCACCAGTATAAAGATGGTACCTGATAAAGATACACAGGTTGCAGACTTCTAGCAATGTCTGGCACTTAAACAAACTAAAAACATAGAAGTACTAAGTGTCCTGATCTTCCAGTTTGTCACACTTCTTACCTGACTGTCACAGTGCCTTTTATTAAAGCCTGTGTTAGGGGAGCTGTAGTTCTCAGCTGCTGAATGTGTTGTGGTTTTATGTAAAGGATGTATCTCCCTCTGCTGACTGTAGAAGGAAAAATCACTGTGTTGAAAATCACAAGGAGCAAGAAGAGGAAAGTCCTGCAGAACAAAAATATGAAGACAAAAACTAAGCCTCAAAACAACACTGTGCCAGGAAAAGAGGATTTCATAGTTGGTAAATACTTATTTAGCCAACATTCATGTGGCTTACAGCTGACCCTCACTGCTCATATAAGCAAGAATTTTAAAGTTGTTGACAGGATTCAGCAATTCAGAACTGCAATTGCCATTCAGGTGTATGTGGTGTGGCACATGGATTTCCAGCCTGAAGCTTTGGCCACTCATCACTGAGTAAAACGAGCTTTAAGCACCATGATCCTTCCTGGGGCACTCATTTCCAAGTGCAAGAGCTGCCCATTTTTAAATCTTGATCACTTAAAGGCTTTTTGCTGAAATGGTGTTTATTTGCTGAAAGACAACACAGAGAAAAGCATTGCTCTCCAGAGACAAAGATAAGTATCTCCTAGTTTATCAAGAGATAAACAAGTCTCCCAGCACAGTTGGGAGGGGAACAAGGAAGTGACCTGCATGAGCTAATTCATTGCAGCCTCATTACTGACAGCAAGAATTTTGAGTTAAACTGAATGGGAACTCAATGATTAAACACAGCACAGTTATAGGAAAATTAGGGTGGATATCCAAAGCAGCCTGCAAGCGACTGACAGTAAACGGGGACACAGGCAGCATTAAGAGCTACCAGTGGGTTTGTGCTGCTAGAGATGAGCAAATGTGACTTGGAGTTCAGATACTGTGCTAAGAAAACAAGACACATGGGGACCACAAGGCAAAAAATTATATACCAGTGCTTCAGAAGCTGCTGGAAGGAGGGGACCAAGGCAAAGAATCCACAAGTCCAACAGAGCTGGAGCCCTGGAGCAGCAATGTGAGTGAGCATCAAGAATACGTAGCAGAAGATCCTTGCTGCAGGGACAGCTGTTCCTCCTGCTCAGAAAGGAGCTTGCCTCTCGCCAGGACCTTGAGGGCTGCACAGACTGCTGCTGCCTGTCTTCCCACGTGACACCAGTGACTTGTCCGGGGAGACCTGGAGCATGCCATCTACTGCTAATATGTGGTACAGCTCCTTCACTGACGTACGTGTATGGCCAATATAGCCAATAAGTAGCAGTTGCATACAGTGGATTTCGGGTACCTTTCATTTCCTTGCAGTAGGTCCTAACAGACACTCAGTGTAGGTCTCTGCTAGCAGTAGCAGTAAAGCTTTATACTGCCATTAACGAGGGGTGCCCACCATTATTTCCAAAGCTGACATGCTATGCTATCTCTTTGCATTAACAACAGGATATTGAAATTAAAACTAGATTTATGCATTTTGCTTCCTTACAGAAAAAAAAAAAAATAGCGATGTGTATGACTGTATTACAAACATACTTTATAACATGTTTAATTTCAGAGCACTTGTTCTTAGCTGTGCTGCAGCTGGCTTGCAGCAGCCTCATTGTCTTAGCCCTTGCTTTTCTCACTACACCATAGATCACAGATTCTACTCCATTTTTATTTTTCAGGAAATAGTTACATGGCCTGTCAATTTAATGGAAAAGCATTGCTACAGGATTGAAGTTAATGAGATACAGCCTGTTAAATTTATATCATGGCTTTTGATAGCGTATTACCACTTAGACATAAAAGCATGTTCTATTTAGGACCAGCTCTGCAACTTTTTACACTCCTTGAGTGCTGCTGAAGGAGCCCACTAAGAGTTCACTGGAGCTGGTAGTACCTATCCACCCAAGAAGAGCATTCCTAAACCAAATGATGTCCTCGCTTGATCTTTCCCAAAACCAGTACCAGAGGAGCTTCAAGAAATAGAAGGTACTGTGTGGAACGTCATACTAACCTGTGAAAAATAATTCTGCTCAGTAAACGATTAGGTCCTCTTCATTTTAAACACCAATCAGAGAATTCAACTTTTAGTTTCAGTCTGTGAACACAATTACACCGCATTTCACTTTTTATGATCCTTTGTTCTTTCAGTGGCTCCAACAAAAAGCTTTCTCCTTCAGTCAGTGATTCCATGTATATGTATATATATGCATGTATGTAATAGTCATTGTTTTGTGATTTTTTTATTGGCATTCCACATCATAACATCATGTCATGCATTGGGATTTAAAGAGTTAATGCTCCAGCTCTGTTATGGGCTGAACCAGACCATAAACAGTTGACAGTAATGCATGTTAATCACTGTTTTATTTGTATATAGATATGTTAAATATGATGTGGTGATGCAGAATAAGGGGTGGAATGTTGTGGCGTTGTGATTTTTGTTGTTGGTATTTCACATCAGAACATCATGAAAAACAATGGGAGTTAAAGAGTTAATGTTCCAGAAGGCAAAAGAAGAGGTGCAGAGCTCCTAGCCAGGGACCAGTGGGTCTCTCTGGCACACTTTCAGTTTTGGCCATGGAGAAAAACATGTGCGTCCCCTGCAGTTTTACTAATGTAAGATCTCATACCTTGGTTACTTCTCTCTCCCAGTTTGCTTGATTTTGTTACATTTAGTAAATTACCATTCCTCCTCAAATCGTCGCAGTTCTTTTTTTTTTTTTAATTTCTTTTTTTTTCAGACCCATCTGTTATCTAAAAACCCTTTCCCCCAACACAGGTCAACAAAATCTGACCCGTATCTTCTTTCCTGAAGTGTAGAGGAAACTTCATTTAGAAACTCAGCATTCCATCTGGGTCTGGACAGGCTCCCAGCAACAAAGCAAAGGCTGTTGTATGTGAAGACAAAGTAGATCTCATGCAAGAAGATTATGCCACAAGCATAAAGTTGCTGCTGCTGCTTCTTCTTCCCCAAGTTTGTGTTTTTTCTGCCTTTCCTCCCATTCCCATGCTGTGCTGTAATGGGTACAGATTCGTGAATAGGTGGTGTGACATTATTTAACTCTCCATAGCCCACTGTCATTATCCATGTGCCATCTGACCACTACAATATGTTAGATAGTGTAATGACAACAGGACCAACGCAAAGAGAAGGTATTACAAAGAAAGAATAAAATTGGATACTGTCTCCAAGGATCCAGTCATGCAGGAAAAATCTCCACAAATGAGATATCTCCAACAAGAGATCCTTCCTTGGTGGCAGTCAGCCCTTAAATGATGCCTAAAAGAGATGGAGTCTGGCTTAACCCCTTCTGGTCACACAGGTGAATTGCGTTCATGTGCTCCCTGGGCTGACTGGGTCTTTTCTCCAGGTACTCAATCAGTGGTTCAGGCAATGACTCAGCAGTTGCAGATGGGTAAGATATACATAAAATAAGAAAAAACTGGAGATGTTTATGGTCAAGTCAATAATTAGGATTCAAGAGAAACAGATTAGAAATAAAAATCAGAATTTACAAACATAAGAGTATGCTTGCTGTACAAAGATGACATTAGTCATGTTTTCAGATGAGTTTTTCTGGCAATGGAGTAAGTCTGGACAATTGTGGCACTTATATATCAGATACTGGAGACAAAAACTGTTCCTTACCAATGCAGAAAGTATTGTAGAGGAGGTGAACTAATTCCAGAGTGATAACGAGCTTATCCAATTGATACAATTAGAATTTAAATACATTCAGTTCTATGAACTTCAGACTCCACTGCTTTAAAAACAGGGTCTAGATCCATCCCATTCATGGGTTAATCACCAAACAAGCGATCTTAAATAGCAGTTCTGTGGTCATAAACTGTTGCCCAAATTCAAAGACCTCAGCATCATCCCATTCTCAGAGTGAACTGCATCATTTATCCTGTGATTCAAGTTTCAGTAGGAATCAAAATTTAAGGCATAGTGACCTTCTTCACTAAAAGCTCTTAGTTTTTTCCCACTTGTTCATAGATTAAATATATAATTATTATTAATAACTACCAAGCTGATCAGATTAATTATGTTTATAAAAATCTAAGGATATTTTTTTAGTGATGACATCTGATATTTTTTCATAAAGCAGAATTAGGACATATAAGCTCACTGTATGAAGCCTAAACACGAGTAATACTTAGAACACATCTAATACCAAGTTTAAGTCACAGAAGATATCACCTGGGTTACATTTTTTCCCTTTCAGCTTAAGAACAGTCTTAATATAAATATATAACCTCAATATACGAGTATAAGTAATTTGTTACTGCAAATGAAGGCTACAAAAAGAGGAATTCATTAGAAAGAGTCAAGGGTAGACAAGGGAGAACATACACATGTATATTTCATTAAGCCAATAAGAATGGTACATAAAACAATGTAATGTCAAAAGCAATTTACTGCTACTCAGGGTCGGAATCTACTAAAAACTTCATGAGCATCGATCAGGGTTATTTTTTGGGACCACATATCTATAGACTTGTTGCAATTGATTTATTTTTCTCTCTATATTTTGATAGACCGCTGTGTAACCCCCCTTAAAGGGCCATTGGATATTTTACAATAAGATAAGTTTGCTTTTCTATGCACCCGAGTCATTGATTACTTAGGGGATGTTGGCACCTGGTGAAAAGATGAGGCACTTTTCATTTGCCTGTTGGAAAGTCAGTGTTCTTAGCAGTATTATAGGATTTATGTCTTTAGCATCCAGACCACAAGAAGCAGCAGATTCTTTTCAGTTTATGTG
Organism: Callipepla californica brunnescens; assembly: GCA_023055505.1. Lineage (NCBI taxonomy): Eukaryota > Metazoa > Chordata > Aves > Galliformes > Odontophoridae > Callipepla > Callipepla californica. The sequence goes on along the minus strand of JALIRH010000009.1, from coordinate 14,457,648 downwards.
CGTGTGTACAGTGTCACATATTAGTAACAAGCACCATGCATTAAAGCACAAACAAGACAATGAGTCACTGCTACTTGCAGCCAGCAGATTTCAGGCCAATATGGCTTAAAAATTAATAGCCATTATTTTTCCCTGCCACAGAGTTCTCCTAGAAGTTTGCAGGGATTATTCAAGGAAGGGGTGAATCACTGATGTTAAGATTTCATTATCAGGCAATGTAAATATTGTTAGAATCATGACAGGTTTGCTTGTTAGTTTGCTATATATATATGTTATTACTTGTTTTTCTTTGTTTTTGTTTTTGTTTATTGGAATTGCTTGTAAATAGGAGGAAGGGTAAAGAGGTAGCAGATGGGTCTAAAAAAACAAAACAAAAAAAAACCAACAACAATCTGAGGAGGAATGCTAATTCAGTAATATACTAAATCCAACAAAATCAAAACAAAATGTGAGAATAATGTCCAAAATATGAGATCTTATGCTGCAGGTGACATACACGTGCTTTTCTAAGTGCCTTTCTACCTGCTGAAACTGAGAGCCAGCACACTAGAGCAAGTGGCTGGTTTCGAGCCAGGTGCTCCACCCCTCTTCATCTGCTCGCTAGAACATTAACTCTTTAATTCCCACTGTTTTACGTGATGTTCTGATGTGGAATACCAACAGCAAAAATCACAGAACCACAACTGCTGTGGTTTTAAATACTGCCACCTTTTGCCACTCACTCTCAGTCATACAGATCTGTAGGGAAGAAGTTAATCTCAATAGTCTGTGGACGAGCGTGCTCTGGACATCTGTTGATGCTTGCACAGGTAGCCCGGAGACTTAATTCAGCTAATTATTGTGATAAAAAATATAAGATGAAAATCATGACTAGGCTATGTTTACTGTTAAAGGAAAGATTTCTTTTTTGAGCAGCTGAGAAGTCTCTTGCTAAATATGGGATCATATTGCAAGTTAGTGAAAGGATCAAATGAACAGAATCATATAACTGTTTGAGTTGGAAGAGGCCTTTAAAGGCCACCTAGTCCAACTCCTCTGCAATGAACACCTACAGCTTGATAAAAGACACCTACAGCTCGATCAGGTTGCTCAGAACCCCATCTAGCCTGACCTAGAATGCCTCCAGGGATGGTAACCCACTACCTTTCAGAACAACCCGTTCCAGTGCCTCAGCACCCCTATAATAAAAAACAGTTTTCCTGTATCCAGTTTAAATCTCACCTCTTCTAGCATGAAACCATTTCTTCTTGTCCTAACACAACAGCCTCTTCTAAAGAACCTGTCCCCTTTCTGAAGAAGCCATGCTTCAAATGCTGTAAGGCCGCTGTAAGGCCACTGTAAGGTCACCTCAGAGATTTCTCTTTTTCAGGATGAACAGCCCCAGCTCTCTCAGCCTGCCCTCATGGAGAAGATGTTCTATCCTTTGGATCATTTTTGTAGCCCTCCTCTCAACACATTCCAATAGGCCCATGTCTCTCCTGTCCTGAGGACTCCACATCTGGATGCAGTTCTCCAAGTGAGCCCTCATCAGTGAAGAATAGAGGGGCAAGATCACCTCCCTTACTGTGCTGGCCATACTTCTTTTTATACAGCCCAGGATTCAGCTGGCTTTCTAGGCTGTGAGGGTACGTTGCTGGCTCATGTCCAGCTTGACATCCACCCTAGATCCTTCTTGGCACTGCTATGTTCTACCCTTTCATTCCCCAGCTTGTACTCATAATAGAAGCTGCCATGACCCGGATAGAAGACATTGCTCTTGGCTTCCTTGAAGTGTCCTTAGGTTCTCCGGGACCTATTGCTGGAGCCTGACTAGGTCTCTCTGAATAGCATCCTGTTCCTCAGGGAAGTCATCTGCACCACACAGCTTGGCATCACCTGCAAATTTGCTGAGGGTGCACTCAGACCCACTGTCAGTGACACTGACAAAGACAAAGATGACATACTTATGGACAAGAGGGTAAAAAACAAACAAACAGCGACAACAAAAAACCAGCAAGGTAGTGAATCATTATTGTTTGAAAAAAAAAAAAATGAATCAAGACAATACTGTCTAGAAGAATTTAGAAAAAATGAAGGGGAAAGTTATGAGAAGGAATGGGGTCACCTCTTACATCTTTAGCAAACAAGTATCAAAGAACCAGTGGCAACAAGTGAGGTACTTGACAGTCTCAGACTTGTCCGGAATAAAAAGTCTTTTCATTGCCCTACATAAGACACAGATATCTAAACTCTAAATGTGACAAAAACACAATGGTAAGAAAACTTATTTAAACTAAGCCTGAACTGGATTGCCTCCTGCAGAATATACAATAGACACAGATAGTGGAAGTCAGGAAGGAGGCATTTTCTCTCATCTGGTATTCGATGCCTGTGCTGCATCATCTTTCTTCATTCTTTTAATAACAGAGCTATCTGTGACTCAGGAGCAATTGCCTAGGGGACTTCCATTGAGCTGAAAAATTCAAGAGATACTCAGTTTTCTCCCTGTCTAGGTTGCACCACCTGTAAATCCCTCACATTTGTGAATACTGACATCTGGCTTAGAGAGACACATTAAATTCTCAAAAAAATGTATGCACTGTTCTGTAGAGAAGGCAGGATCATATTAAATCAGACAGAAAAGTAGTCTGCACTGTAGAATAGAGTTCTTTCCCTTGAAATGTAACTTATCAAATCATTGCTATGACAAGTGTCTGTGGAGTTCCTGTTATAGTGCAGGATTAGTATTGAATTGGACTACGCCAATGACTTACAAATCCTCTTTGCATAGTATCTTAAATACAGATTCTATTTTAGAGGAGGATAATACTAGGAAAAACCTTATCCAGTTAATTTCATGCAAAAAAAAAAAAAAAAAAAAGCCCTATAATGGAACCTAGACACTTCCTGTACCCTAGTTGTGTTCATATTATGTACTAGTGCCATCCATTGTTAGATACAAGGTCATTTATGTAACAAAAAAACAAAACAAAACAAAAAGATAATCTCTGATTCTTGCATACTTCACTTCCCAGTTTACTTTTCCAAGTTCACAGTACATACAATTAAAATAGTATAATTGTTCTGATTCAAAGTCTGTTAGAAACGCTCCATTTTTAATTCAATTTCAGATTTCAAACATTAAACATAGAAAATGGAAAGGATCACAGAGTTTGGACAAATTCTGTGCCCTAAAAAAAATAAAAAATTTTGAACTCTAGTAATCTTATTGTTAGTTCAGACAACTTGTTCCCTGTTTATTCCTTGCTTGGAGGGAAGGTCTGTATTATCTGGAGGACGTGGCTGTCTCAGTCCTAAAGGGCTGAGAACACATCCTGTAACCACTCCCTTTCATAGGAAAAAAACATAATATTTTACTGAGAGAATACATATAAATAAATAAATAAATATATCAATTATTTTTTCCAATTGAACTTACCTATTGAATAAGAGTCAATGGCATTTCACTGCACTCTCTTCTACAGATGATGATCATCAGTCAATGCTGGACTAAGGCAATAGATTATTTTCATGGGCAATAGTAGTTCAGAGGCACATACTTTACACAGCCTTTAATATAGCATACATTACTTCTGAAATAATGTATTAAGATAACAGCAGCTAGGTTAATGAGGCATGAACATCCTTCAACTTCACAACCACATAATCCTGTCAGTGAAGGCTTAGACAGAAACCAAATCAGGACTGTAGCAGAAACCAGCAAAGTGCAAATAATCAACCCAGAGTTAAGACACAACCAACAGAAGGAGAAGCAGGAGTGAGAAATGATCTCTGATGAAAGGCAAAGAAAATGCTGTCAGAGCCACAAAGTGGGCTGCACTGATAGACATTTCCAGTAACCTTCACCCAGCCTGTGTGTACAGGGACCTGGCACTGCCCAGCCTGAGCCACGTTCCAAGGTTTCTGTTCCCAGCCCTGTCTTCTGCTGCTGCTGAACTGCTGTTCAGCTTTCCAAGGCTAACCTTGGATGTGTGTCATCACTTTGTTTGATGATGGCAAGCCTGTCACTGGAGTCTGCAGTGATGGCTCTGTGGTATCAGCTGCAAGAGGCATCCCTTCACATCTGGGACTGGGCACCAGAAGCTTCTCCTAACAGGACATAGGCATGGCACAACCCACTAGAATTAGCACAGCAGAGCCCTACTTTGTAGCGTCTTTGGGGTTTCAGGTCAGTAAGCTGGAATCTGGTCTGCCTAAAAGAGGTAACAGGTTCCTGAGGTGAGCTCATTTCTTGCTTGTTCCAGCTGATGGCATCATCAGCCTTTTAGTGCTTGGAAATAAATTCCTGTAGATAAATTCCTGTCTTGAGCCATATCCATGCTGTTTGAAGGACACAGCAATGAACATCCAAATCACTTAATTTTCTGTACATCCAGTATTCTGCTATTTGTATAGTAATAATAGTTATATTTTTAATTCACAACTGCAAACTTTGTTTTTCCCACTGAGAAGCTATAGATAACAGTCCTGTTGACTATGGTTATTTATGATGCACGGCAGGCAATACACAAAAAGAGAATCTCCTGAAATAAACACTTCGTTGTGAGTTCCCAGTGTGAAATAGTAGCTAAGTGGGTACACATCCATCCCTGCCTATGTAGCTAATGAAAATGCTATCTCTCTATCTCAGAAAGATAGGTATCTTCACTAGGATATTAAGACAACAGCCTCAATAAGCTGGATCCTCTACTTACTTTTCTGGCTGTGGAGATGTTTGGGGACAGGTTCTTTTAATAAGCTATCCTAATAACCAAGTTTAATCACACAAAGCTATCCAACAGTGATGCTGAAATTGAGGCTCACTGCCACAGATTCTCTAGTTATCAGCTGAAGATTAGAACAAATTAAATATTAATTCAATTGTAAAGATGAAACAGAAAAGGCAGTTAACTTAATTGAGTGAATGATGGCCAGAATTAAAATTCATACCTTCTTGACTTCATAACCTCTCTGCATTCCTGAAGGAAAGAAACAAACCTTAGCACATGTAGCAGCACAACAGAACTGATTTCACCACAGTTAAGGAAGCATTCCATACTGAACTGATCTTTCATTACATGCAAGGAAAGATGTAACTGTGAGCAAGTCACCAAATAGCTTATCAGACTCCTTATTAGACCTTATCACTGTGAAGCCTTGGGAATGGAAACTGTGTCTAAGGATAAACAGGAGGTTCTTTTGTATGCATCATTAATCTTGTCACAATTAAGAAACTTTTCATCCTTTATCACTGATGTCTAGGAGAAGTTAGCACCAATTAACTGTTAGAGGAACTTACTGTTAGTAAGTGGATGGTATATAAGATGTATGTAGAACACTGTAAAGTAAATCTATTCTGATACTATAAGAAACTGAGAGCTCTCTAACTCAACTGGGCACCGACAATTAAACCCCAGGAAATCCCAGATCAGGATATCTGGAAAATTGACCCTTAATTTATGTATGATAACAGTGCATAACAAAGCATAATCAAGCATGGAAGTAAACAGAGTTCAGGGACTCCAAGATCCTGACTATTCTTGCACTACTACATCTACCTTCAGGATATCCAGAGAAAAACTGAAGTGTAAGTAAGCAGCTTTGTCTTTTTTAGACAGCAAAGATTGAGGCATTGCTTGACAGTAGCATAAACATTTTGCTCTGTTTTCAGTTTGTCTGTGAATTCCTCTCAGCTGTGGCTACTTGGTCGTGCTATTATTGCAATCTCATACAAGTAAGAATGTCAATAGCTCTATCTAGCATGATAGAAGATAACAGGATTATGTAGACAATAGGGAAGTACTGAAGCACGTGCAGAAAAATACCTTTTCTAATGACAAATCCTTGTGACAGATTCAGATGGGTACCATTTGTCGTAAGAGATCTGTAGTTTGGAAGCTTCATGCCTCTGACTGGTTCTCATCAAGGTAAATCAGGATTTGTGTGAGCTAGAGTAGTCATTATTGACAGATGCTGATATTAATTTTGACATTTTAGAGTACAAGGATCTTTGAAACGATTAGAACATTTATATAACTTAGAAGTTTAGCACAATTCCAAAGTTTTATTTATATATACACACACACATTCGTATACATATATGTCTTTTTAGGAGCAGCCCTCATATGTATGTATGCATTTATACAAGGACTGTTCCAAAAGTAGTGCCTCCTATTTTATTATGCTGGCCCACAACATCAAAGGCAGATGTTGGGAATGGCAGTAGAAGTTGAACCTTCCCTCCTACATTGTTTTACATTGCGTTGTTGTGTGACTAAGGGCAGCAGAGTGGCAGTCTGACATGGAAGTATGTGGGGCTGTAGGGTTGGGAAACAAAATGAAAAATACCAAATGGTATTGTCAGTCAAGATATTTGATAGACAGTGTAATTTAGAAAGACTACCAAGATGGCAAAAAGACAACCAGTAAGAAGGGAAATACTCACCCATTTCCAAAGACTGAAGCTCACAGAAGGAAACTGCACAGTGGTGGTCAGCCCTTAAGTGGAGTCTAGGAGAGGTGGAGTCAGATTCCACCCCTTCTGGTCACACAGGTGAATTGTCTTCACCTGTGCTCCCACAGCTGACTCAGTGCTCATCTCAGGTGATCAATTAGTGGTTCAGGCCATGATTCAACAGTTCCCATACAGGACAAAAATGTATCATTGAATTCCACCTCGCAGAAAAACTTGCACCACTGGCATTCATCAGTGCTTTCTGAATGTATATAGAGACCAGATGGTGGATGTGATCACAGAGAGGTGATGGGAGATGTGTTTCAGCAAAGGCAAGAATGACACAGAACCCAAGATGCTTTCCAGATAGTCACACACAGCTGTTACACTATGAGATAAGGAGCATTTCCATCAGCTCATCCATATGAATTGATTAATGGCAGTGACTATATTGACAAATACATTTTTGTAGCTGAGAATTTGTTCTAATGAATATTATTGTGCTCTTTGTGTCTGTTGTAGCTTGCACTGAAATAAATAGGAGGCATCACGATCAGAGCAATATGCTTATGTAGAAGTTGCTATGTAACAGTATCTTGCCTTTGTGACACATTATGTAATGGTTCTAAATAGCCAGCATATCTCATGTGTTTCAGTATAAGCTATTACATCATGAGTTTCAGGTCTTTCTGACATAGTACTTCGGAGTTTCCAGGAATAAAACGTCCTGGAGCAGATGCATAGGTCAAGCCTCTCGCGGCTGTGTCCTGAAACACTGAACTCATTTTTTGTGAAAGTTTGCCATCTAGAGGCCATATCAGAAAGAAACAGGATGTAAAAGCACAGAAACACAGTGAATTTTCCGAATGTTTATAGGTAGAGTTAGTCCAAAATACCTTTTATAATACTTTTATATTTGGATTTGTTAGCAATAACATCTCCAGCGAGTCAGTCTGACACTTCCCAAAACAGAATCAGTTCTGCACAAATTTGTAATGTAGTTGTATAATCTGCAGCTGGCCACTGTGAAAAAGGGTATTTTAACTGATCAGAAGCCCTCACTTATTCAGTAAGCAATACAAAAATGAAATAAGAAGTAAAAATTAATTACAGAAGCACAGCTTAACATAAATAACAGAGATGTAAAAAATTGGTTTATTTCGAATGTCAGCATGGGTATTCCTACAAAAAGATTTGAAACAAGATGAAAATGTTTCCTTGAAAAATGATGATAATCCATTTTTTCAGTTTCATTATTACATTAGATGTCTTGGAAATAAATACTTTTTAAAAATACCTTTATCAGATTGAGAAACATTTGCAAAGGCACTTGGCAAGCTTTCAAGTGAGTTCTCTAGTAAGAGCACCAAATATTTTTGTGCTATGATTTCACTGAGGACATGGGCAGTAGTAAGGTATTTATTTGCTCTTCTTCATCATGAAGTCTAATTTAGGGTTTTACTTGTTGGTTTTTCCTGTTTCTCGTTATGGTACTTACGGTTTTAGGGTTTTATGTCAAGTGATCATCACTTATCTTCCCATCCTAGCCCAGTCTCTCAACAGACATTTACAGGGATAGATTAAATTGGCACCTGTCTGTGCAGCTGATTCTTCTTTGGATACATTCAGAAAATACTCTGTTTGTGACATGATCCAAAGAGGAACAGTCAAGATAAATTGTGGTTCACCTGACAAGTAGATGACTGGTGTCTCAGAGTCATTGAAAGCTGATCATGACAACTACCTATGCTGATTTGCTATAGCAACCTTTGTTTTGCTGCACTGTGCTCTGTATTTAATTGTGCATTTGATAATGAAACAAGCACTTTTAAATTTGAGATGTGTGTAGTGCAGGGTGGAGTGGTACTTATTAGCCACGTGAATTAGTCCTGCTGGTTACCTCCACAGCCAGTAGTGCCTTCACAGTGTTAACCACAGGGAGGTGTCAGAGCTGGGGGTAAAGACTAGAGCTGAAGTCACTTTGGTGTTGTCCATGCTCCAACTTTCCCACCAGGAAGGCACAGCAGAGGCACAGGAAAGAAAACAAACACTGAATTCCTAGGCTCTAGGCTAAGTGGGCTGGTCTGGCATTTCCATAGCACAAGTGAGGCAGAAAATAATAATCTGAAACTTGCACACCATCTTGATTTTCATGGAGATTGGAAGCCAATTTGCAAGTAAAGGACGTGCTACTGTTCCAGGGAAGTAATAGATGACATGAAGAGACATCAAAGGCATCAGAATCCAAGGGGGACATCACTACGTTTGCATGTTTCTATTTTCAAAATGTGCTTTTTGTCACATTTCCTCATTGCATTTCAGAGAGGTCAAAGTAACAAGACACTGGTGCTGGAAGTAGAGCTTTAAAAACTGTTTATTAAAATACATGATTTAAGATAATCACCTCTGAGTCAGAAGGTACAACTTGGTGTAGCAAAGAAAAAGTAGCAAGGGATTCCCACTCCCTCTCTTCACATGCATGTCTTAGGGAGCACCAGTAAGAAGCAGACTACCTGAGGGATCAAGAAAACAGACTTGGCAGTTTTGTGTTTTTGCTGGCACAGACAGCTTGCATACGCTGGCTTCTCTGAGTAGGCCAGCAGGGATGGCAGGGAGAAATTGTGTCTTCTTGTAATTTTAAATTTAGAAAGTAAAAACCCAATGCTGTATGGAACATGATGGATTTTGAAAGCTAGCTTACTGGATTATTGAGCATGGTAACCTAAGGCTGAAGCAAGAAGCCAGGCCACTGATGCATGTCTCTGATGTTTGCCCACCGCAGCAGGCCAAGGGTTGCTGTCCAATATCGTGAAGCCACAGTGGGGAATGCCACACAATGCAGACTTAAGGCGGCTAAAAGTAACACAGGTACTGCAGTTCTTTTTTGTTTCCCTTCTGTCCAGTATTTAACCATGTGCTTCATCAGTATGAACTTAAGACCTTGAAGTTTGCCTTGAAGTTAGGCTGCCAAGCTAACAGATGGACCAGATGGGCAGACTGCCTATAAGCACTGCCACTGTGTTAGGCATGTGTCTGGATTTTAGGGGGTGGATGTGGGGTTGGGCCTTGAGTGGATGGAGAACCTTGAGGGGCTACTGTCATCCCATCTTGGCTGGCTTCAGCTCTGGCTCTGCACACACCCACTGCTGCCCCACACTGTGCACAGCACAGGGCTCAGGGAGAGAAGTGACAGCCCTGGGCTATCCACCAATAGGAAGATCAGAGTCCAAGCAGGGCAGGATAGATAAAGTGGAAGGAGGTACCTGATCACAGTCTTAATGCCTTTGCAGGGCATAAGGGACACTGGAGCAGAAGAAAGGAAAGGGAAGATGCCAGGGGTGCCCAGGGAAGAGAGAAGCAAGATGTACTGAATGCCCAGCCTCAGATAGGAAGGAGCAGGAAAACAGAAGAGGCAAGCTGCTCCCTAAAGTGCTTGTTTATTTGTTTGATTTCTCATTACCAAAGTGAATAATTAAAAGGTTGTTAATTAGCAATAAATTAATTTGAGGGAAATTCCACTACATGGAGTTGTTTCATTACCCAAGACAACATAAACGGTCAAAAGTTAGCTGATGATACAAAGCTGGGAGGGGTGGCTGACATATCAGGAGGCTGTGCTGCCATTAAGTGAGATGTGGACAGGCTGGAGAGTTGGGCAGAGAGGAACCTAATGAAGTTCAATAAGAACAAGTCCTACACCTGAGGAGAAATAACCTCACACATCATTACAAGTTAGGGGATGACCTGCTGGAAAGGAGCTCTGTGGAGAAGAACCTGGGTGTCCTGGTGGACAGCAGGTTGGCCATGAGTCAGTAGTGTGCCCTTTTGGCCAAGAAGATCAGTGGTGTCCTGGCGTACATAAAAAAGTGTGTGGCTAGCAGGTCAGCCCTCTACTTTGCTCTGGTGAGGCCACATCTGGAATACTGTGTCTAGTTCTGCGTTCTCCAGTTCAAGAAAGATAGGGAACTTCTAGAGAGAGTCCAGCAGAGGGGCCTAGAGCACCTCACTTAGGAGGAAAGGCAGAGAGACCTGGGACTATTTAGCCTGGAGAACGCTGACGGGATTAATACTTGTATCAATACTTCTAAATATCTACAAGGTGGGTGTCAGGAGGATGGGTCCAGGCTTTTTAGTGGTGCCCAGCAACACACAGGACATGGGACAATAGCCACAAACTGGAACATGGGAAGATTCATCTGAGCACGAGAAAGAGCCTTAGTTTGAAAGTGACAGAGCTCTAGGACAGAGAGGTTGTAAAGTCTCCTTCTCTGAAGATATTCAAAGCCCACCTGGATGCTTTCCTGTGCAACCTACTGTAGGGAACCTGCCTTAGCAGGGGGTTAGTTGATGGCTTCCAGTGGTCCCCTCCAACCCCTACAATTCTGTGATTCTGTGAAAATGTCCTGTGTGGCACCGGTGTGTTCCATCCCCACTTCCCTTGGCTGCCAAAGAGCAGCTGAGGAAATAGTGCTGTCATGTAAGGAAAGTGAGTTTGTTGGTAGAAATGGCCCCTCATCAATACCAGGCACAGAATGGCTTGAGCAACCTTGAGATACCCAAAACATGACACCCACAGACATCAGTAAAACATGAATTCAGGAATCTCTTTCCTTTTTTTTTTCTTTAATGTAGGTGAGTTGAGAAGAATACAAAATATTAAGATCAAGAAAGGAGGAATTATTTATTACTACCATTTTCCCAAACAAAGTGAGGGCTTTCTAGCTGAGTTGAACTGAGACTCCAAAGGAGCTACTAAAGGAAAAAAAAATCCAAATTGGAAATAACTTTATTGTACTGAACTTTAAAAAATTAAATTCACTGCATACAGTGCCATCCTACTTAGAAGAAATTACAACTTTTCTGAGGATTATTACTCTGCATTATATAGTTTTTCTTCTACAATCATTCATTTCTGACAGAGGGAGTGCTATAGTTTTTATGTGGCATGTATGATTAAGTTGGGATTTATAAAGAAACCAAAAAAAGGTATTCAAAATGGTAACTACATTCTCATATCCTTCATAAACCCTAGTTCTACCATTCTGACTAGAACAGTCAGGAGTTACTTAGCTGTTTTCTGTATTTATTGGATTGCACAGATTTGTTTTGGTTATGTCAAAAACATCCTCTTTACAAAGCTCATGCTGCTACATGCTGTGAAAGCACTTAAAGGAAATTCATGTACTGATGTACTTTGTACTGATATGCAGAAATTTTTGTCTTTAAGAATGAAATGCTTCTTTGTAAGTAGGAACATAACAAATTCCTCTTGTGCAACAATTAATTAGTTCACATCTTCTTTTTATGTATTGAACATACCTACTGACAGTTCTTTATGTGAAGAGGAAAAACATAAGACAGCACATATTTTAGTCACTTTCTGAAGATTGCTATGTTGCACTGTGTTTCATGAGAGACATGTACTCTTCTCCGAGTTTCTTCTTCTCATTTAATTTTGCCACTATGGCATCCAGTAAATTTGAGGCAAAAGGAAACTGAAAAAGAAACAGCAAGATAAATGGTCATTTAATTTTATTTTCTTCATGTGAAAAACATTTATTAAATTTCTTTCAGCCATTAGATTTCACTTAGTTCTGACAACTATGATACATTCACAGATATGAACTTTAAAGTTTACTTGTCTGGTTTGTGGCTTGAACTTTGCTCACTAACATAAAAATGATAAAAGAACAGAGTAAAATGAAAAAAAGATCAACACCTTATTGAACAATTCATGCTTTACTGACCATGTTAATGATGTAAACTGCAGCCCTAGCAACTCTGTCATTTATCTTCAGCTGATCAATAAGGGGTTACAGTCATCTCTAGGGCATGCAGAAGTGGTAGTGCATGTTCTCTGCTCTCAGGAGGATGGGACAACTACCAGTACACTACACAATGAATGTTGTGGCAACTGCAGCAACTTAAGATTCATGCATGAAAACTTGTAAATAAAACCAAACCAAAACCCCAAGCCCTAGAAACTTCAACTGCATTGACAGACAGATAATAGACAAAATCTTGCTCCTATAAAATATGGTAGCAAAGATTTGTATGTATGTGTTTACAGAAAAAACAAACAAACAAAAAAGCTCTCTTTTATATCTCTTCTGGTATAAAAGATTTGCACAGTGTCTTCGAAGAAAGTAATTCAGTATATTTTCCTCCATCACTGCTTCAACACAGTCTGCATGAGTGTGTGGTATGCTGGGAAGTACTTGTGGAGGCAGTACGGAACACTCCTTGCAGCTCCACCCAGAGAGGGAACATCACCGTGACAAAGGAGAACCAAACAATTATAGTTCACTGTGCTCTGTCAGCCTTCTTGAAATCCTAGTAAGATCAGTGGTGACAGAAAAAGTAACAGCTATCATTCATATCAGAAACAGAGTTAATTTTAATAAGAAATAAAATAGCAGCTGGTTGAAAAGATCAGTCACCAGCTTCCCCTGTTTTTCCCAGCTACAGTTCAAGTCAATTCTTTTGCATCTAGAACCACTCTTGAAGACCAAACTCAAGTATCCTTGCTCTGATTTTATCTTTTTTATTTCTCTATTCTTCCTTAAAGATCAAAACTGTGTGATACATTTACCAGAGAGAGTACTGTCCCTTTCCTAGGTATATATAACAAATAGTAAAACACATATGTATGTATATATAAGTAAACCAAACACAGATGCTGATGTAATGTCTAAAATTATACAGGGGCTGCTCTGAAAGTAATGCCTCCTATTTTATTATGCTGGCCCATGACTTCAAAGGCAGATATTGGTGGTATGGCAGTAGAAGCTGAACTTTCCCACCAATATTCCATTACATTTTGTTGCTGTGTGACTGATGGCAGCAGAGGGGCAGTCTGACACAATGGCATCTGACACAGAAGAATGTGGGGCAAAGGTCTGTCACTGAATTCTGCCATGCAGAAAAACTTGCACCCGTTGACATTCATCAGTGCTTGGTGAATGTTTATGGAGACTACACAGGAGATGTGAGCACAGTGAGAGATGGGAAGTGTGTTTAAGCAATGGCAACAGCAACAATGGGTCACCTCCACTGGCGCAGATTTTGATGAGCACAGCATGCAGGCTCTTGTTCATCACTAGCAAAAATGCATAGCTAATGGTGATTGCTATGTTGAAAAAGTATTTTGTAGCTGTAGTGTTCTGTAACTGCAGTTATCAAACTGAATGACTGTGCTCTTTGTATCCGTTGTAGTTTTCACAGAAATAGATAGGACACATTACTTACAGAGCAACCCACATACCTGGAGAGAATCCCAGTCTACTGATATTTATCACCATTAACAAATCAGAAAAAAAAAAAAAATCTGAAGTGTTAGCAAAGAAAATCTTGTTCATAGCAAGTGTCTGTCATGAACTGATTACACCAGGATATAGAACAATCCTGTGTTCTGTTCAGTGGTTACTTTACATTCACAGAAAAAGACTGGAAATGTGCATTATTACTCTCTTCTATTGGACAGGGTATTCTGTAGGGCTGGTACCTGCTGATCAGACATGCCTCCATCTGTCATAAATAACTTCTGTCTATAATAAGAATTTTCTAGTATCCGTCTACAGCTGTCAGCCATCTCCAACTTTTGTGGTGACTTTTTGGGGAATAGAGGGATCCAACTCACTAAGCATTCAGAGTAACACAAGACCTAATTTTATCTGAAATTCTGTGACATTTCCTTGCTACTGTGCTTTAGAAGCACTGACCCTGGCATCCTGTTCACTCTAATTGCTCTTCTTCCTTGTCTAAATGTATTTTTACAAAAACACTATACCATTACCTCAAAGTCCCTAATTCTTCTTCCTAGCTTGACTACATTCATTTTTGATACATCTTACCTCCTTAATGTTCTGTCCAAGATGAATGCTTTCTTACTGATGTCTCTTGTTCATATCATTCTAGCTACATTTTACTCGCTGCTCACAACTCTCTGTGGCTTCCATGCCATGGCAAACTGATTTTTAAAGAAGTCTTTCCATTTAAATCATTCATTTAAATCAAGAGCATTTGAAAGTTGAATGTTATGTCATTATTTCACATTTATTGGTTTCAGAGAAATTGCTCTACTTCTTTATCTGGTTTTATTTCCACACCGACACCCAGAGCTGGATTATCTCTACAGTCTTCATCTTTAATAGAAGCCTGTCAGGTTTACTTTTAATGATGACTCTGTAACTATCCTGGGAAGCTTCCCTCTACATTTCTCCCCAGAACTTCAGAACTGTTGAAGATGTCTCTACTCCAAAGTATTTATCCCAGTTTCCAAACTTGCCATATGCTTGGGGAAGGCTTTGGGAGTTCAGTGAGTGCTAAGTGCACACCTAAGGAGTGAAATCTTGTTTATACCAGTGATAATTGTGTACAGAATGATACTTCCTTCAAGTGGTTTTCAGTTCTCTGTGCCACAGGCAATTTATCCAAACATTGAGTGCTGACAGTGATAGCAATACTGAATCAGTACATTATGATAGGCTTTAGGAGTAGTAGTTGTTATTTAGCTTTTTTTTTTTTTTTAATTATTTTTATTTCAGAACATTTGAGAGAGAAAAGTTTACCCAGATTTAAAGATTTTTTGTTTATTTATCATTGCCAAAATTATAGATTTCTTTTTTTGGGACTGGAAAGCTATATGGATGAAATGGTGTATTTCTTAAACACTGGAGAAATATCTTGGTATCTGGTAATATGATCATAAAATGTCAGGAATGCTGGTAGTTATTTCTATTTCTCTCACCTATTTACTCTTACACTGAGTATGCTCCTTTCAAAGATCCCTTCTGAAAAAAGGTCTGTTAACCTTACACTATACTTCTGAGCCTCACACAGCATGTGTGTGCACAATCACATGTACACAACCTCCTGATCTGCCAGAGTAAAGACTGGTAATGAGAGCAAGGCAACGCTGTTATTACAAAGAGCTGAAATGTCTCAATTCATGGACTACAACATTACTTAGTCTCCATTTCACAAGCTCTAAAATGCGTTAATGTACATGGAAACAATGGTATTTCATTTCTGGAATACACAAATTAGTGGTTACTGCTATTTTAAGTCTTCCCACATGGATCATCAGTATAATAAATTTGCTCAACAGAACTATCCAAACACACTGCAAAACTGCCACAACTCAAATTGTGTGAACCACAAAGAATGACCTCAAACAAAGCTGAAGAAATGCCAACTTATAATGAACCAAACTTCATTATTTGACTGCAACTATAAGACAGTAAAATAGATTACTGAGACATGCTTCATTTCATTATTATTATTTGTTCTTCTCTGGGATAGCTGCATGTATGTGATGTTAACAGTATCTGGTGAAGTATTTCTAGTGTTTCTATGTTTCTATTTGGTCTACAGCGCTGCTGTTTAAGGTGTGGGTATGTAAAACACTGTGTGATGGTGACTGTGGTCAGTGCGTCTATGTGTGTACAACTGAATGTGCGCATGTGCATGTGAGCAGACAACAGACAACGAGCAGAGACCTGTTCAAAGAGAAGGGGTAAGACAGATGCAGGCTGAAGGGAAATCAAGAGAAGAAGAACTGGTGAATTCCAACCAGGAAATCTGAATGGAAATAACCACAGCTGTTAGTATACATTCGCAGATGAGACCAGAGGAAGTCTGCATTGAAAATCCAGTGCAAATCCTAAAAACGAGTTAGAGAAAATCCTTAGTGATGAGGAGTAAATATGCTGCTCAAAGTCTGCGTTCTAGAGACAGATACGTACAGACAAGTACCTACAGAGAGCCTAAAGAACAGAGGGGAGGGAGTTTTTCTGGAAGCTTGCACTGCTGGAATATGATTTGTATACTAATAATGAGGTCATGAAAGGGAAGACTTCATTAAGCAGCTTCATGTGAGATGTGATATCCTGAGGAATACAGGAAGAGGGAGGGAAGACAAGAGCTGCTTTGTATCTGATAAGGGACCTGATAAATCAATTCTGACACTTGGTACAATGCTTGGAAGAGTTAGGCAAATGATTTGTATTTTATTTAAAAAATAGTTCTCAGAGACTTCAGGTAGTAATCTAGATCGGGGTTAACATGTTGCACTGACATACAAAATTAATAACTGATTGTTCAGATATGCTCTTCCTTACAATCAATCAATATTAAAAAAAAAAAAAAGCTGTAAAAAGAAGTCATCCTCTCACTTTGACTACATAGGGCTCCTTGTAATGGGAAAAGGCTTAAGAAGGTTTTTTTCTTGATTATAAACACAGAATGCTGCTATACTGTGTCAGGTACAAATAACAAGATGTACACAAACAGGTGATATGTGGAGAAAATATCCCATGAGAGTAAAAGCCCCATGCAAGCTATCAACACACCCACGTATCAAGATATCCATAATTGTACCCTCCTTCCACAAACACCACGAACTCCCAAACACACAATATTCTATAATGCGATACATATCCCACGTTCCCTCTCCCATGCCCACTCACAAATGCATAAGGAATCCAGTGTCTCTACACATGGCTCAGGGACACCAGTATCTGCATGCATTCCTGAGAAGCCTCTCTACAAGTGAGTTCTTCAAAGGCAAGGGAATCTCCTAACTGTCATCCAAACATCAGTTATTAAGATGTTTCATTTTTACACTTTAGTGACAGCACTGAAGTCCTTGGGTGTTACCGAATGAATACGAAAACTGAAAGAAACACCTGTTGGCCATTCAAAATGTAGACAGTCAGTGATGTTTACTGGCTCTGCAGAATTCAGAACATGGGCTTACTTTCAGATTATATGATTCTTATGTACATAACAACATCCCAAAGCAGAGATGTCTCTATCAGCTGGTAAGTTTCTTCCTATATGTTTCTATAGCGGCTGGTAAAGTAACTACACAAATTCTGACTGGGGACAGTCATGAATGCAAAAATATTTAGCACTGAATTATTAACATTTTCGTAAAGCAGATGGAAATTACACTCTTTAAAGGCATAAGTATACAGAAAATAAAGCTACAGACGAGGTGTAAAACAGAGGTGTGCTATCCTTTATGATTACACTTTAGGGGAATCTATAAAATGACAGTAAAAAGCAACTAGTGCTGCCCCAGTCCCCCCCAAAATTCTCATGCAGCAGTAAAATGGCGTATGTCAGTAATAAAAATAAAATGTCTATGACATTTTAAATGTTATCATACTGTCATGGTGGAATAAAATTAGCTTGAAGAATGATCTAAAGGGATATGATGCAGTTCATTATGTATAACAGCAACAGCAGCAGTTTCCCAGTGTTCATAAAGGTTTCTCCATTAAATTTACCTCCAGTCAATAATTAGGAGTCCACAAATAAACCTAGGCAATTAAATCAATACTGCTGGGCAATTATGTTCCAAAGTCCTGGCTCAATGGCACAAAAAGACACTATATCAAACTGCAATATTAAGTGATTTGATGCAATTTCTATCTGAACATTTTCTCAGAATGAGAGAAAAGAGCAAGCCTGCATCTTTTTTCAGGATACAGAGGGGTTCACAGTTTGTCAACCTGTACCAATAAGCAATCTGTTCTAAGCAAAGTCCTAAAAGCAAGCTTTAATTCCTCCTTAAGCTGGAGTTCTCTCTTCAGAAATACTTAAAAAGGAAACCACAACCAATCTTTGGACAAGGCATGACTTAAGCAGTTAAAAGGGCACAAACCTCTTCTGTGAGCTGCTCTGAAATAGAGATTAAGAAATCTATGCAATTTCCATCCATGTGAATTAGCAAGGACAGAAAGGAAAAGCAGAGCCGGCTGCTCCTAAAAAAGCAGTAATTCCTTAGTGATCCCGAAGATGATTGATTTGCTGAGAATTACTTTTACCTTCAGAGCTCCTCCAGAGGAACCCCACAAGATGGAGCAAAAACCACTGAAAACCACTATGAACTTGTTCACAAACATATGTGGCTGAATTCAGTGAGCTTCCCCCAGCTATTGTTAAAATTTGTTTACATGGTCAGTAACCCCCCTGCTCTCCATGCCCTGACTCTGTCTGTCTCTTTACATCAAAGAGAAGTGATAAAATTCTGTTTAGAATTTTTAAAATACGCCACAGAATGACAACAAAAATGCAACCATAATTTCTCATCATGTTCCTCATCTGATTTATATTTTGGAGACAATAATATGAACAGAATCTCTAAATTGATAGGTTTGAAAAAAAAAAAGAGTTTACAATGAAAGCATAGGAGTAGTCTGTATTTATTTCTGAGCTTCATGTAACACTACAAAGTGTTTAAAATAAATGCTAATATTTCTGACCAAGTATTTCTGACCAAGATAGTAAAAGTAAACAGATATTTTCAGTTGACTGCAGCAATTTAGCAGTCTTAATGGCAGAAAGTTTGGATAATGACAGAGGAAAAGCCTGCCATTTCTTAAAAAATCTGGTCACGAGACACAGTCTAGGCACAAAAGCTATCAAGAATAAAACATTTCAACCTGAAATGTTGTTCCCTTGAAATTATTATCAAAATATTTTTAATAATTTACATTCCTGATAGAAATGAACAGCATCGTAATGGAGTCACAATAGTGAATATGCATTAGGAACATTGGATTTATAAATCAAACTTTATTTCATTTCAGATATCAGCTACACATTGTCTGACTAAAGGAGACAACTAAAGCATAATGGAAAAGTTTCAAGAGTCCGTGTATGTTGTCAGTGATGTCCAAACAAAAGCTGACTATGGCTAGAAAAGCAGGGCTCTCACCTGCCAATAAACTGCCCTTGATCACTTACAAGAGGGGAGCATCCCAGCAGACTCTGTGTGTATTAAAAAAAAGACTTGAAAGAGAAGAAGAAGTATCACACAGGTCACAGCGGCAGTCTCAATGGACCCCTCAGGGATTTCTGCTAGTCTCAGCCTTGTCATCCTCTATGCAGCTTTCCTCTCTGCCCAGAAAATGTCGATAGGAAAATGTTTGAGGGGCCTCTGGTGGAAATTTTTTCATTCTTTCTGCATTGACAGGATGCCAAATCAATATTTACTTCCCACTAACAAGCTGCTCGAGGTCTCAGTAGAAAATATTGTAGAGAATGCGGGAAGACACGATAATAAACAGCTGTCTGGCTATGAGGAAAACATGAATTGACTGGAAACAGGTCCACAGTAAAAGGTCATCGAAACCCATGAACTCCTCAGGTGTCCATATCAAATACTAACTTTAAAGGCACATAGTAAAAAATCTCTTTTTCCTAAGAGGTATGAGAGGATGGATCCTTTCCACTGTCTCAATAATTTAATTAATGCATTTGCCAAGATCTGTGCTGGTTTTCTCCAGCATTGTTTCAGCTGTTAAGTTAGCTACAGCAAATTGTATGTTAACATCTCTTCAGTTTTAGCCACTGACTCTTAAGATTTTTTTTTAAGAGAAATAAAAATGAAAAGGTACCAAAACAAGGATTTTATGTTACCTAATCCTAATTAGTGTTGGCATAATTATAAAAACAATGTTATAATTCATGAAGGGAAGAAGTAAATTTATAACCTGTGCTTCAAGAAGTTTCTGTATACAGAGCAGCCATTCTTTGTCTTTTTCAGATTCCATTTTTGCCTTTGCTATTTCCTAAAAATACAGATACATAATATTTTAACACCATCTGAGAAGGACATAATGAACAATAAAGGATCCGTACAGTTAGATACATATTAAATAAACACCATGGGGATGTAGGAATGATGCTATCAGAGCCAGCTACTTGAAGCATGTCCACTGAATATGAGGGCTCTGTTAAATTTATGTGTTTGAGGATATCTTGAATGGAACGTTCTTTTCACATGAATATACGGGTACATGTGTACTTTATATGGAAATCTTATGCGTTCAATTTTCTCGCACAATGATAAATGGAATATGGATCTAAAATGTATGTAGTGAAAACTCATCACCTATATTGAGTATATTTGTGTGTTTTACACATACATTCCCAACACTGCTTAAAAGAAATAGGATACAAAAATTACTTTGAGAATGAGGCAAGTAGCCAGCAATTCTGTCAAAGCCAATTGCTTTAGAAGAGTATGTAAGAGTGATAGGGCTTATAAGGGTGTATAAAAAGGGAAGGGATCAGTCTACATTTATATTCGTGGATGAACCTGTAGGGATACACAAGCATACACAAAAAATGCACATTTATTTAACTCATTTGAATACTTTGTAATCTGTGAAATGTAAAGCTTCATTAAGGCTTTCTCTGAAGACTAAGTAAGTCATCACTGAAATTTCTTAAATGTAAGTAAGTGCAGAGGCTTTTCTGTGCGTTTCTTGATCAGACCTTGACATATCTCAATAATGATAATTGCTATTACTGTATTTATTTCATAGAAGGTGATTTATGAAACACCCAAATATTTTATAGTAGAACAGTAAAATGTAATATAGAATCATCAGAAAAAGGCAATGGATCCTCCTCAAAAATATTTATCCACTAGAAGTACTTTACTAAGTATCAATTTTCAAGAAAGTAATCATCAACGGAATCAATTTGGCACAGCAAGATAAATTCTAATTTTGTTCTCATTAATGCAGAAGACTATTTAAAATGTATAACCCTGCCAAATATTCTCGTGAAAAAGGAATCTGCTAAGGATTTTCAAGTAAGGCTCTACATCTGCATGCTCAAAACAGTACACTGATATTTTATTTATGTATGTCCGAAGTCTTGACACCTACGGAATCTCTAACCTGACCTTTTAATTTAAATTCAGCAATTCTGTTCTTAACTTGTGCTGGATGCTGCACAATGAAATTCCACTCTTTAACTAGAAATTCTCTTCCATAAAGATGGAAAATTACAGCATCTTCAGATCTATCCTCTTTTACTGTAGAGTCCTTAAAATAACTTACCTCATCATCTTCTACTTCTAATATCTCCTCAAGATCCGTTGTTGAAACATTAAGGATAGACGCTGCCAACTGAACAGACTCTTGGGAAAGGCCTTTTTTACATGCCCTTGCTTCTTCCACTTTTTTTGCCTGTTTGATTTTTATTCTCAGCTCTTGTATGCTATGGTATATCTCTCTGGTTAGAGCCTAGAAGACAAAAGCAGAAAACACTGAAATTTTTCTTAAAGTACAAACACTGTGGAAAAAAAAATAGCATAATCTACACTAAACTCTTCTATTTAGGAGATAACTTCCTTCTGTGTTATTATTTATATAGAATAATCTCTGCAAAAATGAAATAATACAGTTAGAAAATGAGTATGAAATAATACATTAAAAGATAAAACATTTGTTAGTTCAGATACACATTTCATTAGTATGCTTTTAGCAAATTAATTATATTCATAATGCCTCATGACAGAGCAGCTTCTGCAGAAGCAACTAATAACCATTTTCTGATTCAATCTACTAGAATTCATTTCTATAGATATTGCTAAACTAGAAACATGGTTGCAGCTAAAAAAATCCAGACAAATAAAAAAATATTGCTAAGAGAAAACTGACTGGTAACACGCAGCAGTTTGAAAGGTTTAAGTGATAAGGCATGTGCACCATTATCTGGAATGGAAAAAAGAGACTGAACAATCCTGATGTTACCTAGGAAAATAGAGATGACTGCAAATGGAAAAAAATGTAGTGACAGAAGAAATCCAGTGGGGTGAGGCCACTCTCTTTATTTAAAACTAGAATAAAGGAAAAAGCACAAAACAAACATCCTGCTGAAGAGATTTCTTGAACCTGAATGAGAGCTGAATGGAATTCAAACCAGATTCTTTTTTTTTTTTGTTGTTGTTCCACAGCACCACACAAGTAGTGAGCTTGAGAAGTATCTTCCAAAGCTGAACATGTACAAACTGCACACCAAAGAATTGATGTTCATGATGTTCATGTTACTTCCTATCCTTTTCCCAAAATTCTGACTCAGTGATGTGCCACAAAGCATTAGCATAAATCATCAGTTATATAACTGGAGTTGGTTTCTTTCAACATTTATGCAACCATGGCAGAAAGGTTTTGTCAAAGGCATGGTGAGACAACTTTATTTAAAAACTGTTGGCTGAGGGACAAGAGCAGTAACTCCATGTCAGAAGATCCTCCTCATGTATTTAATGACTGAACCTGAACAGTGATTGTCAACACAGACACAACAGAGATTTTTAAAATGAGAGAAAAACCTTTTTTTTTCCAATGACTGTATGTGGGGCTTTTCTTGTCTCCACACATATTTTTTTCTTATCTTTTTTCCTATCTCTCATTGTGTAGCTGATAAATTCATAAAAATTATTTTGCTGCAGAATGCCTTCATATATAGAAAATGACCCCAGAGTTATGAAGATTCTTTTTTGGAATCTGAGGTTAAACACTCTACAGTCTTCACTGTGCCAGAACTTTCTACAGCCTCTAGCATTCTCAAAATATGTCTGTTACAGAGCATTTGCTAATAATTTTCAAATAAATTACAAGATTCATTTGATTGCAATGCCTGCTTCTTTGTCTTTTTAACATTTTGTTCTACTTTTCTAAAATGTAATGATTAAAAGCAAAATTATCCTACCACAAATCAGAGGAGAGAGCACACAGTGAAATTTGTTTGATTTGTCTGATTGAAGCACAAGTCCCTCCTTCCACAGTATTTCTAACAGACTACCATGTACACAGTCTTCTCTGCAACTGGGCAGGAATGAAGAAACATGAAATGCTTTACAAGCAGTGAGCTAAGGCCCCTTGGACAAAGTTCACAGAAGGAAACAGACAAAGAAAGAACAAAGCCCCACGCAGAAAAGCTGGCATTATTAAAGAAAATTACAGATGTATCATTACTTTTTCTTTTTTTTACCTTAAGGACTTAGCTTGTATACTGAGAGATCAGCCATTTTTTATATGCCTTTTTCACATTGCCATGTAGCAGTAATAATGTTTCGATATACATTTTTCATTGGATAAGTGCCTTACCAAATGTCAACTTCCTTGTGATTTTAATTTGCTTCCTCTGTTGACATCTTATTTGTCATGAACAAATAGATCTTTGTACTCAATAGTTTACTTTTTAATTTTTTAATTTATATGCCAGTTTATACTTTACTACAGAAGTGTTTAATGTCAAAGCCACAAAGGTATTAACTGTGTTCGGAAGAACCATTTCCAATTTGGAACTGAAAAAAACCTAAGAGTTAACCAATTTTTAACAGCTTTTACTGGTGAACGTATTGAAGTCAATACAGTAATAGTCTTTGCTTATGAAAGTGGTCTAATGCATTCTAGAGCTAAGTGCAGATTTAGACTACAACATGATTTCTTACTTTGTGTTTCAGAACTGTTTCTTTTTAAACTAATAATCATACATAGGTGACACAAACTGCCTGAAAAGAAATCAGCACAAAATATAACTTCAATACTATATTGACGTATGATAACAATGATGTTGTTATTACTAGTAATGCTAGGATTTTTCTTTGTTTTTCTTTGGTGTGAAATCTAAGGGATATTTTCTTGCTAAAGCTGTTTACCCAACTTAGCTGTTACCAGCAGCTAGTCTTGTGGGACACACTTAGCCTCCACCAGTCAACTAGAATAGGAATCCCTGATTAATTTCTGAAAACAAATCTACAGTACATCTTGTCATATCAGTTCAATTCCTGCTGGTCCAATTACAACAAAAGTAAGCTTAAAATTCTGATTGTAAGTTTAAAATACTCAGTTCTTTTTAATTAGTAGCAATTGTTGCATTTTATCCTGCTGTGGTGGACAAAGAGCAAAAGGTGTCATCTATCTGAATGTATGCAAGGCCATTGGACATGGTCTCGCATCACACCCTTATCTTGAAATTGGAGCAAAGGGTCCAGGCAGACCTTACTGCTCCTTCCCAGAACTTATAAGCAGGATGGAGACTAACTTTTAACGTGGTGTGATAGTGATAGAACAAGGGAGAATGGCTTTAAACTAAAAGAGGGGAGATTTAGATTAGATGTTAGGAAGAAATTCTTCACCCAGAAGGTGGTGATTCCCTGGCACAGCTGCCCAGAGAAGCTGTGGAAGCCCCATTCCTGGAGGTGTTCAAGGCCAGGTTGGATGGGGCCCTGGGCAGCCTGCGCTGGTGGTGGCAGACCTTCCCACAGCAGGGGAATGGAGCTCAGTGGACTTTAAGGTCCCTTCCAACCTGAGCCATTCTGATTCTGTGACTCCAAAGGGCTATGTAGTACTTATTATACATCCTGGTTTGCATAAAACTCTAAAAAAATCTCCGTTATAAGCTGCAGGTTCACAACCCCAAATAATCATTCATAAGATAATAGTCTTCAACTTCGGTTTCAGCAAGGAAACACCTTTTTAGCAATATATTTCTGCTAGGTTTGAAATACACAAAAATGAAGGGTTTTTGTGTGGTTTTTGTTTGTTTGTTTGTTTGTTTAAAAGGTCATATTTATGTAAATGCTCAAGGGAGTTGTGATAATATACAGACAGTGAGAACACACTTTTAATATCATCTTTATATCCCCAGAAGCTTTGACACTACTTGGTCCTGAAATTGACACAGATCGACCAATACCCTCCCTCATGTTACAAGAGCAAATCAATTCCTAAAATCATTCTCATAATTGCTGTGTTAATTTACACATTCTATTGTTATAGTTTGTAGTATAATCAAAGGTCACAAGGCAGACAGAAGTCTGATGTTCTTTCCTTCACATATCGAACTATGCTTATCTCAGTCCCTTAGTTTTCTTGCTATTTTTCTTCCTATTTTCTCCCCAGTTTGGCTTGGAGTGGGGGTGAACAAGAACTGTCTTTGTGCTGCTTAACTGACGTCTTGGATCAAACTACTGCAAAATAATAGAACAATATAATACATGCAACAATTGTCAAATATATTGTATTTTATTTATAGTTCAACATGAAAAGTTGTGCTGAAAAGGCACAAGCAATGTATACTTGGAGGTTGAAGTGGTGTAAGGACTCTTTTATATCATTACACCAAAATGAAAGTCTTTTCTGAAACATGGTTAGTTTTCAAAAGAACAAAAAAGTACTGTGAAGATGTATAAAGGAATGGTTAAGTTTAAAGAAACTCTCTAGCAACAGAAAAATTATTGCTGGCCAAAAGTTAGCAGAGATCCCAGCACTTTAAAAAATTGAGTGAACATTGCCACTGCAAGCAGCTCATGGTTAAGAGGCCTAAACGAAATGAAAGGGCAAAATGACACAAAGAAGATGAAGGTATGCGTTGCTTCAGCAGCCAAAACAAGCAACAACAAGTTTCTTCAATGTAAGTACAGTTATGTGTCCCCTTTCCTCACTAAAAATGATTTTGAAAGTGCCATGAATAATAATGTTTAGGCATGATGAGTGAAAATCAAACACACTCTATAGCAATTTCTTTTAAATATACATACATACACATCATTTAAGTTTCCTCAAATACCTTCTTCACTTAAGTAAGTATGCCTCCTAGCCATTTATTTATTTGTTTATTTATTGATTGATTGGGAAAGGGATAACAGTGTAGACAAGAAATAAAGACAAGACAGGGCACTGCAGCAGATTTGTCTGGGCAAAGGCTATAACAAGTATCACTCCAACCATTGGGAATCAGCTAGCCTCAGGAGGTTCAATTAATTCCTATGATCGCCAGAGATCATACGTGATTTCAGAGAGTCTGGCAGATGCCCTGAAAGCAATGTAACTGTGTACAGAAGATACAGACTAGTCTCATCTTCCTCCACGAAGTTCAGTATTCTGAGAATGCTCCTATCAGATTAACACCTGATAGCGTAGTAGTAGTAGTAACATCCTTTTACTAATGACACAATAGCATATTTGTAACATGATTTGAAACCTGTCTTCACAATTGCTATTGTCACAGTTTCTGCTGTCATTCTAAAATTTACAAAAATAGATGTTTAAGCCATATGATTCAGCTCTTAGATCTCTTTGTGTAGGTTTGGAGGAATCAAGATAGGCTTTGTTTATCTTTTCTATTAAGATAAAAAAAAACAAACATTGGCAAGATGTGGAATATATTAAAACCCAAACAACAACAAAAAAAGATATACTCAAAGGAATGTCACAATGACAACATTCTTTGAAAGTTAACAGAGCTTTAGAGTTTCAAAGGCTAATTCAATAGAGAGCTGAAATGGATAAATGTATATATGGTTTAAAAGGAACAATCTTAAGTTGATTAGCCCTGACAATAGTACTCACAACTTCAGAGAGTCAGTGAAAGATGAAAGCACACATAGCCTGGAAGAAATGTCTCTCACCTGATGATCCCTAAGAGCTCCATTTTAAATAAGGATAGAGAAATTGCACTTATGCAGATACAATAATGTAACTCTGCAGCCACATCCTCAACAAAATTTTTTACATTCATTAACTCAAGTAAGTCTGAACACACATGATAATAATTAAGAATCTAACAGACAACATCTCAAAGATTAATTGAAGTCATTTAAAATACTACCAGCCTCTTCTACCCTTGTGGCAAAGGCCATCTCCAGTTTGCTGTTCAACATTCTAGCACAATTCTGTCTTCTTTGTGACTCAGAGCTACAGATGATAGATGGCAAATCAGAAAATGTGAATTCAGTAGTATCCCAAAACCATCATCTAGTGGGCTGGCAATCTTAGCTGTGGTGGGGGAGGTGGAACAAGTTGATCTTTTAGGTCCCTTCCAACCAAAACCATTCCATGATGCTATGAAAACCATGGGGAAAAAGATTCAAGTAGAACAATTTGACATTTTAGAAAAAATTAAATTTATTCATTGTATTATTTCCCAAAATGTAATACAACGTATGTATAAATAAACAGAAGGTCAGAACCAGTTTTTAATTTTAGAATGTTTTCAAAGCAAACAAACCATACTGAAACAATCAGGGTGTGGAATTACTCTGGACAATTACGATGGAGTTTAAAGAGAAGTAGTAGCATGATATTTTCGATTACTAATAGTACAACTTAGGAGCATCCTTCCAAAGACAATCCCTTTGCAATTCAGAATTTGTTCTGTATTTGTTCTGTATTACTATTCCGTTTTTTCTCTTTTTCTTTTCTCATCCGCTCTTGGTAAGTGTTTATGCATCACCCTTTCACTTACGCCCAAAGTCTTCCAATAAACTCTGCTTCTTTTTTGTAGGATTTTTCATAACATGACTTAGTGTGGAATATCATGTTATATCACGAGGGCACTTCATTGATAGACAGTACCAGCAATACTAGTAGGGAATGAGATGGAATGTGTATAATCAGTGTGGGATGTCAGGAAGAATATTTCTGTCAAACTCTATTGGTTTCTAAAATTGTATTTATGTGAATGGGAAATAATAATAATTTAAAGTCCTGTTTATGTCAGCAGTTATGTCCCACCTCATTTACATGACTCTTTTTGCCTGCTGTACATTCTTTGTTTTCAATAGACTAATTTCTAATTTACACAGGTGCTAGCAAAACAAACATCATTTCTTTAAAATGTCATATATTACAGTTATTTACACAGTGAGAAAAAAAAAAATGGTGCTGACACAGCTTGGAGCTTTGCACATGTTGTAAAAGACGGCTGCGATCCCAGAGAACTTATTACCTGAATGGTCAGGACAGATAAAGACATCACAGTTTTACTAGCCAGGGCAAACAAAGAATATTGAGGGCAGACCATGAAGGACCAAGGTGAAGCAACCTTCCAAAGGTCACACTGAGGGTCAGTGACCAAGATGTAAAAAACACCAACATTTTCCCAATACTTAGTTCGATGTCTGAACTTATGTTGTCTTTCTGTGCAGACAAAAATGAAGCATAAGGACTCTAAAGCAAGTGCCCCATGTAAGACCACTGCACTGCTGAAACAAACATATTTGAAATCTAATTTAAGAGGTCAGCTCGAGCATGTCTTATTCTCTGTAAGACATTCCTCATGTCAATTGGCCTCCTATGAACTGCATTTTCTTAAAATACTGTCACTGCTTTTTACTATTCCATCCTCCTAGAGCTCTTCCTACCTCTCTGGTTGCCCTTTCAACAGCATTTTAGGGAACTCCCTCAATTCTCACCTTTCTACATTAACAAAGACTTCACAAGGTTCTGTCCGTGGATGGTTTCTTTTCATTCTGCTTCAGCTTTCTCTCACAGTAATCTGATCAACATACATCAAACAATCATTTCTACATGAACTGTTAAATCAATTATTACTGAAGACCTTTTCAAGTTTTCCTGTTTTTCCTGTTATTATCTTAGTAAGTTTCCTTTCAGTTCAAGTTCAGAGCCTTGAACCTATGTACCCCCTACATTTTCCAGTCACAAAAATCATTGTTTCTATCTCTCTACCTTTAAAATAGACTTCTTTCAGTATCTCAAAATTAAACACAGAGCTGAACATCAGATGTTAGAAAGTAGTCTCTCCAAGTTTAAAGGAACTATATGTGGATCTGTATCCTTCCAGAGATTACACTGCAGAGGTCCCCAAGTAGCTCCCAGCTGAGCCTGCTGGAGCCTTGTTCTCTCCTAAACTTGTAAAAGATTTTTTTTTTTTTCCTGAGGTAGAATAGGAAGATATTTCCAGGTTGCTGAAAATAGTCCCCTGTTCAGTTTTAGTCTGTTGGATCTGGTCGCCCAGTGACTAGTATTAATAGGTCATGGTCTGTGAGGATGCTTCCCAGGCACCATAACAAGAGTGAAACTGGCACAAATATCAACAAAACTATCCATGTGAATCAGACATGCACCTAAACTTTTCATGAGACATATATGCACAGTTGCATTGGTTGGATCATTTAACCAATTTCTCTAAGCTGTTATGACAGAGGGGTATCTGAAAATACACTGAGCAAAACATTTTAAGCCATGTCTGTTATCATCCTTCTCTATCGCAGTCATGGAAAGCAAAGGGAAATAGTATCCCTTTAAAGCTAAGTAGTAACGAAAAAGAAGAGTATGGAAAACCTTTCTAAAATCTTTCCATTTATTCTTCATTTTTAGTAATCAAGTTTCTACCTATTAAGACATCCACATCATATTCTGTTCCTGGCTAACTGTATGCATCACTTCCCATATGCCTTCTGTAAACTACAAGAGTTCAGCCATTCACTTCATTCATTAAAATTCACAGAGCCTATTATTCTGTTTACAGTCTAATAGATATTCACTGTCACTATTCAGGCCCCTGATTCAATTTGCCTAAATCCCAGATGCAGAGTAATCCTGATGGAGATTAGCTTAATTTATCACCAATTTCTTTGCAGAACCAAGAAAGGTTGGTATTTCATAATAAAAGCTGTGGTTCTCCTTTTTATTTATTTATTTATTGTTTTCTTTTTTTTCCCCTAAAACAGCATGCATAGAGAAAAATAAGTGCCTGTTTTTTCAAGGGTGAGATTTTTCAGTTTTGTTCTGCATGTCAAGACACTTTCTCTTAAAGGTGTGTATTCCGCAGATAAGAAGACTAGTTCTCATCAAAGTAGAATGCTTTCCTGCAACCATATATTATGCTGATTTTGCCTGGACACAGATTGGCAGACTCATTGTTTACTCCAGACAGTACAAAATAATCACCCTGGGTATACTTTTCTAGGTAAAGCGTTGACAGTTTGAAGAGTAATAAATGAATTATACTTACTTTTTCACTGCTAAAGGTTCCCAGTGTGGAACATTTTCTAGCAACTTGAAGTCATGTGAAAGGTGTCCACTTTCAAAGCAAAACTGACAATGTTGATTTATGAACATTATATTGTCTGCTGTCATTTGCAAAATGTCCCAGTGACTCACTGTAGAAACCTTTGGTATGACACATCTAACTTGGCAGTTTTCATTTACAATTGTGTGAACTATTCAAAGTAAATCAATTTCCATCTGTTCAGAGAATTCTAGATCTATTTTAATGAAAATTTAGTCAGTTTCTTCCAATGATAAAATTTTACAATTACCAATAATGCTTAGCATTTTTGAATGAAGAAACAAAGCATCAAGGCTCAAACAGCATCTGTGTCTGATTTAGGTACCTCTATAAAAACCACTTCTGCACACCCTGTGACCATGTTAGAGCAATAATACTGCCAGGGAATCTGAACCAATGGGTTTTGAGAATACAGCCCCTGGTGGAAATGTCCTGTGAAGAATATTTCTTACTGTTGCACTGCAACTAGAGAATTTTGAGAGTCTGTTGCAAGGACTAACTTCTGTCAAAAGAACTGACTTTGTAGTTGGAGATACAGTCAGAAGCAGTGTACTTGCACTGCTCTTGTTGGAAAGAGTCTGATCAAAAAACCACAGAACATTTTCCAAATATTTGAACATCTGAATGAAAAATACGTATGATCTCTATCTCCTTTTCTCTTTCCTTTCTCTTTTTGAGATAAAGAACAAATAGGAAACAATCTAAACATGGCCATTCTGAGAAGAACATGTTTCCTGGCCATGCTCTCTCCCAGCACAGAACAGTTGAGGAGAAAATGATGATGATTGTAAATAATAGGAATTTGCCAAATGGCAGGATTTTTTAACAAGAAAGAAGCAAGTCATTAATTAGGTCCATTATTTGTAACAGGATTCTAGTTTCACATGACATTTTCAATTAGAACCTCAGCTGAAAAAGGCAGCCTCAACATCTTCATTGTCATGTAAAGCTGACACCTAAAGCTGTCCTTGTTTAGCCTGATGTGGGGTGCACTAAGGCTGGTGCTCTGGGTTTTCAAAAGGTTAACTTAAATTGGTGCGTTTTCCTGAGAGAGATCACAGTTAAGCCATGCAGTATTCATGATATCTCAAGGGAGGGTATTTCACTGGGGCAGAAATAAGCAGCAAGAGTCATCCACAGGTGGAACTTTTTAACAGACATGTTAACAGTTGACTACTGCAGTTAACAAATATGTTGTAGTCAAATGCATATTAAACCATATCCCAGGACAGCAGTGAGAAAATATGCCATGGAGAAATTGATGCCAAAATAAAGGTAAACTGCAGGAAGGTAAGAGGGATTAACACAGACTGAGATAGAAGGTGAGCTGACTCAACCAAGCAGAGGTAGAAGGCGGCTTCAGACACGTATGGCTGCACGTGGCTGTAAAGGAGAAATGCACCTAGCTTAAGGCCTGCTACGAGCAGCAGAAATGAGGGCAGATGTCTTAGGAGAGTGAGAATTAGATCTCCAAGTATGTCCACTAAGCTTGCCAAGTAAACTGCTGTGGGTCTTGATTTTGGCAGCCAACTTAATCAGATGGTTATATTGGAGACCTATCAAGAACAATGCCAGAACAGACCAGATGTGAACTGTGCTTCTGTGGGTATCCTCAATGGAGGGCACACGCCTCCCAAATCACAGAGGCATTATGGAAGTGAGAAATGCACTAAGCTGACTTTGAAGCATTTGGCCGCCATCACCTATTTATTACAGCAGTAGTGACTATAGGTGCCTTATCAGAATTTTGGATCGTCTTCCTCAAGGTCAGAGAAGTTCTGAGATGCTCATGCAGATGTCACCAAAGCAAACTAACATATTTTCTTATCTTCTTTTTTTTTTTTTTGGTAATAAAGGGGTTTTGGTAACGTAGAGTTGAATAGGACACACAATGTTTCTGCGTCTACTAAGACTTGCTCTTTCAGGAAGAATCTTTGGCAGCCACTATGTAGTAAAACTATAAATGAGTTAAATAAATAAATAAATAAATAAATAAAGCACACAATAATGAAGGAAAACAATTGGGGAATATTTTGGACCATTTCAAACTATTTGGACTCTTCAAAATAGTACAGTGAATCCTGCTTTCAGTGAGCACCCATAGAAGTAGCCTAACAACAGATTTTTAACTTTTTATCCAGCAGCTGTTTTCTGCGTATGTAGTTGCAGGCACTACAAAGACAACAAAGAACATTTTGCTCTGATTGCTGTGCTGCACATAGGTTGTAAGATCCACCCGAGGATCCCCTACTGCAATACACGATATGGAAAATATTGAACAATGGTATACTGTAGAAACTGAAAGGTACAAAGAGAATTTATGGTGCTGATAGATGCTGGATGGGATGAAAAGATGTGGCTTTACAAAAAGAATCTAAAATCCTCTCAGGGTGACTAGCAGCTTTTTATAGGTGGCTTGTATTATTCTGTAATAAAAATACATTTCACGAGGTCTAGACTACATCATACTTACAGCCTTACCTTCATTATTATTTATCTTAAATGTCATTGATAAATTTTATCAGGATTTGATATCTAACTGTGAAAATGTTTTAAAATCACATTTAGCTCTGATCTTCACAGAACCCTAGAAACACCTAAATTTTATGAATTACTTTTCAATTCAACCACTCAGGCAATTTTTAATCTATTTAACATATTATTGACTTCGCATAGTGTAAATTTTTCATCCAAACATCTCAGAGTGCTAGGTCATATATCTTAATAAACAGTACATTAAAATGAACAGTAATGTTTATCAACTGGCTTGATTTCCGTCAAGGAAAGAAAGCAGGTTTTTCAAAATAAGTTATTTCACATGAAGCCATTCTAAGAAGTATAACTATGCCTCTACGGTTTAATACTTTAATAATTGAATTTCATATCAGATTTTCATTATTTTAGCCAGAAATGAGGTCAGACTAACTGACCTAAAAATGTCTATTCTGACTGCCTTTTCTGAATGTTGATTCTATATTAACATTTTTAAAGTACTCCAATGCTCATGTTAGTTTTAGAATACATATTTATTTTGAATTCTTATTCAAAATGAGGATTAACAAGAAGCAAATTCCTTAAACAGCCTTCGAACACTGTTAAAAGATAACATTTCTCAGTTTAAAATACTTCTTCTTACTAAAATTGTTTACAATTCTCTGCTGATCGTAACCAGCAGACTTGTTATGTTAGACTTGAGCATGTTTCATCATCTTCATTTAACATCAGCCTACTATTCAGGTACAGAACTGAAACACAAGGTTTCTGTCTTTAAACTGCTGCAGAGTTGCTCTGTCTAATACTAGGTCATATACAGCCTGTAGTATCAGTCTTATTCCCAGCATATTTTAAAATCCTCCCCTTCAGTCCTCGGCATGGCTAACCATCTTGATCATCTTCAGTCTCTTTTCCATCCTCTATCTCCTTTTTTTTTTCAGGTTACCACCTACAATCCATTTCCCCCTCTCTTTATACTGCCATTTGATTTCTAAATATTAGGTTCTCTTTTATAGCAAACTGAAACATTTATAAGAAGTTGTCCTCTAATTAAGAAAACTGTGTTTTTTGGCTGCTTAACAAACTGTTACACTACACAATTCTTCACACTCTCTCACCCTAACTTTTCCTTGTAACTAATTCAGAGAATATGCTGCCCCAAATCAACAGTTAGGTATGTCACCTATTTCAGGTGCCTAGTTTGTTCTCACTGAATGTAATTCAGGACAAAACACCTGATCTCCATAACACACTGCAAGAAAAATATGTCAGAGAATGACTCAGAATGTATTTGATACAGCAGCAGTCTGTTGGCGATTGCATCGTACAACATTTTTAGAAACTACTGCTAGATCGTAAAATCTTTGGTTAGGTGCCAAAGTTCCAAAACTGGGCTCCCAACAGCGGTACTTCATTGTATATTAGAAATATCTGATCAACTCATCAAATATCTAATTTGAACCAGCGGTGTTTAACAAACTCCTAATGGGAATGTCTCCCTCAGGTTTTGTGACTTTGCACACTGATCTAAATGTATTCAAGATTCTGTCATTCTGAGTTATCAACCACTCCAAAAGCAAGTGTCCTTTAATTCAGAGTCACAGCACTCTCCCCTGCTCTCCCTCCCAACTTGAAAATGCCTCTTTTCACATTCTGTTTAATAGTAAAAGCCTTCCTGAATGAAGCAATTAGCACAACAAGACAAACATATGCAGGAAATGTTTAAAATTATGTAATATCATTGCACAGTGTTTGTTTTGGCTGTTACAAGATCTTATCTCACTTCATAAATCAAGTTTACTTATTTGCTTTTCTTGCAGAGACTCCATACATTTTGGTAAAGAAGACCCTTTATTTTCTCTTCACATTCTTTGCTACAGATGTCAGATAGCTTGTTATAGCCTACATGAGACTTAAGAAAAAAAACCTCTTTAAAAAAATCTACATCTTATTTTTATCAGGTTGCTGGTGACCTTGTAATTACTAATTCTGTTTATGCAGCTTCCTCTATCATTAGAATTAAATTCAGTGTTTCATAATACCAAAGCCTTTAGCTTCACCTTACTTACACATCTAACTGTTAAAATTAGTATGAGGGCTGCTCCAGAAATAATGCCTCTTATTTATTACATTGTCCATCGTTGTCAGAAGAGGATGTTGGTGGTATGGCAGTAGAGGTTGAACCTTCCCACCAAAACTCCATTACATGTTGTTGCCATGTCACAGATGTCATCTGACACAGAAGCGTGCCTGAAGCAATGGTGTGGAATTCAATTCCTCCAAAAAGAAAAAGCTGCACACACTGACATTCCCTGATGCATGCTGAATGTTTGTGGAGACCAAGCAGTATATGTGAGCACAGTGAGTTGGTGGGTGGTGTGTTTCAGCAGTGGTGACAGCAGCAGTGGGGCACCTCTACTGGTGAAGTTTTTTACATGGCTGGCAAAAATGCAGAGCTAATGGTGGTGGTGATGTTAACAAATAACGCTTTGTAGCTGAGAATTTCCTGTATCAAATGGTGTTATTATGCTATTGTATCTGTAACAAATTCCACTGAAATAAACATGAGACATTACTTTACAGTGACCTATGTATATTCAGTATTTTTCTCTCGTGGAGAAGTGATTATCGAGACTACAGTTGGATTCAGAAAAATAGTCACGCTTGAAAAACAAAGATGGAGGCAGATAAAGGTAAAAGGGTCATACAAATAAGTTAAATAGGTTCAGAGAGGAACAGTTTAAACTTGATTAAATTTTATTTCTATACAGAAAAAAATATTTAAGGTACTGAGACTAGAGGGAGAAGCAAGGGAAAACTGACAGCAGCTTGGAAGGAGAGAGCAGAAACAAGGCCAACCAGTCTTCAAAGGAAGAACTCCTGAAGCAAGAAGCACTGCTACTTCTTAACGTGCCATCTTGATTTTCCTATGGGGGTAGATGAAGTAGTAAGAGGCACTTAAGGGTGAGTTACTTAAAGTATTACCAAATTCCACTGAAATACTCACGTTTTTCAACTATACATTTTATAGTGGTATACTGTGAATAAAATCCGATTTCAGAGAGCATTTTTTCCATAAATATTTTGCACCTAACTAAACAAAGCTGTCTACTAAGGAACTCTCCATTCATCAATATTTCACTTATATGCAGCATCTTTATTTTCAAAAAATCTTTCTGCAGAGTAACAGTAGTCAGCAAAAATGTTACTTGAAATATGCATGCATATATATTCTTTTATCCAGGAGAAAACTTACATATTTAGATTTAGTAGCTAAGTATTATTATGTGTAGAGAAACTACATACTGGTACTTTGTGTGTGTATGGTATGATCATACAAATGCTAATATTTATGGTTAATAGAAGAAATATGGACATTCATCAAAGAATGAAGTATCATATTGCTGATATGTGATTTGTGTCATTACTGCTACTTTTGCTTCCTCATTTGCTAATTTTTGTTAAACTTTTAGTTACAGGAGTATGTACAATATCTGTATTACAAACAATTGCTTATCATCTCCTTTTTCAATAATTGCTTCTGCATTTTATTCAATGAAGTCACTCCACAATTCACATTAGCCCCAGTGATGAGAGAACTGTGGCCGTGTTGTGAATAAAATAGGGTGTTTTATTAAAACAACAAATATACATTAGATTAATTTCTGCTTTCCAAAACTTAGTCAAAAATAACCATGTAGCTATGGAAAACAAACTGGTTTCTTTCTCCTCTAATGGAATTCTGTATTAGATGAAAGCCCATCTTTCCCCATGAAAAAAAGGTTTCAAAAGCACATATAGTGGGAAATAATGTAATTCACACTAATAAACAGATATGAATTACAATCTCCAATGTATTGGTCAAATCTGTTCTGCAGAGTAATTTACAATACAACCACGCACTTTTTTTTGAGGAAAAAAAAAGTATACCAGCAGCCATATACAAAAGGGCTACAAATATGAATGATGTTATACTATAGAAGTCTAGGGGAGAGATCTAGAGCCATCAAGTTTTTCCTTCCCATTTAGACCAGTTCATAGCTGTCAACCAGCCAGTGCAAGAGGTTCAAAGACTGTTTCAGATCACAGAATGCAGCAAAGATCAGGTCTTTAGCATTTTTACTTCTACTCAAGACTATCTTTATGTATCTGAACACTTGAAAGAAAATAAAAATTCAAACCTTTACAAAAGTCATGAACTCTTCTATTTTGTCATGGGCGAGCAGCAGCTTCTTTTGAACAGTTTCCAAAGCCTGCCCACTCTGTTTAGCTAATCCATGTAGTTGTTGGGATGCTGCAGACTCGAGTTCAGTCATGGCACATTCAGTCTCAATCACTTTGCTCTCTAGATTGGACAGCTTGAGAACCTGGAATACATCACAGGGACACTGCAGTGACATGATAAAAGCTGACAGGCAGGCATGGTATTCACAATCAAACAAACAAACCTCCCACAAAATGATAAACAGCACAGAACACATAAAAGATACTTTCATGGGGAAAAATAAGTTATTTGCAGTCAGTGAGTCCATGTTTCAGCGCCTAAATTTCAGTGAGCAAATGAAAACAGTGAAACACATTTCTATAATATTTATTCCCCTTGTGTTTTTAAAAAGTCTAAGATGAGGATCTTTTCAACTTTTCATTTGAAAGTGGGATATGAAAAAGTTCCACAGTAAACTCAGCACAAAGCTAATATACCTTTTTCTCCAGTTCATCTTTAGCCTTCTGATACATATGCTCATAATGAGACTTCTCTTCTGCAGCTACATTAAGTCTTCGTTTCAGTGAGTCAATGGAAGTTTTTTTGTTTGAACAGTCTTCAGACAGTGACTTTACCTGAAACGAAATTTGATTTGATTATTAAGATAGAAAATATAAAAATAAAATCAAAGCCTATTCATATTGGAACATACCTCCCTGCTTTTATTATTTTATTATGTGTTATATTATTATTTTATTAAAGTGTAGTGTTCTGCAAGTCTATTGCTGACCACCTAGCAGAGTTCAGTTTCCACACACATTTCTGTTACGGAAAGCCTTGTATTAAATGTAAAGAAACTCTTCATTTGCAGGGCTGTGATGTCATAGTGAATGTAAAAGGGAATAAACCACAGCTTGTACTCATTTCTTCAATCAGTCACAGGTAAACTACATCAATCAAAACTTAGCTGAGGAAATAGTAACTGTCGACAACCTAAGAGTCACCACAGCATCTCAGATAATTGTTATAATTTTGCTATACAATGCAAACACTGATTCTAGGTAAAATGAAAGAGGACAACTCTCCTAGAATATCATTCATGTTCCACTGACAGTATTAATCACAAAGTCATCCAGGCAGTATCGAGTAACAGGGAATTTCTTTGATCTTCTGCTGAAGTTAATGTAAAATTTATGAAGCTGATTTTCCATATGGAATAACCAAAGTAATATATGGAATTTGATTCTCTGGAATCTGAAAATTGCAGCATTTATAATACTCAAAAACAGGATTAAAGTACATCCTTCCATTCTAAATAATTTTTTCAGAAAACAAAACCAGGTATTTCTATCATTTCACACTTTTACTCCCTTGCTTACTTATGCTTTCATTCCCTGGCTGAGTGTTTCTTAATAGCACCTCATCTTTGGCATGGAGGGTAAGAGTGTAGCTCTCTCTAGAGCTGAAAGTGCTTAATGACTTCAAGCAGAGGTAGTGCCTATGGTATGCAGCAAGCACCTGCATTCTAGGATAAATAAAGGCAAACTGGTAAACTGTTCATTTCTATTTTGAGGACACATGCCACATAACCTCAGAGATCACCAAATGTTACAATCTTTTTCAGGAATTAAAGATAAAAGTGCAATATGTTGCTTGGATAATATGGAAAGATGCCAAGACATATATAAGTTCTCCTTCCTTCAGTGAAGTTGTCCTAGAATTTTGCTGTAGAAATAATCCAGTATAGAAATTAACCTTTACCTATTTAGATAGAATTGCTTTAAGTGTTCAAAGCTAGTAAGTGTGAGTCTTTCCTTATATTCCAGTACAATACAAATTAACATATTAAAACATTTAGACACTGCATCTAGGAGATCTTCAAGGACCTTATTAGCATATGTCAGACCTTGCTTCAGGTCTACTGTTTTTAAATAACTTAATCTGTGAAAAATAAAATCATGCTACTTACAGCATGTCTTTGCAGTTCAGTGTTCTGAATATGTCATATTTTAATTACCTCTTATGATCAGACATTGTGCAAAATCCATCCAAACTATCATATACTATGCTATCACCATATACTGATTTCATACAAATTAAAGCAGAGGGAATTACACGTTTAAATTAACAGTACGTTGTTTGTTTAAACCAATATATTGATTTTGTGTGTACTGCAGATTAAAACAACTTTTTCAAATACATTAGGTCTGTTTTCTTAAAATTATAGGTAGCAAGTAAGAAATACCTTTCTCTCAAGACTTTCTAATGCTTTGTTCCATGCTTTCTCATTTTCTTGGTTTGTTTTTAGATGAGACCTTAAGTCTTATATCAAATGTCTTTTCATATTAAGGTCCCTCTCCAATCGAGAAATCCTAAAAGGGAAGATGTCACACTGCATGTCACTGTTAGAAAACATTATTGATATGCAACTGTTTTAAGCAACTAAGAAACATAAATGCAGTAGAGAAACTACCATTCCATAGTTCTCTCTTTTTTTTTTTTTGTAATAAAAGTTTATTCAAATCTTGTCACTTACCTTATTCTTAACCAGAAAGAGATGTCAGTAAACTGATTTTTAAATATGTGATGTATTTTGTAATTTGCTTTTTGATGTTGTTTGTGCTCTAATTTGCATTAATTGAAATCATAATAATAGTTTTTAAGCTATTACTAAAATCAAAGAGCTTAAATGAATCAAACTTTGATATCTGAAGGAAATATCTTTTGAAAATTATTTTGTGCAAAATTCTTCTATTAGGAAAAAAAAAAAAAGAGAGCAAAGGAAGAAATTTTCCTTTTATCCAGCTCAGTAATAAACAGAAATACAAGAAAAAAAAGCTTTATTGCTGTAGTTTAATACAAAGACAATTCTTAAAGTCCAAAAAAAAAAAATTGAAATAACATCAGTACCTTTCAGAAATTACTTAACTAAAGAAACTCGCATGTACTACAAGATGATCTCTGTTTAATGAGAAAATTATGCCTTATGCAATGCATCTGCAGTTGTCATACACATTCAATATAAACACAAGCAACACTCAAGTTATGGAAATCCAGACATTTGGATTTTTGAAAGCAAAAATGATAATATATTCAGGAATAAAGTATTGTCGGTAACATGTCAGTATCATATTAAAAGTCAGGAAACTATTAAATTTTTTTCCATCTATTTTACATTAATGTTATTGTTATTTTAGTAATTAAATCTTGAAGTTTATGAAAAAGCAGTATATATTTAATGAAGGAAACACAATCAGTGGTAACTCTATTTTAAAATTAAGCTTAAACACTGTGCTAGAAGACATCAGTTTTATGTGGAAACCAAAAATACATCACCATGATTCAAACATTTTAAGAGTCCTCGATATTTGAAATGAAAAAAATTCAGATACCTAAACTGCATTATTTCTACAAAAAAAGAAAAAGAAAAAAACGAAAAAAAGAGAATTACAATGGTTAGAGGACTTAGACTTTGGAACAGGCAAGAAATGCACAGATAAACTAATAGGTTACATTTATGAAGCAATATAATTGAAGAACTGTATTACATCAGTCCAAATAAGTGGGCAGAATAAAAATCTCAGTTGCATACTTCAAACCAATACATGTGAATTTCAAAACGAGTGGTAAACCTTAATCAATTCAAATAGAAAGAAATACAACTGTCCTTTTGAACTTTTATGAATGTAAGACCGGATAGTTAATCTTCTTTAAGCATCTGAACCTTGACATGTCTCCTAGCCCCTAGGCAAAGAATTACAGTATTTGAAAGACGGTACTTAACGGTGCTGAGGAATTCGTTTAGACTTACATCAAGGATAAAAAAAGTCCACTCTAGGGTCTGTGTTCTGATTTAGGGCACTCATTGCAACACAGAAACGGCAGGCTAGCTAATCACATAACTGTTTAAACTACATGCAATTTTGCCATGTAATTCTCGAATTTCTTAAAAACAAAACAAACTACGAAAACACAGACATACACACACAAATCCTTAATAGTCTGCGAGATCTTAAGAGAAACCCAACGCTCAGTCATTGCCGTACAGACAGCACAGCTGCCGCTGGGTGGCACCAAACACAATGGATAAAAAAGGTGAACGTACTTAGCTTGGAGTTCCTGAACCCGTTCTTCTTTTTCCTGGACTTCATTTTTCAGTGACTTTATGGTCGTTGATTGCTTAGTGATTTCAACATTCAAATTCTGTGTTGGAGAATATTAGAATGGAAATAAATCAGATTGAATATTTTCTCAGTCAACAGCAAATCTGTTTGAAATAATGGGCTGTGTAAACTTTCACACATTACACGACTGTATTAAACGCTAATTGGAATTAGTTACATTGTACAAAAGGAGTACTTTTACTTTCTAGCAACTCTTAAAAATACTTGCATTGGAAACCGTTCTTAAAGCCAGTAGTCTTCCCCTGGTACAAAAATGTTTGATTAATAGATATTCATCAAAACACCTGCAAGCTCAGTGCACCAACAGGACCAAATTTTCTCTTGAATGGCAAAGAAGAGTTATAAATGTAACAGGAAAGAAAAGAAATAAAATCTGATTTTTATTTGAATTATAATCTTACATGGTTCTACTCAACAAAAGCCTATAGAGAACTGTTTCCAACAATCCCTTTCATCCTGTGTATTTGAGAGCAACAAAAAATCCTACAACTGCAGTTGTCATCTTTGAGTGCCTTAAAACTCAACACAGAAGACAAAACATTTCTCGTAACCCATACAAACAAAAAGCCTGTCTTTCTGTAATTAAAAAGTAAAGTCTCAATGTTTAGGTGTATGCAATACTAAAGGGGAATTTTGTGGTTTTTGCCTTTCTGCATTCTTTGTAGTATGAAGCCGAAAATGAAAACCAAACCAGCCAACCGATCAAACAAACAAACCAACAAAAATCCCCTCAACTCGTCCATAGAAACACACACATAATCTACCTAAGGTTGCAAGTTTTAAATACAGAATTATTAAATCACTTTGCAGGAAAAGAAAAACAACATGGAGTAGCCATCTTAGCAATCTGAGCATATGCTTTGAATGCCATTGCTGAAAATGGCAGCTCAAATATAGTGCTTGTTGAGATTTCAGAACTCCAAGAGGTGTTGCCAAGAGATACATATCTGTGAAGTGTTTGCACAAAATATATGCATGCCTTTTTGCAGGTTCAGCCAATGTGCTGAAGCGCTTTACTCATTGTGTATAAACAGTAAGTGAGCAGATCAGACATCTTATAAACAAAGATACTTGAGGAGAATTTCTCTGCTCAGTGCAGACTGTAACACCTATTAACATTAATGGGAGCGTTGTACCTAACTCCGTGCACCACCAGTGGAATATATATTCTTGTGTGCACAGTTAGATGTAAAATATTGTTCTTAATAACTTCTCTAGTCTGTTTGCATTTATTATAATGTGAGGTATTACTGGAAAATTGTTAGAACGATATATGATAACGGAATATCCTTGAGACCTGTTTGTTGGGGTTGAACTTCACTAGCATGAAGCATAGCATCCAGTTACACAGTCAGATACACACTTCAGTATTCCCTTCACAGGCTCAGAGACAAAGACATTTGCTTACAGCATTTTGCTTCCAAACTCATCAACTACACCTAAAACACTTCTTATTGGCAAAGTAACAAGGAATCAATACATACAACATAAACACCTCATAGTTAGCTCTGAGAAAAGAATTAACTAAGTCATGTACTTTGAGACTTTGAGCAGCAGCAAAAGCTTTTGCTGCTTGCACCTTCAGACATTCAGAGGACTAACTTCGCACCTCCTTTAAGCAGGGTTAGACTGGAACAACAGCTAACAATTTCTGTGAATTTCTTCTGCTAAAAAAGACTTTAAAAACATTTTTTTTTTAATAAGCATGTCAAAATAAAGCTATCAATCTCAATAACCTGATATAAGTAGCTTGTGATGCCCTCACAGTCAAAATACTCATCCACTTCAACCACCACTGAAGATGGTGAATCATAGAATCACAGTATCCTGAGTTGGAAGGACCCAAAAGAGTCAATGAGTCCAACTCTTGGGCATTCTGTACATTCTGTCCTCGGCAATGGTGAGGCCCCCACCTCCAAGTACTGTGTTTAGTTTTGGGTACCTCAATACAGAAAGGACACTGAGGTACAGGAGCAGGTCCAAAGGGCAACAAGGCTTGTGAAGGGCCTGAAGAATATGCCCTCTAAGGAGTGACTAAAGGGACTGTGATTGTATGGGAAAGAGGAGGATGAGGGGAAACTATATTACTCTCATCAGATACTTGAAAGTTGATTGCAGTGAGAATGGGGTTGGTCTCTTCTCACTGGTGACAGATGACAGGGAAACAGCCAGAGGTGGTTTAGGTTGGATATGCAGACCTTTACAGGGAGATAAGGATCCTTTGCAGAAATGGTTGATAAGCACTAGAATAGGCTCCCCAGGAAGGTCGCTGAGTCACCACTCCTTAATGTGTTTAAAAGCTATCTGGATGTGGTGCTCAGGGACATGATTTAGCAGAGGGTAGTATGGTTAGAATGAGGTTGGACTTGGTGATCTTAAGGTCTTTTCCAACGTGAGCAATTCTATGATTCTATGATTCTACTATGCTGCAATTGGGATTGAAGATGATTTTAAATGTGGTTTTATTTGGTTATTTATTTATTTTTTAAATTTAGAATGTAAGACCTCTTTAAGATGGAATTAAACGTCATGTTAATAGTTTTTACATCAGATTCATATAAGGTTGATTTCACTGCTTCAGAATCACAGAATCACAGAATTGTAGGGGTTGGAAGGGACTTCTAGAGATCATCGAGTCCAACACCTCTGACAAAGCAGCTCCCTAGACCAAGTTGCACAGGTGAGGTGTCCAAACTTTACAACCTCTCTGTGCAGCCTGTGCCAGTGCTCCGTCACTGCACTGTGAAGAAGTTTCCACGCACATTTGTGCAGAACTTTCTATGCATCAGTTTGTGGCCATTTCCACACACTGCTGAGAAGAGTCCAGCCTTTTCCCTTTGCCTCCCACTCCTTAGATATTTATAAATGTGGATCAGATCCCCTCTGAGTCTTCTTTTCTCAAAGCTGAACAG
Source organism: Callipepla californica brunnescens (assembly GCA_023055505.1). Taxonomy (NCBI): domain Eukaryota; kingdom Metazoa; phylum Chordata; class Aves; order Galliformes; family Odontophoridae; genus Callipepla; species Callipepla californica. Next base: position 14,413,794 of record JALIRH010000009.1, on the reverse strand, counting down.
ACCCAGGTATCTCAGCCTTAAATACTGTATATCTGATCACAAAACGCTGAGTCACTAATCATCATTATCCCATTAACACATAACTCTCCATTTCTTAGCTACTGTTTCATTTGATGTCTCCCTTTTCTTTTGGACGGAAAGTATTTTGTGAAGTTTCATTCAGATCTAGAAGAGAATGTTAAATGTGAAATCATAGATGTTTCAGTAATATATTCCCTAACATATTTCACCACAAAAATACAGAAATCTTAATTCATATGCAAACATGTCTCGCTCTCTCTTTAAAGACACAAAGAAGACAACCAGAAGCAAGCTAAGATGTCAGAACACTATTACTCATGTGAGCTAGAACAGATAAATCCAATGTTTAGAGTCAGGGCTCACATAATATGGGCTTTTCCTCCAGCTGGTCCTTTAGCATCCATCTTGCTAGTGCGTGCTTTTTATTATCAGTAAGAAGCTGTATCATTTGAAACATTTATGTTAATTCAAATATTAAAAACAAAGTGAAGGAAAAAAAAAACCCAACAACTTCAAGACACTCTGTTGTACATATACTTCCTTCACTGAGAATTGAGAATGAAGTACAGTGTTCCAGACATACAGAAGGTTGAAAAAGCTCTCAGGTGCATCAATAGAGTCTAGAATCTACATCATTCACATAAACAGTCATTGGAGACTGAAAAATGAAATCATCAGCAAGTTAGTATTTTCCAACAAAAAAACATAAATATATAAACAATGATCTTTCTCTGAAGACAAGAACAGTAGTGACCAATAAGTAACGTAACACTGTTACATTACATCAATCCAAAATTCATTTCTTCACTTTCGCAGATTGCTGTTGCTTATCTCCTCTTTAAAGAAAGCAAAGCAATCACTACAATTCTCATTAAAGTCACTCCACTGCACTTTTCAACAAGGTACATTTAATTGTACAAAAACTCAACAATCCCCCCCATACGGCCTATCTGATCTGCAAAAATTGTATTAATTGTACATACCAATTCTTCAGGTTATGATGACATTTCTATTTAACATCAAAGATTATTTGAAACCTAGGCTGCTAATCCTTGACATATCACATATAAATGATGTGCATATATGAGTGTGTGTGTGTGTATATATGTACATATATTTATCTGCTTGACCCAGTTATGAAATACTGTTCATGTGAATTATTCTCAGCACTGAATAATCTGTTCTGTCACCTTTAGTTTGCACTGCAGCTGTTTCATCTCTAAATCAATGTTCTTTGAAGGAGCTGGTGTGACTTCACTCTTGCCAGCAGTTTGAGACAGATGTTCTCTCGACTTCGATTTTCCTTGTAAATCTTCCTTCTCCTGTTGCCATTTGGCCAGGTTGGAGGTCAACACCTGTTTTATGAACAGAAGGAACAATCAGAATTGCATCCTAAAAATACTTCTGCTGGATCATATCAGATGTTCTGTGGTTTAGAATTCAAGAAGAATTAAACAGTATATATTATCTATAATTATACTGCATTTTTGTTGGTTGAAGTCTCTAGTCCATGCAAAAAATGAAGTCCGTCAGGAGAGGGAGGTAAAATAACATCAAAAACAACTCATATTTTTTTAAACATGAGCTGATTGAAGTTTGACTGTTGCAATTTTTACCATCACAGGCAAAAATGTTTACTTAAAAAAACAAAACAAAACACCTGCAATGGTAGTTACTGTTGAAACCTGTTTACCTAGAGTCTCTCTGGAATTCTGGAAATATTTCTATACTGATAAAGAAATACCAAGATTTCTGAGGCATCTAGGTGTATTAAAAAAAGGTGGTTAAATGTCAGATCTGTTTAATGGTGACCACTGCATGCTCACTCGAATTGCTGTGTTGATAGCTGCGATAAAACATACGCTCTTCTCTTGGCTTTTGTTTTGATATTTGTAGGGCTTCTAGAGGTTAAAGCAAAGTGGACCAGCTGCACTAAATATCTTCTGGTTGGCTGGTCTTTACTCATGTTGTGTTATTTCTTCCTTTTCACATATATGCACCATAGCCAGAGAACCACATATTCCATAACCTTGACTCTAGGGCTGAGGTACTTAAGTGGTAAAAGCCAAGCTGGAGCAGGACAGGATAACAGATGTTAGTTGTTTATTCCACTGGGTAGGTCTTACCACCCTATACTGCAGCCAAAATGCTTCTCATTTAGCAACATAAATGCTAAGTCCAATTAGCAGACGAGGCTTGTTAGGGATTTAGTTCAAATAAATAACATGCAAACTAACTCTCAGTCTTGTTGCACTTGATTGACAACTGACAAGACATTTAATCTTTGAAACAATATATTTTATAGCACTCCTTACAGAGGCAGTCTTTTAAATTAAAAAAAAATAATTTAAACAATAATGAATATTATCCTATGAAAAGGGGAAAATAAATAATCTTCATGCTAGTGCTTAACTTTCACAAATCTGTAGTCAGCAGAAAGCTATTGATGGCCTAACAACTCTCTGTTCCTTAAGCTGTGTCTTTTTATTCTAAAGAAGATTGTAATATCATAGTTTAACATAAGGAACAATTATATGAAGTAGTATTGGAAGCATCTCAGAATAGAAAAAAACCTGCTTGATAAGAAACTGGAGAAAATATTACAATTTGAAACAACCAAGTGCATGCATGGTTAAATGCTTGTACACCAATAAAACACGGGTGAGAGATGGTTAAAGACAGTGTACTGTTTCAAAATATTTTACTATTTAACTTGAATTTAGATTTTATACTGTTTGAAATTATTAAGAAAAAAAAATCCAACAAACATTTCATATGTGTGTTTATATACCCACACTTCCACACTGGTCTTAGGAGAATCCCACGTATATCCAAACAAAAGAAACACTTCTTATAGACATATTTATTTATTTTAATTGCAAATGATTTCAGAAATCCTGCACACTTTACATTAGCTTAAAAATTATCACCAACACGAGAAAATGCATTATATACATATAAAGTTGAAACTCTGATGGTATTTCATACCCAAGTATATTTATTAAAGCCAACAGGCAGACTATGTGCATAGTCTGAGACAAGTACTGTTCTTAGTAAAACGGCTAATTTTTCTGTCTGCCATGATTACTGACCAAGACATAAGGAGTCTATGTATAGAATAATTGGTCATTCCATAATCTGTTATGTTATTCTCTCAATTAATGCAATATAGTTAAAAGTAGGCAAAATGAAGGTAATTACTTCTTTAGTAAGCAAAACAAGTAACAGTGCAGAAAGATACGGTGTAGAATAGTATATGCATTAGGTTAATTTGTCTAGTATTGCCAATATTTCTACATGCAGAATTTCACGATTCAGTGTTTCTGTAATAAATAATTCATAAAAAAAAAAAAAAAAAAAAAAAAAAAAAAAAACCAAAAACAAACAAACAAAAAAAACCACCCAAAACTACCATAGCTAGATCAGTGTCTCTGATTAAAATTAGAGATTCCCCTACATCTGCCCAAGATAGCGAGCTACTTGCAGAAGTTTCTTAGGTCATTTAAGACTACTGCTGCCAGCAAAATACATCAGGTCTAAAATGTTATGATTGCAGAGACCACACTGCCAAAAATGACAGCAAACAAATTAAAAAAGGAAGGGGCATAACTGAACATGTTCCAAAGAGGACACTGCTGTTTGGCTATGTAATTTAGTTCACTGAGGAGGTAGAAAATAAAATATATACCATATGTAAATGTATACACATATTAAATGTGGAAATTAAACCTAGAGGAGTAAAGTCAAAGTAGTATACACAGGACAAACCCCATTAATTTGCAAAAACAGACAGAGACAGGCACATAACTGCAATCAGATCAAGGCTTTCATTCTTTCTTAGACACATCAGATTTTTTTGTGTGTTTGTTACCACGCACACAAATCCTGAGTGACAGAGTAGAAAGGATTTGCTCCAAGGGAAGAGGTCACCAGGATGAAAGGTAGAATCTTAAACACCAGCTAGACCAGATGTTTGTAAAGGAAGGCTACCGCTGTTCCTTCAAGATGTAGCGGCCTTTGTCTGCTGCACCTCCACCAGAGTGTTTTGGCTTAACAGATGTTTATAGATTCAATATTTTATTAACACCCATCTATCTTAATCTCCTTGCTCCTGGTATACACATGAAACTGTTCTGCTATACACAAAAGGATAAGGGATGAAATCTTAGTTTCTGTCCCAGCAGTGTAAAATTCCCAATGATTCAGCAACATTTTTTACCATAAGCTCTCAGAAACAAAAATACAGACAAGACTCAATGGATTCGTGTAGGAAGCCCCTGGAAAAGCCTATTGCTCACCCTGTATCACAACTACTCAGTGAGAAGCTTCAACTACAGTCTACAGTAGACTCACTCTCCGGCTGCAACTAGAATATATGACAACATTTCTGCTAGTTGTGACTGCCATTGCACTGCCACCACTGCAAATGACATAGCAGGTTAATATAGTATTAGCAGATTAAATAGAATGTATTTCTCTGCAAGATATAAAGAAATGCAGAACAGGATGCAAATCAGGCATTCTTGAAATCCTCATCAAACAATGACAATCTTATTCTACTCATTTTGTAATCCAACTATAACCAGTATAGATATCATTAAATGTGTTAAGATCACACACACTTAGTACAAAATTCCTTATCCTAGAACTTTGGCTCACAAAAACAGTACTATATGTAAGGAGATTTCTTTAGCAGACTTGAATACATTCAATTGCTTTTTCTTTTCTCTAAAAAATCTTGCAACATTGGGCAATAAAATACAATTGCTATGCTGCAGAGCTCCTCTAACAAGTTCCATTTTAAAATCCAACACTCTTAAAACAAGAACACTCTTCTCTCACAGCTTTAGATCAGTCATGAAAAATATGAAAGATAAGCAGTACTTGTTGCAAACATAAACCATGAAAGACCTTTTCAAAACATATTTGCAGACATTGAGGTACTTAACAGTATCCAAGGCAACATTTATAGTCAGTCCAACTAATCTTGACCCCATTTCGTTCCCTTGAATCAAAACCTAGTTCTGCCTGATGAGTCACAGAAAACAAAGCTAAAATAAATAAAAATGGTATGGAGCTATTTGGAAGTATGAAAATATACATGTGTGTTCTAGACTAGAAAGCCAACAGTGCTGCATACTTAATGTGATAATGTATAGAAAGAGGCCATAACTCCAAATAGTTAGTAGAAGTTTTCTTCACATGCACGCTGATTACTTAGCATTCCTGACATGCATAGAAAACATGAAGCAGAAGTCTTTGGTGATTTAATACTCTATTCCTAAATTATAACAAACATCCAAAAATGAAAAAAAAAACCCAAAAAGTACATGTTATTTGCCACTTATTTTTCTGAAATTGTAGTAAAATATACTGCATCACTCAGTTATTAATTTTATTTCAGCCAAATGTAGTTATCAGCATCTGACTCTGTTTCACAAAATGTCAAGTAAATGAAGGTAATACAGAGGACTTTTTGCCAGTGCTTTAGGTAGTTGTTAGACTTCAGTAGCCTTTAGAGACCATTAAGTACCCTTTGGCTAATTGGCCAATGGTAGATTAATCCTCTTTTTATTCTAGCAGCACTATTTTAACACCCTTTGCACTCTGTCAGTGTGGTATCTGAATGACAAAATAATATTGTGCATGAATAATAAGCAGAAAAGTTAAATTAACATTTCATGTTTCACATGTCAAACCTTTGTGTCAGCGAAAAAAAACCTCTTTTAAAGCCACTGACATTCAACTTCTTTAAACAATCTCATGTTGACATCTTATTGAGGTGAATCTTCCTAATTACTGCTAATTGCCTATCAAGAAAAAAAACCCCTTCCTTGAAGTGCAATTGTCTAGTATAGATGAACATAGCTCCAGTGTGCATAGTAAAGACAGGCATGACACTTGAGGTGTGCTACATTATTATGAGGTCATACTAAATATGGTTTGCAATGAACAAAGCAGCTTTTAAGAATGTTTAAGGCACTGAAAATGTCAATCTCTCATGAAGTGTTTAAATTAGTTCCCAGCAGAGAAATACAGATATCAGCATGCAGATAAGAGGCATATTTCTCTTCTCAGGTATTTTAGAAAAGAAAAAAAACACAGTTGTCCTCTTGATAATGTCACTGTAACACAAGCAGGGTTCAACAGACTGATGAAAGTAAAGTGGTCATTTCACATGAATAAACTCAGCTTGGGACTTGTATTCTTGGGAATACAGGTGTTTCTACCAACAAATGAAAACTCTTATCAAAGACTGAGTATCTTTGCAATCATGCACTAATATTGACAAAACACAGACTGTAACATTGTTAATAAAGGGCTATAGACTGCACAGAACTTCATAAACAAGTGGTTTACCTGTAATTTTAATGTGGGCATTTTGTATCCAAATAGTGTTCATAAAAATAAAATAAAGTAAAAAATCATTCTACACTTTGAAAAGCTTAGTATTACATTTGTTCTGTTTAAGGCATTTTATGAAATGAGAAAAAAAATAATAATTGAAACTAGTGTAGATAGGTCCATTTTATTTTATTATTTTCTTTTTATAAATGACAGATAAAGATCAAATCACACACATCTGTTCCAGAGAAACACACAAATACATTTGTATAAACAGATCAGAGTAATACATTTACCTATAATAAACAACAGAGAATCCTGAGTAGAGATCTGCATATTGGGCAACTAATGATTTCTCAAATTAAGGAAGATAACTTAGGAAAACTGTAAGAAACTTAGGAAAAATGTAAGTAAGAATATTTCAGTACAGTGAAAATGCTTCTGAAAAATACAGCTTAATGACAGCAGCAATTCAAAATGAAAGGTTTTGACCTGAAGCAGCTGAATTTTATCCTGCATTCTCTATCAGTTTCATTTTACACCTCTCTATGAGTAAATACTACTGTATCCTATGCCTAATTTCTGTATTTATTAAGAACTCCGTCTTGTTTTCAGGCTAAAGCAGTTGCAGTGCTCCTTCTCTCCTTGCAAATTTCAAAGCATTATAAGAACTTTTAGCTAAGTATTTAATGCTATGTATGGAATTTTTACCATTATGATTAATTTTATGATCCCAACTATTTAATTTTTGTAGAAATTAATATTGCAGTGTGAAGACACAATACTGGCAGCATATGTTACTGTTGTGAAGCACTTTGCCACTTAAAGAACAATAGAACTTAATATATATGTACATGTATATATATATACCTTATAAAAACATTCATGATTGAAGTATTTTCTTCACCATGTTCTATAATTAAAGTTTAACTTATTTGAACTACTTCTACACAGACACAACATTGTACCTTAAATTTTTGATCCAACTATGTTCCAGATCTAAATATAACATGACATACTCCACAACACTTTGTCCTATTTTAAAGCATTTGAATGTTAGAGTAAGTTGTGAAGCTATGGCTGAAACAGAGAAACAGGTGTTTCAAGGTGCCCATCATTGCTAGTTAAACAGATACAAGTTGACTTGAGAATTCCAACAATTAGGTATTGGTATATACAACCAAAGACTTCCATTTGATGCATAAATTCTGCTGCAACACATCCACACCTTTTTAGAGACTAGAAAAATTTCAACATAAGACATAGAATCCATGCAAACTTTACAGTTAGGACCAGGTTTTGCTGCAAGATATTTTAGAGGGTTACAGAGTATTTATCTGATTTTCACCAAACATGACAGTTGGGGCAAACTCATAAAGCTAGAAATTTGAATTTTTCATCTATGGTCAGGGATAGTGCTTGCCATATTCCCCCTGCTTAATCTTAATACAAGCACTGCAAATGAACTACTTGCATGAGAGCCAGTCAGGGAATTTCACAATCCCTACAACTCATTACGAATTTAACAGCAGCAATACTAAGTATTCATATGCTTCAGATAACACATACAAATATGCTGCACTAAAACTCATTGGGGGAAAAAATTAATAATGCTTCCATCTGTTTTCCGTATAGCTCACATAAAATAGAAAGAAACCAAAATGAAAATGCTATTTTAAAGACTGCTTTTAAACTTTCTTTTTATTTATGTGCTTATTTCCAAAAGCATACAGCTTTATATCTCTAAAAACTAAAATTATTTTAAAAGAAAATATAACCAAGAAAGAAAGAAAACATTCGAAAGAATGGTGAAATATTAATTTAACCTCTCCCCATTTCCATCTGTTTTAGAAAGTAAACCATTTTCTATTGAAATACTTCTGCATCTCAGATGTAAGCAGGCAGGAGTCGTGTGCTTGTAGAGAAAACTGCTCCATTTCCCATAGTCTGTCCTTATCTTTAAGTGTTCAAGTTTTCAGTCATTAAAGACTGTTTTCTGTCAACTTACAGAAAACATTTCTATAAGGCTGAAGATGTGATATGAATATTTTGAGATAAAATTTACTAAAAATACATGTATAAATGAGCTATTCTGAAAGGTGGGTTGCGGTATTAAAAAAAAAAAAAAGATAGGGTGGATTTAAATGTATGCAATTATTTAAACATGCCATTTATAACAGCTTCAGCAATCAATAAAAGATTAGTAAATGTCCTCAGAAGATTTCTGATTTTCTTTTTAAATAGTCAATTATGTGAAAGCAGAACATATTATGTGTAGACTCAATTAACAATTTACTGAAAAAATTCAGTGTCCTCACAGATCGAAAATACAGAACTACAATGAACAGATGCGAAAAAAAGAAAAAATCTGAAACTTTTCTAGTTATATATAAAGGTAATAGTGTATAAACATTAATGTATAGCATGTTGATATTCTATCCAAGAAAACAAAGGCATATTGTTATGCATTTCTAAGAAGCATGATGATAGAAATTGTGGGGGAGATGCAAGGACAAGGGGTATTATTCAAAATCATGAACTGCCTTAAAAATTACTTCTAAAATGTACTGCACTTAAAGTGGTAATTTATCCCTGGATTCATCTAAATGAACCCCAACAGTCTTATCTTTAATTTGTAATTTATGTTATCGTTGGAATGCCTGCTAAAATTAAGGCATAAGTGAACAGTTTAAGGTAAAGTATTTCTTACATCACATATTAAATAGATGAAGAGATCATCATAAGAAGAAGCCATGTTTTCAGGATAATAGGTAAAATGAAATATACTTTCCCTTTATCATGATTATGATAAATGTTATGACTCATTTGGGCAATTATTTTTTTCACATAAATGAATGACTTAAAGACAATATTGTAACTGTGCCTGACTACTATAATTCAAGGGTCCAGCTTGAAGCAGATCTACAGCTGCCATTTCTTAGTATTTCCCTCATTTTGTTATGTTTGCTTCACTGAAATAAGAGCACAGAAGTTGCCTCGCATCACAGAACCACCTTTGAATCTCTGAATGAATAGAAAACTATGCACAGGCAGACCAGGGCAGCCATCAGACAGTCTTTTCTAGTGCTTGTGAAGCTCATGAGACATGTTATGGCTTGTGATACTGTATGACTATACAGTCTCCATTACTGAGAAACTGAAGAAGTTCTTGTCACATTAGGTACCAAAGATATTTGCAGCGATTCGAAACAAACCTGAACGCAATATGAGCTATCACAGCAGTCCACTGATTGCTTCATTATTGCCAATGTCATTACTGTCAGCTGTCATTGCCAGTGACACTTAGGCAAAACAAATTATATGGTCCAGAGCATTAGCAAGAAGGACTAACATTCTTCTATCCTCTCTAACAGTATGTGAAGGAGATCCAGGCAGTTCAAGCACACAAATGTGGCTTCAAAAGCACCAAAACTCTTCCCTTCAGGCTAAAAGGGGTATTAGTATCTAACTTCTGTAGAGATCCCAAACAATACTTACTGTGAGCTAGCATTCACTGTCTGCAATAACTAGGATCCAAAACAATCACAAGGAAATAATACTATTCAAGAGCAATCAGGCATATAACCAAGATAATTTTTTTTCAAAGGCTATCTTAGTTGTAACACTTTCCTTTTCTACTGCACTTGAAAATATCTTAGTTCCTTGTCTGTAGTCATTTATAACCAGAAAGATGAAAAAATATCAAATGCATCCTGATGTTTCATGCATCTTCCTTGGGATAGTTAAAAGAGAGCCTGTGCTCTTCTGGTTTGCACTCTTGGCTATGAATATCTTTCAAGTGAAATGGAGGAGGACCAGACCATGACCATTTTCCACAAAGTATTAAACTAAATGAAGGAAATGCAGTGTGGGATACCTAGACAGTCAAACACATAGAACTGGTGATTTGCAAAAGACCTAACAATGCTGAACTGGTGTAGAAGATTCACATTTGACATGGTTAAGTGTAGAGGAGCTCAAAAGAAATTGAGGACCTAGAATTAATAGAATCATAGAATGGCTTGTGCCAAAATGGACATCAAATAATCTGGTTTCAACCCCCTGTCACTGTTCAAACTCTTCAGGCATGAAATATAGTCTACACATTCCTCAGAAAAGGAACATATTTGTATTTGGCAGTCTGTGGACCTCAGCGCTCACTCAAATCCAGACACAAAACCAAAGCAACCAAACAAATGGAAAGTAAAACAAAAACCCTGCAATTCTGGCATTTTCCACCACTCATAAATTTGCAGCTCACAAATTTGTCAGCCTTCTGAGAGAGATAGATTCATTATGCATATAAATACATCTTTTCATACAACATTTTTTTCCCCTCTTGTACATTTTTATGTACATTCTAGGTATAAACATCAATAAATTTTAAAAGTACACTAAGTAATTTCAGTTGCTATCCACAGGTGGTTTTTCAGGTAAATCTTGTTTCTCTATTGTGAAAATGAATCCAGAGAAACTGAAATATAAAAGAAAATAATTACTCTAGGTGGAAAAAAAAAAGTGAAACACAAACCATTATATTTTATAATATTGTTTTCTTCCTTCTGTAACTAGCAATTTTATTGTTTGGTTTTTTTTTAACTGAAATTTCTAGAAAATTCTCAAACATTTCAATGTTTAAAACTGAAAATGCGGCAAATATATCACGGATAAATTTCAAATAAATACTGTAATAACTAATCTACACTTTGAAAACTAAAACTAATAAATCCATCTTTTTGTTTGGCTTATTATTATTATTTAATTTAAAACATTTTAGTGAGAAGGTGCAACATCCACGTTGCAGTTCACAGGGAATGTGTAGCTTGAAACACTACTTACCAAAAAAGTCTCCAGAAGTTGGTCACATTTGACCCTCTACAAACAGGCAAAGAGCATGTGGAAGCCTGCTTTTTTAGTTTTTTCTATGACAGATGCTTTTGCTACTAACAAAAACGGTCAGCCTTGTTTAACCATTATTTATAAGGGAACAAAACCTTCAAATATCAGTATTTTGTCAGAAACATTGATATTCTTTTGTGATAACTCTTGATTCCTGGCATCTTAATGTCAAACATGCATTGCTGCATTGCTAACACCAAACTGTTGCAAGAAAAGCTAAATTCTTTACAGATTATAATCAGAGTATCAAAGATTTCTAGTCAGAAGTGCACAGGAAATGTCTCCTTTTCTTTTTTTCAAACAAAATAGAAATTACAGATTTGCAATCTTTAGATCGCTTTCATTAACTTAATCTAAAAACAACAGTATGACTATATTGTACAGGATGTTCCTAGTGATAATCATGCTTTTTCAACATCTGATATAAAACACAGATATTGTTTTAACAAATATCACTTCGCTTGACCTAGAAGATAGGATGAAGGAGTAAGAGAGTCACGTCCAATTCCTCGTGGATTCTCAGCTTGGATCCCTGTTTTTGCACAGTTTACCTTATGAACATGATCCTAGTGACATTTCACAAATTCCTGGATAAATGTTGCTACTCTCTGCCAGAAGAGAGACAGGCTGTGTCATGCACAGATCAATAATAGCACTGTGTTTCATCAGTCTCAAAATCAAAAGTGCTTCATCTGGCAAAAGCCATGGCCCATGAGGATCTGACATATATAAACTGAACACTTTACACGAGATGTCTACTAAAAAAAGCTGACAGTGTACAGACAAGTCAGTGAGTATATGTAAATAGGAAAATACATATTTGTACATACCAAGAAGTTTTAAACTCATTTTTATGAAAAGTAAGTACAAATATCACAAAGAAGCTGCTGAATAATGGAAATGAGACTATCTGAAATTTCAAAAAAAAAAAAAAAAAAAAAAATTTCTTCTTGACAGAAGAATAAGAACAACCAGGACTGTCCAATAGTCATATCCTTTTGACGGCTTTACTGTAAAATGCAAGTAACTTTTGAACTGTATACAGTAGTATATACTATAGTGTAGTACAAGAAATAAGCATTAAAGTTATAGACTCCTCACCAAAATTATATGAAAAAAAAAAAGACAATTTTTGCCTCTTCTTCAGGGAATCTACTCATAGTACAGTAAAATATCACACATTTCCTGTAGTTTCAGGCCTCAATACAGGCTTTCTTGAAGAAATAAAAGAGTGTGTTTTCTACTACTTAACTTTCCTCATTATTATTTTAACTTCATTTGCCACTAAGTCAACTTGCAAAATTCACAGCTTTAAGTAGAGCCTTTCCTTTCTTGTTTCTCATAGTAAACTTAGTTTCATTTTATTCTTTTTTGCCAAAGTGTCTACTTCTCACAAACCATAGTTTGAAAAATAAGTATTTGATCATTTGGAAGCCAAGTCTGAAGCAAAGATAGGTCACCCAAGAAAGAATCTATGTTCCAAATCAGAATGAAAATTTTTCTCCTTTAAATATTTCGCTTAAATATCTCTAAAATTTCAGTAAAATACCTTTAAATATCTCACTAAAGAAGTTGTTTTCTTACTCAATCCAACATGTGGACAAGAGAGTATGAAATAAATATTTAAGAAATGGTTACTTAATTTTCTAGCAGCAGATTTTTCCCTACTAAGTACTACCTAAATTAATGTCTACAAGAGACATGGACATACCAGAGAAATCCAACAAAGGAGCATAAATAGAGGCAAAAACATATCTCCTCCTAGGAAGAACTGATAGTGTGGGGATTGTCTATCACGAAGAAGAGTAAGCTTGGGACAACTTCATCTTTGTGTCTAAATACATAAAGGTTGAAAGAAGATAGAACCAGGCACTTCTCACTGATACCTGATAACACGATAAAGGACAACAGGTATAAGCTGAAACTAGAGATTGTGTCAAACAACAGGAAACACTTTTTTTCATGTGAAGGTGGCTTTGGCACAGGTTGCCCAGAAAGATAATGGAGTCTCCTCCCTGGAGATCTTCAAAAGCCACCTGGATGTGGTCATGGGTGCTCTGCTTTGGATGGCCCTGCCCGAGCAGAGATTAGAGCAATCAACCTCCAGATTTCCCTTCCAACCTCACATGTCAGCTGATTCTGTGAAAAAGCTTCACTTTTTATCTCACCTATTATGCAGTGAATCTACAATCTACAGAATCCATATAAGCTTAAATGATGAATACACTACATGAGAAAAGCAAATTTTACTTATCTTTTTATTTCTTTTGCTAAAGATTCTTTTAATGTTCCTATTGCATATTCCCATTATATCCCCTTTCTCAAGCAGAGGAATGCTTACTTCTAATAATGGAGACACTGGTCTACCCAAGTGGAGAGAAAGAGAACTTTTTCTCCTGAAGCCACTGAAGGAGTTTCTCCATAGCTGAAATACATGCCTGTAGAGAGGATGAGACACCTTCTTCATACTGTTAAAGATGGACAGAAAATTCATCCACCATTTCTTCCTCTCCATCTTTCCAGTCATTACTGCCAGTCAGCTGGCATACTACGGTGGTAAATAAACTCTGAACAAACTTCTGCCCCATGGACTCTTTTCACTTGATGCTGTCCAGATTTTGTAATAACTGATTGCTGTTCAGGTCAATATTATACACCACCTCCAGCAAAGCTAATTCCCTCAGATACTGGATACCTAGCTCCTTGATGGCCCACTTACTTGGCTGACACGTAATATCATCTCTGTAGGGATAATCTTCCTTCACAGCTGACAGGAGTCGCATCCAGATGGGAAGAGATTTTTATTTTTTGCAATCACTTTGTGAATGCCCCTTTCCCTAGAGAGGGATCCCAGCTACCTGACTTCCATGCCCACTAATCTAGGTTACTGGCTCTGTTATCCCAGAATAAAAGCAGCCAGGTGGTAATGGTCCTGCCTGGATGGTGACTGAAGTCTTGTATATTTCGTAGCCTAGCTAGGAACAAGCATCAAGTGGTTACTGACAACCTCTGACCCCTCTTCTTATTTTTACGATAGCTCTGGTATGGAGCAGACTTCCTCATTTTCTTTTCTCGGGGGTTAGGTCAGATCCAGAGGCATTTTCTTCCTTTTGAGAGTGCAGAATAGTCTTGAATAGATCTTGACAGATGCAGGCCAAACTCCAGCACAGTGCAACATGTTCTAACTCTTAGGAATTGCCAGGATCAGGGCATACCTTTTTAAAACATTCAGTCAGCTTTTTGAACTGTTAAAAACATACCTTAATTTCTGTACTTTTCAGGAACTCAGTTCACATCATTAAACATATCCTCTCCCTGTGTGTCTCAGTTTTTTCATGCTTCTTAAAGAACAGACTTCTTTCCAATAGGCTTCCTATTACTAAACACAAGCAGTTGTTTTTGCTGAGCTCCTCCTCTTTAGACTGACTGTTTAATATCACTGCAGTTCTCTGACACCAAATATACGTTTCACACTCTGTATTTCTTAATTATAATTAACCTGCACAACATGTTTACATTACAAAACTTCTTGAATTCATTACATTTCCTCAAATTTCACGTAGAAGTAACACATTTCTGACTAAGGGGGAAAAAGGGTACTTTTGGAAGATATGTAATGGCATACAGACTTGAAATCGATCTCATAAAAAGTTGAGCTTTATTTTTGTTGTACATGTTTTCCAGTGGCTAATAATGTCATGTAAAAAACATACACCTTAGATTCAATATGATTCTATCCTTTTTCAGCCCCGTGTCTTGAATCGTTTCTCAGTATTCCCTAGCTAGATTAAACAAACAAATATATTTTTAACTTGAATTATCATTTAATCTCCTCTTTGATAACCTCTGTCTGCTAGTACTATGCCCAGTTCTGGGGCCTCCAACACATGAAGGACATAGAGCTGTTCAAGCAGGTCCAGAGGAAGGCCACAAAGATGATCAGAGGGCTGAAGCATCTCCCATATGAAGACAGGCTGAGAGAGCTGGGAATTTTCAGCCTCAGAAGAGAAGAGGAGAAGAAAAGGTTCCAGGGGGACCTTATAGCAGCATGAAGGGTGCCTGCAGCAAAGCTGGGGAGAGACTTTTTAAGGGTATGTAGTAACAGGATGAGGAAAAATGGTTTTAAACTGGAAGAGGGTAGATTTATACTAGATATTTGGAAGAAATTCTTTACTGTGATGGTGGTAAGACACTGGAACAGGTTGCCCAGAGAGACTGTGTATGCTCCCTCCGTGGAAGCATTCAAGGCCAGGCTGACTGAAGCTTTGTGTAACCTGGTCTACTGGGAGGTGTCCCTGACTATAGCATGAGGGGTTGGAACTAGATGATCTTAAAGGTTCCTTCCAACCCAAACCATTCTATAATTTATAATTCTATGATTTTAGAGTCAGACAGAGTATCCTACAAGCAAATCATGTTGAAGCCAAAAGAAACATATTCTCTTTGCTCCTTCTGTACAGTCTATATACATTCAAGGTGTATATACAAGAAAACATGCTATTGCTTTTCAATGGCATTGGGATTTCATGCTCAACTCAATACCTACTAAGACTCTCATTTTTTTTCAGAATGCCTGGTTCCAAGGAGACAGCCATTCAACCTTGCTCAGCTTGAGCAATGTATTGGTTTTCATTATGATGTAATGATTTCCTTTTTAAAAATACTGTGAGGTCATAATGATCTATACTTTTCAGGCAGCCTCTGGTGGATGATTGAAATTTTAGAATTGCTGTCAGTGACTGAAGATATCCTTCTGCACTTGCTTGGATTTTTTATGTTGTCACACATTACAAAAAATTATTGAAAGATTTTACCTCTACAACAGAAAGCAAAAAGAATGTCATAAACATCATAGTATATCCAAATGGAATAGATGCATAAGGTAAACTATTATCTCTGGGAAAAAAATAATGTTATCATTCATGTGAGGGATCAACTGAAAAATTAATTTCATGGTACGTGAGCTAGAGAAAATGATTAAGTACTACCTATATGCACCAATTTAACCTTAAGATATGAACTAACGCATTAAGTCTATGCTGTGTACCATGTGATAGCATTCAACATCAATCCATATCCTACATGAAACACAGTTAACATCACTAAAGAAAATTAATTGCTGTGGCACAGGGATGCACAACATAAGTGGATGTTTGTAAGATTTTATCCACCTTCAGGTCCTACAGCTATTTTCATAATCCCACAGCCATGCTCCTTCAACTTATAAGGAAATCCACCTTTTCATTTCAGGAATAAAACTTCCTCTTCACAATTCATATTACATACATGCCCTGTGACAGAAATTTATTTAATTCATTAGGGAAATTAATTAGGGAATTAATTATCATCACTGGGAAGCAAGGAAAGAGAATGTATTGGGAGAACAAAGAATCAGCTCATCATTTAAGATTCACAATATAGAGGAATGCAAAAGTATTCTTCCAGATTCTTTTGACTCCTGAAATCTTTTCCTAAGGACACAATCACGAAAATGTTTTTCTAGCCCATAAATAAGAGAAAAGATAAATTAGAAGGTAAATATCTCTCATTAAAAAGGCAACTATATACAAGTGGATGTTCAGACTTCCATGGTTGTACAAATGGCAGATAGAGAACAAGGCATCTATCCCTTGCCTTTTAGTAGCACTTACAGAACAGTAAAAATGTAGTGTATCTGAATACTAAGCATGGAATACTAAAAGAAAAAAAAAAAGCGTATCCTTTGCAGTAATTCCTAGTAACTTCAAAACGCAATAGGACACTGTTGGACAAGGGACTGGTTGTGGGATCACCCCCGAAAATGGTGGTCAATGGCTAAAAGTCCAGGTGGAGATCAGTGACTAGTGGCATCTCTTAAAGGACCATTCACAGAATCACAGAATTGTAGGGGTTTCAAGGGACCTCTAGAGATGATAGACTCCAATCCCCCTGCAAAGCAGACTCCTGATGCTCTTTAATATCTTCATCAATGACATTGACATTGGAATTGAACGCACCCTCAGCAAGTTTGAGGTTGATGCCAAGCTGTGGGATGCAGTCAATACACAAGAGGGACAGGATGCTATTCAGACTGAGTCAGGATGAGACAGGATGCCTACTCAGGCTGAGCACTAGGCCCACAAAAACTTCACAGTGTTCAACAAATATAAGCACGAGATCTCACTCTGACAGTTGTAGCAATCTCCACCATCAATACCAAATGGGGGACAAAAGGATTGTCCCCTGTTCATTGCAGGGGAGTTGGACTGGATGGCCTTTAAGTGTTCCTTCCAAATCAAAAGGTTCTATGATTCTATGATCTCACCATAGACAGATTTTGATTCCAAACTGGAGCTGAAAAAAAAATATTTTTAGCATGCTATGTATTACAACTTTGGAGATCTTGAAATTTTGTAGAATGCTTTGGAAATAAGCACATGAATAAAGTGGTTAGTAAGTAAAATTCCTAGTTAATATTGGCATTTAATAATAACTAATAATTTATAGGGGAATCCAATGAACAAGTCTGACTTGTAACTGAAATTATTTTAACCAAAACAATAAGACAACCAGAGCATAAATGTAATGTAATCTCCTGTTTACAAATAATTATTCCCAAATCAGTGTTTTTTTTTTAATTTTTATTTTTTATGTATGTGAAAATTCACAATGATTAAATATTATTGGACAAAAACTATACATAATCCACAGAACTTCACATAACAGAATAGGTTTGAGAACTGAATCTAGCTCAAGGGTTAGTTTTAATTACTCGAGCAGATCACACTGATTTCAAAGAAGATATTGTTATAATGAGTACCTAGTATACTTTCAATAAAGAACCCAAGAGAACAGTTGTGGTTTTCCTTTCCTTTCAAACTCTCCAGCAGATGTTGGGTTTGACTTCTCATTGTAAATACAAAGAAGACTTAATATCTTATTCAAAAAAAAAAAAAAAAAAAAAAAAAGTAGGAATTTGTGCTCTTTTTTCTAAAGTAAAAAAGATAGGCAATAGACTTTGACAGAGTTTAATTAGAACTAAGAATACTTTGAAGAAGGCACAAAGATGAACATCTTACAAAACCATGAAGCATTCAAAATAATTTTGATACTAAGTGTTTTACTAGATACATGTTATCTATAAAGCTCAAGAGCAAAAGGGTGGAATTCATGATTTTAAATTCATGAAAAGTTGCTAAGAACAAGATCTGTCATAAAAATGTACACAGTGCAGCAAACTGCAGGACTTGACATTTTAATATTACTCAAAAGAAGAACTTAGTAACAAAGGAAAGAGAAAAACAAATTTCATTCTGAAACTCTATTAGCTGAACTTTACTCGGTATGTTACTCAGGAAAATTTGTGGATAAAAACATGCTAACACAGATCCATTCTTTTGTCTAATAATAAGATAGACTTCACAAGGAAAGGCTGATCAAATCACATGAAGGTGAAGAAAATTAAGCTACATATCACATTAAATCAATAAAGTAAAAACTACAATATCTCTTCTAGCACTTATTGTAATATTCATACCAGTATATGCTACCATATTATACTATCAGATATAAA
This sequence comes from Callipepla californica brunnescens, assembly GCA_023055505.1. NCBI lineage: Eukaryota > Metazoa > Chordata > Aves > Galliformes > Odontophoridae > Callipepla > Callipepla californica. The sequence goes on along the minus strand of JALIRH010000009.1, from coordinate 14,394,977 downwards.
TTGATTTGATAGGGTTACAGATATCTATCTTTGTAACATGGCAAGAACATGCTAATCCTTGTGATACAGATTTGTTCTTTTGTTATGGAAGCATGATTTTTAGAATTTCTATATGCTATGGTAAATACTTGTTGATTTTAAGTAAATTCTAACAACTTCACTTGTCTCCACAATTTCTTTTTACAGTGCATTCTTTTAGAATTTACCTATCTCCAAGTTATTTCATTTTGACAGGAATACAATACAACTTTCATAGTTCCAGTTCATGCCAACTGTTCTCTTTAATTTATGAATGAGACACATTTCCTATGTGCAATGTACTTCAACTGTTGTTCATCAATAATTCAAAAGGTTTATTGTAATTTTTCTTCAGAGATCAGTAGAAATGTAAAAGGTATTTTGCTTTAATTTTGTTTTGTAATGAAAGCACAGTTTCATGATAAATATATTTACAGTGTCGTTCTTTAAAGGAACCAACCTGAAAATACTCTGTTTTCAGTGCAACAAGCAACAAAAATAGTTCTTGGTGTACATACATTTTAAAACTGCAGCCACACTCATGCTTAACATTTGACAATTTTTCATTTGATTTCCAAGTCAACCTGTCTGATAGAGAAGAACTTTGAGAACTGTTTCATTTCAGAAGCCATGCTTAATCAGTAGTTTATCAGGGGAAAAGTAATACAGAGAATTCTCCACTTAGTAACTGAAAATTTGAAGAAATATATTTAACTGGCCAATCACAGAATCACAGAATCTCCTGAGTTGGAAGGGATCCACAAGGATGATCAAGTCTTCCATGTTTCATTCCTAGCAGAAATTTGGACTAGGAATTGAAAGAAATAAATTCTAGTCACACAGAATCACAGAGCATTATAAATCTGACATCCGAGCCTGATTTTCAATTTATTAGGCTCAGAAAAACTCAAAAAACCCCTCAAATCTTAATGTTACTCTTAGTTTATTATGCATGAGTCTACTCTTCTCTATGTATTCAATTCTAAGTCTTCAACAAATATGGAGGATGTCCAGACGTTGAATCTAATTTCTATAAAATTAAAGTCTGAAATACATTACAGATATTTTTCTTCTACCTACAGGCAATGTTTTTTAAATCTGGAACACTGTAGTGTGACCAGAAAGAGTGGCTTTCTCTCAAGAATATATAAACTGGGGTCTGCTTTGAGTTTTGAATTGCCTACCATGCCATCAATGAAATTTCTTCTGCACATTCAGGGAAAATAATAACAGTAGTATGGCCAACATACTATTTACATCCAAGAAAGTTTTGAGAAGACAGCAGTTTCATCCTGGCCCACAGCTTTGGATTATATTTACAGAGACTAGAAAGCACAAGCAATATATCCTGCTTTATCACAGCAGTCAGGAAGGGATAACCTGTACAATTCTACAGAAGCAAAGGAGGGAGAAATCACTTTTCTCCTGACATTTCTGGGACCAACTTCTTTCTAAAAACAGCTTCATAGTATTCTTTGATCTCTTCATTACAGTTAGTGCCCAAATTGGACGGCTGTGACAAGACTTTTTACCGAGGCTCAACAAAAGTATTATGTAAGTATATTTAACTTTTTCATTCTTATTCCTATGATATTCTAGAAGTATATGTGCTGATGTGATGACTGAAAAAGAGACAAAAAAACTGAATTTTTATTTGTTTATTTTTAGACTTTCATAATATGATCATAAGAGCAGCACTAACTTTAGTTTGTGGAGGTTTTTTAAACTACTTTTATATAAGATAGCAAGTCAGAATTTGAGTATACACTGCTGGTGTCACTGTAGATTCCTACACAGCTTACCTGCAAGAATTAGTATTCATACTTAAAAAATTCAAAATTATAAATTATTCTTCAAATAATTATAGAATTCTATCATTTAGATATTCTGTATGTATGAATACTATTACCCAATGTACATCATGAAAAGTAACTTTTTAAGCTACTGCAGAAAAAAAATCATTTAACTCAGAAAAAAATGACAGTGAATGTAAGCTTTCCTAAAAATTGAATTTAAAAACACTTATGTTGTAGTGTAATTTCACTTTCATTAAAGAGGACTCAAACTGCTATAACGAGGACACATGTAAAAGTGTTTTTTTAATAAGAAATGGGAACATACTTGAGAATGTCTAACTGAAAAAAATTACTTAAAAGCCACCAAAAGCTATCAAATCATGCATTTACTAAAAACTGTATTGATAAGAGTGAGGAAGTTACAAAAGCAATTTAGACTCACTACTACTACTACTATACTATACTACTTACTACTACTACTACTACTATATAAATTAGCTTGTAATTTCAAGTGTATTCCTAAAATTTAGAAATTCCTGAAGTCTAAGGAAAATGCAAACATTCAAAAGTTGTTACAGAAACAAGCAGCAAACTTAGAGTGAAAATCTATCCATCAAAACTAAAATAAAAGTGAGAACTTTTTGTAAACAGTAGTTAAATCAGTAACATCATATATATGAAAACACATCATCAATTTCTTCTTGTTTCAGTATAACCGAATAATGCTAAATTAGTTATTACTCATATCTGAATATTATAAAAAGAATGAAGCTGCAGTGCTGAACTTGCAGATGCAGATCCTAATTCTGAGCTCGTCTCTGACAGACTGTGCTGTAAACAACAGTCAAGAGAATACATAGAGCCAGAAACACACTTTATAAATAAAAACGCTTTCTCTAGCTCTTTTCTCCCTTTTGTGATTACACCTATCTGCGCTTGAGATAATCCACCAGATTAGTGAGACTTAAAAGCAAAAAAAAAATTGCATTAAAAAAGCTTAGCAAGAAGTTGGGAGAAAGATATGTTCTTTCAAAATTCAAAGAAAACAGAAAATACAACAGCCAAAATAAATTTTGGAGGGATTTCTATAATGCTTTTGCAAAAAATCCCTTGGTTGAGCTGCAGCTAAAATGTACAGATGCTTCTAAAATACCAAATCAGCACAGTTTGAAGAACGCATCTGAAAAATTTTACTTAAACCTTGATTTTTATCTTCTCCAAAGGACCAGTCAGTGGCTGACTAGTTGAATCATTCCTGTCCTTCAAGATCCAGGTCTTCTAGTGAAGCAGTTTTATACAGGCACTTTGCAAATGTTGATGGCGTTCCATTAAGAAATGTGTCTTCTGTGTGCCATCAACCTAAGAAACACTGAGAACTGACACAAAAGATCCTTCAGTACTTTTCAGCACAGACCTGTGAAAGGCTGCAACATCAGTAAGATAAACAATAAGAGCAACCTGCCTATGATCTTTCTTTTTTATTCAATATATTTGGTCTGAACTTCTGTGACAAGAGTGATAACTACTGCTTAAAATTAATTAGCACTACTCTGCTATAAGTAATACATACACTTTTTTAAAAAAAGTCACCTAGTGATAGAAATGAATAAGTGGGGAATAAATCTTACTGGAAAATGAAGTCCTGGATTTTTCCAAGAATTCTTTTTTGATGCTTTAGTAAGAAACTAAGGAAATGCTAAATCCCTTTGCTTCTACATTAAGTATCGGCTCCAGCTGTGATTTCTATACACTGATTGCAAAATATAACTACTGTACTTCTGAACAGACGGTCTTGACTCAGTGTTGATGCGAATCCTTGGAGAATGCAAGCTTTGATTCTTACATGTGCAGACACTTGAAAGTCATTTTGCAGAAATATGCATAGAATTGCTTTTGCAGAAACAAAACAAAGCAAGAAATCTACATTGCTGCAGAGTCTGTAAGGCTAAACAAGAAACAAAACAAAAACAAAACAAAACAAAACAAAAAAGAAGAAATTTAGCATTACTAAGTCTAAAAAACAGAAAAACAGACAAATATATCTGTGTGTAGATCTTCAAGAAAAATTCACAGAGTGATATATGTACATATATTCAGAAAATCAACAGATGCCAGACAGTTCTTAGCTTGTATCAACTGTAAAATGTCTCAGAATGAACATCTGGAACATTTAAATCTTAAATCCAGCACTGATCTTCTAGCATTAGATTCTCCGGGGATTATAGTGAAGAACTGAGTGCATGAACATCTGCCCTTGTCTCCTAATGGACTGATTTTCTTAGCTAAATTCAGGTCACATGACATCTTCTTCAAGTCCATGATAGTAGTGTTTACAGTTGCTAAAATGATACACTTACCTTAGAACTAGCATCACTAGATTGCCATTGATATAGAATTACTCAAGAGCAAGATTAATTATAGAGCTTCATATGTGGATGCTTGTTTGTTTGATTCTGTTAAAGTGTGTTAGAATCTCCCTGAACTCACAGATTGCCTAAATATTTTACTTCTCAGTTTGTTATTTTTACTTTTCCTTCTATCTCAAGACAATTCCGGAATCTAAAGTTAACAGGAGCAATGATAAGAAACAGTGACACAAACATTTCTCATGGAAAACGTTTTTAAAAATACCATTTCCACTGCAAGAACCTAAAACTTGTATGTAGTATTTCTTATGATAATAAAAAAATCTCACAAATAACTGCTTCACAATCATTTCATCTGCCTGAATCATGGTTCTCTTACTAAAACATGTGTGTACCCTGCAGTGACTGTGTAGGTTCTTTACCTCTGTAATTTTCACTTGGCAAGTAGCCTAAGCCTCTGCTTTAAATTTCCCACTTGGTAGCACTAGTATGGCACTTGAAGAGTAATTAGTTATAAGAAAGGGAATTTGAATTGGTTGCTGAGAAGGAAAAAAATGTGCATGCATAATAAAGATTTTTCCTTGAGTACCTGCAACACCATCTATTTATTTTTGCTTAGAATGCACCACCCTTTAAATAGACCGTTGACCAATCTTCTATTTGTTTTGAGACTTTCCAAAAGAACAAAGTTAAATAAAATTAGTTTCTAAGACAATAATATTTCACTCTGAGTCAATCTTTTACATTATAGCAATATGTATCTTGATGCAAATTCTGCCTTTTTTTAAACGGTTTTCTGATAATCATCCTTTTTTGTCTTTTCTTTCTCCCATTGCTCTCCTGCAGACACCTGAGGGGTAGTCTTCTACAAAGGCAAATCAAGAAGTTGCCTGAGAAAGTAGAATATTCTACCTCAATTACATATACAACTATCTGTGAAGTTTATACTGTCCATGAAACTTTGCATTACGATACTGTTTGCCAGACAAGCAGATCTCCATTGCTCCCAATGACCTTGAAAACTATTTTTGAAGAATTCATTACAAACATAGTTATGCAAAATGAGTAACATAAATGAGTTTTTTCCTTCTCTAGAAATTAGCAGTTCCCCAGCACTAAGAAAGTGCTGCTCCTGATACTGTTTAAGCCTTCTGTACAAAGAGAGAAATGGAGAGAAGTTTGAGGGGGAGGGGATTTGATTTCTTTTTTAATGTCTGCCTCCTTCCAGCAAGTCCATCTGTTGTAGCACAATAATTCTGGAAGCAGGATGTGTGTGTGACCAACAGGAGACAATTACTGCAAAAGTGTTTGTTGATTCAGCTCTATAACGGGCAGGCCAATCACTACAGTACAAATAGAAAAGAATTCCAGCTGAGGTGCTGCATATAGATTAACACAAAATACATATATAAAAATGAGAATGGGGAAAAGGAATGATAGTATGGGAAAGGATTAACTAGAAATGAAGACTGAAGTAAAGAAAGAAGCTGTCATTTTTGGGACTCTTAAACAAATAGTTTGTCAGTCTCTGTCTTCATAAATCACATTGTATAGATTTCCACCTTGACAGAGAGAGCTAGGTTTAAACAGACATAGAATTGGTTTGAGTTCCCTCTGGAAGAAAACTCCAGTTCCATTAACCATTCTTCTCCTAGGGAATATGAAGACAAGTGGTTTCTTCAGGAATGACAGCTCTTTACAGAATAGTGGGTCCTGGTTCATGGGTATCAAGTTCTTATGAATGTTCCCAGATGACGAGATGAAATGGAAATTCTCTTCACCATTAGTATGCAGGTGAAATATCACAATGAAAAACTCTTCTACTCCAAAAGGTCTAATGAACTGGGTTAATAAAATATAAGTAAAGTTAAAAAGGAATTAAAGTATGTGAGACCTCAGTATCATTTGTACATAATAAATTAAGAAAGGAGGGACGTTACTAAAATTCCACAAAATAATAACAGAATTAAACAATGTAAGACACCATAATAAAATGGACTTTACCTGTATGGTCGATTTACTAGTTTGAAGTCTCTGATCAGCCAAATGCAGCTGAGTTGTTAGTTTTTCATTTGTTTCTTTTAATTCCTTCACAGAAGATACTGCTGTCTTTTTTTTCATTCAGTAAAACAGCTATCTGCTGCTGCAATGACTTAATTCTTTCTTGAAGTAGAGTATTAGAATAGCCTCGTTTCTGGAAAATGATGTTTCTGCTTTTTGATCTGCTCACTAAACAGAAAATGGCATGTTACTGAACTGGTGCAGATACAAAACCATGATAGATACGATGATTTTTGTTTTTTCTCTAGTCCTTAAAAACACTGTTCTAGCAGCTGATTTTTTTTCTCTGGGATACCATATTCAACATTTCTCAGCAGATGAACTGAGAAGTAATTCAGTTTACCAATAAATGCTTGATGTTCTTTTACTAAAGTGCCAACTGTGAAAATTCCACAAGGACTTGAAAGTTAAATGGCTCTTGTTTCTGAGTGATAATACCAGAAATAAAGACTTCACTATTTTGTTGACTGCTTTTATTTGTTTGGTTGGTTGGTTTAAGTTTAAGCCAAAATACAGTTTGATATTTTCCATGGCTGTGCTGGGCATAAAAGGGCAAGCTAGAACAAAAAACAGTGAAAATCAACAGATTCAGGAGGAATGAGTTAGTGAAAATAGAAAAAAATCTTAATTGAGATAAAATATGTTGTTTAACAGACTCTTTTGGTAAGATCATTTCCTTTTAAAATAATCACTTAAATTGTTATAAACATACTCCTGCTAATTTAAACAAGCAAATCCTGCATATAAACTGAGCTTCTGTAACATAATGGAAGAAGTTTCAAAATACTTGGCAGGAATCGTTGTCAAGATCATTTATGAACTTTCCAAAAAACCATAATATTCCCACCTTTCCTTAGAAATGATGGATAAGCTGTTGTGACACAGTGGATCTTCCTTTTCTTGAACTGTAACTTTTCTAGGTCTTTTTTCTGTGAATGGCTCTAAAAGAAAAACAGAAGCATGGATCTTTGCAGCACCCTTACGACAAACAACTCAACTCCAAAGTTTTCCACTTTGAATTAAAACAGCAAAAAAATATTCCTAAAAGCACAGAAAAATATTGAATTACAATTACAACTTTAATACCATTCTTCCAACATCAGTCTGCAAAGAGTACAGATTTCTGTCTTCCCATCAGGTGTAGAAAAAATAACAAACTGTTATAGGTAGATCATAATTATTACCCAAAAATCCTGATGGAGAAAAGCTGAGTGTCTGATAATGTCTACAGTAGACAGTAGACTTTAGATAAGTGCTGAATCTGTTTGTATGGAAAAAGATAATAAGCATTATCTGAAAGCCTAAAGTATCCCTCTCTTTCAGGTTATTGAAGTGCATCAAAAGAAAGGAGTAGTGCTGTTGTTATTTCCAGAGGGAGAAGACCTGATCAAATACTAAGTCTTAACTGGAAAACACACGAATATATACAAACTTACAAATCCAATCCTTTGTTTGTACAGTTTAACAAAAATTAACTACATGGATTTTAAATATTCTCCATTTTAAAAATGACTGTTTCCAGAATGTTTAAGCTGTTCAATGACAAATAGTTGACAAAGAATGAACATGGCTTACTTTAAAATCAATGTACAAGTTTCCTAGCTCGTGAACGCTCAAAAGGTTATCCAGTTTTTCAATTAATCCACTTAATTTCTATGTGATATTATGCAATATATCTCCGGAAGTATTCCTAACTATAACATATATTCTTCAAATTCAAAGTCAAATAAGGTAGATTTATGTTAGATATAAGTCCTTTGCAGTGAGGGTGGTGAGGCACTGGAATGGGCTGTCATGAGATTTTGTTGATGCCCTGTCCCTGGAGACATACAAAGCAAAGCTAGATAAGGCCCTGTGCAACCAGATCTAGCTGTGAATGTCCCTGTTCACTGCAGGGGAGTTGAACTGGATGATCTTTAAAGGTCCCTTCCAACTCTAAGGATTCTATGATTCTATAAAGTTCTTCAAGGGTAAACAACAATGGATAATCTAATAATTCCACTGAACAACAACAACAAAAAAAGACATTCCATGTTAGCGTAGTCAGAATTCTAGATTTGTACAATCAAGAAGAAAGCAGAATGTGCAAGAAAAAAAAAAGGAAGATATAATTGCCAATTTTTCAGTCTGAAATCAAAACAACGAAAAACTAAAAGAGGCTAAGTTCTTAAAGGTCTCTTTGGGGAATATCAATCACGTTTCTTTCTCATGTCAAAAATACAGCAATGGAAACTGGTACTAAGTCCCTGTCACTATGGCCAGAGGACCTACAAACATTGAGGACATAATGAAATGACAAAGGCTGGTTTGAGAAGCTTATCATATATCATATGAACTGAGATCATATATCACATAGAACTGAGTTCTCAACTGATAACGAGCAAACCACTAATGGTGGCAGGAAAAAGATGAATTTCTGCACACTGTGCCATATAGGTCTGATAAATATGATAGTAGAGATTCTTGATTCCACAGACAGTATCATGCATTTACAATAAATGGGGCAAAACTGAGAAATCTTTATGCCATAAATGATCTCATCTCCAACAGCAGACGTAGCTCAGAACTGTGGGCATCAGCACAGACTACAGAATGATCCCTCTACTCAGCTCCTGCGAGAACATGTCTGGAGTATTGCATCCAGACCTGGGGTCCCCAGAACAAGAAAGATGTGAAGCTCTTGGAACTTGTCCAGAGGAGGTCTACTAGAATGAGTAGAGGGCTGGAGCACCTGTCCTGTAAGGAAAGGTTGAGGTAATTGGGCTTGTTTAGCTTGGAAAAGAGAAGGTTCCGGGGAGACGTTATTGTGGCCTTCCAATACTTGAAGGGAACATATAAACAGGAAGGGGAATGTCTGTTTACATGGGTTGATAGTGACAGTACAAGGAAGACTGGTTTTAAACTAAGATGGGGAGATTTAGGTTAGATATTAAAAGGAATTTTCACCCAGAGGGTGGTAACACACTGGAACAAGTTGCCCAGAGGGATTGTGCTTGCCCCATCCATGGAGGCATTCAAGACAAGGCTGGATGTGGCTCTGGGCAGTCTGGTATAGTGGTTGGCAACTCTGCCCTGAGCAGGGGGGTTAAACTAGCTGACCTTTGAGGTTCTTTTCAACACAGGCCATTCTATGATTCTATGATTCTGTGATTCTGTGATTCTGTGACTTGCTGGAAATAATCTCTGAGGCTGACTTCTGGTCCTGGCAGATAAAGGTTGGCCTTGAGAAAGCAATGTAGCCCGGTGACCAAGAAAGCAAAAGGTATCCTGGGGTGCTTTACAAAGAGTGTCGTCATCTGTCAGTGGTTCACAGGCTGGCCCACGGATCCATGCCCTGGGAAAGCAGAATGGGAAAAGGGAAAAAGGAAAAGGGAGATAGGCCTAAAAACAAAACAACAGCAACGATCTGAGGAGGAAAGCCAATTTACTAAATAAGATATTGGAATGCAAAATAACACGGTATAATACAATATAATTGGAATTGAAGCTAATAAATCAAATAAAATGAGACAGTGTCTGAAAAACTGATGGTTAGGAAGCTCCTGCTGCTGGGTCGATCCAAAAGGGAAAGCCTGTGTGTCATGACACATGAACAGTTTTTATCTTTCCCTCTGAGTGGAAAATAGATAAAATGTAAAGCAATGCAAAGCTCTCTGGGGTATGTAGTTCCTCGTGTCTTCTGAGACAGGCATACCCAGAACTACCAATGATCCATGGAGCTGGAGCATTAACTATTGGAATACCAATAACAAAAATAAAAAAATCATGAAACCATCAGGTCAAGGGAAGTGATTCTTCAGTAACCACTCCGTCCTGGTGAGGTCACATCTGGAATCCTGTGTCCACTTCTGGGCTCCTCAGTTCAAGAAAGACAGGAATCCTCTGAAGAAGGACCAGAAAAGGGCCACAAAGATGACAAGAGACCTGGTACATCTCCCATATGAGGAAAGGCTGAGAGACCTGGTACTGTTCAGTTTGGAAAAGATAACACTGCGAGGAGACCTCTTCACTGATTATAAACAGCTGAACATAGTAGCGAAGCTGAAGAGACCATACTCTTTTCAGTGGCGTGCAGTGAAAGAACCACAAAGATCAGAAACGTGAACACAGGAAGTTCCACAAAAATATGGGGAAGATCTCCTTTACTGTGAGGGTGACAGAGCACTGAAATAGGCTACCCAGAGAGATTAGGTAGATATTTAAGACCTGCCTGGACACTCTCCTGTGTGACCTACTGTAGAGAACCCGCTGTTGTGAGGGAGCTAAACTTGATCTCCAGAGGTACCTTCCAACAGTTCTGATTCCTGTGACTTACCAGATTTTGCATCTGAGGATTTTCTGGCCTCTCTTTGTGTGAGAATACCACTACCCAAACAGAGTGCTCCCCTCAGGTGTGTTTTTAAGATTTCTGTTATTATTTCTGCTGATCAGAATTCTGGTAACACCTGCTATACTGCAAAGGGCACCAAAATTGCTGAACCTTTTTGCCACACCATCCTGTATACTTTTACAATAAGACATGCTTTTAGGTGAACTTCCAGTGAAGCATGTACACCTACTTAGCATTCCTACTTCCTATGAATGCTTAAAGTATGCTAAATAAGTGTATCAAAGTATTTGTTTGTTGTTTTCAACTGAAACAAAATAAATGCAATGCAGGCAAAAAGGAAGGACAGTTGGTCTAGAACGTTCAGAGTCAGCTGGAAGCAGACTCTTGCTTAGAGAGCAAGAAAATAAAATCTATTTTCAAACTCTTTATTATTTCACTGTATATAACAGAACTTCAAGGCAGTTTTCAAGCACCAGTAAGTTATTTAATGCTTTAGTGCTGTTTCTTCAAATTTTAGTCAAATGAGCAATAGTTAAATGGAATGTGTGGCATTCCTTGGCCAGACTGTGAGACAGGAGGACTAGCCTACAGTAGGATTTAATTTTTTAAAGAACTTTTGCACTCCAATGTGTCCTTCAAATATTACGCAGATAAACTGTTCAGAAAATATTCTAATGTTAATAAAGCTCTGCCCACTGAATATCTGAAAGCAGATTTTCTTCCCAGCTTACAATGAGAGTCAAATTAACTAAAACAGCAGACATAATACTAACTATTCACTTCAAAATGCTACACAAGACAACAAAACATATATACCTTTTTATTGTAGCACTGGCTTTTGCCTTCTGAATGTGCAATATTGCAGGGCTTTTTGTCATCTTGTATTTGCTTTTTTCCTTGCTGTTTATTTCTGTCTGGTAATGCATCAATATCTTGCACTTTTTTCATAGTCACTGCTTCCAGACTCCCAGAAGCTGGTATTTCAGAGTCACTAAAACTGCACAAGAAGGAAAATAAAACAAAACAAAATAAAGCTAAACATTAGTAATTCCTCTTAAAAGTTCCAAACAGCCAATAAGCAAGCACACAGAAAATAATACATGCAAGAAAGAAGAGAAAGTAATATAAAATCCAAACAATACTAAGGTAACTTATTCAGCAGATATTTACAAATACAATAAAAAAGAAATCTCTGATATAATCTCACAAGCCCTTACTGTCTAATGGAATTCTGGTGTACAGTGAGTGGAATTCTCAGACGTCATCCACAAAACAGACACACTTGAAAAACTGCTTAATAGTGCTTCTTGTCTGCAAATGGCTCACACAGATACACTATGTTTGCTCTTCATGTCCACATTTGGTAGGCAATCAAACAAATGCACAATATTTAACAATAATTTGTTTCATTTTATTTGCATTGTTGAAGGAGATGAGTTCATAAACTACACTTCAGTAAAACTTTTAAAATCCGTTTTGTAGTACTTTTAAATTCTATAGAATTTAGTATTCATACTACTCAGATTGCATGCCATTGAGAAGAACTGGATGTAAAACCTATTTTCAAGTCCTAATTTTTCATTTTTTTCCTTCAATTAATGATTTGATGTTACAATATCAGTGTACTCTTAATTTCCAGTTTTTCACATCCTTGCCCCAGATTATCATTTGTTTTCTAAATCAGTCAAGTCTACATTAAAACATAAATCTTGACTATATCAGTGGTTATTTATCACCATTTGTGCAAACCATGTGTGAAGGAAACTCTTGACTAAAGTAATTTTGTTAATTTTTAAACCAAGACAGTTAAAGAGGCACAACTGATTTCAAAGAAAGTTTAATCTCAATGACTTAGAGATGGAAGCTACTTAACCAGAAAGAAAGCCTGAAATTGAGGAGTTTATACAGGAATATAATGCTTTCCAAAACCTGTGGTGACATGCTGTCATGCCTTATTGACTGGTAAGATCAGAAACCAACATAATCTGTGCAGCAGCAGAGATTTCTTTCCAAATGTGTTGTCAACGGTTTACCGGGCTGGATCGGCCCGGTTCCGCGACGATTGGTGCGGGGGACCCATGGACCCACGCCCCAGGAAAGGGCAAGGAAAAAGGGAAAAGGGCCCAGAAACAAAACAGCGGCAACGATCTGAGGAGGAAAGCTAATTTACTAAATATGATATCAGAAAGCAAAATAACAGAATATAATACAATATAATTGGAATTGAGTCTAATGAAAATCAAATAAAATGAGCAAGAGAGAGTGTCCGATAAACCGAAGGCCTTACGCTAACGCTGAAGGCGATACGGCAGCGAGCACCCACTGCTGAGTCGATCCCGAAGGAAAGAAAATGTCCCGTGACCGCTGAGGGTTTTTATCTGTTCCCTCTGAGCGGAAAACACGTAAAAATACAAAGCATCGCAAAGTCCTCTGGGGAATGTAGTGCTTCTTCTCTTCTGAGACAGGTATACCTGGAATTATCAATGATCTATGGAGCTGGAGTATTAGCTCATTAACTCTTAATGCAATACATGATGTTATGATGTGGAATACCAGTACCAAAAATCATAAAACCATGACATTCCACCCCTTATTCCACATCGTTACATCATGCTTGATACATACAGAAGAACAATGATTAACATGAATTAGATATACACACACACAACATATATATACAGGTATATACATGGAATTACTGACTGCACTCCCCCAACATCAGATTTCCTTGTGGTACACACTGAACATCCCCATTCTTCTGCATCACCCACCAAGTGGACCCAGGTCCCTGAGCAAAGACAGTTCCACGGAGAGGTTTGCCCTTTCCAGAAGCTGGAAATACCCAAACTGCTTTGCCCAACATGTTCTTTACATGTACTACAGGGACCTTATCTCCCTCTACTGTAGGTAGAGAGTTGGATTGGGCAGGACCATCACAATTGATGGATCCTCGAGTGTTGACCAACCAGGTGGCTTCGGCCAAATGCTTCTCCCAATGCTTAAATGTTCCGCCACCCATGGCTTTCAACATGGTTTTTAACAACCCATTGTATCTTTCAATTTTACCAGAAGCTGGTGCGTGATAGGGGATATGATAAATCCACTCAATGCCATGATCTTTGGCCCAATTACTTACAAGAGAATTTTTGAAATGAGTCCCATTATCTGACTCAATTCTTTCAGGAGTGCCATGTCGCCACAGGACTTGTTTCTCCAGACCTAGAATGGTGTTTCGGGCGGTAGCATGGGGTACTGCATATGTTTCAAGCCACCCAGTGGTTGCTTCCACCATGGTGAGCACATAACGCTTACCATTGCGAGTTCGTGGCAAGGTGATATAATCTACCTGCCACGCCTCCCCATATTTATACTTTTGCCATCGCCCTTCTCCCCAGAGAGGTTTCATCCTCTTGGCTTGTTTAATTGTAGCGCATGTATCACAGTCATGGATAACCTGTGCAATAGCATCCATAGTTAAGTCCACCCCTCGGTCTCTAGCCCACTTATATGTTGCATCTCTTCCTTGATGGCCCGAGGTCTCATGGGCCCATCGAGCTAAAAATAATTCACTCTTGTGTTGCCAGTCCAGGTCTACTTGAGCCATCTTAACTTTGGCAGCTCGATCTACCTGATGGTTATTCTGTTGTTCTTCAGTTGCTCGGCTTTTAGGAACATGAGCATCTACACGGCGCACCTTTACAACCATATCCTTTACTCAGGCAGCAATGTCTTTCCACAGTTCAGCAGCCCAAATAGGTTTACCCCTCCGTTGCCAGCCATTTTGTTCCCATTGCTGTAACCACCCCCATAAGGCATTTGCCACCATCCATGAGTCAGTGTAAAGATAAAGCACTGGCCACCTCTCTTGTTCAGCAATATCTAAGACCAGCTGGACAGCCTTTACCTCTGCAAATTGGCTTGATTCTCCTTTTCCTTCAGTGGCCTCTGCAACTTGTCGTGTGGGACTCCACACTGCAGATTTCCATCTGCGGTGCTTACCCACAATCCGACACGATCCATCCGTGAACAGGGCGTATCTCTTTTCATTGTCTGGTAATTCATTGTATGGCGGGGCCTCTTTAGCACGTGATACCTCCTCTGCGGGTGTTGTTCCAAACTTTTTACCTTCAGGCCAGTCCATGATCACTTCTAGGATTCCTGGATGACTGAGGTTCCCCATCCGAGCTCGCTGTGTAATCAGCGCAATCCATTTACTCCAAGTGGCATCAGTAGCATGATGGGTAGAGGGAACCTTTCCTTTGAACATCCAGTTCAGCACTGGCAGTCGAGGTGCCAGAAGGAGCTGCGCTTCAGTACCGATTACTTTGGAAGCAGCTCGAACCCCCTCGTACGCGGCTAAGATTTCCTTCTCAGTTGGAGTGTAGCGCTCCTCAGATCCCCTGTATGCTCGACTCCAGAAACCAAGGGGTCAGCCTCGGGTCTCTCCAGAAGCTCTTTGCCACAAACTCCAAGTGGGACCTTCCTTTCCAGCAGCAGTGTAGAGGATGTTCTTTACATCCTGTCCCGTCCGCACTGGTCCCAGGGCCACGGCACGGGCTATCTCCTGCTTAATTTGCTCAAAAGCCTGCTGCTGCTCAGGACCCCATACAAAATCATTCTTCTTCCGCGTCACCCGAAAGAGAGGGCTCACAATGAGACTATAGTTTGGAACATGCATTCTCCAAAAGCCCACTACACCCAGAAAAGCTTGGGTCTCTGTCTTACCAGTGGGTGGAGACATAGCAATAATTTTGTCGATCACATCTGTTGGGATGTGACGACGTCCATCTTGCCACTTTATTCCTAGGAACTGAATTTCCTGTGCAGGCCCTTTCACTTTGCTTCGCTTAATAGTGAAGCCAGCTCGCAGGAGGATCTGAATTATTCTCTCTCCTTTCTCGAAAACTTCCCCTGCTGTATTGCCCCACACAATGATGTCATCAATGTATTGTAAGTGCTCAGGAGCACCGCCCTGTTCCAATGCAGTTTGGATCAACGCATGGCAAATGGTTGGGCTGTGCTTCCACCCCTGGGGCAAACGGTTCCAGGTGTACTGAACTCCCCTCCAGGTGAAAGCAAACTGCGGCCTGCATTCTGTGGCCAAGGGAATTAAAAAGAAGGCATTGGCAATGTCAATGGTGGCATACCAATTGGCTGCTTTTGACTCCAGTTCGTACTGGAGTTGAAGCATGTCCGGCACAGCAGCACTCAGTGGGGGTGTAACCTCATTCAGGCCACGGTAATCTACCGTCAGCCTCCATTCTCCACTGGCTTTACGCACCGGCCATATGGGGCTGTTAAACGGTGAGTGAGTCATAGTCAACTCTTGTGAACCCCCAGTCACCCCAGAAATATAGATTAATTCTGTCCTTTGGTGACTTGAGGGCATTAGAGTGCACTGTGCACCAGTGTCCACCAATGCCTTATATTTTTGTGGTTCTGATGTGCCAGGCCATCGAATCCACACAGTCCAATACACTCTGTTATCCCTTTCCCCCCCTGGCTGGGGGGCACGGGCTATTGTGGCCGGAAGGTACCTCGCTCAGTTCTGAAGGAGTACCGTTCAGACAGGAGGACATCTTGCTCAGACAGGAGGGTGTCTCTTTCAGGTTGGAGGGCATCTTGCACAAACTGGAGACCATCTTGTTGAGACTGAGGGTTGTTGAGTTCGGACTGGAGGGCATCTCTTTCAGGCTGGAGAGCGTCTTTCTCGAACTGAAAAGCGACTTGCTTGGTCTGGAGGGTGTCTTGATCAGACTGGAGGCTGTCTAAAGTGGTCAGGAGAGTCTGATTGTCAACTAAAAGACTCTCTTTCTGGATCTGGACACTATCCCTCTCGGCTCGGAGACTCTCTCGCTCTATTTCAGAAACTCTATGCCTCTCTGGGATAGTATTGAATAAGGTCCGATTGGCATAAGCCAGACCCCAAATAATTTGGGCCTCCTCAGATCTGTCTGAGCCGCAACGTCCCTGTTTCAAATACCTGCTTAAATTCTCAGGATCTTGCAAGTGTTCAGGGAAAAGGTCCCAGTACGTTTTGAGCATTAAAAGGGAAAAAACAACAAAATGCAGCCCCTTTAAGAGCAGTTTAAAAAGAGAGAGCATTTTTTTTTTCTTTACTATAACAAGCTAGCAGCACCCAAAAAAGTTTACAGATATCCCAGAACAACTGGCAGTACGCCCAGACTTCAAGGTCATGTTATGCCGTACAGTACCTGCAGTACAGATAAGCTTGCTAGCAAGAGACAGAGATTCACTCTAAAAGTATGTCTCTGCCCGGCTAAGGCAGCTCTCTTGCCCCACGTTGGGCGCCAAAAATGTCAACGGTTTACCGGGCTGGATCGGCCCGGTTCCGCGACGATTGGTGCGGGGGACCCACGGACCCACGCCCCAGGAAAGGGCAAGGAAAAAGGGAAAAGGGAAAAGGGAGATGGGCCCAGAAACAAAACAGCGGCAACGATCTGAGGAGGAAAGCTAATTTACTAAATATGATATCAGAAAGCAAAATAACAGAATATAATACAATATAATTGGAATTGAGTCTAATGAAAATCAAATAAAATGAGCAAGAGAGAGTGTCCGATAAACCGAAGGCCTTACGCTAACGCTGAAGGCGATACGGCAGCGAGCACCCACTGCTGA
This sequence comes from Callipepla californica brunnescens, assembly GCA_023055505.1. Classification (NCBI taxonomy): domain Eukaryota; kingdom Metazoa; phylum Chordata; class Aves; order Galliformes; family Odontophoridae; genus Callipepla; species Callipepla californica. The sequence goes on along the minus strand of JALIRH010000009.1, from coordinate 14,377,764 downwards.
GTCGATCCCGAAGGAAAGAAAATGTCCCGTGACCGCTGAGGGTTTTTATCTGTTCCCTCTGAGCGGAAAACACATAAAAATACAAAGCATCGCAAAGTCCTCTGGGGAATGTAGTTCCTCTTCTCTTCTGAGACAGGTATACCTGGAATTATCAATGATCTATGGAGCTGGAGTATTAGCTCTTTAACTCTTAATGCAATACATGATGTTATGATGTGGAATACCAGTACCAAAAATCATAAAACCATGACATGTGTGTATGTTTTTCTCATCTGAATTCTTTCAAATAATAGTTTATTTAGAAAACAAAAGACTTAGATTTAGAAATTCAGAGTTACTGATTGATATACTGTTGGTATAGAATAGCATATATTAAAAATAAAAGCAAGCTAGGCAAGAAGTCTCCCTTGGTTTCTGACCATGACACCTTGAAATACCTCCTTCAAAAATGTTCACTTTTTATGTCACAAATTTGTATAAATACCAAAAGAAATTCATGAGTACAATAAATTTTCACTTCAAATTCAACTTGAAGTGATGATTTTTTTGTTTGAAGTTTATTCTTAAAAAGCAGAACATGGTAACCTGAATAAAAAGTTCATTAATTGTAACAAATAAAAACACATTTCAGTAAAATCAGATCTGCAATACTGAACAGAAAAACAAATAAGCACGGTATTAATGTTAATAACAAAGAAATTAGATGGTACTTAACTTTAATTCTCTCTTGAGCTACTGAGTTCAGAAGCCCCTCTTTCGCACAGGGAAAGGCAGCAGAAGGGCTTCATTTGCCACTGCAGACTTACTCCATATAACATATAAAGGTTACCATGAAAGCTACAGAGCAGATTCCATGTTCTTTATAGCTTCTCTGTATTCTGGTGGTAAATACAGGCTTGAGAAATTCCTTTGCATCTCTCTTAGTATAAAGTGCTGAAAGTTGTGATACCTACTCACACAGAAGCTTACTGCAGTCTCACTCATGTAGACATTCAGAAGCAGAAATAAAAATCAAGAACATTTACAAATCTTGGCTGTGCAATTTTCTGAGGGCTCTGTGACTCACGACCGAGACTCTAAGCAGTAACAATTACCTTTAAAGAACCAATTTTTAACCATGATTCAATTAAAGTTAGTACAATGACTGTGGATAAAACATACATGAAATAATTAGTGTGGATGGTTCTTAATTTAAAGGATGTTAAACAGCTTGTAGACATCTGCTAGCATGCTGAAATGGGTCATTCAAAATTTATCTAACTAAATTAAGGGGAAAAAATGTTTCTCCTCCCGGGTCGGCATGTCACAAGATAACTAAACCGACTTAGTAGGCTTGCCTGGGAATCCTTAGCTGTCAGTGGTGAATATGCAAAGGGCCAGCAAATTAAATCAACCTGCCAAACTGTCAATTTCAAGCCTCATGACTGCATGAAAATAGCATCACTGGAAGAAATCAAGCATTGCCTTCTTTTGGGTTTCCTGGCACCTATTCAAATACTCATGCAGTTGTGGCTAATTTTGCATGCAAATTTCAGTCAATAAACTCAGAACAAGACCTCCCAAGATATTTCAAAGGATCTGACAGTATTTTTTTTTGAATACCAAATCAACAGTAGTTGAAATTCAATCTCCATTTGCTAGTGCTTTACATATGCACAGTGTCCCCTCTACAGGGCTAAGTTAATGAGAACCGTACCTGCTTTCACTCACATCCTCCCAGCCGTCCTTACGGAAGTTCTCAAATACATTACTCATAACCTTGATGGACTGTTTGAGAAAAGCTCCATGATGTCCCAAAGAGCTCTTTTTCTTGGCTGCTTTTAATTTAACCTTGGTGCCTGTTATCTTGCAATTACATTGCCCAGAGGTTGCCGCTGCTTTGGCTTCACCCAGCAAACATGTCAGCTCCTGCACTTGACTCAGCAGATCTTCATTTTCATTTCTCAGCCTTTCAGCTTCTGCCACTTGCCTCTTCAAAGCAGCAGCTTCTTTTTCCTGATCATCAATCACTAACTGAAGTTCTGCATTGTCTTTTTTTATTTCACAAATCTTCTTAAGTAGCTTTTCCAGCTCCCTTTCTCTCATGTCTGCATCTTCCTTTTCCAATTTTAAAGATGCTTTCAAATCTCTTTTCTCCTTCAGTAAGTCCTTATTTATTTCTTTCTGTTTCCTGATCGCCCTTTCAATAGTTTTACATCTTCTTTCTAGTTGTTCTACCTAGCAAAAGTAATTTATGCATTCATAATATGTTAACCTAGCCAGTAGAGAAAAACCTGTTTTATAACATATTTATTATATGACAATAATATTATACTAAGCACAAGGACAAAAGCGATCTAAAGTACTTAATTTAAAAATGATTCTAACATAGTGCAGATGAATACATTTTAGCTGCAATAATACAGCTGTTGAACAAAGGGCAGATGGTAAAAGAAGTTAAAATTCCAGGCAAAGTGACACAGAAGTTTAAATATGCTAATGAACTTTCCAGATGCATCTTAAGCTTGTAACTGATTTGGTTATACATAGTAATTGAATTTAAATATACACTTTGAAAAGGAAAACTATCCTGAAGTATAGACAACTTTGCACAAGCTATCAACATGTTCTTTCATGTGATATAAATGTACAGAGTATATATTAGTTTGATCTTAAAAAAAAAGAGCATCGTAGCAGTAGATGTCAGAAGTCTGGCATTTTAAGAATATGAAGGTTGAAATGTATTTTCTATTCATAGAAGAGAAAAAACCAATCCCATTATAATGAACCATGTTTACAATCTTCTCAATTACAGTTTGCAGAAGCATATTCAGCCTAAAGGTCTGCATATATCTCCTTTCTGAAGGTCTTTTAAGTTTACACAGACTCAAAGTGATGAACAACAACATGATTCTCAATGTTCTTCAGGACTATTTGCCCAAAGTTACTCAAACTAAGTCTCACATTTCTAGAAATAAATAAAGACTTTTATCTTAGCAGATCCTAAAATGAATACTTACTCAAAAGATATCCTCAAAAGCTTGCAAAAGCCTTCAGAGTGAGTTTTGAGCTCAGTCACTACTTAGTCCTTTTAGAGAAACATACTTGGCTGTTTTTGCTTAAGCTCCATCCCCATTCTCTCACTAGGGAAAATATCAGGTGCACTACATTTTAATGGAATCGAGCAAAAAGACTATTTTCCAAGCAGCACATGGCCAGTTCAGTTATTCATATTGTAAATTACTGGCCAATCCTATCACCTTTATCGCACTATGAAATTTCAAAGCACATTCTGGCATCTCATAGTTTAACAAAGTGATAGGATTGGCCAGGAGTTTGAAAATATCAAAAGTATATTATTTCTCAAGAAATACTATACGTATTTACAAAGACTTTTTTTTGCCAATGCATTGAACTAAAACTTAAAAGATCATTTACAAAGTCGATATGCATGGATACTATGGATATGATTCAGATACATGAGAGCTATCAATACAGAGTGGGCAAAAGCTGCCACCCAAACTATGTATGTATCTGTGAAACTGATACAGAATTTATGACTTCGACAGCAGACATTCAATATGCATCCACATCCTACATTGTGTTCTTTGATAGAAATTCACAGCATTCCCCAAATGAACAACTTCATTGTGGTTACATAACCATGCTAGGTGAAATGAGGAATAATATTTTTTTTCCCAAATACTTCAATGGAATCAAGATTTATGATGAATTTCATAGATTTTCTTTTGTTCTTCAATGGTAAGCAGTACCAGTACCTTTCTTCAACCATATTCCTAAACTGAGGTTCATCTATTATTATTCTTAGTTCTTTAGAGCAACCTTTTGAACTTACTAGCACTTAAAATGACAGGTGCAAGAAAACAAACAATGAATAGCTTCTATACTTATCCCTAAGGTACCACCATAATTCTGTATATCCATAGAGATAAAAATTATGTAGTACCTGGCAAATAAAATTATAGTTCTGAGATATAGATGATAACCAAGCATAAACTGTGTGACATTTCAGATGGTAGCATTCAAATTATTTCAATTACTCATTCTACCTTAAGATAAATGAATGTGAGCACTTCCTATTCTGTGTGTTATTATTTTAACATGATGTTTGTCATTCAGTAATAATGAGATGACAGCCTTCATTGCCTGACCATATGGCAAGTAAGTGTTACAAGTATATGCAATCACATCATCTGCTGTAAATTACCATACTTCCTACAAGTTAATTCACAAATAAAAAATAAATAGACATACCCAAACTGACATTCGAAATTATAGATTAGTGCTTATTCAATTTAAGCATGCTTTTAAAGATTTATAAGTAATAAAACAAATACTGTTTTGCAAACTGACAAACTAAAGGTATAATATTGTTTGAAGGATGTCTTTTCTTCCCAGCTAACAAGACATATGGTAAAATACAAGTGAGCCCTCTTAAGTGAACACCTGTTAACATACTAAACTACTTGTGTATATTATAAATGTCAATACAAACTGCAACTAGTTAAGAACATCTTGTTGGTGAATGAAGTGGAACATGTAGAATGCTGAGCAGTAAAGATTAAATAGTCACATTTGCTAGGCCAAACACTAAATTTATTTTGTAAAGAGAGTGATAAAATCACATATACAAATTCTTGCAGATGCAGTGTACTAAATTTTATATAAAACAAGAAATGAAATTATCACTATTATTTGTCAATTTATTCTGTAGGAAGAGATTTGTGGAGATTAACATCTGATATATAGTTAAATATTCAGAAAAAGAATGTAGGGCTTTTGAACGTACAAGGGGTAAATGCTAAACATATGTAACACTTAGATCATTTATCAGTTTTTAACATTTTAGTACAAACAATTTTTTTAATTTACTATGTTTATCTCTCATGATACATCCACAGTTAATTCCCTAAAATTAAAATTTGACACAACTTTGGAAATCCATATTTTTCAATTATAAAATGAGAACTGAAGCCTGAATTCATGGGTACTAGCTTATATATACGATTCTTATGTTAAAATCTAGATCTGTTTGGTGGGGTTGCTCTCTTACCTTCCGTAACCTCTGATCTGAACTGGCTTCCACATTCTTTGCAGTACTGTTCTTGATCCCATAATCTTCACTAAGTTTAAAAAGTAGCTCTACCAGAAAATAAATTATACATCTCTATCAGAGAATAAATAATACACTGGGACACCTAGCATTACACTAAAACAATACCTAGACATTTGAAGGAAATCCGTTCTTTACATCTGAAATTATTTATAATATGGTATATTTTCTTGACAAGCCTTTTGGTCAGTTTCTAAAGAGTGACCTCTTTTCGAAGTGCTCTGTCACATAATTATGAATCTTTGCAGCATCACAGTATGTTTTTTTTTTTTTTAAGAGTACAAGCTTTTCAAAGGTACAATAGATCTGCAGGTTAAAGACGCTATACTTTCATTCCCATTTTTATTCCTTTATAGACTATTCCCTCTATGCCTTAAAAGCAGAATTCATTGCCTTTTTATCTACACAGTCACTACCAGTTTTGTTCTCTAGGTCTTGTCCCCTGCTAGGAGGATCAGAGTGATTGGTGAACAAAGCAAACAGTAACAGAATTAGGATGGATGAAAACTTTAAACTCCTTTTTTGATATGAGAAAGATCATGTACTTCACCAGATAAATCACACCAATCATTCAGCTGTAATGCTGAGAATTCATAACAATTAGAAATTGATACAAGGAACGAGAATGAATATTACTCTATGCATCACTCTCAGATAAAGCTATGCACTTTTTAGGTAGTAAAAATCCCACAAAAAAGAATAATTTAAGAATTAATTATTCAACAGAATGTTAAGAAGTTTACTAGTACTAACATACATAGTAAATCGTAAGTAAAATATATTCTATTTGGATTTTACTTAAAAGCTTACCATTCACAATTTTCTCACTACTTACAGAAAAAAAAGCTATTATACACCTCAGAAAGAGTTTTTTCTTGGAATATTAAAGATGTTCAAGAACAGCAACAAAAAAAAGCAACACTATAAAAAGAACACAATATTCACATTTCTTTTCTTCCTTCAAATTAACTTTAAGAATTAATCTTAAGGGATAAATATCTGTGTCATATGATGAAGGTCTGCTTTAGAAATATCATTTCAAACTACAAGCAGACACTGCAGGTCACTTAGAAACTTTTGATTTATAAACAAAGCAAATGTAGAAGAAAACAGTGTTACTCTCTGTAGATTCACAATCCTCTTGATATAAACAGTGACTAACAAGTTTGTTAGAGTGAATTAGACCTTTCTTTTGTCTTTGGAACATGTCATGGCCAATTAATACTTCTGTATTCATGAAATAAATGGAGCACTATTCTAAAGATAATAAAAGCTGAAAAAGGTAAAACTATGCATCTGGGGAATATGTACCTTTACCTTGATATTAATATGTTAGTTCCCATGTTATTTCAGACTACAGTCCCCCAGCACAGTGGTACTGCATACATTTAGAACATTCTTTAAGTAACACACAAAGATAACACGAACATGCTTTTCATCTTTTTCTAAATATTCACTCATTTGAATGTCTGCTGTAGCTTTTATATCAGCATTTACTGTAATTCACAGAAAAGAAAAATGATTTCCCATTGTCAAAGAAGCGGATCAAAGCATGCAAGGTGTTATGTTTATTATGTGGATATATTAAAATACAATTTACAATACTATCTATAAATAAACATATGATATGCATGAGATTAAAGATGACTATTGCAAAACAGACAAAAAAATCTGCACATGTTCACTATTACCATAGAAGTCAAAAGCAAAAAACATTAAATAAAAGGCTAAGGTCACCGTAGCATAACCCTTTCTATCAAGGAGAAAATAAATGGCCTATTCAGTCTTCTTCTCTCCCTCCTCCCCTTCTAATTGATTTGTATTTGTTCACAGGAATCAGTTAGGGAGGCAATGAAACAGTATTGCCTATAACTGTATGTCTAAGACAGCAGTCAGATTCATCACATCAATCTATTCAGCGAGACATGGGATCTACCCATCATACTCCTACATTAAAAAAAATCCAAGTTACTCCTCAAGGAAGACTCATAAGTCATAAAACCCACAATCTTCATTCTGGAAGTTATGATGGTCTTATGTAAGTAAACACATCATACTGAGAAAACACAGTTAAATGCCAGCTTTGGAACATAACACTTCATTTCTGATGAGTAGCCTCAAAATCTGATTATCATGTAGTATGACACTGCTGACAAATGGTACTTATAGATTCATAGATTCATAGATACATAAGGTTGGAAAGGACCTACAAGATCATCTAGTCCAACCATCCTCACACCACCATCCCTACTCACCAAGCTACTAAATCAAATCCCTCAGCACCTCATCTAAACGCTTCTTGAACAGCGCTAGGGATGGTGCCTCAACCACCTCCCTAGGCAGGCCATTCCAGTGCCGGACCACTCTCTCAGAGAAAAAATTTTTCCTCAAGTCTAATCTAAATCTTCCCCGGCACAACTTGTGGCCATTCCCTCTTGTCCTGTCATTAGTTACCTGGGAGAAGAGGCTGACCCCCTCCTTACCACAGCCTCCCTTCAGGAAGTGGTAGAGTGCGATGAGGTCTCCTCTAAGCCTCCTTTTCCCCAAACTAAACAATCCCAGCTCCCTCAGCCGCTCCTCGTAACACTTGTGCTCCAGACCCCTCACCAGTTTTGTTGTCCTTCTCTGAACACGCTCCAGGGCCTCGATGTCTTTCTTGTAGTCAGGGGCCCAACACTGAACACAGTACTCGAGGTGCGGCCGCACTGCTCCCTACTAACATTTGTGTAAATCCTTTTACAGAGAAAAAATCAGTTTTAAAAAATAACAATAAACAGTGGCATGTAAGTTGTTCCAAAAGCAATGGCTCCTATTTATTTCCATGGAAATTACAATAGCTACAAAGAGTATAATAACACTATTTGCACTATTTGATACAGTACATTCACAGCTACAAAGCACCACTATTAGCTATGTATTTTCACCAGCAATGAAAAACAGCCTGCATGCCACGCTCATAAAAATCGGCACCAGTAGAGCTGTCATACTCTTCCACATCTGCTATGAAGGCACTGTACCTAGCAAAAGTGCTCCACAGTCTTCAAACTGACATGGAGCCTGGCATTATCATGCTGCAAGAAAAAGTTCTTTCTCCTGACTCTGAAAGTTTAAGCCTCCAGATTAGTCAGCGTCAGGATGTAGTGGTCAGAGATGATGTTTTGTCTGGGTGCTAGGGAATCTAGAAGGATCACCCCTTTTCAATTCCAAAAGACAGTGCACATCATTTTTCCACTAAGGGCTGTGCCTTGAACTTTTTCTTCCATGAGGAATTCACATATTGCCACTCCATAGACAGCCATTTTGACTCCAACTTGTAGTGGCGGCACCACATTTTGCCTTTGCTGACTATGTGATCTAGGAAACAGTCGCCATCTGACTTGAATTGGTTCAATGGTTCCTGGCAAACTTGCATATAGTGTACTTCCCATTTCCATGTGAGATTTCCTGGGACCCACCTGGTGCAAAGTGTGATATTCTAACATTGCCACCATTGTTTCCTACAGAATGAAGCCAATATTCAGCTCCAGACATAGTTCCCTGACTGTAATGTACCTATGCACGTCAATGAGATGACTGAGGTGCTTTCCACTTTTTTTGCTGTGTCAGTCTGTATGGCTGTACAGAACATGGCTGCCATCTCTGCTGAAAGACACAACCCACCATCTCACTGCACTCACACCCACTGTTTGGTCTCTATAAACCTGCAGTAAGCATTAATGAATGTCACTGAACATCGGAGGAATGTCATAAGGCACCATCGTTTCACATGCACTTTCATGTCAGATGCCATTCTGTCAGACTGCCCTCCTCCCTCTGTCACATGGCAACAACATAACAGAATATTCGTGGGAAAGTTTAACCTCTACAGTGATATCACTAATATCTACCTCTGATCTCGTGGGCCAACAAAATAAGATAGAAGGCATTACTTTTGGATCAGACCTAATATATTAGTCAGTCATAGAACACCTGCCAAAAAAACAAAAAACAAAAAACCAAAACAAAAACCACCAGAACAAGATTTTAGCCTCAACAATTAATCAGGTGGAAGATTCCTCTCAAAGATAAAAGGTGCCATGGTGCACAAAACCATTGTTTTACTGATTGCAGCACTAATCTTCCATGTTTCCAAAGGTCCCTAAGTAAAAAAATCAGGTAGAAAGGACCAGTGTGAATACTAGAAAAGAAGGTTGTTTACACTAATGAACAGGTGGCATGACAGACTCAGAGAGACTCCAAAATGATGCAAGAAACCTTCAAACATCCTCTTTAAAGAAACAGAGGGACTACCACTTACTTGCTTTTAATAAGGTGCTTGGAATTTTTATGAATAGGATTAGATGGACTTCCTGCTTTTGGAGGAAGAGATGTAAGTACCTGCCAGCGTATATCTTACATTCAGGCATGTACAATTACATGAAGTAAACGTGGATTTTTTTTGAATGCTGAACAATAATTAAAACTAGCAAAATGCCTCAGTCAACAGAGTTAGGACAGAAATAAAGAATGACAAGAACAGTTTCCTTTTTCCTGTCTGTCTCTGCCTTAATCTCCTAGCTACAGAAAAATGGGCAATAGTTTTAAACTAAAAGACAGTAGATTCAGATTAAATGTTAGGAGGAAATAATTATTTATCATTATGAGGGTAGAGAGGCACTGGAACAGACTGAACTGAGAAGCTGCAGATTTCCCATCCACAGAAGTGGCCAGGGCAACCTGACCTGCTATTTGGCAACCCCGCCCACAGTAGGGAGTTGGAACTATAAGTTCTTTAAGGTTCCTTCCAGTGAAGTCATTCTGTGATGATTCTATGGTTCCATGAAAAATGCTTTTGCAGAATATTGCTCACAAGGAATTCACCACAGATTTGTCAAGCAGATGGACTCTTAACTATTCACTGTAGATTACTTCTCCCAGACTGCTCAAGAACAGCAAATGACTTACAGAATCAAAGGAAATGATAATATATTACCTATCTTCAGAGAGCCATCAACTACTGTACGGACTGTGAAGACATTAAAGAAGACATCCATGACATACTCTTACAAGAGATCCAACATTTTGATTTACTTTTGAATCCATGTGCTTTAAGAGATAGGTATTATAAAAAGAAGTATGAATGAGCATGAAATTTCTATATCACTGTATTTCAGAACTTCAAAAGCATTTCAGATTCTGGAGAAAGCTTCATAAACACATCAACATGCTTTAGAGATTACACGCACATATATATAAGAGAAAATATAAATTTCATATGTAGTGTTTATACAGAAAAACTGCAACTACTGAACAATTTTTGTCTTTGTAATAATTGTCACTGATTACACAGACATGCAGAGAACTTAGGAAAAACATATCTTGAAACAAAACTATGTGTGGCATTATGATTACAATATACATATTCAAGAATAAATTACCAGAGAAGATAACTTAAAAACTTTAAAAGTATTCCTCTTAGCCTGTGTACACATTTACAGCACCATACCTTCTCTCCTGTTTTAAACGTAGTTGAACTGCTGTACTGTAAACTTACCCACAGACTGGTGTACCTTCATCTGATCTAATTCCTCTTCAAGATTCAGTCTTCAAAAGAGTAAATAAATAAAAAATAAAAATAAAAAACAACCATAAAATATCCATAAACATGTTTACTGTTAATCTTAATTTACTGCATCAATATACTGTCAAGAATAAGTAGACAGTCCTCAGAAATTCATGTATTAATTTATTAACAGCAGATTTCAAATATAAAGAGTCACTGCTAAAAGAGCCAATTGAAATTTATAAACAAAAATGGATAAAATTTAGATAAAATATTGGCGGTAACATACACCACTTTTCAGCTAGTCCTTTTTAGGTAAGGAAAAGATAACTGCTAAAGTTTCAAAGTAAAATTTAGAAATGCTAAAATTAATATTACTTCCATTGGCTCATTTATACATGTGTTTTCTGATACAATCTTTGATTTTATAATTACAGGCTATTTCAACAATAAGATTCCATCTATTTTAGGTTAGGATACAACACCACATACAACAAAAAGCAGTCATTTAATATGCAGATTTTATTTAAAAAATAACCTAATATTCAGTACATATAACATTATTCCAGCTTTGCTCTGAAGGGCGGACTGCTAATCCCTTAACAGCCTATTCTGGTGTACTAACAATAGCAGCAACTAAATGCTTCACAAGAGATTTATTTCTTTACAAAATCCTCTGAGATGAGACAAAAGAAAATCAGGACAAAATATCTGCTAATTTAAGGGAAGGGTTATGCACAGTTTTTTGAAGCACTCTGTATGCTTAGCACTTCTGTCAGCTGTAGATCTAAACACTGCAACTCATATCCCATAGTCTCACATGGAACACAGAGAAAATAAGGAACATATGAAAAGTGAAAGTAACTTGTTTTGCACACGACTCCACCTATTTACAGGACCAACCAGCTTCATGGATTGACTTTCTTTGCCATTCCTTCATTCACCTTGCCTCACTTATCATTAACTTCTATTATGCATACTACAATGGCCTTCACCTCTAAACTATCTGTTCCTCGTATCACGCTCACTTCCGGTACTGAATCATAAGCTGTTCCCTTGAAATTTAAATGTTCACTAATTAAGTCCTTAACGACTATATTCAAAATTATATGACTGCAAGGAAGTGAATTAAGGTTATTTTAGAATCCTACTGCCCATAATTCTGTCTTCCGAGCATGTTAAAAAACACATTTGAATAGACACATTTATATACATATGAACAGACACATCCATACTGCCCTTCTATACACTAGTCAAGTGCCAAGTACAAGGTTTTAATAAAGAATTAATATACAGAAAAACTTTCCAAGTGATGAAAGACGTCGAAGTAAGGAAATCATGTGTAAGAAGTAAAGGAGTAGGTTTATTCTGTCACTTGGAAGTAAACTCATTTTTCCATGAAATACACTTCAACACATCTTAGGGTCTACCTAGACTGGAAATACTTCAGCTAGCCTAGACAAGAAGTTATGATGTGTCATACATCATCCAACCCACAAAAGTCAACTGAAGTCTCAAATGAATCCAAGAAATGCCCAAGTGAATCATATCAGTGCTGCATCCATATACAACCAAAGCTTTGTTTACAGAGGAGGCAAAAGCAGATGTTAACTTCAAGATAGTGCACAAGTCTGCTTCTGCAGTCCATTTTTTTCCATCCTCAAAGTGGTATATAAACACCTCCCTCATTTTGTCTCCTGTAACTGTTGCTAAAAGGATCTTTCTTTCAAACCCTAAGAAGTTGGATTTATTTACAACCTTTCAGGTGGAACTTTGTCAAAGGCATTTTGAAAACACAGGTTAGAATTTATCCTCATTGTTACTACAAGTTGTCTGCAATTGTAGCAGGTTAATGAAGCAGAATTTCCCTTTATGGAAGCCACACTGAGTACTTCCAAACAAAACTGAGTTTATCTATGTTTCTGTGTTCATTGATCTCTCTCCCTCTCCTTCTTCCCCCTTTTTTTTAAAGACAGTACTGCCATATTCCACTGCATGGCAGCTGCCAGGCTTACTGGTATGCAGCTCCCTCTGGAGCCCTTTTTGCAGATGGGAGATAACAGTGAAACCTGTCAGTCCACTATCACAGTAGCTGTTTACAACGAGGTTACAGTTCAGTAATTTCATACTTGAGCTTGGGTGTGAAGATATTAACATCAAAATATTAGCAACTGATTTACCTGCTTGGCCTCATTATTACTGTACAGTTACTTCAAACAAACATAACACATCTGATCTATCTGCTGTAAGAAATAAAGAAGTGGGTGTCATATTCACCAGAGAAGGCTGATGCAAAGATTCACTGAGCTGTTCTTTAATAGCCTTGTAATATGAGTGCATCCTTTTGCAGTTAACATTAAGCAAATCTACAAGTTTCCTAATTGGCTTATTTTTCACATCATTTAAGGAAAATTATACTAGCACAGCTTAAGCATCCTTTAAAAATTACTCTTCAATAGCTTCCTTAGCTTTCTCATTTTCCTGCCTGCATTCAAATGGCCAGTGTTCATTGGCCTTCCCATCTCGACAAAGTAAGCTTTACAGGCTTTCTATCTGTAAAGGCCACATACACTTCTTAAGACTGCTCTTTTAATTTTTTCATTTTTAATTTTTTAATTTTCTTTTATGTTTTAAGTTGCAGTACACATTGTAGCTGAGCTTTTCATTCAGTACTTTTCTCACTGCCTGTGAGAACAATGTGGCAGCAGATGACACACATAGCTTCAGACTGGCCAGACCTTTGAGACAGTCTCCCACCTCCATACTCCCAAACAGCTGAGATCTCCAATTGCAAATACACAAGGTGGCTGGAACACTGCCTGGACTCAAAGGGTGATGATCCTTGCTGTGAAGTCTAACTGGTAGCCAGTAATTAGAGACATCACTCTCGTGAATTCACACCAGAGCTTCTAAATATTTTTATTAACAACCTGAAATGCTGGTAAGGGTGCCACTTGGCAAGTACACAGACGGTATATAACTGAAGGCAGCAACTGATACACTGGAGGGCTGGACTGCTGCTCAAGGAGATCATAATAGAAAAATAGGCTGACGAGGTTCAACAAAGGCAAAGTCCTGTCACAGCAATCCTATGCATCAGGACAGACTAGAAGACCAACTGGTTGTAATGCAGCTTTGCAGAAAAAGTGAGGTATTTCACAGCACAACAAGCTGAACCTAAGTCAAATACCCCTTATGGCAACTTACGTACATCTTATTTATTACCAGAATATAGGACTTCCATCCAAAAACACTACACACTGCTGCCATTTTCCTGTAATAGCTGTACAATATTATACCTAAAAAGTTCTTTTTATACCATACCACTTTCTAACCATGCACTCCTACTCTTTCATTGCTATAAAGTTTCTGGGCAACACTTTATTCCAGAGATAACCTTCCTTCTTCCAGGTCTTGAAGTAATACAATATGTCTGAATTTCAATCTGATTTGAAGTAGTCTAGTTCCACATTTTATTTTTTGCCAACTAGCAACAGCACAGAAATCTTTGTATATGATTTCTTCATTACGTTGCTTAGCCTGTCAGTCAACTAGTGGCACTGATAATATTTTAGAGCAGACTTCTTTACCTTTTGTGACCTCCCATTACCAGCACCAGCTCTTTTATGTCTTAAAAGAATCCATTTACTACAGAAATATTCATGGCCTAAATGGACATGGTGGCAAAAGATAGACAGCAGGCCTCACCTCTTCATGGACTTCTGTAACAGAACATATTCCTCCTTATAAAAAGGATGTTCTCTTTCCCTGGATTTACGTTCTTCACAGCAGCACATAACAGAGGATGTCTACTGTGCTGCTAATCACACACATTATGCTAAAGCAAACTGAAGAAACTGTCTTCTACTGGTGGAGGAAAACTGCTGCTCACATCATGTGCACACATATATATATATTTAATCTAAGTAAATTCATGTAGATATAGTTCCACCTTATGAACTTACTACTCTCAGTCTATCCTACTCCTAGTAGTTGCTGAACTGGTTTGTTGGTTTGTTTTTTCTAATCTCTGAACTGTTACAATCTTCTGTTCATAAACTTTTAAAGTCTACAATGTGAAAACTATGCCACTCCAGGTCAACAAAGTTGGCAAATTTCTGCACCTGTAAGTCATACATGTCATTTAAGTCTACACGTTTTTTTAGTCAATCTTCTGAAAAGTAAACATAACAGAACAACAATAGAACCTTCAACCTGCTTTTATCCCAAACTTTTAAGGCAAATACAGTACTAACAGAGAAAATTGAATAACAATCTGTCAGGATTCTTACTATATTCATTTTACAAAAGTAGACTATGAAACAGAAATACAAGAATAATTGTGCTTTTTAACATGACTGCATTATTATTATCATTCATAAGTGCTTTTATATTTCAAGGCAAGAAAACAGAGCAACAAATGCAATGTGAAGAATCAGACACAGAAGCAGATAGCCCTTCTTTGTTGTTTGTTTACAACCCAATAGAAAAAATGCGCTCATACATTTGAATGTGACATGCTATTCTAGCTAGAACTTGTTAAAAATCAAAAGCATCCATACTTGCATTATTACAAATACTAGTTCAGTTGTCCACAATCCACAACAGAAGTACTACAGGTTATGAATTTTGTCAAAAGAGAAAAGAAAAAAGAGGAAAGGGTCTAATCTGGTCTTCTTCAAGAGTGCAATTCTTTTCAGATTGGTATGATTTCTACTTCCCTGAAGAGCAAATGAATATGATCAGAAGCATCAAAGAAGGGTCTACGTAAGAAACATGCTGAGAAACAAGAGGAGGGTTTGAGGAATTCAAGGTAACTAAAGTCTCATAACACTGCTGAAATATAATAACTGGAAGAAATGATTCAACCTGAAAAAAAACCTGAGGAAAGCGTTGCTTTCCAGCAAATCATCACCTCATTTTAACAAGATACTTTTATATTCTGTCTAATGAAATTTACAGTTGGGGTTTGAAAACCTCTAGTATATTTTCTTAAAACTGTATCTGTCAGGACAAAACAGATCTTCACTCATGCTTTGGCTGATTCAGTGTTCCATAACATACCTGTGCAAACCTAATCCATATGAACTGACACATCTTTACCAAACATTCCCTTCCTCTTCAAAATTCTTTCAAATGGGTAAACATTTGTGGGTACGTTTCCCCAAAAACAGGACTGCCTTTAATAGATTACATCTACCACAGCAGACTCTTAAATGAATGGTAGACATCTCTTATGAAGCAGGTTAGGTACTTGAAGAGAACTGTCATCCAACTGCATGGATTCTTGTGATACGAGTGTGAAAGAGGAATTACCTCTGCTATTCTTCCAGATAAAGGATCAAAAATAATCTCTGATAGGTGACGTATGGTAATGCAGAATACTAACCTACTAGGATCTGAGAACCAGAACAGCAGCACTGAATTTCAGATACAGTGAATAATATCTTCCAATAGTTCTTCAGGAGACAGAGTTAATAATTTGCTGCAATTATTTTGAGCATATACACACTGACTCACTACTATTTTCTCCATGGTTCATTTTCAATTACCACATACAACAACAGAAAGAAGAAATGCTTTACGTTTTCATACTTACTAAAAAGGGAATTTTTAGTGCATCAAAAAATTTGTGATTGATTTAGCCTGTGCTGAGGAAAGGGCATCATGTATACATTATGTGAGAAGATCCAAGACATAAAGTGAAGCTGAGAGATGGAATCTCTAAAGATATTTCTGCAGTGGAAAGATAATTCCTCTGTTCTCTGTTTCTACCTGATTGCAGACCCAAGGCACAGATACTGAAATAAAGTCTTTTTGTATTAGTACACGTCTCCTACATCTTTTGCTAGTAGAAATGCTAAGAGCTATAAGTTGGTAATTTTGAAGATTACTTATATTTTGGATGACTTATATCAATCTCTATAGAACCATTCATCTAGCAATCTTTTTCATGATCAAAACAATTTTCCTATTTTGCAATTACATTTAACTTCAAGCTAAACAAAACAAACAAACAAACAAACAACAGCAACAAAAAACAGTGCATTGGAAAGTTTTTGGATGACATCAAATTATTTTTTTCACGATTAGCCACGAATAAAAAGAAACTTTACTTTGTGGATTAAGTTTATTGTCTTTCCTGTTTCCGATTATAATGTTTGGTGGCATAAACACTGTAATGTATGTCCCGTCAGTAGAGAAAGTCATCAATAAGTAAGTGTATTTAGGAACTCCAGAAGAAGAACAGATCTACAAAAATATGGGAACAGCCAACTATATGCTACATCAGCTGTAATACAGAACCTACCAGACACTTCAAGATCACTCTTTCACAAGTCTCCTAATGACAACATTAACTAGAAAAATAGGGGAGGAGTCTCTGGGAGGTGTCCCTGCCTATAGCAGGGGGGTTGGAACTAGGACTCAGAATAGAAGCGATTAATATTTTATACCAAATACATACAGCAATGTATAAATTTAAGGAAAGTCTGTGATAATTATAATAGGAAAACAAGAAGTTTTTATTTTAGGGAAAAGGTTTCATTCTATAGACTCGAAGTTGAACCCTTGAACTGCGCTTCAAGAAAGAATGATGGCATCTGAATACAGTGGAAATATGTAGGTCAAGAAGAAAAACAAACTTGAGCGTCAGTATAAATTCACGATAAATTCATATCTTAGAACCCTTTACTTGACAAAGTCTAATGCTACTGTTCTATTTCAAAGACTGTCACACATATTATCTTTTCATTCTATTATCTAGTTTAGCTTTAAGAAGATAAGTTTCTAGGATACAATTTTAAACAATAAGACACACTGGACGCAACTGTTCATCAAATACTGTGAAGTGCTCTGACAAGTTATGCAGTGTTTTATATTGATATGCAAAGTAAGTGAATAGTTTTTAGGGCACTCAAACTCCAGAATTCCCTAACTAAGCACTTCAGCATTAATAAACTGATTGATATAAAATAAAAATAGAAAGAAAAGCGAACTAAATTTTGGTGCATTTTAAAAGCAACAAAAAAAGTGTAAGAACTGTCTCTGAAATATTGCACAAAACACCGCCAGCTATAAACTTGAAAAAACTTAGGCAAAGAAGATTCACTATAATGAATACCTATCAGCAATCTGGATGAAAAGAAAATAAGCAATCACTCAATTACACTTTATAAAGATTCATCATACTCCAAGTCTAAATTCATATCTGCAATAATAATGATATCACAGCCACTTCTAAAATCTTACAGTGCTGAAACTTCAGTGGTCACTTCACCTGTATCTATAGGCAGTGTTTAAACAGATTCCTAAAAATCAGTATGGACTGCTTGTTATAATTTTATTTTTTGCTGATATGGTATAAGAATTTTTCAAAAGATTGCAAACAATTATTTTTTTCTAATAGGACAGGGAAAAACTTTTCTGCCTTGCTTAGTTCCTAAATGTTCATAAATTTTTCTGGAATACTATTGAAACTGTGTAACTGTAAGACTATGCAACTATTAGTATATTATGAAACAGTTATTTCTGATTTTAAGAGCAAATACAATAATTCATTACTATGTAAACTGAAAAAAAAAAAGTATTTAGCTCTCAGACAGGGTTTTCTTTTTACAAGCAATTCTTAGAGATGGAGGAAAGAAAACAGACTAGCTTTGTAATGTGCTTGTAAGAGCAATAAAACCTGTGGACAAAAAACAAAATCAAACAAACAAACAAAAAAACCCAGATGCTCTTATTTGTATTCACTCGCTGTGCTTTTTAGTAGCTTTCCTGAGTTCAAATGATACCAAATTAGATGGGAGAAAAGTGACTCAGAGTCATACAAAGCCTAGAATATGCTGCACTGATTTTTACCCTTAAGCATACCTAGAATTATTTCATGGACTTCATCCTTTTCCAAGGGGAGGTTTTACTGCATAAGTGCATCTGGTAAAATTAAACTCTGCTTCTTCAGAAATTTTTGCTCAACAAAAAATATTTTCTCATCTGATTTCAAAACAAGTCAAAATCCCAAAGCAACCTTCTAACATCACAAGCTGCTCCAAAATAATTCTTAGATTTCCTGGTTGACAAGAAACAGTTCAGATGTTGTGAAGCAAAAGTCTCAGATGTTCCAAATTATGTGGTCAGGGTACAACTTTCAATTTCTTCCTAACTAAGATGTCGACAAGTCTTTGAATTAGCAGGAATCAGCACCTGAACATAGCAAGAATCTGCTGGCACTTCCTAGAAGTCTGCCAGTATTTTCTAACATAGCAGAATGAAGCATCATGTCTTCGTTTATACTCTGTGAAATAATATTGATGAATCTGTAACATCCAGAGAACAACTTCAACGTGTTTTGTTTATTGTTAATAACTTGATGAAAGGCATTCTTCTCCTTCATATTATATCTATACAAAAGGCACCAAGCAGAGCAGGAAACAGCTCTTTATATTTTCCAATTACAATCATGCCACAGTCACACTTGGTGATATTACAAAGAGGATCAGTAAGAAATTGAGGGAGTTAAATCTATCCAGCTAATAGTTTATGTTGGTGTTTCATACATATCTAAAGGTACTGTCCTTGACCTAGAATAATAGTATTGTCTCTTCTCATATTGTACAATAGTCAGAATTCTATTTTATCTCAGTGTAATACTTTTGGTTACTCCTCCTTTATAAAATTATTTTTGTAATACTCATATACACATTTATTTGGAATTTAGAAAGAGGCAGCATAATCAAAAGTATTCTAGAGAAGGAGTTTCACCAAAGGAATTACTTCTGATTTCTTTCAGATTATAGCTATGCATCAGCAAGAAATTATCTAAAACAGTTGCTTACTTATCAAGTTACTGGAATAGGCGAAATGCTCATACCATCTGCATATAAGCAAGGCTTTTGCAAAATATACCTTCTTGCTAGAACAAAATTTCCTAGTACTCATCATTTTTAATTGTCAGCGGTTCTAAAGATACCATCAGGAGCCCTCACATAGCTCCAGATTGAATGCACGTATACACATGCGCACTTGTGACTTGATGCATTAAAGAAAAGGTAATTTAGAAAGGTAGGCTGAAATACAGCATAAACTTTTTGGCTGCACTTCTCAGTTTATATGGCTCCTTCCTTCGAGAGTTGCTGACCCTAGGCTAACCCACTGCCAGAGTTAGTCCTCTATCAAACCACTGCCTCAAGAGGAATGCACATCCCTTAAGTTAACCACTGTTCACCAGCAGCTTTCAGCTTTCACACGTAAGGCCAAAAGGAGACTCCTGCATTTCCCTGCATACAGATAAAAGGAATTAAAAGAGCAGGCTCATGGTAGTCTAAAATAAACATCCAAATAAAACAGAAAGACTTCTTTCCATTTGTCCCAGGGAATTTTATCTGGAAAATAAAACCAAGCAGAGAATCTCATTTCTAATGGAAAAGAATATGCAAGAAGGTATATCCCACTGAGGAAACAGACTCCTTCTCAAAGATTACAGGTTGTAAAACTGCAGTGGGATGACTCTTCGGAGAAATAAGCAGAAACCAAGAACAATTTCCTAATGCATACCATCTCTGGTGAGGACAGATATCGGGGACTAGTCCAGGAGCTGCTGCAGTCAGAGAAGCCTTCCTCAAAGACCACGAGGCAGTCAATGCCTGTTCAAATGTTTTCCTCCAGAGTCGTAAAAGTATTTTAAAGACAGGAAGGTCAAATTAAGAAGAAAATGAGTCTGAAAAAAGACTGCTAAGCAAATTTTGAAAACTTTTTATCATGGTCCTTTAAAGGGGGCAGCTTTAAAGACAATGAGCCAATGTACTGCCAGATATATATATATTTTGATACAGAAAGCTTAAGACAAATCCTTAAAAGTAAAACGCAGAAGAGCAGAAAAAGCTCTTTTGTTGTTTTCTTCACCCCAAAAAAGAGAGGAGTTTAAGACAGCAGATCAACATAGAAAAGTCTTCTAAGTAAGTAAAACTGAATTGTACTTTCTGTCCATGACTCTTTGGAAGGGTAAAAATCTTACTCCATACAATCTGCATAAAATTCACATGCACACCAAACACAGTTATGTTGTGAGCCCATACAGAAAATACTGGAAGGGGCTCTGGTAAACTGACGGGAGGAGTCTGGAATGTAATACAGCAAACAGTTATTCTCATTTTTCACTCCTGAATAACTGTTCAGTGTCTTGAGAGCCAAACTAGGCCAAAACTTTATCCAACTTTTACACTGTGTAATCCTACTCTGACATCTGAGTAGGGCTGAAATTCTTCACTTTGTTCCTACAACATTATGATTCAAGAACATTTGCCTGCAGTGAGGGTAAAATATGCACCTTTCATGGGGCTGTATATTTATGTGTCAACTGACAGCCTTGGGAGGTGAGAGTAAACCTTGGAGCAGGTGTTTGATCTAGACTATGTGAGAGAACAAAAACCATTACATATGTCTAGGGATAATGCTGCCAAAAGAAAATAAAGCAGAAAGTACTACTTATATTTTGTGAACATTCAAACCATCCAAATGATTTCCTAGAATTTTTTACAGAAAGGAAATTCTAAACTTATGGTTTATAAATGATTACAAAGAAACCTGTAGTTTTAATTAACCAAGAAAAGAAAGTATTTGACTATACCTTGTTGGTGAGCTTAGTTCACATATTCACTTCCCAATATATGTCCTTATCATTCTTGTTCCCAAATTCAGTCACTCATAGAATAGATGAAAACTGCTGGAAGTGATATCTGTTGATGCTAAGTAAAGTCTGTCTGATTTACAAACCACATTCTGGTGCAAGAAAAAATAAAAGCAACTACCACACTCCCATCCAAAATCTGTTCAGATAACAAAAAATTGAACAGTACCATCATTGTCAAGAATGAGTTTTGAGGTATATTTCAAATTAACAGTCACTCTGAAAACAAAAATCTGTTAGTGGCTAGTGAATAAAATAGTTGCAAAACCTTTAGCTTGTAAAAGGATTCTAGAAACTAATACCCAAAATTTATCTTTTCTCTAGCTGTCTTTTCTTTCTTTTACTGTAGCATGAAGTCTATCTGACATGAAGTTGGTTAACAAAAACAAATTAATGTGAACTATAATCAATTCAATTTAGGATTTTTCATTCCCATAGAATGCCACCAGAACTGCCTCATAAACAATGTTTACCAGCAGTTAATTAAGAAAGGACTCAACTTGAAGGATCATTACACTGGGTTACCACTGTAAGCCACATGCCGCATCCATTGCATGAATACTGAGACAGTGTTACTGTCACATCAGTGCTTTTTACCTTATATAAACTTAGAAGTCTCTATGACTTAGAGGTTGCTTTTGGTAAGAGTAGCATGTTCTCAATAACATTGCAAATCAATTTCTTAAATTATTTCTTTCAGTGAAATATTTGAATTTCTGGGAAACTGAGGTGTCCGCATTCACTTTCATGTGATTGTGGTCGAAAAAAGCAAACACAGCAACACTTCTTACCACACTCACTATATGCATTTCATTACAAATTCAAAAAAAAAGAAATAATCCCCCCAAAAATCAGCAAAACATGTTACTAATCTGTGTATATGTCTTCTGCCTCATTCAGCATGAGAGAGGCAACTAGTTCGTTACAGAGATCATGCTACTTAGCTCAAAATTTTCGTTTCTGGAATTCCAGAACTTTTTAAGAAAGAGGATGAGCATATGTAAAGGTTGATTCACAATTTTCATTGTAAAACATTGTTTTGCTATATTTGAAGGAAATTACTGTCTCCACAAAATTCAGTCTTGAAGATCCATATGCTACTGGCAAAGCTGAGATGTACCTGACTTTGAAAATTTTCTATTTCCCTTTCAGAATCAGCACCATGAAAGGAAAGTGGAAAAATACCACTGTATGCTGAATTCAGCTGTAAGTTGAACAAAAGCATAATCCTTGTAGATTCACAAGGTTCTTACTATGAACAGTCAGTAGAGTTGAACAAGATGCATTTGGTACTTTATTTTAATACATACTTTTTATTTTTATGTATTCAGCAATTGTCAATGGCATCAAGTCAAAGAGAGCAATGGCATGAAGTTCAACAAAATAAAATGCTAGACACAGACACAGACTGGGAGGCAACAGGCTGGAGAGCAGTTTAGCAGCAAGGACATTGGGCTTCTGGTGACAGAAGACTCAGGATGAACCAGTAGTGTGCACTGGCTGACAAGATGGCAAAAACTGCATTTTGAAGTGCATTATACACACCACAGTCAGCCAATATTCCGTATTTGAATTTTCAGTGCTCTACGACCACTGAATATAGTAAATACACTGAATACACTGAAAAAAAGTAAAAAGTTAACAGGAGACTAGAATCATTAGATTTAAATATTTTATATTTAGAAACTTGACGCCCCAATAGGTGGGGGACCTAGCTATCAGTGAAACAAAGATGTAGATGATGCATCTAACAATGAAAATTTGAAAACTAAAACACTCTGATGACCAGACATTTACTGTTTAGCTAAAAAGACTGTCAAGATAATCAGAACTGCAGTTTTTCAGGTTTGCTGTGGAAAAAAACCCACACAAACAAACAAACAAACAAAAAAACTAATCAACTCTAGCTTCATCTTTCTTACTGCTACTGTTCCAGAATAGCAAATTTTGCTTTACTCTGGAATCCTCCTCTAACAACTTGAGAGGACAAGAGGAATCATGAGCTGTAGCTGGTCCCAAGTTAGGCCCTTGCCAACTCACTACAATCTATTAGACACAATCACAAAGAACAAAGACTAGCTGCATTTACTTCAGAAAGTCTAAGAAAACGGAAATTATGTGGCTTTCTTTTCCCAAAAGATCAAATAAGAAACCTTTATTAAATGGCCTCTGCAGAAAATTAAGGGCACTAGCTAGCTTACAGGGATTTCAAATATTTCAAAGATCCAGAGTATATTTCCTAAATGGATAACATGCACAACTACCTGGGTGCCCAGAGGAAAGAATGAACACAAAAGGTTCTTCAAATGATGTGGCTTTCTTTTTCACTTGGAACATTTCCTTCTTATTAGAAACTGCATATGACCAACCATATGGACACTCAATTTCCAGTTAATTGTGAGGATAAGGACTTATCTCACAATTTCTTATGTGAAAAAATGTACCACTGAAAAGAATTCAACATTGCTGGTATCAGTTAGAAGATCTCCTACAAAGCAACCAGGAACAGAAGAGGTAGAATTGTAAAGCTGTCATAATAGTTTACTTATATTCCAAAATATCTTTTCAAGGTCTGTACACCAGAGGGCAAAAGGAGAGGGTATCTCTCTACTCTTACAATTAAGTAAATGTATTATAACATGGAAATAACAAAGTGATTCACACTAGTTAGTCTCCAATCCAGTTGAAGTTAAACTGTGACACTGTAGACATACTGTACAATAATTTAACCTGAGTTTTAAGGAAATCTAAATAATATAGATACAAAGATTGAGCTGACTAGGAAAAAAATGTCTAAAAATATCTGTTAAGAGAAATCTACAAAAGTTACGGTAACAGTTAGCACTTGATAACAAAAACTGTGAATGAACTATCCCAATGAGGTTTGACAAGGCCAAGTGCAACGTGACTCACTTGGGCCAGAGCAATCCCAGGTACTTATACAGACTATGGGAAGAACTCCTGGAGAGCAGTCCTGTGGATAAGGACTTGGAGGTCCTGGTGGATGAGAAGCTGGACATGAGTCAGCAATGCATGCTTGCAGCCCAGAGGGCCAACTATATCCTGGGCTGCATTAATAAATTAGTGGCCAGTTGGGAGAGGAAGGTGACTGTCCCCCTCTACTCAGCTCTTGTGAGGCCATGTCCGGAGTACTGAGGCCATGTCAGGAGTACTGTGTCCAGGCCTGGGGCCCCCAGCACAAGAAAGATGTAGAGCTCTAGGACCTGGTCCAGAAGAGGGCCACTAGGATGATCAGAGGGCTGGAGCACCTCTCCTGTGAGGAAAGGTTCAGGAAACCGGGCTCGCTTAGCATGCAGAAGAGATGGGTTTGGAGAGACGTTATTGTCGCCTTCCAGTACTTGAAGGGAGCATATAAACGGGATGGAGAATGACTGTTTACATGGGTTTATAGTGAGAGAACAAGAGGGAATAGTTTTAAACTGAGACAGGGGAGATTTAGGCTAGATGTAAAGAGGAAATTTTTCACTCAGAGGGTGGTTATGCACTGGAACAGGTTGCCCAAAGAGGTTGTGGATGCCCCATTCAAGGCGAGGCTGGATGTGGCTCTGGGCAGCCTGGGCTAGTGGTTGGCGACCATGCCCATGGCAGGGGCGTTTGAAACTAGGTGATCTATGAGGTCCTTTTCAATCCAGGCCATTCTATGATGCTATGAAGAATTCAAGAACTAGACTACACATGTGTGTATTAGCATCTATGTGTGTGTATTTGCATCTATATATAGATACATATATGTATATAAATATATCTGTGTTTCTGTAAAATGATTTGCATACATTTATTGAAGACACTCCAATTCCAGTTTCCTCATAATGGACTGTATTAAGTACTTTTTTCTATAAAAATACAAATAGCTGAAATTTACATATTGTTGATCATGGAGAGGATGTGGGCCATGGCTCTGATATACATTATTTATTGCAAAGTAGTACAGTGTGTACATAATATTCTTTACTAACCAAAAAGTAAAGCATAGTAGTAACAAAGCCACACATTCTGTGTCAACATTCACCAATATATAAATCAGACATTAAGCACTTGCAATTTCATGAAAACAAAAAACTTCACAAATTTTCAAAAACGTGTGCTAAGGTCCTAAAATCCACATTTCTTAATTTGCATTAGTATCCAACTTGAAAAGGGGACAGTGTTTAATAGCTTACATGGCAGTCAAAGCAATTCCTACCTGTGGTGAGGTAAAGTCTTAGTAAAAGTTAGGACCAAACAGAAGGTAGTGACAACAACAAAGTCCTTTCACCAACTTCAAAAAGATTTGGAAATAGGGATTACCAGGACAAGTGACCTAAGCAATTTCATTTTCATCCTGACTTTTAAACAGATTTCATAACTTATTTTTAATAGTATGCTTATTTCAGAACCTGGGACACACATGAATGAGCATTCCTGCTTCTCCTATACTACTGCTTCCAGAGCGAGATATATGTGAATTAAAGACATTTTGTGTTATTATTCTATCACTGGAAAGCATTGAAAAGGAAATAAATAAAATGTTTACAGGTAAACCAAAGAAACAAATAAAAAAGAATCCTGCATTCCTAACATTCACCCACTGACCTATTCATAGATATAAATTACATCTATTAAAGATAAAACAGAAATAATAGAAGAAAATCCTCAAATAGTCTTCTTTAAGAAATGTTTAGTTGGATTTCACTTTCATGTGATCTAAATTAACATTCAGAAGAGTCCATCAAACTGAGTGCATCCACAATAACTGTGAGCTAGCCTGATTTGCCTGCACTGCTTCTAAAATCATGCATTTAAGCTTTTGATGAAGTTCTACAGGATATGTTCTATAACCACAGAGCTCAAGGAAGAACAGTGGTAACGTGAAGGGGCTCTATGCACAGATCTACAAATACTCTAACTGTACGATTGACTTTGTCTTTCAGTGCTAGCTTGTTTTAACAAATTAAAGACTGTCTTCATTAGACACAGACATTTAGGGCAGATTAAAAAAAATACTGAGGAGTATGTCTCCCTCCATACTCAGCTACATAGCTAAACTGCTAAAAACCACCTGGCTCCACGTAACAGTTCCACCTTAATTATCACAGTGCTGTTCTGGCTCTTTACTAAGAACTGGAAAAACTAGAATAACTCATTACGATTTGAGAATTCTATATTTTAAGAGGTCATCTGTTTCTTTGCACCACAACACCACTATCTTATCAAGACCACTGATCTGCAATGTATGAAGTGTATGAGGCCTAAGAGTGTTCCCCATAAAATCTGACTGCAAGGAGCTACAGAACAATAGTCCAAATGAATCAGTTTCAAAGCACGCACAATATAGACACAATCTTCTGTTCACAGCTTTGTGTGAAACTGAGTTTCACATTATTGCTCCTGAGTTAATGCTGTCTATGGTAACTGTGTCAATTACTGATAGGAGAATTACAAATGCAATTACACGTATAGCTAGAAAATGCACATTCCTACATAAAAATCAAAATAAACGAAGTATATATGATAATTTTTGTGATACTTTTAAAATGGCAAAGATGTGACAATTCAGTGACAAAAATAGGCTCATAACTATAACTAGAGGATAAAAGAACATAGAATGCAACAGAGCTACTTCCAATACTGCATTGTAGGTCCTCCTGTACTGTAGATCACTCCAAAAGTAATGCCTCCTATTTCTTTCCATGGAAACCATAGTAGACATAAAGCATACAATAACACGAGCTGTCAGAGGATATTCTCAGCTATAAGACACTATTTCTCATTGTGGGTATTTCTCATCACCATTAGCTATGCATTTTTGCCAGCGATGAACAAGAGCTTGTATTTTATGCCTATTAATATCTGCATCAGCAGAGGTAAACCACTGTTGCTGTCACTACTGCTGAAATGTACCATCTACCACCTCACTGTTTTCAAATCCACTGTCTGGTCTTCATAACTTTTGAGCAAGCATTGATGAATGTCAGTGAGTGCAAATTTTTATCACAGAATCATGTGAGTTGAAAGAGACCTTTAAAGATCATCTAGTTCTACATCTCAGCAATGAACACGGACATCTAAAGCTAGGTCAGGCTACTCAAAACCCCAACCAACATGAGCCTGAATGTCTCCAGGGACAGAGTAACCATCACCACCTGTTTGGGGGAATTCAGTGACACAACCTTGCTTCACATGCACCTCCATGTCAGATGACATTTTGTCAGACTGTCCCTCTGCTACCATCTGTTGCACAGCAACAAACAAGAATGGAATATTGGTGGGAAGGATCAGTCTACTGCCATACCACCAATATCCCTGACACTTTGGGCCAGTGTAAAAAAAAAAACAGGAGGCACTTCATTTGGAGCAGCGCTCATAATATTCTGAAATAGCTCAAGAGCTTCACAAGGACTTACACACTACAAAACAATTTGCTGCTGTTGAAATTCTGTGACAGCAGCCTTCATGGTATCTTCACAAAATCTGTTTGTATTGTGACCCACTGGGAAAACACATTTTCTTTAATGCTGACAAAAACAAAGTCTGAAGAGAAGTTTCCACAATGTCTTGATTCTTAAAGAACACATAACAAAAAAAATCAACTTAACTTACAGAAAGTGTTAAACAGCAGCAAAGGGCTAATTATACCATACTAACTTCCTTTTGTCTGGTATAAAAGGACATTTTCTTACTTTGCCTGGTTGAGTATAATAGCCTATGAGTTACGAGATCAAAGCAGCAAACTGTATGTTTTCTAAAGTAAGAGTTTCCTTCACCAAGTTTTACACTTACTACAGCTAAAAGAGCTGTGTGAAGGGATCAGCACTAAACCCAAAGGACAGGCTGTGCACAGCAAGAAAGAGAGCAACTCCCTCGTGCTTTCTTCAGGTCACTACCAAGGACCATGTTAGCAGATCCACACCAGACCCTTAACAGGCAGCTCTGCTGCTACCAGTAATTAGCTTGGACAGCTCTGGCTCCAGGAGTAGCAGCAAGGCTACACCATAATGAGCTCAGCTGGGATTAGCAGGACAGGGCAGGGAACCAAGAGAGCTGAGGCATTCTGCATTGCGTATGTATCACAGAGATCAAAAAAGGATGGCTGGCTAGGTTATCCCCTCACCACCTCATTCCAAAAATGAAGCACGGCAGTGTGTAAAATACAGGCTAATGAAGAGCGACACCTCCAACAGATGAGAACCACATTAATTAACACAATCCCTAGATCATGGAATACAGTTTCTGTTAGTGCTAGCAAACTTGTAACTTGTCACTGATTTAAGAGGGAGAAAAGAGCTGATGTTTTCCTTTCTGCTTTTGGCAGAAGATGGTTTTATCTTGGAATTTTACAAGGAATTCCTTTCATGTGGCCTGCAAGGCACAACCTTCAGAAAAAAAACAGCAGCAGTTTCTTAATGTAAACACCACTTAAGAAACAAACTCACTTTTCAATCAATAGCTTTTTGTGTTCCTTTTTGAAAAAAGCCAGTTCACTCCTCACAGCAGCAGAATCCTCCTGACAAAGCTGGCAGGCGTCTGCTCGCTGGTATCTGCCTTTACTGCTCGCAGTCCTGTTTGTGAGTGAAAAGAGGTTGTTTGTTTTTAAATAACTGCATGCTTTAGGACTACCATAATAAAAAAATAAAAAAAATAAAAAAAAATCCTTGCATTCACAGCATACCGATTCTTAACTATGGCATCTATTGAATACAAATCTTGATGGATGAATGGAGGCATACATTCCATGAAGCGTGACACCTTAAATGTATTATAAAAAAGTTCATTAAGTAGTTTGAGACAGGAACCTTACTGGTATGGCAGCAATGCACTCAATTGAGAGCAGTATCACTTGGATTTATTCTGTCAGCATTCTTTACAAGACTGATAGGTGAAAGCAAAAAGTGAAACCAACACCAATCTCCTGCAGAAAAAAAGGAGACACCAGCTCCTTAAATACCCCTGAAAACCAGTCCAGAAGTTGTGTTAATACCTTCTCTAAGTCAGTTCCTGATCTATTGTCTAATTAAAAATAAGAAAAAAACACACTGTATTTAGAAGAAAAAGATAAAGAATATTTTAAATATTCATTAATTTCAAAGACATCTGCAATATGAATTTCTATTGGGCATGGAAATAAATTCTCAGAGAATGTTGTAACCTCATAAGGCCCCATCATCTTTGCCATTACCTATGTCCCTGGAAGTTGTATGTACACTGACAGGTATATTAGGTCCCGTCAGCTGCCATATAGATAACAAACTCCAGTCTATGATGAATCAGAAAGAATAGGGTTCTCCATCACAGAGAGGATCATTAAGTACCACATAAATACTCGATACTGACTCCTTAATGCACAATTTACATTACACCAGCAATATAAAGCTTTTTGAGATGTCAAAATAATAACATAAGGTATAACAATTGACAGACTGCTTTTATTTGTCTCTTGGCTACTCTTCCTTGTCAGCATATTAAAAATAATAATAGTAATAATAAAATCCCTTTCAGTATCATATCATTCATATAAGAATTACATACTTCAGGTAATTCTATTCTGATTATAAAAACCAGAAAACAAACCTAATTCTTAGCTCAACTTAACTATAGATTTAAAAAAATCAGATTAATGAGTAGTTTGTAATATCACACTTTCCATGATATCTACTTTTCCCAGATACACTCCTGTCAGAACACAAGCTGATCTCATTTATTTTAAACAGAAACAGGAGTTGCTCTTCTCCCTCTTCTTTTTTAGTTTGCCCTTTTTTTTCCGTTTTTTTTTTTTCCTGTCTCATTTATCCTTTTTTTTTTTTAACTATCAGAACCAGAATTCTCAAAGCTTCACTATATATGAAAATTTGAATTTACCACCCCTAGGCAGATTTTTTTAAATCTTTTCAGCTTTGCTCTCTCTGTGAACCATGAATGCCTACTTAGCTTATAGACACAGAAATAAACAACTATCATCCAGTAGATGTTCAGTTTGCACTGAAATGAAAAACAGAGAAGTACAACATAAAATTCACCCTTTATTCCTACCTAAACAAGACCTTTCTTTTATAAATAAAAAAAAAATCTTCTAGTTATTTGTGCTTTTATATTTCAAAAGAATCCTCTTGTGTTACCAATGCATGTAGTAGATTCGTATCTTACTTTATTTTCATCCAGATATATTTCAAAAGTGTGTCTCAAGCTGAATTAGGACTGCACTAATTAAGAATTATTTCTAGGAAAACATGTGTTCCCAAAACTGTATGTGCTTGCTGAAGTCCTACTAAAGGAACTAGGACACCAGGATTCCCTTGAACTAAGGCCCAAAATCTGTACTCAGAAGTGTTTAAGAACTGAAGTGATAGAAATGTCCTCATTGTTTCAAATGCAACTTTTTACCAATAATACTACCTCTATGCTAAGGACTTCCAAAAACAAATTTATTCATAAAATTTTGTCTGTTCTGTACAGAATTTAATGGTTAATTACACACAGAATATTCACTATTTAAATTCTGATGTGCTAGTTTTAACTTTCCTTTTTATCCTCTCATAAAGATATGTTATGCAGTATTTCTATAAAATGATCAGAAATATTTGATTTTGTCATCATTAAACATTTGAAAAAAACCCTGCTCTTCACACGCATACTCTATTTTCTCTGTTAAAAGGGATATTTTAGGATTATCTTCAGTTAATGTTTGAATCACTACATGTTTCACACAGAAGCTATTATTTTTTTATTGTTTAATGAAAAAAATATTTTTAAAACTGTTCAAAACATAAGGAGCAATTGTTCCATTATAGAAAATTCAAAACATACACAGTCAACAAATTAATCAGCTGGGGAATTAGACAAGCCTAATAAGCAGCCTTAGCAGACCTCTGTCCAGTACTGACTCAGAATGAGATCCTAAATAAAAGACGTCAAGGTGTCAGCTCAACACATTTTACTCTTGGTTATAACTGAAATTTTTGTCATACAGAGGTATGCCATGTATTATGCTTTAACAAAGACTAGATTACCACATAGCAGCTTCTTGCTTGAAATCAAATTCTGTTTGAATGCCTACATAATAATTTTGTTCAGATTTCTAGTGTAAGGGAAATGTTTTTAATGAGCTATGTAACTTACCTGCTATCACCCTCTTCCCACTGCTTTAATTGCTCTTTTAGTGCTCTGTAGTTGGTCTGTAACATCTGCAGCCTTTCTTTGCGTTTTTCATGGGCTGCTCTGAGCTCATCAGTTTCCTCAGTCTAAATAGCCCCAAAAAGAAACAAAGTCAGTTTGGCAAAATGCAAGAGAATTTCAGAGATCTAAAAATTTCTGGTTAGTTAACTGTTAAAAGCCTAAGAAATCTAAACTTAAATATAAGGAACAACAGACTCTGAGGTCAAATAAAGACTCACTATTTTTTAATGTTAATTTAAGAAAATTTGGCAAAACTTCTTTTGCAAGTTGTTTAGAAACTGTAGAAAACTTACTATCAAAATATCAGTGTTCATCTTGTGAATGTATCAGCATAACACACCTAAAAATATGTAGACTGAAAAAAGATAGTTGGCTCTGTCTTTCCCTCTGAATGATTTTTCTTTCTGTATTGAAAAGTAACCTTTGCATTTTTGAGGAAAAATACTGGCTGCACTTAAACCCACATTACCAAAAAATACCTCAATTTCAATGATATCAGGGTTTCCTCAAAAAATAAATTTTTTAATGTGAATAGACATGAACCTATGAACCTGCAAAACCCAGACTTTGGTCAATAGCTACAGAACAAAAAAGGAAGATAAACAAAGCTGACAATAATTTTATTAATAAAAAACTTATTTCATAGGGAACAAAAAATCAGATGTGCCTTGACTCATACAAAGGGATAGCAATATGAAAGTTGGAAACAATAACTTAAAAATCATTAAAAAACATGTTTCCATAAGTGACAGTACTGTGCTATGAAATCCACCCTCCAAAAAAAGTAAAATAAAATTAAGAAATGCAAGGACATTCTGTAGTGCGAAGAGAGTTGAGTTCTGGCCTATAGTAGTAAAGAATTTACCAGACAGCATCCAGCTCAGTGCTGCATTTTCTACTGAGCAAGTACTCAGCTTGTACACTGACTACAGAATAAGCTCCTTAAGGTCTGTGTACATCACAATACTTTATTTGTACGCATTACATGCATTCTTATACGCATATTATATCCAAGGAAGGCTACCAGTATTACCCAATAAATGAGTCCGACAGTCAGAGCCCACATGCATAAGAAGTAAGTTCAATATAAAAAAATGGCAAGGGTTTACAAGGAAGTGCTAACTACAAGATACTTAGACTACATATAGCTTCCGAAATACAGCCCAGTTTTCATGACACATGAAAGAGCTGAAAAAACATTAGCTGAAACAAATCTGCTGAAATTTCATATGCTACCATTTATTACATGAGATTGTTTGATATTGCTAGTGAAAATCAATCAAGTTTGGTAAAACAGTGCGAAGTTGTATCTTCAGTATAAAGCCTATTCAGTATAAAGACTGTAATTATAAAATATAAAGAAGTTTATTACTGTCAATGCGTTTTCAAAGGTGTAACCAAGAACAGACCGTGGCCTGTTCTATTAA
This sequence comes from Callipepla californica brunnescens, assembly GCA_023055505.1. Classification (NCBI taxonomy): domain Eukaryota; kingdom Metazoa; phylum Chordata; class Aves; order Galliformes; family Odontophoridae; genus Callipepla; species Callipepla californica. The sequence continues at coordinate 14,344,828 of JALIRH010000009.1, read as the reverse complement.
TAAATCTAAATCTTTCATTGTTTACCTGTTTTATTATTCATTCCCTTACAGTTATTTCCTCAGTTGCTCTGCTCTTGCCAAGGAAGAAATTAGACAAATAATTGTCCTAATCAATCTGATTTATTAAAGTATTAATCGCTTTAGAACTTTAAATTTACTCTGTTATTTCCATAAGCTCAGTTAGTTCAATCTCTCTCTAATTTAATTATATTATATGATAATTAAGCTGTCTTGTTAGTTTTTCTATGTAGTGATGGAAATGGGATGGAGTAACCATCGTCAGCAGCAGATCTCCACATTATTCTCCATCTCTCCACAGCCATGCTGTTATACATCATGTCACACACTGACAGGTAAAATACAATCTGCAAGGGGAAGTAGTCAACCACCAGTGAAAGTCATCCTGTTATATTCACAACTAAGTTTAACAGTGTTCCTTCCCTCTAACATAACCACGTATTAAGTCTCCCCTAAAGACTAGTTTATATATTTTGGTATAATACTATGCAGAACTTTTGAACTTTAGTCTACAAGAAGGAGAAAAATTAAGGTCAAATTCTCTTGATGCTTTTGGTGACTTTCCCTGAAAAGTCAGAAATATTTTCTCTGGATTATTCCAGAGATCACAGTTTCCAACAACCAAACTCCTACTCCTTCAAGACAAACGTATACTTAGTGGGCACCGGCTAAGTACCAACTTGACAATATGTCACTCAAAATTCATCAAACAATCTTATTAGCTTTTACATTGTCTTTCCCAAAGAAGACTGAAATTAAGGACGCTCTGTTATATTTCAATATGTTCTGGTGTGCAGAAATGAAGCAGATTCTGTATCAAAACTATGGACACTGAAGTTATAAGAACTTACACAACTGTTCTGTCTATATTACTACTAAGTACAGCAAGAGTTAAAGTTCCCCGTCTAGATCTCAGTCAGATGATGAGAAATGAAAAATCCCAGTATGAGCCCTTGCTTTTTTTCTGCTTCTTTTTAATACCCACTGGAGCATCAACTGTAAATAAAACCATTCAAATATTTTTCTTTCTTTTTCTTTTTTTATGAGGCTAATATATGGAAAATATACAATACCAATAAAATTATTTTTATGTTATTCTAGCATTATTTGTCACCATGTTGACATGGTCTTACCAAATTCCGCGTGTAGTGACACAAGATATCTCAATAAAATGACCTGTGCCTCTGCAGCTTTTTCAGTCAATTAAATAATGTTACAGAACAAGTGAATCAACTTGGCTAGACAAATTAAAGGAGCTTTTATTGTCAGTTTCATGGGTAAATATAAGATTTAGCCTTTAAGGACTTCATGGATTCAAGAAATGATGAGAACCCATACTTGCAATACATGTACACTGCTCTGAAAGTAATGCCTCCTCTTTATTTCCATGGAAACTACAACAGATACAAGAAGTGGAGTAATACAGTTTGAGAGAGCAAATTCTCAGCTGCAAGAAACTGTTTTGAAACACATGCACCAGTATGAATTTTTGCCAGCAATGAACAAGAGCCTGCATGGCACACTCTTAAAAATATGCACGGTGATCTTCAACGTGGCCTGCATGAAAGCATGTTGCTGTTGCTATTCCTGGAACACATCACCCACTGCCACACTGTGTTCACATCCACTGTTCTTCTGGTCTTCAGAAACGTGTAGTAAGTGTCAATGAATGTCAGTGGGTGCCAATCTTTTCCGCATGGAGAAATTCAGTGACACACCCTTGCCTCACGTGCCCTTCCATGTCAGATACCATTTTGACAAGAGTGCCCCTCTTCTGCCATCCCAATAACAAAATATAACACTGGTGGGAAGGTTCAACCTCTACTGCCAGAACACCAGCATCTGCCTCTGTCAATGGTCAACAGAATAACACAGGAGGCATTAATTTCAGAGCAGCCCTTAATTAGGTTGCAGATTCCTAAGTTATGCATCAGGAATAAACAAAATAAATGGCAAAGGCAGTAAGACAAGAATTGTAACTGTGTTATGAGGTTAGGAACAGAGAATAACAATATTTTCTCTTCTATGTTTGCTAAGAAAATCAGTGTTTCTTTCCACTTCCCTTTCCAGAAGAAACTCACAAGCATTGTGAAACTTTGTATTACTCAGAATAATCATATACACTGATGTACTAGCTTTTGCAGCAGAGGGTGGAGCAAAACACTGCTGGAATCATCTGTAGTAACACTGTGAGGGCACCATGCAGTAAAAACCACAGTGCCTGTCAAAGGCAAGTTCTCAGTTACAGCTGACAGGAGGAAGGCAAAGGGATGAGGCTGGACTCTTCTCAGCAGTGTGTGGCAATAGGATGAGAAGAAATGGCCACAAACTGAAGCATAGGAAGTTCTGCACAAATGTGTGTGGGAACTTCACGGTGCAGTGACGGAGCACTGGCACAGGCTGCAGAGAGAGGTGGTGGAGTCTCCTTCTCTGGAGACGTTCCAGACCCACCTGGACGCCTACCTGTGCAACCTGGGCTAGGGAGCTGCTTTGGCAGGGGGTTGGATGAGAAGATCTCTAGAGGTTCCTTCCAACCCCTACAATACTCTGATTCTGTGATAGGACCTGCCTTAGATCATTCAACAGAGAGAAATTATTAAATTAATCTTCCAAGTCCCAAGGAAGAAAGAGCAAGACAGACTGTAAGACCTACTTAAATCCAAATAATCTTCCCTAACCACATACTGTTTGCATGTTTACGATTATAGGTTATGCTCTCTCAAGTATACAGCATGACAAACTTCCACTTGTGCTAAAATACAACTCCTAAATTGACCTACCACACAGAAGCACAAGGAGGGAACTCAAGAATATGCCTTGCAGGACTCCATGAATTTTACACTTGACAGTTATCAAAGTAGGTTCAATACAGCCACAGTGTACCACTTTAAGGTACATTACTCAAAGTATCTCTCATGCCCCTGACCAACATGACCAGAAAATTAAAAAATAAAACAAATTAAAAAAAGGAATAGAAAGAGAAAATGATTTGCAAACAATTGTGAATGTTCATGAAAATATGACTGAGTTTGGGTTTGGGTTTTGTTTAATTGCTTTGAGAGGCATTCAGAAGTGGAACAAGAAACCGATATGTCATTTTAAATGTTGCTGCTTTTTTTCTTTAGGAAAAGCAAACAAACAAATAAACAAACAAAAGCCTAGAAAATTGGCAATTGTAATATATGCTCAGTGAAGCTTTTCTACCAACTATGTTTTTTTATTTTTATTTCTCTGTACAGTATCTGTTTGAACAACCTCTTCTGAGGCGTAACTTTTAAGAGTACAAGGGGTAATATCTGTTCCAAGAAATTGACTTCAGAATTTAAAATACTAGCTTCACTGTACAATAAAATATTTTCTTTATACTCTGTGCTTCATTTTACTTCTATATGAATAATTGGATTTCCTGGAATGTTTATTCTCAGAAACAAAATTTGAAAATGCATTTAAAAAGGATGTATTCTTAAAAAAATAGCTAGAAATTTACGCTGTCATAGGACTTCAGGAATATCAACACAAGATTCTTTGCAGTAAAGAAAAAAAGGCAAACTAATGGAGAATGTGCTCTTATGCTAAAAATCTAAAACAATATGTGCATTTTACAGTTTCTAAATGCTTGCTTATTTTGGTACATCTTTGTCTATGCAAGCTTATAACTAGAGGATGTCTTATTTTAGTAGGGGCTTTTTTATTTAATTTTGATTCTTTTTTATGTTCACCTTTAGCTTTAGGGTCTTCTCTAAGTTTTCAATCTTCCTTTCAGCTATTTTGAGCTTCCTTACCTCCTCTGACTTTCTAAAAGAGCTCTTTGGGGACAGAGACCTTGAACGTTTCACAGGCGGTTCCTGGAGAATAAAACAAGGACATGGTTGAACTAGTTGGAACACTGGATTATAAAAGACATGCAGAATTAAAGAAGAAGTAATTTTGAATACTAATAATGAATTATAAAAAAAAAAAAAAATCTGCATGGAATACCAGAGAAATAACAAGCAGAATTACCACAGCGCTACCACTAAAGGTTTCTCTGTGACTCGTTAATGAGAATATTCATTTACATTTACATTGTTTCTTTCAGAATAATGATGTCCCATTAGGGAAGACTAAAGGGTTATAGACTCAGAAATGCAAGAAATCTCATTACAAAGGAGGGGATAGAGGCTGGTCTAATTGCTCTATAAGGGTCCAAGGTTACACTTGATAGGACAACCAGAAACAAGAGGGAAAGGATTTTTTTCCCTTTGAAATAGTTTAACACACTGTGAAGTTGAAGGAACAATATGCTTGAGGAATATAAATACAACAGACAGTAGATCTTACACCATAATGACCATATGGTCATTAACTATAATGTGACTAACTAGAGACAAGAATATGTGTTTATATTATGTACAGCTTCATATAGCAATCTGGAGAAAGAATATGTGAAAGTAACACTTAAACTGGGCAGCTTTCTTGATCATTCTATGACACAAGTCCTAACAGCAAAGAAACACAGACCTCATAAAATAAGACTTTCTGATTTTCAGAGTAACTTTGGTTAAGTACAGAGAAAGAGTAATACACAACTAACAACTCTAAGATAAAATACTATTATAAAAATAAATAAAGTAAAACAATAACATTAATTGTAATTACTGATGTTCCATGCTTCCTTTTTCACTGTAAAATAACCGATTTAGAGCAATAGCAATTAAGATTAAAGTCAATACTACCGATGTCAACCCTTCTATTATTCTCATGCATTAAAGATAATATTAATTAGGAACTGGTGTTCTTTTTTCCTTTGACCATTACTTATCAGTATTAAGCATTTGCAAGACACTGTATATCACATTTGTGTCATGAATTGCATGGGTTTTCAAAAAAGATAAAATAAAAATGTCACGAACCAATAAAAAATTTAAATCTCACATCTTTAAGAATTCAAATACTGCCAAAGTGTTTTTGTCATTTTAGTTTTGGTTTCTGTTGCTTCTGAAATGACCAGGAATGAGCAGAAAATAAATAAAGAAATACAATGTTTGGAAAGAAATTTTGTATAATGTACAAACTGAATATCAAAAGGTTATACTTACTCTTCTGGAGAAACCAGAAAGAATTTTTGATGAACATTTACAACAGTATTTCCAAATTCATGGTTTCATATTGTCAGTATAACACTGTACTGACTAGAAGTAGGTCTCCTTGAAACAGCAAGATTACTACTTTTTTTCCTAATATGCTGGTAGAGATATTCAAAAGTTCCCTTCCATTAATAACTGCTGGTATTAGTCAGTGATGCTTTCAACATTGCACCGAATAAGATCAAACCCTTTGAGGTGTCTAAAGCACAACATTTCAACGTCAGCATACAAAAATTCAACTGACCTCTGAAGTCCCAAATTTTCTGAATAAAGTCAATGCCTTAATAAAACTACCTAACTCCAAGTCACTGCATATTCATAATAACTCCCTAAAAAATGAAGTGCATCATTTTTGAAGAAATGGTAAATTAACTCCTAGATAAACTTTACATTTGTATAAAGGCGACTTGAAAAATACATGATTTTTCTAAAATCAGGAATAAATGGTCAAAGTGTTGCATCCATTGTCAAAGATGAAGACAACAAAAGAAAAGATGCAGACCAGCCATCATCACAGGATATCAGGCAGTGAAACTCAAAGGAGAAACAGAGAAAATGCAAAAAGTATAGAAAAATGTGAGATTTACAGTTTTGCTGCTTTAATCAAAGGTGTCCAGATACAATGAGCATGTAATAGGTTTTCTTTAACATAAGAGATTTTCTAAATAGCTATTTAGCCCTGTGCTATGAATCTTTTTTACAATTGAAATAAGGACAAGGTAGAGAAAATAATAGAAAAAAAATCTAAGTACTGAGAGAGATGGAAATACTGTCCTATGTGTACAGGTGGGACTGGTGATGAACATTAATAAACATGCTATTCTTTTAACACATTTTTACTTGCATAGGTACAGGTCTTTGGAGAGAAGGAGATGTGTCTTGGCTTTGGAGCTGCACATAGCCAGTCCAAAGGCAATCTTAGCTCAGAAGAAGGCAATTTAATTTCCCTACCAAGACAGAAAAAACTGTGTAGTAAAGTACACTGAAATTTGATTGCCTGAGGCCACTGCAAAACTCAATTTGGAAGATGGCATCCGTAATTCTCTTATCACAACTGAAAACTTTGCTGATACCATCAAGACTAGGCATGCAATATTTAATTCCATCTTCGAACACTACGGTAAATTTAGACATCTGTATTAGAAATATACCCTGATTTTAAAGTGTTAAATATTTTCTAAATGTCCAGGAGTATCAAAATGTCCTGTTTTATGAGCAAAGAACATTAATTCAAGTCAGTCAAAGACACCAACAGAAAACTTTCCATCAAATGATTTTAAAACATATTTATAAAAGACTAAAGCAAGTAGCAGACAAACAGAAACAACCAGACTTGTAATATTGATAGGTATGAAACTAGGTGGCAGAAGATATATTGTGAAGAGATGACTGATAAGTGAAATGTGCCTTATATACTTTAACTAGCATTAGAGGTAGGCACAGGAAGCACAAAAAGCAAAGTGTCTCTTTTTTAAACAATTTCCTGTTACCAACTTGTACCATGAAAGACACGGTGGGGAAAGCACAGGGAAAAGCATGATTTTGAATTTAACAAATTATGTGTTCAAGTAATAAGACAAGCCAAATAAATAAATAAATAACAAAACAAAACAAACAAACAAACAAAAAGCCACAATAAAAAATACAAGGAAAGTTCAGCAAGAAATGTCTCGGATAACTTTTCTGAAGCATACAGATCAGATCAATGTCTGCTGCCAAGATACAACACAGAAGCAGTGGGCAGAAATTTTAATGCATTTCATCAATTGAAAAAATGAGGAACAGCACTGAAGGTGAGCCACAGGCTGACAGAGCACAAGATGCAGCGTTTTTTTAGAAGAAAAAATATGGCAAAATCTTGGTTCACGATGTTTCAACAGGAACATGAGTTAATTTCTGTGTTTTGAGAGATCTGTTGAATCTTGAAATTACATAAATTCTAAGAGGAGTGCTATAGAACACGCATCAGTACAAAATAATCAAAAACTCCCATGTATCATACACATTTTAGACCAGAAAAAGCAAACTGACAAGGGCGGTGTTACTGAATCAGCCAGTAAGAATATGGATGACAGATTAATGTGGTTACAGATAACACAGCTCACAAAATTATAAAGTTTTAGCTTCCATAGCTCTAGAAAGATCAAGCAACTGACCCGTAACTCTATAGAAATCAGAAAGTCACTATACCAGTTTTCATAGAAACTGGACAGTATGGGTTACATTTGCCACTATGTATGCACTTAACAGCATAAAATAAAACCAACAAACATTCATGTTCAACAAAGCTCTGTAACCACTGTATCATCTGTGTTGCAAAGTGGTTTTTATCATGCTGTACCACTGCAGGCATGGGATTTGGATTTCTGCAGTTCCCAATGATACATATCATATGCCCATGCATACGTATCCATGCATTCTGTAGAACCAAACAGGTTGAGGAATATGGTTACATGGCTCCACATCTCTATCAAACTAGCAACAGGTTTCTGTTTTGTCCCAAGGGCCTTCTTTTTAAGATTTTTCCAATTATCTGTAATGGAAAGATTCCATAGCAGTGGAACATCAGCACAAATAGCAATACGCACTTGTATTTTCAAGGCATATTCTGCGATCCTAAAGCCAGAATGTTTCTAAAACTTATTATCTTGCCTAAATCAAAGGCTTTTTAGTTTGTCAATTTATTTCCCTAAACTTTAAATAGGGATTGTGTAAACAAATGAAAAAGTGTACATATAAAATAATTCAAATTGTATTGAAAGAGCGCATCTGGATCTACATCTCAAACTGGGAAAATACAACTGGATTTTAATGTCGTTATTTAGCCTCACTTAAGACTGTAATTGATCATCGTGTCAGGAATATACCAGTTTGTGATCAAAATGGCACACTTCTCCCCCTGCTGCTTCCTGGGCTCTGCTTCACTGAAAGCTGGAGCTCTCCCTGTTTCTCTCTACCTTTGGATGAGCAGCTTGGTGAGGAAGGCAAGCAGGACTGTGGCCAGTCCTAGCAGCTCCTCAGTCTTGCTCAGATATTTACCTACCTCCTGCATGGGGTCTTGATGGGACACAGCTACAGACACAGCTACAGAGATAAGAAACTGCTCCAGTGTGAGATCCATCATGGGATGCATTGTGGATATCTGCTCCACAGTAGCCATTTCCATGGGATGCAAAGGAATTCTGCTCTGATGCCCGAAGCACCTCCTCCCTCCCTCTCTTTCTCTAACCTCGGTGTTCACTGAACTATTTCTCACTTTTTTTCACTTCTCCCTGCCCATGCAGTGTCCCATTTAGACAAACTTGGCTGCAGGGTCCAGCCGTGCTCTGTGGATTGGCTGTTGGAGGCAGCTGGAAGAGGTCATGTTTGGCATGGGGCAGCCCCAGCCTTGACTCCCAGAGGCTCTTGCAGCCCCTTACCATCACTGGGGAATGTAGAAGGAAAGTCAAGCATAGTACAAAATGGTAATAAATCCAATATACTCTGACATCTATATAATCTATATAATGGAAAAAATACTCTGAACATCTAAATAAATATCTAAATAAATACTCTAAATATCTATATAAGGGAAAAAAAAAAGAAAATCTAGCAAAAAAAAGGCATGGAGCTGTTGGAATGGGACCAGAGGAGATAACAATGATGCTTAGATGGCAGGAGCACCTCTCCTGCAAAGAAAGGCTGAGGGAGCTGGGCTTGTTCAGCCTGGAAGCGAAGGCTCTGGGGAGATCACACTATCTATCAGTACTGAAAAGGAGTTTACAAACAGGAGGAAGACAAAAAAGGAAGACTAGGCTGTAAAAGTCTGATAATGAAAAGACAAGGAGAAATGGCCGTATACTTAAAAGAAGGGAGATCAGGTTTAGAAGTTAGGAGGAAACTCTTTACACAGAGGGTGGTGAGACAATGGAACAGTTTGCCTAGAGAGGCTGTGGGTGCCCCATCCCTAGAGGCATTCAAGGCCAGGTTGGATGGAGCCCTGGTCTTTGAGGTCCCTATCAAACCATGTCATTCTATGATTCTTCAGGGATTCAACTCCCAACAAGATTTCTTTAAAACATCCTCATGAGGTAGGGCAACTATGTCAAAACCTATGATAACCATCGTTTCTTGTTGGGCTCTATAACAAATGCTCTAAAATGTATGTTTTTGACAAGATAACATACAGTGGAGGTTGATAAGACAGAACAAGCCATATAGTTTTATAAGCAAAAAATACGAAATAATGAGAAAGACTTGAGTTTCCCAAGACAGCAGAACTTGATGGTTCACTCCTGCAGACTAGTTACACCACACAGAAGATGCTCCGATTTGCTTCCATGTTCTGGAAACCTATTTCAAGTTTTCCATACTATACACTATCACAATGAAAAATTTACATTGGAAGGGAACTGAGCACACACACAAACATAACAACATAGGCTCACCGCATAAATAAAATTAAGTCACAAGTATTTATTGATCAATTTAATTAGCTACTGTTTGCAGATGTTACTGTTACGTAGTACCTAAATTAATGATAGGTTATCACCAAAGGGGCAGTCCAACATTAAAGTTAAAGAATTTCAAATGGACATAATTGTGATTTTTTTATAGATAAAAAATGCTATGTCATGTTATAAAAATGAATTTGGAAAGGAAGACTGTTACATTCATAACAGCATAACTGTTTATATGTCTCTCTTCTAGGAAAAAATGGTCATTCGGATAAACAACAAAATACTAGATAAATATTCATTTTAACAAACCTACAAAGAATTGAGCCTCCAAATATTTCATTTAATTAAGAATCCCTTATTCAGTATTTAATAAGGTAAAACTTTCTACTCCCAACAGCTCCTTTAACAAGTCCTTGGCAGATAACACAAAAAACATTCAAACAAGCTTCCAGAATTATAAGCAGTATCAACAGATATTACAATTACGATTATCTGGACACTTGAGCAAAAATATCTGGCATTACCAGTGTTATTTAGACACAAATACACTAGGCAATAAACTATCCTACCTCATGCTTTCTTCCAGTCCTTACATTGCTGGTTTTCAGAGTATGTGTAGTGTACAAATTGTGCTCTACCAGGTTAAGACTTGCTTTTTTTAATTTTTCCTTTAAAAGCTCAATTTCAGATTTTTGCATGGTGATAAGACACTCCAGCTCTCCTAAAGAAGGCTGCGGTAATTCCTAAAAGATGTTAGAATAATTACGTTATATTAGTAACAATGAAATCGGAAGCACAGTATACCACATAGATAAAACTGCCCAGAGAAACATTACATCACCAATACTACAAGCAAATATGCGAGACCCGTAAATAATTCTGCCTTTGAAGATGCATTATAAATTCAAAACAAACAAACACACAAAAAAACCAAACAGATCCTTTAGTGTTAATGAAGCAGTTCAAAACAACAAAACCATGTTTTCCAAATCCAAATTTGGTCTTAAAAATGCTTGATTTATAAAAAACACTTCTTCTGCAGCAACTCGTTCCATTATGGTGTCGTACCTCAAATGCAGTTACAATTTCCTGACAATGCTTTCACTCCTAGACTTGTTTCTGATGAAATGTCCATTTAAGAGGTATCAATGGACTATTCAACGGGGAAAAAAAATCTTAATTAGTTCTGTGAGGATATTTTTAGTCAGAAAGTGCTTTGGAAATCCGTATTTTTAATGTAAACCTACAGCTGTAATGCCTGCATACTAAGACAGCGCAAGTGTTGTAGTCAAACTCAAGATTTAAAATGGTAATCCTAGATCTCAATGTTACTCAAGGCAGATACATGATTTCATGAAGCCCCTATATTCCAGGACCTCCCCCAGCTAATAATCAGTTCATATTAGTACCTTAGCACAGTGCAGTATTATCACACACTCACCTCCAGCCTTTTATAAAAACTTTTAAGATTAACAGGTAATTTCACTAATTTCAGGTTAACATTTAAGGCACACCTTTGATGTCCAACAGTGGACTCGTGTGAGTATAAATGATCAAGAGTGATCAACTTACACTGATAAATTATTCCTTCTCAGCTGAGTTTTCATTAGTACCAGTGATTTTACCCACACTCACAACCACAAGGCAGAACACTAGTAGCTTAGCACAAACAGTAATTTGTCTGCTGTAGTCTAAAGCAATCACAAAGGGACATGCATTAACTCGAACCTCCTGCTTTAAGGCTGCGGAGAGACATTCACCTTGCTAACACAGCTGCACCAGACAAAGATAATAGTATTCCCAGATGGTCAACACAATCAGGCAGCTGGAGGCTAGCACCCCAACACCTCCGCTGAAAGAAAGGATGATGCAAAATCGCTCCTTATTTGTTTGCAGGAATAGAAGGACAGATTAGTTTAAAAAAATCAGAGCAAGTTCCTTGAGCTGACACGCTTGACATTATATAGCACTGACTAGGAAAAGCTTACTGCCAATGGTGCTATAACAGCACCACATGAAACAGTAGTCTTTGATCAACAAAGCTAGATCCAGAAGACAATCTTCTCAAGACTTTATAGTTTTATATTACCCATGCTTCCCCGATTAGTCAGATTCTGTCAACTAGACTTAACTTCCAATTGTTTGAACATATTACAAAGACAAATACTCATTTCACTAGAGAATAAAATATTTTAGGTACAATTCTCAGCTGTGCCTAGTCTCTCAAGTACTGGATTGTCATACATAATAAAAGTAAGGTATGCTGACAAAAATCAGAAAAGGCAGTGTAAAAAAAAGGCTAAGGAAATCAAACAATTTCCAAATTGAGGTCAATCAAAGGAGAAATGGGAGGACTGAAAAAATCACACTGTTACCAACTAAACGCCCTGGTATGCCTAATATTTGATAGAGACAGGGTAACAGGCATAGCTGTATGGCTTTCTGCTACGCAGGATATAAAGCTTTTCACAGTAATTACTACAAACTCAGTTTCTACAAATAAACGCCCAGTTAGTATTATCAAGGATTTATTTTAACAAAATCATGATTCCTTACATAGCAAACAAGCACAGGAAAGTTGTCGATGCTTTGCTGACTGTTCTGTAAACAATTTCTTTTACATATTTTGCATCACTTAGGCCATATGCATTTGCAAATACATCATTTCCAACTATATTATCTGCAAAATGGCATGTCTATATCTAAAGAAAAATTATATGACAAAAAAAAAAAAAAAAAAGAGAAAAAGAAGTAAACTGGGAAAATAAGCAGAGAAGTCATGCACCGACGAAAACACTTACAAGAGAACTGAGGTTTTGCTCATGTAACCAAAACTGCAGTGCTATATATAAGACTGGGGGAAATGAAACGTCCCGAAGAATGAAGAGCGTCAGAAGTGAAACTGATTAACATTTCTGTCATATGCTTGATATTTTTAATTGAAGTTCTTTCTTATTTATAAAGAGAAAGGCACCTCATCCAATTCTCTTATTTATAAGCCACAAGTAAAAATAGATAATAATTCTATGTGTAACACAAGCTGTACATGTGCATTAATAACTAAAGAAAAATCAGCTTCAATCTCATACAGCCACTTTCATTCATGCTGCCAAGAACTACATTTTTAAAAGCCTAGAACTATTAAATATTGCTGACTTTTGAGCTATGAGAATTAAAATAATTTAGCTAATGATTAACTTCATTCTGTTTCACTACTTTTTAATTTCCTCTATAAAAAATGAAA